>CM041216.1:19774009-20374009 GCA_023065735.1 Coffea humblotiana
TGGTTGAGATTGAAATGAATGTAAATATATGTTTCCAGGGTTGGGAATTGTTTTCCGTTTATCCTCGAGGTGTTATCTTTTTGTTTGGAGTGAGTGATCGAGTCCTGGCGAGAGCTGGGCAGGCGGTTCGCCGAACCCTTTGGTTCGCCTTAGGGGGGGGGGGGCTGTCACAGGTGGTATCAGAGCTACTTCGCGTGGTCTCTGCACGGAGTGAGCTTGGGCCAAGTGGTGTATGGTCCTGATTCCGTGAATAAGTATGAAGGACTAAGTGTTCTTTTGAGCATAAGCTGTGAATCGTGCCTGTTATAAGTGTAAATCTTTTTTTTTTCATGGTACTGAGGACACTAGATATGTACGTCAGGTAGGAATCTCGATTGTAGATAATTTACTCTTGGGACTGCAGCTCGAGTGGTGAATTATCTCGGATTCTTGTACTCGAGTACGAGGGAGTTGAGGGTAGTATTAAGGATTTGCGATCTTTTGTGGGAAGCAGGATTGGGTTAATGTTTGGTGAGAGTAAGTGCAAAGGGTTAACGGATGTATAACTCGGATAGTAAGGGAAGTGAGAGATCGGATGGGGAGTGTTTTAGACGAGAGTGGAACGACACGTTGTGTTTTCTTCTTGTTTTGCCCCTGTATTGCTACTGTGTGTACTTGACTTGTGACATTTCGATATTTACATGAATAGTACTTGCTGTACTTGGTTTGTCTAACTTGATCTGTTTCTTTGCGTACTTGGTGTGTTATAAATTGCTATTTTAAATCACCCTTTTGAAAAAAAAAATAAGGTAAAATTTCGAGGACGAAATTTCATAAGGGGGAGAGAGTGTGAGAACCCGAAATTTTTCACATTTTCAAGTATTATTTTATTTCTTTGCTTATATTTTATACTATTCTTTGAAAATATTAAATGTTTTGTACATTTTACAAGTAAGTACAATTTTTAAATCATTTTCCTAGTATAAGTTAGTGTACGTAACTTGAAGTGCATTTGTTCGATGTGGGGCCCGCTAGTGCGATATAATTTTGTCGCTTAAGTGATGAAATATTAAGTGACATTATTTTCTAAGGTGCTAGGAGATGATAAGAGGTTAATTAGGTAGACTAACCATTGGAGGTGAGAAGATAAGCTTGGAAACTTCAAGAGGCCATATGTCATGTTTTCATTGGTGGTTGGACTTTTGACCAAGAAGGCTACCTTTACTAAAACCAAATTTTGACCAATTTCATCCCATTTTTCCTTGGTCTTGGCTGGCCCTTTGGAGGAGAAAAACAAGAGAGAGCTTCTTCAATTTCTAGCTCCAACCTTGGTCAAATCTTGAGTTCCAACCGATCAAATCGCAAACCCTTCCATAGGAGTGCTAACTAAGGAGGATTAAAGGCTTTGGATAGAGTTGGTTGTATTGAGAAAGTTAGATCTTTGGTTACATTTGGGACTGTACTTCTGGTTGAGATTGAAATGAATGTAAATATATGTTTCCAGGTTGGGAATTGTTTTCCGTTTATCCTCGAGGTGTTATCTTTTTGTTTGGAGTGAGTGATCGAGTCCTGGCGAGAGCTGGGCAGGCGGTTCGCCGAACCCTTTGGTTCGCCTTAGGGGGAGGTGGGGCTGTCACAGGTGGTATCAGAGCTACTTCGCGTGGTCTCTGCACGGAGTGAGCTTGGGCCAAGTGGTGTATGGTCCTGATTCCGTGAATAAGTATGAAGGACTAAGTGTTCTTTTGAGCATAAGCTGTGAATCGTGCCTGTTATAAGTGTAAATCTTTTTTTTTCATGGTACTGAGGACACTAGATATGTACGTCAGGTAGGAATCTCGATTGTAGATAATTTACTCTTGGGACTGCAGCTCGAGTGGTGAATTATCTCGGATTCTTGTACTCGAGTACGAGGGAGTTGAGGGTAGTATTAAGGATTTGCGATCTTTTGTGGGAAGCAGGATTGGGTTAATGTTTGGTGAGAGTAAGTGCAAAGGGTTAACGGATGTATAACTCGGATAGTAAGGGAAGTGAGAGATCGGATGGGGAGTGTTTTAGACGAGAGTGGAACGACACGTTGTGTTTTCTTCTTGTTTTGCCCCTGTATTGCTACTGTGTGTACTTGACTTGTGACATTTCGATATTTACATGAATAGTACTTGCTGTACTTGGTTTGTCTAACTTGATCTGTTTCTTTGCGTACTTGGTGTGTTATAAATTGCTATTTTAAATCACCCTTTTGAAAAAAAAAATAAGGTAAAATTTCGAGGACGAAATTTCATAAGGGGGAGAGAGTGTGAGAACCCGAAATTTTTCACATTTTCAAGTATTATTTTATTTCTTTGCTTATATTTTATACTATTCTTTGAAAATATTAAATGTTTTGTACATTTTACAAGTAAGTACAATTTTTAAATCATTTTCCTAGTATAAGTTAGTGTACGTAACTTGAAGTGCATTTGTTCGATGTGGGGCCCGCTAGTGCGATATAATTTTGTCGCTTAAGTGATGAAATATTAAGTGACATTATTTTCTAAGGTGCTAGGAGATGATAAGAGGTTAATTAGGTAGACTAACCATTGGAGGTGAGAAGATAAGCTTGGAAACTTCAAGAGGCCATATGTCATGTTTTCATTGGTGGTTGGACTTTTGACCAAGAAGGCTACCTTTACTAAAACCAAATTTTGACCAATTTCATCCCATTTTTCCTTGGTCTTGGCTGGCCCTTTGGAGGAGAAAAACAAGAGAGAGCTTCTTCAATTTCTAGCTCCAACCTTGGTCAAATCTTGAGTTCCAACCGATCAAATCGCAAACCCTTCCATAGGAGTGCTAACTAAGGAGGATTAAAGGCTTTGGATAGAGTTGGTTGTATTGAGAAAGTTAGATCTTTGGTTACATTTGGGACTGTACTTCTGGTTGAGATTGAAATGAATGTAAATATATGTTTCCAGGTTGGGAATTGTTTTCCGTTTATCCTCGAGGTGTTATCTTTTTGTTTGGAGTGAGTGATCGAGTCCTGGCGAGAGCTGGGCAGGCGGTTCGCCGAACCCTTTGGTTCGCCTTAGGGGGAGGTGGGGCTGTCACAGGTGGTATCAGAGCTACTTCGCGTGGTCTCTGCACGGAGTGAGCTTGGGCCAAGTGGTGTATGGTCCTGATTCCGTGAATAAGTATGAAGGACTAAGTGTTCTTTTGAGCATAAGCTGTGAATCGTGCCTGTTATAAGTGTAAATCTTTTTTTTTCATGGTACTGAGGACACTATATATGTACGTCAGGAATCTCGATTGTAGATAATTTATTCTTGGACTGCAGCTCGAGTGGTGAATTATCTCGGATTCTTGTACTCGACGAGTACGAGGGAGTTGAGGTAGTATTAAGGATTTGCGATCTTTTGTGGGAAGCAGGATTGGGTTAATGTTTGGTGAGAGTAAGTGCAAAGGCTTAACGGATGTATAACTCGGATAGTAAGGAAGTGAGAGATCGGATGGGGAGTGTTTTAGACGAGAGTGGAACGACACGTTGTGTGTTTTCTTCTTGTTTGCCCTGTATTGCTACTGTGTGTACTTGACTTGTGACATTTCGATATTTACATGAATAGTACTTGCTGTACTTGGTTTGTCTAACTTGATCTGTTTCTTTGCGTACTTGGTGTGTTATAAATTGCTATTTTAAATCACCCTTTTGAAAAAAAAAAATAAGGTAAAATTTCGAGGACGAAATTTCATAAGGGGGAGAGAGTGTGAGAACCGAAATTTTTCACATTTTTCAAAGTATTATTTTATTTTCTTTGCTTATATTTTATACTATTCTTTGAAAATATTAAATGTTTTGTACATTTTAACAAGTAAGTACAATTTTTTTAAATCATTTTCCTAGTATAAGTTAGTGTACGTAACTTGAAGTGCATTTGTTCGATGTGGGGCCCGCTAGTGCGATATAATTTTGCCGCTTAAGTGATGAAAATATTAAGTGACATTATTTTCTAAGGTGCTAGGAGATGATAAGAAGGTTAATTAGGTAGACTAACCATTGGAGGTGAGAAGATAAGCTTGGAAACTTCAAGAGGCCAATATGTCATGTTTTCATTGGTGGTTGGACTTTTGACCAAGAAGGCTACCTTTACTAAAACCAAATTTTGACCGAATTTCATCCCATTTTTCCTTGGTCTTGGCTGGCCCTTTGGAGGAGAAAACAAGAGAGAGCTTCTTCAATTTCTAGCTCCAACTTTGGTCAAATCTTGAGTTCCAACCGATCAAATCGCAAACCCTTCCATAGGAGTGCTAACTAAGGAGGATTAAAGGCTTTGGATAGAGTTGGTTGTATTGAGAAAGTTAGATCTTTGGTTACATTTGGGACTGTACTTCTGGTTGAGATTGAAATGAATGTAAATATATGTTTCCAGGTTGGGAATTGTTTCCGTTTATTCCTCGAGGTGTTTCTTTTTGTTTGGAGTGAGTGATCGAGTCCTGGCGAGAGTTTGGGTAGGCGGTTCGCCGAACCCTTGGTCGCCTTAGGGGGAGGTGGGGCTGTCACACTAATCACACACTTCTCTTATCTAAAACTCACTCTTAATCAACAAATTGAGTCACACACTCCACACCGATTAATCACACTACCAAAGACATAAAAACCCCTAGTTTACCTCAACGATGAAAGTAAGGGAAACCCTTGGTTCTATGATTAATTGTAACTATTGAGGAAGTGAATGAATAGTAAAGCTATTGTAAAATAATGGATTCCAAAATATAAGGGAATTTTTAAGAAAATACGAGGGATTTTCCAAGTCCTCACAATCACACTACCAAAATGCACACAAAAACACACACCAAAACCCTAGTATGAACAAAAATCCTAATTTATGCCCTTTCCTTTAGAAAATTATAACTTGAGTTTATAAATATAAAAAATTTAATATAACTTGGCCTTGTTAAAAAACTAGATTTCAAATACTAAGAATCTTTAGAAGACACCTCAAAGAGATTTAGCTCAATAAGTTGGTCCAAATTGAGTCATAAGCTACTACAAACATTCCTATGTTTACTTGTACAGGGCAGTTTAATTTTTCAGTCAACTTTGCCAATTTCCTAGAATTTATAGAGATAGAATCAAACTCTGAATTTTATACCGTAGGAGCCCTATGAGTCCTAGTATCAAACGCAACAAACGGAACTCCATTTCGACTTTTCTATACGAAGTTATAGCCAATTTCCCAAAGCTGGCGCAGAGCCTCCTGTGAAAAATTTCTAGATTTTCTAACAACTTGAGAAATATGAAAACTTTTCTTAAAAAATTCACTCTCTTGGGCTCAAATTCAAACCATTAAAACAACCAAGAATCAAAGGTAAGTGGAGTTCACATAAGGGTTATAAAGACAAGTGAAATTTTGGTGTCTCACAATTTGGATTTGGAGGTCTTCATAAGAAATGTAGGTATATGTCTTGGCTTCGAAAACGCCATAAGATTCGTCTCAATCAGACAAGTGTAGCTTCGGTTGTGGTTATTATGCCGAAAGGTGCGTGGAACTTGATGATTATAGAATTATCTTTGCTTGACATGATATTCGTAACCTGGCTTGGACTTGAGCAAGGAAACTATCTTTGATGGATGTGGAGCTTAATTGTGATTGAGTTGGAGCTATCAATTGGCTCATTTGAAGGGTATTGTGGCCCTAATTAGGTGTGTTTTAATAGCCTATGATTTGTATGTGGAATTGTGGTTGATTAGAGACGAGTTGGTATTGATTGTAGGATGGACAAAGTAAGCAGATTTAAGGGAAATGCTGTCCAATTTTCTAGGCCGCTTGGTTCCTTCAAGTTTGAGTTGATTCTTGGTAAATGAAGGGCTTTTTGGGTCGTTCAAGCCCCTAGGTCCTCCCGTTTCCTTTTCGTTCCAAAATCACGCTTTTGCAACCTTGCATTCATAGTTCATTTGGATAGGCATACGACTCGTATGGTGAGCCTCACTTGTGCATTTTGTTTACTAGAATTTGGACGTGGAAACCTCCAATTGTTTACCTTGGTTATTTTAGGGTTTCTTGGCGATTAAAGTCATTTTGGAGGAAAATTTTGAAAGTATCTGCACTTGAACTGGTGAGTGTACCACTCCCCTCATTTGTTACTTAAACTTGGTTTCTGTTCATGCAATCTATAATTTGAATGACTGTACTATCTGTTTATTCTGTTTGAGACAAGGGTGTACTTTATCACCCTCGTTCTCTTGTCAGTATGCCCATTTACTGTGAACAATTTGAATATGTTGGCTGTGGCTTACTCTGTTTCGTTTGGACATTGCATCCAACGACCTTTCTGTTATCTCTGAGCTCAAATCCCTGTGGCTAGTTACTTGAGTCGAGCCGGCAAGGGCCTGGTCGATTAGATAACGAACCACGGTAGTCTGTTTCTAGGAAATTTTTGGGTATTAAAAACTTCTGAATTTTCGGTATACTCGAGTATTACCACCACTGTTACTGTTGAGGTGTTCGGGCCCGGTAAGGGGTATGTTGGTGACGGATTTGGCGTAAAGTGGGGTCTACGGGCATGTTTGGCTCCTGAGAGCTACCTGTATCCTTTCCAGTTGAGATAATTGTTCATTTTCATATATGTGCATATGTGCCTTAAAAGGAAACGCCATGAGTCGTGACTACTTGTGTTTTGATACCTCATTGAGCGTAAGCTCACCCCCTTTCCGTCATTTTTGTTTTCCTTACAGGATTCAACATGTTGGAAATCATATTTTGAAGAAAAGAGTAGAGCTAGTGATAGATATCCCTTTTGATTATGCTCCTCTATATAAGAAAACCTAATTGTACATTTGAGCAAGTATTTCCCTTTGACTTGTAAAAGTTCCAAAGTATGTACATAAGTAATTATTCATATTTCCTTCGTGTATTTGTTGATGAATGTATGCTCTATGAGTTTATGTGAACCTTCTGGTATCCGTTGGATAGTAGGACGAGCTCGTGAACTTGATCGAGGGCAAAAAAAAAATTTGGCGGGAACTGTTCACCGGAATCCGGCCGATGTATCGGCCAGTTTCTTGGCCGGATATCTGGGCGGATTTGCAGGGGAAGTTGAAAAAATTTGGTTTAGCCACTGCCTCGAATCCGTGCCAACTTCCGGCCGGATTGTGACGTGGCAATCACGGTTCATTTCAGTTTCGTTTTTCGTTTCGTTATCGTGGTTGTCGATACATTTAATCGTTGTATTATCATTCGGATTGTTTTAGTTTGTGTGTGATCGGCTTAGTAGGTCTTCAATTGTTCGTTTTCTTAGGATTCTATCATGCGTAATATAGGATTTTGTGAGATTCGTCTCCGTAGTCCTGACGAGAGTTGGGTAAGCGGTCCCGCTAAACCTTTTGGTTCGCTTTAGGGGAAGAGTGGGGCCTGTCACAGAAAACTTCATCTTGTCTTGCAATTTCTTGCTACAATCTTGAGTTCCAACCATTAAATTTGCAATTACTCCATACAAAGTGGCTAACTAAGGAGGGTAGACGTGTTGATGGAGTGATTTTGGAGGGAAAAGTCCTAAGCTACCAATCTTTCTTGTGGTTCTAAGGTAACTTGCCAAGAAATCCTCTTTGTTCTATATTTGCATATTAGTGGTTTATGGTTGCTAAATGTGTAGTTTTGTGAGAAATTTCATGATTAGAGGTGGTGATATATAGATTTTCAGTTTAATTGGTGAATTTTCTGCTCATTATATGAAGCTTAAGGGTTGGCCATGATTTACTAGTTTTGACATGTGAAATATCTAGTGTTTATGTGCTAGTTTACTTTGTCTAAAGAAATTTCCAGCTAGGGTGCATAAATTTCAGTTTAGGGTTTCATTTTCTAACTTGAGTAGGTGATGGTTATATGCTTGATTTAGTAAGTTATTGGCTTGGTATGTATATGCTTGAGTTGAGGCTGTTTTGTGATAAGAATGAAGCCTTGAATTGGCTGGAAAAGTAGTAAATACAAAGGAGGTGCTGAAAATTTTGTCCGTAGGAAACCTTGGGCAGCCTTAGGAAATCTTCTATATCTTGTGTAGAAAAGTCAGAATTTAGTTCCGTTTGTTGTGTTTGAAACTAGAATCAGAGTACTATCAACAGTGAAAAGTAGCCTTTTTCTCAATTCCCATGAATATATGTGATTTTTCAAAGTTGACTTGAAATTGCATACCTATTCTATCTTTTACTGGATGAAAGTAAGCAACTTGAGGCTCGATTTTGACTGACTTATTGACTGAATCAACTTTTGGACAAAACATGAAAGTTGTAGGGATTTTAGTTAAATTTCTACCTACAAAATTTTAGATCAATTGGATCATTTTAGCTTATTGATTTGACCAGAGCACTCCTGACTGTGCAAAAACTTTTAATTTTCCTGACCTGTTTTTCATGTGTTTCTGACCGTCCATTTTTACCCTAAAAAATGCAAGAACTTGGTGCAATGTTTTTCATAGGAAATGTAGGGTCATGTCTTAGTTTCGAAACGCCATAAACTTTGCCTCAATCCGATAAGTGTAGCTTCAGTTGTGATCAAACACCAAAGGATAGCAAAAACTGCCATCTTCATTTTTCTCGTTGCCTTTCTTTTGTTTTCCATTTCCTTGGTCCGACTTAACATTGTACTTCTCAAGTGTTCTAACCTAATTTCTAACATTCTAAACAAGTATTCAAAAATGTGGTTTTAGTTGCACATATTGGCTTTGAAGTTAACCGTTTTTGATCATTTCTTCTTTACAAAACTATGCGTGCACCTTGCTATATGACTTACTATACTTTTCATGCCTTTTTTCTTGATATAGAAATATAAGTTATGCAGCTTGCACTCATGATGATTGGCTCTTGTGGGCAATATTTGGACTGCAGATTTCGAGAGTGGCCAAGGTGCCGACCTGAACTGAATTTTGATAAAAACGTGACTTGTTTAGGGTGAGTGTTTCTTGTATGTTTGTGTCATTTAAATGACTATGTACTTGTTTTCAATTTCGTTTGAGGTGTTAAATACTTTGTAATGATTGTTAATGGATTTTCGATGGGCGGTGTGTGTACTTTATCACACTCGACCCAAGCAAAAAGTGAATTTTCAATGATTGAATTCTACTTGTGTGAGAACCCGAAAATTTTCACATTTTCAAGTATTATTTTTATTTCTTTGCCTATATTTTATACTATTCTTTGAAAATATTAAATGTTTTATACATTTTACATGTAAGTACAATTTTGAATCATTTTTCCTAGTATAAGTTGGTGTACGTTAGTTTGAAGTGCATTTGTTCGATGTGGGACCCGCTAGTACGATATAATTTTGCCGATTAGGTGATGAAATATTAAGTGACATTACTTTCCAAGGTGCTAGGAGATGATTAGAGGGTAATTAGGTAGACTTAATTATTGGAAGTGAGAAGATAAGCTTAAAACCCTAAAGGACGCCACGTGTCGCGTTCCGATTGGAGGAAGACTTGCCTAACTTTCTCATCTTTACTAAAACCAAATTTTGACCAATTTGCATCCCATTTTTCCTTGCTCTTGGCTGGCCCTTTGGGAGGAGAAAAACAAGAGAGAGCTTCTTCAATTTCTAGCTCCAACCTTGCTCAAATCTTGAGTTCCAACCGATCAAATCGCAAACCCTTCCATAGGAGTGCTAACTAAGGAGGATTAAAGGCTTTGGTGGAGTTGATTTGGGGAAAGAAAGTCCAAGCTACCATTTTCTTTGAGGTTTTGAGGTAAATCGCTAAGAACATCCTTCTTTGGTTCCAATAGTGCAAATAGTGTTGTGGTTGCCACTGTGGTGGTTTTGTGCATAATTCTTGGTTATAAGTGGTGAGGTGTGGATTTTCGGTTTTCTTAGAATTTTCTGCCCTATTCGGACGTGTTGTTCGGTCATGATGGAGGCCGAATTGGACTTAGTTCAAAACATGAAAGTTGTAGAGATTTGAATGTAGATGAGCCTGTAAAAGTCTCAACTCAATCGGAGCACTGTATCCTATGAAATGACTATTTTACCCCTGCTGCCCTGTTTCTGTCCGAGAATGATAATCAGCCTCTGTATTGGCTCTTGTGGCTGGGAAGATGAATGAATTAGCTTTTGATGCTTCTTAGAATTGTAGCCTTGTATCGTTAGCTTTCGAATGGCTTTGGAATCAAGCTGAATCGTAGTTGTGTGTGCTGAGATATGACTGAATAAATCAGGACTGCTAGTTCGAATTTTCACAGTGAGCTTTGAACTAGAATATCTGGGTCTGTTTGGGTAAAGTTGACTAGGTTATGTTGAGAACATGGTTGCGGTGTCTTCATACGAATTGTAGAGCTATGTCGTAGCTTCGAAACGGTATAAAGTTTACCTTCAATCCGATAGTGTAGCTTCGGTTGTGACCAATACGCTAAAAGATGTCAAACCTGTCATTTTGTTCCTTGTCTTAAACCTTAATCCCGATCCCTTTTCTAGTTTGGTTTTTGTAATTGAATGACTTTTTAGCCTTTTTAACGGCTATTGTAATGAGATTATTTGTATGTGATTTTGGGGGGCTGATTGAGGAAAATAATGAAGCCATAAATGGCTGGAAATTTGGTAAACACAAAGGGCGTGCTGCCCAAATTTGCACTCAAATGGCGATTTCAAATTTTAAGGGCAGACATAAGTTTTACAACTATTTTACTCATGTATTTTGGACTAAATGCACTCTTTTTACTTCCCAAAATCATACTTATACATTGTACTATTAGTTATTCGGATTTTCTTTGATAAATCAAACATTTTGATGGTTGAACCATAATACTTTCTCATGATTATTCTTAGGGTTGCTTTGGTGACTAAGGGTGATATCCGAAAGGATACTTTGGACGTTTTGCTTATTTAGTGAGTGTTCTATATACGCTTTGTTTCTAATGACTATGTGAACTATTGTGATATTTGGATTGTTGCTTTAAATACGTGATTGAGGTATGTTATGTTTCCAAAAATGATTTTGCTAGGCGAGTGTGTACTTTATCGCACTCGACCTAAATGAACGTGAAAACTTTCAATGATTGAATGATTAAATGTTACTTGTGCATGAATGTAAAGCCTTCTGGCTGAACTGGGCCCTTGCCCTTTGTTACTGGTCGGACTCGAGCCAGAAGCGGAATCGGTCGGGCGATTAGTGGACCCTGGGTGAATGTTGATATACTCGAGTATGACCACGAAGTTGGCGGAGATTGGGGAATGAAATGAATGAACGAACGACAAGAAAATGAAGGAGTTTTCACTTACAAACAATGTTTTAATGATCGGAGAAATAAGGAAAATATTAGGCGAATGAATGAACGAACGAACGAATGGCTCCTCGTGAGCATGTATCCTTTTAATGAATGTGTTACTATCACTTTCATTTTGTAAATGTTTCTAAATTACTTGCTAATTGCTGATAACGTCCTTGCCTAATTATTTTGTTTGAGTATATAGAACCTCGCTGGGCTTTTAGCTCATTCCACGCCTTTTGTTTCCTTACAGGGGTTGCAAGTATGGGCGAGAGATCTGTATAGAATAGAATAGTCTAGTTTTTGGTTTTGCATTGTTTTGTTTTGGACTTTTGCACTCGCTCTAGTGCTTGGATAGAGTGGTTGTCTTGAGAAAGCTAGATCTTTGGTTACATTTGGGACTGTACTTCTGGTTGAAATTGGAATGAATGTAAATATATGTTTCCAGGTTGGGAATTGTTTTCCGTTTATCCTCGAGATGTTATCTTTTTGTTTGGAGTGAGTGATCGAGTCCTGGCGAGAGTTGGGCAGGCGGTCCGCCGAACCCTTTGGTTCGCCTTAGGGTAAGGTGGGGCTGTCACAACTTGTGCATGGATGTAAGCCTTTTGGCTGAACTGGACCCTTGCCCTTCGTTGCCAGTCGACTCGAGCCAGAAATGGATTCGGTCGGGCGACTGATGACCCTGGGACAATGTTGGTATACTCGAGTATGACCACGAAAGTTGGTGGAGAACTGGCCAGTGAATTGGCTAGTGGCGGGAAATGAAATCAATGAATGAATGTCAAGAACACTGAAGGAGTTTTCACTTACAAAATATTTTCTAATATTGGAGGGATAAGGAAAATGGTTGGCGAATGAATGAACGAATGGGCTCCACGTGAGCATGTATCCTTTTAAGGAGTGTGTTCTCATTGCTTTTATATTGTGAATGTTTTCTCGATTGATTGTTATTAAATGACTAATGTCCTTGTTTCAATTGCTTGATTATGTGTTATGGGGAATCTCACTGAGCTTTAGCTCATCCCTCTATTCCGTTACATTTGTTTTTCTTACAAGGTTTGAGAGTAAGGACAAGTGATTAGAGGAAAAACTAAACTTTTGACTAGAACTTTTTGTTGTGTAATAGTGATAGTATTAGTAGTTGGTTGGATCCTGAACTTTTGTACTTAATCTTGAGGATTGTATATCTGTGTTAATTGATTGTATATATGTTAAGTTTGATTGGCCTATCTTTACTTGCTCGTGAAGTGATACGTGAGGAGCTCCGATGAGAGTTGGACAGGCGGATCCACCGAAACCCGTTTGGTTCGCCTTAGGGGGAGGTGGGGTCATCACAGGTGGTATTAGAGTTTTAGGTTTCGGATTTCTGTAGTGTATCCTAGGTTTAAAAATTTAGGATGCCAGATTGTGGGATATTGTGAAGTTTTAAGTGCAATGTAAGCATCTATGTTCCTGATGGATAGTAAGATTTGATGTTTGAGGGTTTTTATATTGGGTTGGCGAGAAGAGAAGAGAATTGTGCGAGATTGATTTGAAGAGTAAAAGGTCAGTTTGTTGAACAACGATACTAGTTGATACCTATGGGACTGACTTTGACTTTGACTTTGACTTTGTAAGGAACTAGATATAATTCTTGAAGCGATTGCTTAAGTAGGGATCTTTGGAACTTTCTTTGACGGATGAACTTGGGATTTAGAATCTACCCTTGGAGAAATTGGAAAACCGTTGTCTATATATCCGGCCATTTCTTGGCCGGCATTACCAGGGGATTTTAAAAAAATTAGGGTGCTCACTGCCTTGAATCCGGCCGGATTGTGACGTGGCGCTTTTCGTTTCGTTTTTTTTGTTTTAGTTTTCATTTTCGTTGAAGCATGTAGTGATGTTCCATTTCACTATATGATTTGCGTAATCCTGTTTTCGGCTTAGTAATTTCCGATTGTTGGTTTCTTTGGGTTTATCGCATGTTACGTAGGATTTACGAGTGTTTTGACTCCGTAGACCTAGCGAGAGTTGGGCAGGCGGTCCGTCGAACCCTCTGGTTCGCTTTAGGGGGAGGTGGGGCTGTCACATACTTACTATCTTGCAAACATAAATTGCTCATCTCTTCTACTCACAAGCAATCTTGCTTTCTTATTAATTGTTTCATTGAGTGGTCATCTAGAAAAGAGGGTATATTTCATATTGAGCCAAAAGTGTCTCATAACTTGATTAGTTTTTAATTAACCTAATTCACCCCCTTCTTAAGTTGTCTTCGATCTTTACAATTGGTATCAGAGCTTGGTCTCCTAGAGATTAAGCTCAAATGGGTTTGGAGTAAAATGATAACCAATAATGCCATGTTTTTTGAAGAACCAATCGTCACTAGACCCCCAATGTTTAATAGATTCAATTTATGTGAGTTGGAAGGAAAGAATAATTATTTTTCTTGCAATCTATTGATATTGGAACTGTGGTGTATTGTTAATGAAGTCCATTTTGATGCCAATATATAGACGAAGTTACACATAGGACCAAGACCAAAAAAATCAGAAATGAATTGACTGGTGAAAATAGAACCCACCTTACTTTGAATGCCAAGGCTATGAATATGTTGTATAGTGCTTTAGATTCAAATGAATTCATTAGGGTCAAAGGCTATAGGTCTGCTAGAGAGATTTGGGACAAACTGAGAGAAATCCATGAAGGGATGAGAATGTAAGAGAACAAAAGAAATCTATCTTAGTCACTAAATATGAATCATTCAAGATGGAATCTCATGAAAATATTGACAAAATGTATTGTAGATTCAATGATCTCATTAAGGATTGAGAAGTGCTAGAAAAGGAATATTCCTTAGGAGAGAAAAACAGAAAAATCTTGATGCCTTGTCCAAGGATTGGGAGAGTAAGGTGCCTGCCATTGAAGAGACTAAAAACTTGAACTCTATGCCCATTGAATCTCTTATTAATTCTCTAACCTCTTATGAGCTGAAACTTAACACTAAGGTACAAGAGGAAGAGGATGCAAAAGTGAGAAGGAGCATTGTTCTAAAATATCACAAGATGAAGATGACTCGGCTTCCTTGGGATGGAGAAGATGCGGAAGTCGACGACAATGATCTTTGCTCTCATCACAAGGAGTTTCAAGAGAATTCTCAACAAAAGGAGATTCAGAAAAGGAGGACCTAGCAATATATTTGCAAATCAGTTCAACTATGCAAGAAACAAAGGAAAGCAAGAAGTTAATAAAAAGCAAACTGACCAGTGCTTTGAGTGCGGCCAACTTGGACACTACATGAGTGAGTTCCTAATGAAGAAAAAGAAAGATGGAAAGGCTGAACGAAAACCAAAATTCAACAACTTTCAAATCACTTGGAATGATTGCAACTCAGATGGTGACGTTGAAGAGAAAGAAGAATCTGCTCAAATGGCTTTCGTGGCCATTGGTGATGATGAGGTAATTACTTGCAACTCTCAACTTAATAGTGATGATGAATCTGATGATGATGTTAATTCCTTCATTGAGAGACTGCATGATAGTTTGAAAGAATCCTGTGCTAGAAACAAGGAATTAAAACAAAAAGATCAATTTTCTTATTCAAGACAATGCAAACCTTTTTTCGACAAAACAAGAATCTGAAAGATGAAAATGACAACTTGAAAAGGGTTGAGACTGATTTACATGTTGAGCTTGATAGAAAAATAAAGTTGTGTGAGATGCTCAAAAAGGAACAAGGGGATTTGAAAAGAAGAATGGATAATCTTAATGAGTTGCTCTAACACAAGAAACAAAACTGTTTTTAAAGGAATGAACCAAAACCTTATCGTGGCATTTATGAGAAGAAGTTAAATTTTAGTTCAAATGAGTTTACCATTTATAAAAGAAGACATGTAAGGTTTGTTAAACCTGTCCATACAAATAACTCTTTGACTATGTGCAGTTTTTGTTGTCAAATAGGTCACATGAAGAGTAATTGCTATGTAAGGAAAAATATAAAAAATGGCATGAAATGCATGTGGATAGTTAGACATAATACTAACTCTCATGGACCCAAAAAGTAAAGGGTGCCATATGTTATCTTGTGAACTTTTGTGTAGGTGAACTTGGTGAATATCATTAAGAAATCAAAATGGTTCATAGATAGTGGATGCTCAAGGCACATGATCCGTGATCCATCACAATTCATCAAGTTCAAACCGAAATCAAGTGGAAAAATGACATTTGGAGATGACAACAAAGCCAAAACAATTGGAGTAGGAGATGCTGGTAAGAATGGTCAAACTTTGTTCACAATGTTCTCTTAATTGATAATTTGAGTTATAACTTGCTAAGTGTTACTCAATTGTATGACAGAAATCTGTTTGTGTTATTCAAAAAGTATGAATGTCTTGTTCTTGACTCAAAATTTAATATTATCTTCAAAGCAAAAAAAATAAATGACATTTATGTAGTTATTCTTGAAAATGTTGATTTCTCTAGTTTTAAATGTCTTAAATTTTCAAATGAAGACCCTTGATTGTGGCATAGAAGGATTTGCCATTTCAACATAGATTTGTTAAAAGAAATTTTTCAAAAAGGAACTTGTTAGAGGATTACTAAAAATTAAGTTTGAAAAAGACAAGATTTGTGATGCTTGTCAATTTGGAAAACAAGTTAAAGTTTCTTTCAAACCCAAGAAATGTATTTCTACTTCAAAACCTTTGTAACTTTTACATCTTGATTTGTTTGATCCTACACAAATTGCTAAGTTAGGTGATAAAAGATATTGCTTTGTTATTGTTGATGATTATTCTAAATACACTTGAGTGATGTTTCTTACCCACAAAGATGATGCTTTCAAAAGTTTTGTTTCCCTATTTGCAAAAGTTCAAAATCCGATTGGGTTGAAAATTATTAAAATTAGAAGCGACAATGGCTCGGAATTTAAATTTTGTGAATTTTCAAAATTTGTGATCATAATGGAATTACTCATGAATTTTCTATTGTAAGAACTCCACAACAAAATGGTGTTATTGAAAGCAAAAATAGAACTCTTCAAGAAGCCACAAGAACCATGTTAAGTGAATGCAATTTGCCAACATATTTTTTGGCCGAAACCGTAAATACGGCTTGTTATGTAATGAATAGAGTTCTCTTGAAACCAATTTTGAACAAAACCTCTTATGAGTTGATTTTTTATAAAAAGTCAATTGTTGGATATTTCAAAATTTTTGGTTGCAAGTGTTTTATTTTAAATATGAAGGAATATCTTGGAAAATTTGATAAGAAATCCGATGAAGGCATTTTCTTGAAACATTGTGAAAACAAAAGACATTTTAGAATCTATAATAGAAGAACTCTTGTTATAGAAGAAGCCATACATGTCACATTTGATGAATCTAATGATGATATTTCCAAGAGTTGTTGTGAGGATGATGATGTAGGTGTTCAAGAAGGACTTAAAAAACTCACAATTCATAATCAAGACAATGCTCCACTAGAAGATTATTCGAAGAAAGATGATTCTCAAGAGAATCAAACATTGGAAGAAAACGACAAGGATGTTTGTACACTTAAGGATCTTCCAAGAGTTTGGAAGTTTGTTCAAAACCATTCGAAGGAGCTTATGTGAGAACTCGGGAAAAAAAAAAAAAAATTTAGGGTTTTAGGGTTTCTCGATTTGCGTGCTTATATTTTCTATATTTTCTTTATTATAATTGTTTTACACGCATTTTATAGGTAAATATAGTTTTTAAGGTATTTTTCTAGTATACGTGAGTTCACGAGAAAATTGGAGCGAATAGCGGTGGTGGGACCCGCTAGCGCATTAAGTGAGAGGAATTCGGCCATTTCGGCTCAATTGTACAGTAAGGTATTAAATTACTGAGTGTTAAGAGATAACTGGAGGTTGGTTAGATATTTAGTCTTTGGGAAGCTAATGGATAAGGAAAAGAAACAAAAGGTGACACGTGGCGCGATTTCATTGGACCAAGTTGCACCTAACTTTCTTACAACTTTACTAAGGTTGAAAATTGACCAAAAACATCTCCATTCAAGCATCTTCTTGGCCGAACCACCTTGAGGGAAAAAGAGAAAAGAAAGCTTCAATTTTCTTCCAAATTCTTGCCCAAATCTTGCAAATCAACCGATAGAAATCCGATTTACTCCGTAGAAATTGCTTACTAAGGAAGATCAAAGGTGTTTGTGGAGTGAAGTTGCAAAGGGAAGGCTTAAGTTGCTACCTTTCTTGGTGATTGAGGTATATGGCTTGAATCTTCAATTTTGTCCATAAAAATTTCAAATTAGTGACTTATATCGGATATAGAGCTTAGTTTATGGATGATTTTGTGAATGAAAGTGAAGTTTGGTGAATTTTTCATTTTCTTGGGAATTTTTCTGATTTCATATGATTATTATATATGACTTGAATTGGTGGCTTAATATGGTGTCATTGGGTGCTAGTATACGTTAATTGCGGTGAATTGCGGAAAATTTCAGCTTTGTGCGGAAAATTTCAGCTTTCTATGGAAATTTCAGCATTAGGGTTTATGCAATTTGGGGCTTTCTTATGGTTGTCTATTGAACTTGCAATTAGCCATGATTGAAGGGTATTGTGACCCTAATGAGGTGTATTTGCTAGTCTATGATGGATATGATAAATTGTGATTGGATTGGATGAATTTGGGGTACTTGTTTGTAGGATGGAAATGCTGAAATTTAGGGGAAATGCTGTTCGATTGCCGCGAACTTTAGGGCTTGGTAAATCTAGGTTAAGAATGAGCGAATGTGAAATGCCTTAGGGTTTTCTTGAACTTTTAACCCTAAATTTGATATATTGTCCATTTTGAGCCATAATTGAGGCTATATTTGAATTTTGCTTTAATGATCCGTTTAAGAGGTACTCGACCCGTAATTGAACTTCAATTGCATTTTCTTGATTGTTATAGGACGTTTGGGTGATCCAAAGCATCCGTTGGACGGAAATCCTTGAATTTGCTCATCTGAAGTGGTGAGTGTACTATTGCATGATTTGAATGCCTAAGTGACTACTTGTCTTTGAAACTGTAATGTGACCACTGTGAACTGTGTGAATGAGGCGAGAGTGTACTTTACCGCTCTCGTCCTCTTACTGTATAACTGTTTACTACTGTACTGCACTGTGTTTGACTTGAATCATGGGCATGAGTCCCACCACTGTACTGTAATCACTGAGCTCAAAACCCTAGTGGAAGTTACTCGAGTCGAGCCAGCAAGGGCTGGTAGACGAGGTAACGACCCTCGGGTCACTGTTTGTCGAGTGGAGTGTATCTCCTCGACCTTCCGGTATACTCGAGTATTACCAACCACTGTTACTATTGAGGTGTTCGGGCCCGGTAAGGGAAATGTACGGTGGAAGGAATTGGGAGTAAAGTGGGGTCTACGGTCATGGTACTTTCTTTATACGTTGACGGAGGGTCAACGAGGTGCGATCAAGAACTACAATGGGGAATTGGCTCCTGAGAGCCACCCGTATCCTTTCATTTAAGTTAGTTGTGGTATTTGCATTCTGTGATTTATGGTTTGATTAACTGAGCTTGATTACCTATGAATTTGGGGCTGCATGACTGTTAAGTACCTCATTGGGCGAAAGCTCACCCCCGTTACCTTTGTTTTCCTTACAGGCATACCTTTGGGAATATTATGAGTTTGAGAAGCCAGTGGAGCTAGTAAAATAGTTTTGTTTCTTGATAGCTCCTTGAGCACTGGAAAACCTGAATGTACTTTACTTGAATGCTTTTGGACTGTATATTGGGGTAACATGTATATGTACCTGGTGGTTTTGTATAAATGATATTACATGTGGAAATGAATGTTTTAGCCCTGATGGGGAGTCTCTTGCATTTAGTTTTGTGTGTGTGTGAGTGATCCGCAGTCCTGGCGAGAGTTGGGCAGGCAGTCCGCTGATACCCTAGGGTTCGCCCTAGGGAGAGGTGGGGCTGTCACAGCTTATCATTGGTGATCCATCCGAAAAGGTTAGAACTCGTTCCTCCGCTAAGCAATTGATGAATAATTTTGCCATAGTCTCACATTTTGAACCTAAAAGTGTTGTTGATGCCTTGAAAGATGAAAACTGAATTTTAGTCATGGAAGAGGAACTAAATCAATTTGAGAGGAATAAGGTTTGGACACTAGTTGAAAGACTTCAAAATCATTCTATTATTAACACAAAATAGGTTTTTAGAAATAAAATGAATGGCAAAGGTGAAGTTGTGAGAAATAAGGCTAGACTTGTAGTTAAGGGGTATGCTCAAGAAGAAGGAATAGATTTTGATGAAACATTTGCTCCCGTAACTAGGCTAGAATAAATTAGAATGTTCTTGGCTTTTGCATGTTTCAAGGATTTTAAATTATTTCAAATGGATATTAAAAGTGCTTTCTTAAACGATTTTATTGATCAAAAGGTTTATGTTGACCAACCTCCCGGTTTTGAAAATGAGACATTTCCAAATCATATATTTAAACTTTCAAAAGTTTTGTATGGATTGAAACAAGTTCCACAAGCGTGGTATGAACGTTTAAGTGGTTTTTTTGGTTGAGAATGGATTTAAAAGAGGTATTATGGATACCACTATTTTTACTAAATAAAGTTTCAATGATCTCCTATTTGTACAAATATATGTTGATGATATTATCTTTGGTGCTACTAATGAGTGTTTGTGCAAGGATTTTTCCACTATTATGCAAAAAGAGTTTGAGATGAGTATGATGGGAGAATTGAATTGCTTCCTTGGGCTCCAAGTGGTTCAAACTTGAGAAGGTATGTTCATCAATCAAACTAAATACACCAAGGAGCTACTCAAAAGATTTGGAATGGAGGATTCAAAGCAAATTGGAACATCTATGTGCACATCTACCAAACTTGACAAGGATGAAGAAGGTATAAAAGTTGATGAAAAGAAGTATAGAGGTATGATTGGTAACTTACTTTATTTAACCGCAAGTAGACCTGATATTATATTCGCTGTTTGCTTATGTGCTCGTTTCCAATCTTGTCCAAAAGAATCTCATTTGATTGCTGTGAAAAGAATCTTTAAATATTTGAAGGGAACTTTGAATTATGGTCTTTGGTATCCAAGATGTTATGGTCTTCGGCCGACCAAAGAGAGGAGAGAGAGTGGTTTGAGTTGTGTGAATCTTGTCTTGGAAGCTTGAAGAAATTGTGGCCAAAAGTTTTGCAAAAGTCAACTACAAATAGTTTTCGAAGAGTGTCCCGTACTACCACTTTTCTTTCTTGTTTGTTTCATTTGTGCACTAATCCTCAAATATAATTCCTTTAACACTGTAATTATTCACTCTTAGTAGTCTAGTATTAATTTCTTAAATCTCCACTTAGTCGTTCCTACGCGTAATACGCGAACTTTCGACTCGCACGCGATAAAGCGAAATTTAAGAGCAATTTATGTAACGATAATATAATTAACTAATTCTAGGGTACATAATTATAAAAATGACTATTTTAAGAATAAAAACATGATTCCTCACATAAACTGAGCAGGATCCACTTCTTCTTCTTCAGTTTCCTCATCATCATCACTGTCTTCAGTTGCAGGAGCCTTGTCCTTATCTTGTGGCTAAGAATTGGAAGCATGAACTTTTGGAGTGGGTTCAGTATGTGGAGTGTGCTCAGATGGCTCAGTTCTCGGTTCCTTTTGATGCACATTCTCATCTTCTTGAGGGATAGGAGGCACAAGCAAATTCCTTTTGTCAATGAAGGTAACTTGTTGCTCAGGTGACATGGTCATCATCAGACCATTTTCGAGAAGGAGAATATGTTATTTGAGGTCTTCAAACAAGGAGATGACCTCAGAGTTAGATGAAGAAGGTTGAGTGGATGATTTTCTAAGATGGATAGTAAAGGGTGAAACAAATTTAGACTGATCTCGAGGAGTTCTAGGGGTGACAGGAGTTTCATGGCGACTCTTTGTCCTAAACTCCAAAACAGACTCCTTATAGCACCACTTACCATCAAAGAATCTTAGATTTTTTCTTTCAAAATAGGCTTTTGAAAAGACAGTGGATGCACTCGCTTTTGGTGACACTCCAGTGAAAGGAATCTTAAAATGAGCAAAGATTGGAGTTAGAAATTTTCCATAGGAAAGTTTCCTACGGCTATCAGTGCTGATTTTGAGTAAAAACTTGCACATAACAAAGCCGAAGTCAATTCTGATCTTT
Organism: Coffea humblotiana; assembly: GCA_023065735.1. NCBI lineage: Eukaryota > Viridiplantae > Streptophyta > Magnoliopsida > Gentianales > Rubiaceae > Coffea > Coffea humblotiana. Next base: position 19,795,377 of record CM041216.1, read on the forward strand.
TCAAGAAAGCAATAAAACAAGTAAAACTCCATTTTATTGGCATCAGTCCTATGCCCATCAGTAGGAACCAACAGATTTGAAATTATTGAAAAGATGATCAAATTTTAAGGACTGAGATCCTCCAATTTTGCCTCAGTAGGAGTGTTAAAGTGTGTTTGAAAATAGGTCATGAGTTTTGCAACATGAAAATGATGATAGGCAGAAGGAAACTCTTCATAAGAGAAAAAGTTTACAATTTTTTCTTTAAAACCATCTTCAATTTTGGTCTTTAAAATAGCATTAACAATGCCAGGATTAAAAGCAATATCGACTGAATTGACTCGAGAAATAAGATCAGTATGTGAGTTACCCTTTCTAAGATTGGCAAAGAATTAGTAAAGCATATCAGGATAGTAAGTGTTGGGGATGGTCAGAATGTGAGTCCATTTTTGGAATTCAAAAAGTTTAATAACTGGTTCAAGGTCAAGCTTACGGAATTCATAGGGGATAATGGTCCTCTGAGTGATGAAACCTTTCTGTGAAATCCATTCAAGCCTCTCCTTGGCATCATCATCAATGAATTTGGATAATGGAGTAGGTTCTTTTTCAGTTTGAGTCTCAGGTTGCTTTCTGGCAGGGCGTTTCCTCTTTCCACTGCGTTGAGCCGATGGTACACCAGTCTGTACATCAGTCCTTGTCCTTAGTGATTTCCTGGTGGAAGGCTCAGGAGTTTGCTGTTCCGCAGTAGTTTGCTCAGTAGTTTGCTGTTCCTCAGTTTGCTCAACAGAAGGCTCAGTGGTTTGCAGTTCCTCAGTTTGAGCAGTCCGTTTCTTTCTGGCAGACTGTGTCCTTTTTCCACCACGTGCCTTAGTTCCTTTTCTGGGTGATTTTGTGGTGGAAGGTTTGACAATGTCAATGTCTTCATCCCTTAGTCTGGTAGTGTGTCCGACACTAGCAGATCATTCTCTTACTCTAACTATGATGATATGAAGGATGTTTTTATTGCAGAGTATGATGCGAATGTGTATGAGATGGACTTAGAGTGCGGTATAGTCTACAATGTATGCTAAAATTGTCCAAAGAGAGTGAATTTTGAGAGACTAAGGTTTCGACTGAGAATTAGGATTTGTAGGGTGGTTGGCAGTTGGAGGAATTTATGAGAGCTAACGGACGCGCAAAAGGAATGTAATGGTGTTGGACAAATCAATTTCTTGGAACTTGTTCAGAAGAGAGATGAATTTTTGAAATTTGAAATTGGGAGAAGAGGAAGGGCCGCGTCCGAGACAACGGTTTAAAAATGAATTGAATAAACAAGAGAACTGCTTTATAATAAGCATTTGTTGAGTGTCAGACGGCCGAACGAAGAAAAGCGTCCGACACTCCCGTTCGAACCAAAATTTTTCTGGAAAAGTGACCAAGAACACTGTCGGACGTCCCTTCTAAAGCATAGGACGTCCGATAAAGTGTGACCAGAGAATTTTTTTTTTTTCGAGAATCTTTTCTAAAATGCCCAATTTTGTTCTCAAAAGGACAAATTAGTCTAGTGGTAAGGCTTTTTGTAAGAATATCAACAATTTGATCTTTTGAACAAATATATTGACACAAATTTCACCCTTTTGGACAATATCACGAATGAAATGATGCTTTATGTCTATATGCTTTGTCCTAAAATGTTGAATGGGATTTTTTGTCAGATTTATGGCACTTGTATTATCACAAAACACAGGCACACAGTCATACTTTAATCCAAAATCATTTAAGGAACTTTTATCTACATCAATTGAGCACAACATGCACCGGCGGCAACATATTCCGCTTCGGCCGTAGACAAGGAGATAGCATTTTGTTTCTTATTAAGCCATGACACTAGACAATTACCAAGAAAGTAACATGTACCACTTGTACTTTTTCTATCAATCCTACATCAATCAAAATCAGTATCCGAGAAACCACATAGAGGAATTTCACGACATCTAAGATACCAAAGACCATAGTTCAAAGTTCCTTTCAAGTATCTAAAGATTCTTTTCACAGCAATCAAGTGAGCTTCTTTTGGACAAGATTGGAAATGGGCACACAAGCAAACAGCAAACATAATATCAGGTCTACTTGCGGTTAAAGAAAGTAACCTGCCAATCATACCTCTATATGTGAAACCCCGAAATTTTACTTATCTTTATAACCCTTATGTGAACTCACTTACCTTAGATTCTTGGTTGTTTTAATGGTTGAATTTGAGCCAAGAGAGTGAATTTGTTAAGAAAAGTTTCATATTCTTAAGTTGTTAGAAAATCTAGAAATTTTCACAGGAGGCTCTGCGCAGCCTCGGGAAATTGGCTATAACTTCGTATAGGAAAGTCGGAATTGAGTTCCGTTTATTGCATTTGAAACTATACTCATAGATCTTCATACGGTGTAAAATTCAGAATTTGGTTCAATATCCATAAATTCTAGGAAATTGGCAAAGTTGACTGAAAATTCTGCCCTGCACAAGTAAACATAGGAATGTTGTAGTAGCTTATGACTCAATTTGGACCAATTTATGATCTGAATCTCTTTGAGGTGTCTTCTAAAGATTCTTAGTATTTGAAGTCTAGTTTTTAACAAGCCAATTTATATAAATGTTTGATATTTATAACTCAAGTTATAATTTTTCTAATGGAAGGGTATAAGTTAGGGTTTTTTTGTGCATACTAGGGGTTTTGGTGTGTTTTTGGTGCATTTTGGCCGTGTGACCACTTGATGAAGTGTGTGTACTAAATTTGGTGATTAAGAGTGAGTTTTAATAAGAAAATATGTGTGATTAGAAGTAATAATAATAAATTAGTGAATTATAAGTTAAAACCCTAGTACGTGCGAAATAAGGAAAAACGGGTTGAACCGATGTGTACCGTTCGTTACCGATTGAGTGCACCACTTGAACATTACTTTATTACCTTAATCTCCTTGTTATTAATTGACCAAAATCAGACCTAAATATCTTCTTCATGCAGCCGAAATTTTGGACCAAAAACAAGCAAGAAAAGAAAAAAAATTGACTTCCAATCAAAAGGTGACACTTGTCCAATTTTGACCCAAATGAATTCCTATCATTTTAACCTTCTTGAAGCTTCATTTCAGCCACCATTTCTGCTCATTCCAGCCGTGAGGTTGAGAGAGAAAAGAGGGAAGAAACCATTCAATTTCCATCTTGATTTTTAGCTTAATTTGAGGAAAAATCCAAAATCTAAACCGATTAAACTTCCCCTTTAGCCCTTAAGAAGCTTTGTGTGGTGAAACTTTGGAGGGAAAGGCTGTGATCCTCTCTTGCAAGAAGCCTTGGTGAGGTATTATGGTTTCCTATCCTTTTCTTGCATTTAATCTTGTTAAAGTTTAATTAGAAGCTCTTAATCTTGCCTTATGACGGTAAATTTGTTAGTTTGGAGTGAGATGTTGGAGTATGCAGCTAGGGTTTATATTTTCAGCTAGAGTATGGTTATTTATCTAGTAATGGATGTTATAGAGTTAGTAATTGTTGGTTTTGATGATTGAATGCTTATTGGATATGAAATTCTAGAGGAAAAGGTCAAATTCCAGAAATTGAAACTAACTTGCTTAGCTTCTGACCAGTTCTATTCGTGTATGATGGAGGCCGAATTAGGCTTAGCTCAAAACATGAAAGTTGTAGGCAATGATTCCATTTATCTGCCTGTAAAATTTCAGCTCGATCGGAGCACGGTAGGGTGTGAAATGATCGAAATACCCTGACTGCCACAAGCTTCAATTCGTAAACAGTTTTGTGAATTCACCAGTTTGGCTTCATTTTTTCACCCTGATTCGTATCCAATCAGCTTTTGGCCAAAACATAAAACTTGTAGCCCTATATTTTAGCTTTCCAATGCCTCTGAAAATACCTCAAACGGAATTGTGTAGCTTGAGTTATTACCGGTTAAAGTCAGTGCTGACAACCAGACTGATCATGAATTTTTGGATCTGTGATTTGCAAATTTGACCTAGATAAACTGCGAATTAGGTTAAGTGTCCTTCATCCAAGTTGTAACCCTTTGGCTTAGCTTCGAAACGGTATAAAGTTTACCCCAAACCGATAGGCGTAGCTTTAGTTGTGACCGAAACGCCAAGAGACGTCAAATCTGCCATTTAGCTATTTGCCTTTAAACTTGATTTCCGGTTGCCTTGTTAAGACATGTGTTGTACTTGGATTATTTTGAGCCTAGTTGAAGGGCTATTGTGGTAATATTGCCTATGTGTGATATTGGGGCTGATTTGAAGGAAATAATGAAGCCATAAATGGCTGGAAAATAGGTAAACACAAGGGGCATACCGCCCAAATTTTCACTCGAGGGTTAGGAATGTGTACTCGCAACTTGAGCAAAGATTTGAAGACGAATTGAACTCGATTTGTCTAGGTTATTTGAGTTTCCTTTTGTGGAGAGATATAAGTTGAATTTTGGCCGAAACTTGTACCCTTAGAAGTTACAACTGATAGAAATACGTTTTCTTCATTTCTTCGACCCAAATGGCATTTTTCACATATAATGGCTTCAAAATTTCACCGTTTGAAAAGTGATCAAGGGTTTTATGAATAGTCTCTAAATAAGTCTCAATTACTTGATTCTTGTTAAACGAAATGTTTAAGTTTCGAGCCTTAGTTATTTTTCAATGCTCTTAAACAATATTTTCTCGCAGATTTGAACTCCAAGAGCGGAGTAATACCCAAAACCAATGTGTAAAGACACTGCATCTGTTGGTGAGTGCTTCCAAATACCTGATTGAACTTGACACTTGTTTTTAATACTTGACCAATGTGATCGAATGAAATGTGATTGGTATGGTCGGACAAGGGTGTACTTTATCGCACTTGCCCTCATGTGATATGTACTTGTTTATTGTTGCAATCGACTTGATATACTTGTGCTTGACTTGTAAGTGCGAAGCGGCAGTATGTACCACACTCGATCCGAGTGGGAGGTACCTCTCATTCCCGTCTCCGTACTTTTATCTTGATTCATTCGATTGAAAATGTGATCTCATCGAATTCTTGGGGACCCAAAACCCTACTGGCTAGTTAATCGAGTCGAGCCGGCAAGGGCTTGGTCGATTAGATAACGAACCATGGGTATCTAGTGTTGTCGAGTGGAGTGTTATCTCCTCGACTAATCGGTATACTCGAGTATTACCATCAGTGTTTATTGTGGAGTTCGGGCCCGGTAAGGGGGTTGGTCGGTGGACGGAGGTTGGAGTTTAGTGGTGTTCTACTGGACTAGTTTCCTCATTTGAAAGTTGACGGAGTGTCAACTACCAATCGATCAAGCTATGGTGGAGCCGATACATGAGCAACTGTATCCTTATTGTGAAATGTGAATAGTTATTATTTGGCTATATGAAGTTTGATTACTCACTTCTTGACCTGTCTTGAACACTATTTCACTATTGTGCTGCTTATGCGTTATTTGAGGATTAAATTGATATTTGGAATCTCACTGGGCTTTTAGCTCATTCCACGCCATTTGTTTTCCTTACAGGGGGTACGAGTGAGGCAAGAGTTGCAACGACTAGTGTAGTCTAGTAATTTTGAGTTTTGAAGTTGTACTCGCGTTAACACCCGATTAGGGTTGTTTGTACTCGACTTGTAGCACTTTAAAGTATTATGGTATGTAGAGGCCTTGTATCTGGGTTTGAGCATTAATGTGTACGTTCTCGTTTTGGTATTTATTCCTATGGATGTATGTTATTTTCTCAAGCTAGTGAGTGAGTCCTAGCGAGTCCTAAGTTTTTCCCTCCTCTAATCCAAGAAAAGAAAGAAGATGAATTTATTCGACTCCGCCAAGGAACTCAGACTGTAGCCGAGTATGCGAGTCAGTTTACTCGGTTGTCTAAGTTTGCGCCTGAATCGATTGTAACTGAGCAAAGACGGATACGGCGTTTTGTCCAAGGATTAAACGTTGAGATTCAAAAGGACCTGGCTGTAGCCCAACTCAATACCTTTAGTGATGCGATGGAGAAGGCCCAGCGAGTTGAAAATGCGAGGCTACAGGTTAGAAACTTCCAAGCAAAGAAAAGAGGATTTCCTGGGAGCAGCTCAGAACACGAGGATAAGAGTACACCTCCTAAGATTGGAAGGGGAAACGGGGGAGTACGACTACCGGAGGTGTCAAGAGGTGTCTCCCAGGGGGGATCGGTCTCTACTACTCGTGGTTCCTGTGGATATTGCGGAGGGCTAAATCACACGGAGACAAATTGTTGGAAGAAAGAGGGAAAATGCCTGCGATGTGGAAGCGCCGATCATCGGATTGCTAACTGCCCAGCACGACTGCGCAAAGGGAAAGAGACCCAGCAACCAAACAAGACCAACCCTGGACAGTCAGAGAGGGGAGCGACTGAAACGAAAGTACCGGCTCAGGTGTATTGCCTAGAGCCACATCAGGTCCCTGACTCGTCTGAAGACCTAGAAGGTACGATCTGTCGGTTACCTTAGATCTTGATAGATCTCGTTGACAAGAAAAATTTCGAGGACGAAATTCTTTAAGGGGGAGAGAGTGTGAGAACCCGTAATTTTTTTTTTATTTTTAGGTTTAATTATTTATTTGCACTCGTTTTTCCGCATTTTCTTCATCCTATAAATATTCTGGACATTTTTATGAGTAAATAGGGTTTTAAAAATATTTTTCTAGTATAAGTCAATTTACGAGATTTTTGGAGTGAATAATGAACGTGGGACCCGCTAGTGCGATATAATTTTGCCGATTAGGTGATGAAGTATTAAGTGATATTATTTTACAAGGTACTAGGAGATGATTAGAGGTTAGCTAGATAGATTAATTATTGGAAGTGAGAAGATAAGCTTGAACCCTAAGTGGTGCCACATGTCGCAACCCGATTGGAGGTTGGACTTGACTAAGCTTTTCACCTTTACTAAAATCAGATTTTGACCCAAAATATCTTCATTTTCTTAGCCCTCTTGGCCGAAATTTTGAGGAAGAAAAGAGAGAGAAAGTTCACCTTGTCTTCCAATTTCTTGCTCAAATCTTGAAGTCTAGCCATTAGTTTTGCAAATCACTCCATAAAAGTGCAAGTCCAAGTAGTTTCTAAGGAGGTTGTGGAGCAATTTTGGGAGGAAGAAGCCTAAGTCATCATTTTTCTTGAGATTCCAAGGTAAATTGCTAAGAAATTCTCCTTTGCTTCTATTAGTTGCCTATTAGTGGTTTAAAGTTGGAGTTGTGGTAATTTGATGAGCATATTTTGTGGTTTGAAGTAGTTTAGGGTAAATTTCAGTTTTATAGTGAGTTTTCTGCCTGTTCTGCCCAGTGTTGTTCGGCCATGATGGAGGCCGAATTGGACTTAGCTCAAAACATGAAAGTTGTAGAGAATTGAGTGTAGAGTATGCCTGTAAATTTTCAGCTCAATCGGAGCAGGATAGCTTATGAAATGACTATTTTACCCCTGCTTCCCTGTTTCTGTCCGGAAATGATTATCCATCTCTGTAATTGGCTCATTTGGCTGGGAAGATGAATGAATTAGCTTTCGATGCCTTCTTAAGAATTGTAGCCTTGTATCTTAGTTTTTGAATGGCTTTGGAATTAACTGAATTGGAGTTGTGTGTGCTGAGATATGGTTGAATAAGTCAGGACTGCTAGATGACTTTTGCAGTGAGCTTCGAACTGGAAATTCTGGAGCTGTTTGGGTAAATTGGACTAGGTTAGGTTAAAATCTGGGTTGAGGTATCTTCATAAGAATTGTAGCCCTATGTGTTAGCTTTCTAAAGCCTCTGAAAACACCCCAATTGGAGTTGTGTAACCTGAGTTGTTGCCGGTTAAAGCCAGTGCTGATAACTAGACTGATCTTAAACTTTTGGATCTGTGATTGGCAAATTCGACTTAGATAAACTATAAATTAGGTTAAGTGGCCTTCATAAAAGTTGTTCCCCTCTGTCTTAGCTTCAAATGGTATAAGGTTCACCCCGATTCGATAACCATAGCTCCAGTTATGACTAAATTACTACGAAATGCCAAATCTGCCGTTTAGTTTTGTCTTCAAAACTGATTTCCAATGTTACTTTTGCACTTGTGTTATTATTGGATGGTTTGGAGCCTAATGAACGGCTTTTAGGTCATTCAAGCCCTAGGTCCTCCCATTACCTTTTCATTCCGAAATCACGTTTTTTGCAACCTTGCATTCGTAGTTCATTTGGATAGGCATACGACTTGTAATCGAGTCTCGCTTGTGCGTTTCATTTACTAGAATCTGGGATGTGAAAACCTCAATTGTTTATTTCGGTTATTTTAGGGTTTCTGGACGATTAAAGTCTTTTGGGGGAAAACTTTTGAAGTATCTGCTTTTGAACTGGTGAGTGTACCACTCCCCCTTATTTGTTCCTTAACTGGGTTTTTGTTCATGACATCTGTGATTTGAATGACTGTACTATCTGTTTACTCTGTTGAGACAAGGGTGTACTTTATCACCCTCGTTCTCTTATCAATATGCTCATTTAATGTGGACAATTTGGATCTGTTATCTGTGTTCAATCTACTGCCATTTGGACATTGCATCCAACGACTTTTCGGTTACCTCTGAGCTCAAATCCTGTGGCTAGTTACTCGAGTCGAGCCGGCCAGGGCCTGGTCGATTAGATAACGAACCACGGTAGTCTGTTTTAAGAAATCTTCGGGTATTGAGACTCTGGATTTCTGGTATACTCGAGTATTACCACCCTCTGTTCGGTTGAGGTGTTCGGGCCCGGTAGGGGGTTGTTTGGTGGACGGATTCGGCGTAAAGTGGTGTCTACTGGACGGGTTACTTTATTTGAAAGTTGACGGAGTGTCGACTACTATTCGATCAAGCTCCAGTAAAGCAATGAGAACTTTGGCTCCTGAGAGCCACCTGTATCCTTTCCATTTGATGTGTTTATGTATTTCCCTATCTGGTATATGTAACCGCATGCTCGATACGTGAAATGCCATGATTCATGACTACTTGTGCTTTTGGTACCTCATTGAGCGTAAGCTCACCCCTTCCCGTTATCTTTGTTTCCCTTACAGGGCATGTTATTGGAAATCATGATTTTTGGTGAAGCGAGTAGAGCTAATTAGGCATTCTTTTGTACCTTGTATAGCTCCTCGACTTTAGAAACCCTAAATGTGGTATTTGAACATTTCCTTTTGGATTGTAAAACCCTAGAGTGGGTATGTGTAAATATTCTTCCATGTATAAATGATACACTTTCTTGGAAATGTACTAGTATATTCATGCTCAAAGTTTTTGTATGTTTGGAACGTGTTCGGACGAGTTCGGACGTCAAACGAGAAAAGAAGAAGAAAATCTGCTGGGCACTGTTGAGGAGAATCCGGCCGTATATCCGGCCAGTTATTGGCCGGATAGGTGGCCGGATTGCCTAGGGTTATGAAAAATTTTGGTTTAGCCACTGCCTCGTATCCGGCCAGAATCCGGCCGGATTGTGACGTGGCGTTACTGTTCACTGCCGTTCAAATTTTTTTTCGTTTTTGCTTTGCGGGTTTGTCGATACCCGTACTTGTTGTTATACTTTCCGAAACATTTATAATTGCGTGTATGTGATTGTTAGTTTTCTTTGGGATCGATCGCGCGTAAGTTAGGGTTTGTGTGATTCGGCTCCGTAGTCCTGGCGAGAGCTGGGCAGGCAGTCCGCCGAACCCTTTGGTTCGCCTTAGGGTAAGGTGGGGCTGCAAGAGCGGAGTAATACCCAAAACCAATGTGTAAAGACACTGCATCTGTTGGTGAGTGCTTCCAAATACCTGATTGAACTTGACACTTGTTTTTAATACTTGACCAATGTGATCGAATGAAATGTGATTGGTATGGTCGGACAAGGGTGTACTTTATCGCACTTGCCCTCATGTGATATGTACTTGTTTATTGTTGCAATCGACTTGATATACTTGTGCTTGACTTGTAAGTGCGAAGCGGCAGTATGTACCACACTCGATCCGAGTGGGAGGTACCTCTCATTCCCGTCTCCGTACTTTTATCTTGATTCATTCGATTGAAAATGTGATCTCATCGAATTCTTGGGGACCCAAACCCTACTGGCTAGTTAATCGAGTCGAGCCGGCAAGGGCTTGGTCGATTAGATAACGAACCATGGGTATCTAGTGTTGTCGAGTGGAGTGTTATCTCCTCGACTAATCGGTATACTCGAGTATTACCATCAGTGTTTATTGTGGAGTTCGGGCCCGGTAAGGGGGTTGGTCGGTGGACGGAGGTTGGAGTTTAGTGGTGTTCTAACTGGACTAGTTTCCTCATTTGAAAGTTGACGGAGTGTCAACTACCAATCGATCAAGCTATGGTGGAGCCGATACATGAGCAACTGTATCCTTATTGTGAAATGTGAATAGTTATTATTTGGCTATATGAAGTATGATTACTCACTTCTTGACCTGTCTTGAACACTATTTCACTATTGTGCTGCTTATGCGTTATTTGAGGATTAAATTGATATTTGGAATCTCACTGGGCTTTTAGCTCATTCCACGCCATTTGTTTTCCTTACAGGGGGTACGAGTGAGGCAAGAGTTGCAACGACTAGTGTAGTCTAGTAATTTTGAGTTTTGAAGTTGTACTCGCGTTAACACCCGATTAGGGTTGTTTGTACTCGACTTGTAGCACTTTAAAGTATTATGGTATGTAGAGGCCTTGTATCTGGGTTTGAGCATTAATGTGTACGTTCTCGTTTTGGTATTTATTCCTATGGATGTATGTTATTTTCTCAAGCTAGTGAGTGAGTCCTAGCGAGAGCTGGGCAGGCGGCTCGCTAAACCCTAGGGGGAGGTGGGGTCGTCACAGGTGGTATCAGAGGTCTAGGCTTCAGATCTCTATAGTGTATTCTTGACTCTAAAAGTTTAGAATGCCGGACTGTGGGATTCGGGTTAGTTTGAATATTAAGTAAAAAAAAAATGAAGTAGTGAACAATTGTGGTCTCGATGGTTATTAAGATTCAGTAATTGAGGATTATTGTGCTAGACTAGCAAGAGAGAAGAAGATTGTAAGAGATTAAACACTGTTTAAAAGATAGTAAGTAAATTTCTTGAATAATGGCATTTGCTAGGAGCCATTCTTGATTTAAGGACTTATGGGGAAATAAATGATTAATTTGTTTGGGATAACCTTTAGTGCTTGATCTTTGCCACTAGATATACTTTAGAGTTGATATACCTTGTTCTTGCCTTGAGAACATGAATGCAATTATGTCTTGGAATTTGGAAGGCCCGCCTTTTGTAGTACCTAGTTAAGTATGTGGTGACTTGTGCTTGTTAAAGGATAGATATTACGATGGAATGCGGAACTTTAATTGAAAAGATAGTTGATGTAGCCCTAATGTTCAAATGAGGTTGGCCTTACCTAAGGGAATTAAGCCCTCTCGCTCAGTTGCAAGCTAGACTATGGAGCACGACCTTTTATACCTTTTGTTTATGATAGTTGGGGTGATGCTTGTGCTTTGGCCTGTATATTTTGTTAAGCATGATATTTGTTCCCTTTTGAAGTATTTGAATGCTATAGATTCTGTACCTGATCATATTGGCTTGTTAACTTGTTTGTTAGTACACATGCAAAGTTTTATTTTCATTATCGACTCATGCAATGACATGCTCTCATTTTGGTTGATTGTTTTCCCTCTTATATGACCTTGTTCATAAAAATAATTGATTTGTATGTCATCTGATCTATTGACTGTTCCTGTGAAAATATAAAGTGTGCTTTGATTGCTTTTCAAGTTTTAAATTACATTTGTCCTTCATTGGACATATTTCAATTTATATATTTATTTATTTATTCATTTACTAGAGTTATCCATCTACTAGTTATTTATTTATTTATTTATTATTTTTGGTCCTCCGTAAGAATCAGAAATAAAGGGTAGAAGGGATCGAGACTGTGGGCCAGAGGGGCCAGGCTAACCCCAAAGCGTGGAAGATAATTGGGAAATAAAGTTGAGGGTTAGTGAATGATGACAAAGAGATAACTAGTGGAGTGTATATTGAATTATTAGAATTAAAAACGAGTAATGGCAAGGAGGTAAACTAGTGGATAAGATAAGATGTTATTAAGAAGACTCCAAGGTATTTATTTCACTGGTTAAAGTCCAAGCCAAATAGCGAAGGAAGATCTTGATTTTTTCACGAATTTTGTTCCAAGATCCCCTATATCCAACCTTACTTGCATCTTGGTTAAGTTTGAAGGAGAGACAAAATTTATGGTAAACATTGGAGATCTAAGACTTGTTATAATTAGGGTTGGAGTTTTGTATGAGATAGGTGTTTGAACTCGTTAGATTTACAAGTTTATGGTTAAATTCAATGATTCCCGGTTAATTGAACTTGGGAATTTGAAGGGATTCCCTGGACTTTGATTACTAGGCTAGATGCCTCTGGAATTCTCTATGCTTCATAGTGTAAAATTTTTGGTGAATCTTGGCGGATAAGATAAGAGAGCTTGATATATGTTGATTATTGGATATTGTGGTTAATTCATGAGATTGATGAATTATAATAGGGAAGTGATGATAGGATCGGTGAAAATTTTTTGGTAATATCTCTGCTGGCCGAACACGTTTAGTTACCTTTAACCCTGTTTTCTTACAAATCATTGGCAAAATTTTGCTTAATATTTTAAACGTTGGTTCTTGAAAATGAAATTTGAAGTTGAAAGGAAATAATTTTTAAACCTGGTTTTGCTAAAATTTTTCCAAAAAGGAACACCGTACAGTTTTAAAATTTGTGATGCATTGGTGTAATATATATACATATATATACACATATATACATGTACATATATCAAAAAAAAATCCAAAATTTAGTTTCGTTTATTAGATTTAAAATTTGACAATGGCTCTTTTTTTTTACCGTGTAAAAATTTCCAAATTTTCTTAAATTTTATGAGTATCGGAAATTTTCCTAAGATAAATGAAATGTCAAACCCATTCTTGCTTTTCCTATTTGTTAAAGCTATAATTTAAGGTCAAGATCCATTTATTTACAAATTTAATCTTGAAAGGATGCCTTTTTGGGACAAATGTAGAACTTTTGAATGGTATATGACTGGTGATTTTTGGATTTATGGAACTTAAAAATACAGACGATTTTAGTTTGAAATAAAAGTGTCCTTTTAAACCTTACGGCCTTAAATGTGAAAATATTGATCCGATTTGAACTTGAAAAGAGACACGAGAAAGAGTTAAGATTAACTCGACAAAGGATTTTAATGGTTCAAAACCGTTAGAAGAGCTATATAGATAATAGAAGGAAAGATTGATAGATAGTCTTGTATAATCCAATGGGATCCTAGTACTTGATCTAAGTCGAAACTGAACGAGGAGATTAGATCTACTGGTATTATGATGGATTGACCTAGTTGAGTACCTAATAAGGTTCTCTCTTGTGAACTTAATGATTACTTTACATATATCTTGTGATTGGCCCTATGGGACATGTTTTAAACTTTACGAATATTTGAACTCCCAAGTTTTTGTATTCATTATTTGTGGTGTGACCTGGATTTATTACTTATTTGTTTTAAATTGAATGAAAGTCCTTTCAATTTTTGATTAACCATTACTGTGTAATATATCCAATTACTTATTGTTCTTTTTAAAAAAATATATATTTATATATATATGTATTATACTTTGGACTCGCATAAAAATTGAAAATCAGGCAGAGTTTGAGTTTGGAAACCTTTTCTTAGAAATAAGAAATGAATATTGGTCGTGAATTGGAGAGTAAATAGTTAAGTTTTAGGTGGCAATAAGAGCTGATTCTCAGATTAGGTGTGAAGAGTAGAGGCGTTGAAACCGAAGTTTAAGTAATACGAACCTGCATGTCTGCTTATTTTCTTAAAAGCATTTTATTCTCAAAAGTGATTTGTAGGATTAAATGATTTTTCTTGTTCAAACGTCCAAATAACAAATGTTAAACTTCTTACCAAAAGTCAAATGCATTTAGAAATTTTGACTATCAAGATCAGAAGCCAATTTCTTTACTTCTTGTCTTTCATTCGAATAGCCATTTTATTTATATATATAGACCACAATTTTTTTCAAATGTGTAATTTGATAGCCTGTTATTAGTTTGGTTACGATAAGTACGTGAAAAAGCTTTCCCTCGAACGAATAAGATTTTTGGTTGCCGTTTTGGGACAAAAGAAACTGGATCATTTCTAAAAATTGTTAATTTTGAAGATGGAATACTAGGAAATAATTTTGGGACAATTTGAGTACGAAAATTTGGTGAGTGAAATCTTTTATAGAAAATATATCTTTGTACTCGAGTTTTGAACTACATGATTGAGTCATTTGATTTAGTCGAGAAAAAAAAAGTAAATTTCGAGGACGAAATTCTTTTAAGGGGGAGAGAGTGTGAAACCCCGAAATTTTACTTATCTTTATAACCCTTATGTGAACTCACTTACCTTAGATTCTTGGTTGTTTTAATGGTTGAATTTGAGCCAAGAGAGTGAATTTGTTAAGAAAAGTTTCATATTCTTAAGTTGTTAGAAAATCTAGAAATTTTCACAGGAGGCTCTGCGCAGCCTCGGGAAATTGGCTATAACTTCGTATAGGAAAGTCGGAATTGAGTTCCGTTTATTGCATTTGAAACTATACTCATAGATCTTCATACGGTGTAAAATTCAGAATTTGGTTCAATATCCATAAATTCTAGGAAATTGGCAAAGTTGACTGAAAATTCTGCCCTGCACAAGTAAACATAGGAATGTTGTAGTAGCTTATGACTCAATTTGGACCAATTTATGATCTGAATCTCTTTGAGGTGTCTTCCTAAAGATTCTTAGTATTTGAAGTCTAGTTTTTAACAAGCCAATTTATATAAATTGTTTGATATTTATAACTCAAGTTATAATTTTTCTAAATGGAAGGGTATAAGTTAGGGTTTTTTTTGTGCATACTAGGGGTTTTGGTGTGTTTTTGGTGCATTTTGGCCGTGTGACCACTTGATGAAGTGTGTGTTACTAAATTTGGTGATTAAGAGTGAGTTTTAAATAAGAAAATATGTGTGATTAGAAGTAATAATAATAAATTAGTGAATTATAAGTTAAAACCCTAGTACGTGCGAAATAAGGAAAAACGGGTTGAACCGATGTGTACCGTTCGTTACCGATTGAGTGCACCACTTGAACATTACTTTATTACCTTAATCTCCTTGTTATTAATTGACCAAAATCAGACCTAAATATCTTCTTCATGCAGCCGAAATTTTGGACCAAAAACAAGCAAGAAAAGAAAAAAAATTGACTTCCAATCAAAAGGTGACACTTGTCCAATTTTGACCCAAATGAATTCCTATCATTTTAACCTTCTTGAAGCTTCATTTCAGCCACCATTTCTGCTCATTCCAGCCGTGAGGTTGAGAGAGAAAAGAGGGAAGAAACCATTCAATTTCCATCTTGATTTTTAGCTTAATTTGAGGAAAAATCCAAAATCTAAACCGATTAAACTTCCCCTTTAGCCCTTAAGAAGCTTTGTGTGGTGAAACTTTGGAGGGAAAGGCTGTGATCCTCTCTTGCAAGAAGCCTTGGTGAGGTATTATGGTTTCCTATCCTTTTCTTGCATTTAATCTTGTTAAAGTTTAAGTTAGAAGCTCTTAATCTTGCCTTATGACGGTAAATTGTTAGTTTGGAGTGAGATGTTGGAGTATGCAGCTAGGGTTTATATTTTCAGCTAGAGTATGGTTATTTATCTAGTAATGGATGTTATAGAGTTAGTAATTGTTGGTTTTGATGATTGAATGCTTATTGGATATGAAATTCTAGAGGAAAAGGTCAAATTCCAGAAATTGAAACTAACTTGCTTAGCTTCTGACCAGTTCTATTCGTGTATGATGGAGGCCGAATTAGGCTTAGCTCAAAACATGAAAGTTGTAGGAAATGATTCCATTTATCTGCCTGTAAAATTTCAGCTCGATCGGAGCACGGTAGGGTGTGAAATGATCGAAATACCCTGACTGCCACAAGCTTCAATTCGTAAACAGTTTTGTGAATTCACCAGTTTGGCTTCATTTTTTCACCCTGATTCGTATCCAATCAGCTTTTGGCCAAAACATAAAACTTGTAGCCCTATATTTTAGCTTTCCAATGCCTCTGAAAATACCTCAAACGGAATTGTGTAGCTTGAGTTATTACCGGTTAAAGTCAGTGCTGACAACCAGACTGATCATGAATTTTTGGATCTGTGATTTGCAAATTTGACCTAGATAAACTGCGAATTAGGTTAAGTGTCCTTCATCCAAGTTGTAACCCTTTGGCTTAGCTTCGAAACGGTATAAAGTTTACCCCAAACCGATAGGCGTAGCTTTAGTTGTGACCGAAACGCCAAGAGACGTCAAATCTGCCATTTAGCTATTTGCCTTTAAACTTGATTTCCGGTTGCCTTGTTAAGACATGTGTTGTACTTGGATTATTTTGAGCCTAGTTGAAGGGCTATTGTGGTAATATTGCCTATGTGTGATATTGGGGCTGATTTGAAGGAAATAATGAAGCCATAAATGGCTGGAAAATAGGTAAACACAAGGGGCATACCGCCCAAATTTTCACTCGAGGGTTAGGAATGTGTACTCGCAACTTGAGCAAAGATTTGAAGACGAATTGAACTCGATTTGTCTAGGTTATTTGAGTTTCCTTTTGTGGAGAGATATAAGTTGAATTTTGGCCGAAACTTGTACCCTTAGAAGTTACAACTGATAGAAATACGTTTCTTCATTTCTTCGACCCAAATGGCATTTTTCACATATAATGGCTTTCAAAATTTCACCGTTTGAAAAGTGATCAAGGGTTTTATGAATAGTCTCTAAATAAGTCTCAATTACTTGATTCTTGTTAAACGAAATGTTTAAGTTTCGAGCCCTTAGTTATTTTTCAATGCTCTTAAACAATATTTTCTCGCAGATTTGAACTCCAAGAGCGGAGTAATACCCAAAACCAATGTGTAAAGACACTGCATCTGTTGGTGAGTGCTTCCAAATACCTGATTGAACTTGACACTTGTTTTTAATACTTGACCAATGTGATCGAATGAAATGTGATTGGTATGGTCGGACAAGGGTGTACTTTATCGCACTTGCCCTCATGTGATATGTACTTGTTTATTGTTGCAATCGACTTGATATACTTGTGCTTGACTTGTAAGTGCGAAGCGGCAGTATGTACCACACTCGATCCGAGTGGGAGGTACCTCTCATTCCCGTCTCCGTACTTTTATCTTGATTCATTCGATTGAAAATGTGATCTCATCGAATTCTTGGGGACCCAAACCCTACTGGCTAGTTAATCGAGTCGAGCCGGCAAGGGCTTGGTCGATTAGATAACGAACCATGGGTATCTAGTGTTGTCGAGTGGAGTGTTATCTCCTCGACTAATCGGTATACTCGAGTATTACCATCAGTGTTTATTGTGGAGTTCGGGCCCGGTAAGGGGGTTGGTCGGTGGACGGAGGTTGGAGTTTAGTGGTGTTCTACTGGACTAGTTTTCCTCATTTGAAAGTTGACGGAGTGTCAACTACCAATCGATCAAGCTATGGTGGAGCCGATACATGAGCAACTGTATCCTTATTGTGAAATGTGAATAGTTTATTATTTGGCTATATGAAGTATGATTACTCACTTCTTGACCTGTCTTGAACACTATTTCACTATTGTGCTGCTTATGCGTTATTTGAGGATTAAATTGATATTTGGAATCTCACTGGGCTTTTAGCTCATTCCACGCCATTTGTTTTCCTTACAGGGGGTACGAGTGAGGCAAGAGTTGCAACGACTAGTGTAGTCTAGTAATTTTGAGTTTTGAAGTTGTACTCGCGTTAACACCCGATTAGGGTTGTTTGTACTCGACTTGTAGCACTTTAAAGTATTATGGTATGTAGAGGCCCTTGTATCTGGGTTTGAGCATTAATGTGTACGTTCTCGTTTTGGTATTTATTCCTATGGATGTATGTTATTTTTCTCAAGCTAGTGAGTGAGTCCTAGCGAGAGCTGGGCAGGCGGCTCGCTAAACCCTAGGGGGAGGTGGGGTCGTCACACTATATTTCTTTTCATCAACATTTACGCCTTCTTCATCTTTGTCAAGCTTGGTAGATGTGCACATTGGTGTTCCGACTTGCTTTGGATCCTCCATTCCAAATTTTTTGAGCAGTTCCTTGGTATATTTAGCTTGATTGATATGAACGTACCTGCTTGAGTTTGAACCACTTGTAGCCCAAGGAAGAAATTCAATTCTCCCATCATACTCATCTCAAACTCTTTTTGCATAATAGCGAAAAAATCCTTGCACAAACACTCATTAGTAGCACCAAAGATAATATCATCAACATATATTTGTACAATTAGGAGATCATTGGAACTTTATTTAGTGAAAAGAGTGATATCCAGAATGCCCTTTTAAAAACCATTCTCAATCAAAAAACCACTTAACCTGTTCATACCAAACTCTTAGAGTTTCTTTGAATCCATACAAAGCTTTTGAAAGCCCTAAACACATGATTTGGAAATGTTTCATTCTCAAACCGGGAGGTTGGTCAACATAAACCACTTTGATCAATAAAACCATTTAAGAAAACACTTTTAACATCCATTTGAAATAATTTAAAATTCTTGAAACATGCAAATGCCAAAAACATTCTAATTGACTCTAGTTCTAGCTACGGGAGCAAATGTTTCATCAAAGTCTATTTCTTCTTCTTGAGCATACCCCTTAGCTACAAGTCTACCCTTATTTCTCACAAACTTCATCTTTGTCATTCATTTTGTTTTCTAAAAACCCATTTTGTGCCAATAATAGATGATTTTGAGGTCTTTCAACTAGTGTTCAAACCTTACTCCTTTCAAATTGATTTAGTCCTCTTTCATGGCCAAAATTCAGTTTTCATCCCTAGGCAAAATTGATTTGTTCAAAATTGATTTCAAAGAATTCTATTCATAGCGTAACAAGCCGTATTTACGGTTTCGGCCCAAAAATATTTTGGCAAATTGCATTCACTTAACATGGTTCTTACGGTTTCTTGAAGAGTTCTATTTTTTCTTTCAACAACACCATTTTTTTATAGAGTTATTGCAATAGAAATTCATGAGTGATTCCATTATGATCACAAATTTCGAAAATCACAAAATTTAAAATTCCGAGCCATTGTCACTTCTAATTTTAATAATTTCCAACCCAATCAGATTTTGAACTTTTGCAAATAAGGAAACAAATTTTTTAAAGCATCATCTTTGTGGGTAAGAAACATCACCCAAGTGTATTTAGAATAATCATCAACAATAATCAAACAATATCTTTAACTACCCAAACTAACAATTTGGGTAGGACCAAACAAATCAAGATGTAAAAGTTTCAAAGGTTTTGAAATAGAAACACATTTTTTTGGGTTTAAAAGAAACTTTTTACTTGCTTTCCAAATTGACAAGCATCACAAATTTTGCCCTTTTCAAAATAATTTTTGGCAAATCTCTAACAAGTTTCTTTTTAAAAATTTGTTTTAACAAATCCATATTGAAATGACAAATCCTTCTATGCCACAACCAAGAGTCTTCATTCTTCAACTTTAAGACGTTTTAAAACTAGGTGAACCAACATTTTCAAGAATAACTACATAGATGTCATTTATCCTTTTTCCTTGAAGATAATATTAAATTTAGAGTCAAGAACAAGACACTCATGCTTTTGAATAACACAAATAGATTTCTATCACACAATGACTAACACTTAACAAGTTATAGCTCAGATTATCAACAAGAAGGACATTATGAACAAAAGTTTGACCATTCTTACCAACATCTCCTATTCCAACTGTTTTGGCTTTGTTATCATCCCCAAACGTTACTTTTCCACTTGATTTGGACTTGAGTTTGATGAATTGTGATGGATCACCGGTCATATGTCTGAACATCCACTATCAATGAACCATTTGATTCTTTAATGATGTTCACCAAGTTTACCTACACAAAAGTTCACAAGATAATATTTGGTACCCTTTAACTTTTGGTCCTTGAGAGTTAGCATTATGTCTAACTATCTACATGCATTTCATGCCATTTCTCATATTTCTTCCTTACATAGCAAATTACTTTTCATGTGACCAATTTGGCAACAAAAACTAGAAATAGTCAGCGAATTATTTGTATGGACAGGTTTAACAAATCTGACTTGCTTCCTCCTATAAATGATAAATTCGTTTGCACTAGAATTCAGTCTTTTCTCATGAATGCCAAAATGAGATATTGATTCATTCCTTTGAAAACAGTTTTATTTCTTGTGTTGAAGCAAATCATTTAGACAATCCATTCTTTTTTTCAAATCACTTTGTTCCTTTTTAAACAAATTACAAAGCTTTATTTTTCTATCAATCTCAAAAAGTAAAACAGTTTCATTCTTTTTGAAGTGATCATTTTCATCTTTCAGATTCTTGTTTTGTCGAAAAAGGTTTGTATTGTCTTGAATGAGAAAATTGATCTTTTGTTTTAGTTGTTTGTTTCTAGTACAGGATTCTTTCAAACTATCATGCTGTCTCTCAATGAAGGAATTAACATCTTCATCAAATTCATCATCACTATTAAGTTGAGAGTTACAAGTAGTTACCTCATCATCACCAATGGCCATGAAAGTCATTTGAATAGATTCTTGTTCCTCTTCAACATCACCGTCCGAGTTGCAATCATTCTAGGTGATTTGAAAGTTGTTGAATCTAGGTTTTCTTTCAACATTTCCTTCTTTCTTCTTCTTCATTGGGCACTTATTCATGTAGTGTCCCAGTTGGCCCGCACTCAAAGCCCACTTGTCAGCTTGCTTTTTATTAGCTTCTTGCTTTCCTTTGTTTCTTGCATTGTTGAACTGATTTGAAGATGAATTACTGGGTCTCCCTTTCTGAATATCCTCTTGTTGAGGATTATTTTGAAACCTTCTTGTGATAAGAGTAAGATCATTGTCATTAACTTCCGGATCATCTCCATCCAAGGAGGCCGAGTCATCTTCATTTTGAAATGCTTTTAGAGCAATGCTCCTTCTCACCTTTGCATCCTCTTCCTCTTGTACTTTGGACTTAAGTTTCAGCTCATAAGAGGTTAGAGAATTAATGAGAGATTCAATAGGTATAGAATTTAGATCTTTAGTCTCTTCAATGGCAGTCACCTTACTCTCCCAATCTTTGGTCAAGGCATTCAAGATTTTTCTATTTTTCTCACCTAAGGAATATTCCTTTTCCATCACCTCTAAGTCTTTAATGAGATCATTGAATCTATAATACATCTTGTCAATATTTTATGAGATTCCATCTTAAATGATTCATACTTGGTAATTAGAATAGATTTCTTTTGTTCTCTCACATTCTCACTCCCTTCATAGATTTCTCTCAGTTTATCTCAAATCTCTTTAGCTGACCTACAACATTTGACCCTAATAGACTCATTTGAATTTAAAGCACTATGCAGCACATTCATAGTTTGGCATTCAAAGTAATGTAGGTTCTATCATCACCAGTCAACTCATTTCTGATTTTTGGTCTTGGTCTATGAGTGATTTCATCTATTATAGAGGCATCATATGGACCTTCATTAACAATAAATCACAGTTCAATATCAATAGATTGCAAGAAAATAATCATTCTCTCTTTCCAACTCACATAATTGGATCCATTAAATATTGGGGGTCTAGTGACAGATTGACCTTCAAAAAATATGGCATTGTTGGTTGTCATTTTTACTTCAAAGCCGATTGAGCTTAATTTCTAGGAGACCAAAATCTGATACCAATTGTAAGGATCGAAAACAACCTAAGAGGGGGGTGAATTAGGTTATTTAAAAACTAATCAAGTTATGAGACATTTTTTGACTCAATATGAAATTTACCCTCTTTTCTAGATGGCCACACAATGAACAATTGATTAAGAAAGCAAGATTGCTCAAGAGTAGAAGAGATAATCAATTTATGTTTGTAAGATAGTAAGCAAAAGGGAAAGAATAGCAAATCAAATATTTTCAAACTCCTCTTGAGATTGAGTATCACTTTATAGAACAAGTCTCTTCAAGTTGATCAAATACAACTAATCTTTGTATACAAAGGAAGGATCACTTCCTCCTTACCCCAAGCTACACTTGGTGTGAGGACCCGAAAATTTTCTTATTTTATCGTATATTACTAGCTTATTTAAATATTTATCCACCCGTTTTTTCCCAATAATTTATTTCAACCATTTTAAATCCAATTAAACGAAACAATGTCTCACTTACGTTTTTAAAGCGTTTTGTTGGAAAATTTATTTTTCGAAAGCCCGTTTGATAAGAAATAACGAGTACATGCTTTTTGAGGCAAAATTCGATTCATGGGAGGATTAAGGGTTTTGGTGGAGTGATTTTAGAGAAAGAAGCTCTTGGTTTCCATTTCTTCTTAGGGTTTCAAGGTAACAAAGTCTAGAAACCATCTCTTGTCATTTAACTTGCTTTTGAGTGGATTTAAGGGTTAATTATGGTGGAATTCATGGAAAATTTAATGGTTTGTGTGGTGATTGAAAATTCCAGTTTTGAGGGAGAAATTTCAGCTTTGATATGTTGATTTGAGCTTGGCTATGATCTATTAGTTTTGCCATGTGAATTTTCTAGCTTTCATACGTTGTTTTAGCTTCATTCTAGAAAATTTCAGATTGTAGTATTAAATTTCAGCTTTATTATGGTTATGTTTGAGCTAGTTAATTGGCTAATTTAGGTGGTTTTGTGGCCTTAAACAAGTGTACTTTATAGCCTATAATTTATGGTTGTGATTAATGTGGGATTGTTATGAATAAATGTGTTGAGTTTGGAAGGGAAAGTTAAGCAAATAAGGGAGGTGCCGCTGAAATTTTTGTTACTTTCTTTCTTGTGATGTAAGTGAGGTTGGAGGGGTGATTTTGGATTGGTAAGGACTTAGGTTGCTTATGATTGCTTGAGTTCACCTTGGTGGTGGTGTATAAGGTGGTGGTGGTCTATTAGAGAATAATTGATGTTTATTCTAATACTTGTTATAAGTTAACTAGTAAGATGTATATATTTTGTTATGGTTATAGTTAGTAGCTTCTCTAGGGTTTACTTTCTGGTACTAGTGGTGTGTATGGCTTAATGTAATAGTCTATGCAACTTTTGAAGATGTAATAGTGTAAATAGAATTTTCTTTTGGCGTGAACTCTATTTCTCGTTTTAGAGTATCGAGTCCTTGCGCGAGTTAGGCAGGCGATCCGCTAAGCCCTTTGGTACGCCTCTGGGTACGGTGGGGTCGTCACAGGTGGTCCACGACTGATATGTGACCGTATAAAACACATATCAATGATATGTGTGGAGGATAATATTTTTATTTAGTCTCAACGAGGATATTACGGTTTCTTTATTTTATTTTTGTTTTAAGACATTGTTTTATTTTAAAGCCTAGAAACCCTACTTGTACTCAAAATCCTAGCGGAGGGAAAAACAAGAGAGAAACCTTCAACTCCAACTTCAACTTGTGCTTGAATCTTGAGTTCCAATCAAAGTTTGTGCAAACTACTCCATAAAACTTGCTCACTAAGGAGATTTAAAGGCTTTGGTGGAGTGATTTTGGAGAGGAAAGCTTTAAGCTACCATCTTTATTGAGGTTACAAGGTACTTTGGTAAGAAACTTCCCTCCACTTCATATATGTGTAAACTAGTAGTTTAAAAGTTGTAGTTTTGGTAGTTTTGTGAGGAAATTTCATGGGTTGAAGTAGGATTATGGTAAATTTCAGTTTTATGATGAATTCTCTGCTCTTATATGATACTTAGTGATTAGCCATGGTTTGATAACTTAGCCATGTGTAATACTGAGGAATTATATGCTAGTTTGACTTACCTAAAGAAATTTCCAGCCTTAGCTTCAAATTCCCAGCATTGATAGTGATGAATCTGCTCTGTTCTGACCAGTTCTATTCGTGTATGATGGAGGCCGAATTAGGCTTTGGCTAAAACATGAAAGTTGTAGGAAATGGTGTTTTATAGGTTCCTGTAAAATATCAACTCAATCGGAGCACTGTAGCATATGAAATGACCGAAATACCCTTGACTGCCATAGGTAGAGTTCTGTGGACAGTTTTGACATTTCATCATTCTGGCCTCGTTTTTCCACCTTGATCCATATGAAACTAGCATTTGGCCAAAACACAAAAGTTGTATTACTATGTTTTATCTTTCCAACGCATCTAAAAACGTCTCAATCGGACTTTCGTAGCCTGACTTATTGTCATTTGAACACAGTACTGTTAACCAGCCTGATGGTGAAATTCTGGTTCTGTAATTTGTAAATTTGATCTAGATACGCTATGAACGGGGTTGTGTTGTCTTCATCAAAGTTGTAGCCCTTTGGCTTAGATTCGAAACGGTATAAATTTTACCCCAAACCGATAGGTGTAGCTTTAGTTGTGACTGAAACGCCAAGAGACGTCAAATCTGCCATTTAGCTATTTGCCTTTAAACTTGATTTCCGATTGCCTTGTTAAGATTTGTGTTGTAATTGGATTATTTTGAGCCCAGTTGAAGGGCTCTTGTGGTACCCTTGCTTATGTGTGACATTGGAGCTGATTTGAGGAAAATAATGAAGCCATAAATGGCTGGAAAGTAGGTAAACACAAGGGGCATGCCGCCCAAATTTTCACTCGAGGTATAAACCAGCCTTTGGAGTTATGGTTCGGTAATTTATAAATTCGACCTAGATCTACTAAAAACTGGGAAAAGTTGTCTTCATAACAGTTGTAATCCTTTGTCTTAGCTTCGAGGCGCTACCTAGTACACCTTGATTCGACAGCCACAGCTCTAGTTATGGTCAAAACTGTGCAACCCGTTTTCATACCAATTTCATTTTCGCGCACGCGCACATGCATCTCTTGGCTGTTTTTGCCGTTTTAGTCCTTATTGCCATTTGTGATGGTCGATTGACTAATAGTTGACTATAATCTTCTGTCACAGGCAGTGACGAACCGGACGGAGTCGGTGGACCCGTATAAAGTGCCTTGATTTGCGTGCTATCTAGTTTGAGTGAGTAATTGGGTTGTTTTATGTGATAAACTGTCAAAGTGCCTTGTATATATTACATGGGTACTTAGGCGAGGGTGTACTTTATCTCACTCGACCTAAACCCAACCTTGTTGTTGATTTAATATGTGAGAATACATGTTTTGTATTGAGAATCACCCTTTTGCTGTGTGCTGTTGGGGTGACCATGACTTGAGTTGAACCCCTTGTGCTGTGTGCTGTTGGGGTGAGTACTTTGTTGCGTACTTTATTGAGAGATATCATCTAATGAGAGATTGGATATCTCAGGACTTGGTTCCAGCCCGGTTCCAAGGGTAGACGAACTATTTGAGCCAGTCAGGGCTTGGTCGAAGTTAGTTCCATGCTAACCTTGGGATTTCGTTCTTTGTTAAAGCTTTGTTAAAGCTAAGTGATTTTGTGACAGCCCCACCTTCCCCTAAGGCGAACCAAAGGGTTCGGCGGACCGCCTGCCCAGCTCTCGCCAGGACTCGTTCACTCACATCAAACCAAAATGAGATATAGCCTCGAGAAAAAAAAAATGAAAACAATTCCCAACTTGAAACATTTATACTTACATTCATCCAAACTCAGATGGTAATACAAATCCAAAAGAGACAAAAGTCCTCAGTTCTCCGTCCGACCCAGTCCTAACCATATCCTAGAGCGAGTACAAAAGCCCATAATGTACAAAAGGGACTAAACTATGCTATTCTAAACAGATCTCTCGCCCTTGCTTGTAACCCCTGTTAAGGAAAACAAAAGACGTGGAATGAGCTAAAAGCCCAGCGAGGTTCTATATACACAACTAAGCAAGTAAACAAGGACATTAGCATGTGATAACAAGTAATCCAGATAACATTATGAAGTAAAACAAGAGTAACACTTTCATTGAAAGGATACGGGCTCACGGAGAGCCATTCGTTCATTCATTCATTCCTCATTCCTTCAAGCGTTTTAGAAAAAGTTGCATTTGTCATTGAAAACCTCTCCGTACATCTTGCCATTCATTCGTTCATTTCGTTCTTCCCCTTCTAGCCAGCGCACTGGCTAGTCCTTCCCAAACTTCGTGGTCATACTCGAGTATACCAAACATTAAACATTCACCCAGGGTCACTAATCGCTCGACCGAGTCCGTTTCTGGCTCGAGTCGACCAGTAACAAAGGGCATGGGCCCAGTTCAGCCCGAAGGCTTACATTCATGCACAATTAACATTTAATCATTCAGTCATTGAAAATTTCACGTTCATTTAGGTCGAGTGCGATAAAGTACACACTCGCCTAGCAAAATTCGTTTTTGGCAAGCATTGAGAACATTTGACATTCAATCAAGGATCACAAGTAGCCACATAGTCAATGTAAATGTAACGTACGGCAATCACTTATTCAAGTAACAATCCAAAGAGTCACAATAATTCACGTAATCATGAGCAACAAATCGTATATAAAACACTCACCTAATTTCAAGCAAAATTACGTCCAAAGTATCCCTCCGGATATCAACTTTAGTCACCAAGAAACCCTAATAACAATCATGAGAAATGTTATGGTTCAATTATCAAAATATTTAAGCAAATCAAAGAAAATCTGAATAAAACTAGTACAAGGTGGAAGTATGATTTTTGGAAGTGAAAAGGGTACATTTTGATCAAAGGAAATGAATAACTAAAGGTTTTCCAAATCAAACATAAAACTAAGCTCAAAAGGTTTTAGAAAATTAAATCGGAAAAATTTGAAACAGTTGCCACGTCAGAATCCGGCCAGGAATTGGCCGGATATCCGGCCGGATAGTCGGCCGGATTCAAGGCAGAGACCGACCTAATTTTTTTCTTCTTCCCCTGTCAATTCGGCCAACAATCCGGCCAAGAATTGGCCGGATACACGGCCGGATTATGAACAGTAAATTTTTCCCCTTTTTCGTAAAATGTGTTTTTGGCTCAAAACTAACACATCTATAACGAATTAATGTATAACAAGGGTTTTGGGAAAAATTCACATCCAAACGGATGATAAAATACCTTATTGCACCCCAAAATCTTACTTATAAAAGCTAGGTTTTCGTGGCTGGGAAACCCTAGGCCACTTCTTTTGTTTGGGAGGAAATCAAACACATATTTGAAGTTCAAAAACTCAACATTCGAAACCAAACATTATGGTAAAAGGGAAGTGTACAAATGCAAGTAAATTACAACTAAAATGGAACTAAAATCAACTACACAAGACAAGTTCAATACATCACCAAATCACATTTCGAATCTCATTTCATTCACTCTAATCTTCAAGAGAATAAACGGACGGCATAACCCCTTGTTTTCCTTACTTTTCCAGGCTATAACAAGCCACCAAACTCACAACATTCAACCCCAATCTCATATACAAATCATAGACTATCAAAACACCCTTAATATACAACCAATTGGAAGCTTCACAACCAACCACACAAACCCTAATTTAATCATATCTCAGCACACACAACTCCGATTCAGTTGATTCCAAAGCCATAGAAAAGCTAAGATACAAGGCTACAATTCTTAAAGAAGGCATCAAAAGCTAATTCATTAATCTTCCCAGCCAAATGAGCCAATTACAGAGGCTGAAAATCATTTCCGGACAGAAACAGGGGAGCAGGGGGTAAAATAGTCATTTCACAGGCTACCATGCTCCGATTGAGCTGAAATTTTTACAGGCATAATCTACACTCAATTATCTCCAACTTTCATGTTTTGAGCTAAGTCCAATTCGGCCTCCATCATGACCGAATAACACTGGGCAGAACAGGCAAAAAAATTCACCAAAAACTGAAAATCAACACATCCCTACTCTTAGCTAAGAAATGATGCACAAAACCACCCAAGTAACAACCACAAGCCATTAATTTCCATCTACTAGAAGCAAATAAGGATGTTCTTAGCAAAATTACCTCAAGACCTCAAAGGAAATGGTAGCTTAGTCCTTGTTCCTTCCAAATCAAACTCCACCAAAGGCCCTTAATCCACCTTAGCTAGCACTTGTATGGAGGGGTTTCAAATTTGGTTGGTTAAATCTCAAGTTTTGAGCAAGGATTGAAGCTAGAAATTTGGAGAGCTCTCTCTTGTTTTTCTTGTCATGAAGTTCGGCCAAGAGCAAAGAAAAATGGGAGGAAAATTGGTCAAAGTTGGTTTTAGGAAGATCAAAAGAAAGTTAGGCAAGTCTAGGCCAATCGGATTGCGACACATGGCCTCTTGAAGTTTCTAAGCTTATCTCCTCACCTCCAATGATTCATTTATCTAGCTAACCTCTAATTATCTCCTAGCACCTTGTAATATAATGTCACTTAATATTTCGTCACCTAATCGGCAAAATTATAACGCACTAGCGGGCCCCACATCGAACGCATGCACTTCAAGTTACGTACACTAACTTATGCTAGGAAATGAATTGGAAAATTGTATTTACTTGTAAAATGTATAAAACATTTAATATTTTCAAGGATAGTAATAAAATGTGGGCACAGAAATAAAATAATACTTAGAAATGTGAAAATTTTCGGGTTCTCACAGATTTTTGTTTTGCTCGAGCTGCTGTGTGCTGTTGATTAGCCAGCGGGGGTTGTTAAGGTGAACGGGGAAGTAAGTGGAGTCTACGGACTATGATTTTTTGGTTGACGGAATGTCAACAGGTGGACAAGCTCGGGGAATTGAATTGGCTTTGAAGCCAGCTGTATCCTACTATTGTGATGTTACATTTCGGTCTATTGATGTGAAATATCTTGGTTTACATGTTTATTTGGATGTGATTTTACGTTTTTACCCGCGATTATTCACTAAGCATATACCTTACCCCATTCCATTTGTTTTCCTTAGCAGGGGCCGACGCGGGGAAAGCTTGGGAAGGTGTATAGACTTTTGGTTTAGAGAACAATTGATGTTTATTCTAGTACTTGTTATAAGTTAACTAGTAAGATGTATATATTTGTGTGACGACCCCACCGTACCCAGAGGCGTACAAAGGGCTTAGCGGCCTGCCTAGCTCGCGCCAGGACTCGATACTCTAAAACGAGAAAATAGAGTTCACGTCAAAAGAAAATTCTATTTACACTATTACATCTTCAAAAAGTTGTATAGACTATTACATTAAGCCATACACACCACTAGTACCAGAAAGTAAACCCTAGAAAAGCTACTAACTATAACCACAACAAATATATACATCTTACTAGTTAACTTATAACAAGTCCTAGAATAAACATCAATTATTCTCTAAACCAAAGTCTATACACCTTCCCAAGCTTTCCCCGCGTCGGCCCTGCTAAGGAAAACAAATGGAATGGGGTAAGTAATATGCTTAGTGAATAATCGCGGGTAAAAACGTAAAATCACATCCAAATAAACATGTAAACCAAGATATTTCACATCAATAGACAGAAATGTAACATCATAATAGTAGGATACGGATGGTTTCAAAGCCAATTCAATTCCCCGAGCTTGTCTACTTGTTGACACTCCGTCAATCAAAACTCATAGTCCGTAGACTCCACTTACTTCCCCGTTCACCTTATCAACCCCCGCTGGCCAGTCAACAGCAACCAGCAGCTCGAGCAAAACAAAATCACTTAGCTTTAACAAAGCTTTAACAAAGCTTTAACAAAGAACGAAATCCCAAGGTTAGCATGGAACTAACTTCGACCAATCCCTAACTGGCTCGAATAGTTCGTCTACCCTTGGAACCGGGTTGGAACCAAGTCCTGAGATATCCAATCTCTCATTAGATGATATCTCTCAATAAAGTACGCAACAAAGTACTCACCCCAACAGCACACAGCACAAGGGGTTCAACTCAAGTCATGTTCACCCCAACAGCACACAGCAAAAGGGTGATTCTCAATACAAAGCACGTATTCTCACATATTAAATCAACAACAAGGTTGGGTTTAGGTCGAGTGAGATAAAGTACACCCTCGCCTAAGTACCCATGTAACATATACAAGGCACTTTGACAGTTTATCACATAAAACAACTCAATTACTCACTCAAATTAGATAGCAACGCAAATCAAGGCACTTTATATGGGTCCACCCACTCCGTCCGGTTCGTCACTGCCTGTGACAGAAGATTATAGTCAACTATTAGTCAATCAACCATCACAAATGGCATAAGGACTAAAACGGCCAAAACGGCAAAAACGGCCAAGAGATGCATGTGCGCGTGCGCGGAAATGAAAATGGTATGAAAATGGGTTGCACGGTTTTGACCATAAACTAGAGCTATAGTTGTCGAATCAAGGTGTACTAGATAGCGTCTCGAAACTAAGACAAAGGGTTACAACTGTCATGAAGACAACTTATCCCAGTTTTTAGTAGATCTAGGTCGAATTTGTAAATTACCGAACCAAAACTTCAAAAGGCTGGTTTATACCTCGAGTTGAAAATTTGGACGGCATGCCCCTTGTGTTTACCTACTTTCCAGCCATTTATGGCTTCATTATTTTCCTCAAATCAGCTCCAATGTCGCACATAAGTAAGGGTACCACAATAGCCCTTCAACTGGGCTCAAAATAATCCAATTACAACACAAATCTTAACAAGGCAATCGAAAATCAAGTTTAAAAGGCAAATAGTTAAATGGCAGATTTGACGTCTCTTAGCGTTTTGGTCACAACTAAAGCTATGCCTATCGGTTTGGGGTAAACTTTATACCGTTTCGAATATAAGCCAAAGTTCTACAACTTTGATGAAGACAACACAACCCCGTTCATAGCGTATCTAGATCAAATTTACAAATTACAGAACCAGAATTTCACCATCAGGCTGGTTAACAGTACTGTGTTCAAATGACAATAAGTCAGGCTACGAAAAGTCCGATTGAGACGTTTTTAGATGTGTTGGAAAGATAAAACATTGTAATACAACTTTTGTGTTTTGACCAAATGCTAGTTTCATACGGATCATGGTGGAAAAAACGAGGCCAGAATGATGAAATGTCAAAACTGTCCACAGAACTCTACCTATGGCAGTCAAGGGTATTTCGGTTATTGTACATGATACAGTGCTCAGATTGAGGTGATATTTTACAGTAAGCTATAAAACACCATTTCCTACAACTTTCATGTTTTAGCCAAAGCCTAATTCGGCCTCCATCATACACGAATAGAACTGGTCAGAACAGAGCAGATTCATCACTATCAATGCTGGGAATTTGAAGCTAAGGCTGGAAATTTCTTTAGGTAAGTCAAACTAGCATATAATTTTTCAATATTACACATGGCTAAGTTATCAAACCATGGCTAATCACTAAGTATCATATAAGAGCAGAGAATTCATCATAAAACTGAAATTTACCACAATCCTACTTCAACCCATAAAATTTCCTCACAAAGCTACCAAACTACAAACTTTTAAGCTACTAGTTTACACATATATGAAGTGGAGGGAAGTTTCTTACCAAAGTACCTTGTAACCTCAATAAAGATGGTAGCTTAAAGCTTTTCTCTCCAAAATCACTCCACCAAAGCCTTTAAATCTCCTTAGTGAGCAAGTTTTATGGAGTAGTTTGCACAAACTTTGATTGGAACTCAAGATTCAAGCACAAGTTGAAGTTGGAGTTGAAGGTTTCTCTCTTGTTTTTCCCTCCCCTAAAATTTCGGCCAAGCTCAAGAAAAATGGAAGAAAATGGACCCAAGAAGAAGATAAAAAGGAAAGACAAATGCTTAGTCAAAATTTCCTATGCATCCGACAAGTGGCACCACAAGAATAATTCTCATTTTTGCTTTCTTTTCTCTCTTTTTCTTGGTCCAATATTTCGGCTGCCTTGAGGATATTTTGGGGCTGATTTTAATCAATTAATAACAAGAAGATTAAGGTAATAAAGTAATGTTCAAATGGTGCACTCAATCGGTAACGAACGGTACACATCGGTTCAACCCGTTTTTCCTTATTTCGCACGTACTAGGGTTTTAACTTATCATTTACTAACTTATTATTATACTTCTAATCACACACATTTTCTTATCTAAAACTCACTCTTAATCACCAAATCTAGCACACACACATCACCAAGTGATCACGCGGCCAAAATACGCAAAAAACCCTAATTTACCCGAACTAGTGACCTAAAAGAAAAACCCTTGATTCTATGGTTGATTGTAGCTACTGAGGGAGTGAATGAGTAGTAAAGCTATTCTAAAGAAATAAATTCCAAATAAAAAGGAATTTTAAGAAAAATAAAAGGGATTTTACAACTCCATAGATTAAAATTAGGGTTTCGAGTAAAATGTGAGAGATTTAACAAAAACCGGTTAGTCACAAGTAAAACTAGGATTTTGAGTACAAGTAGGGTTTTAACAAAATAAAATAAAGAAACCGTAATATCCTCGTTGAGACTAAATAAAAATATTATCCTAAAAGTCGGGGTATCACAATTTTGCTGCTGGAAATTTCCTGCCATGAATTGGAATGAGGAACTGCTTGATTACTCATGTCCTTTGGATCCAAATACTCTCTTTTCACTCCAAAACTATACTTGAATCATTGCCCTGGTATCTGTTTGGATTTCCCTTGATTTGCATCTTCGAATTTGTCTTTGAACTTGGTATTTTTAAGAGGCCAACTTGATAGGCGTATGGCTCATAGTTGAGCCTTAATGTGAACTTGGTTCACCTAAGTTTTGGATGGTTGGGTCATAATATTTATTTTGGTTGTTCTTAGGGTTTACCGGTGAGTATGAGCATAACCCGGGGACAAACTTTTAAAGTTGCTCCACTTGAACTAGTGAGTATTTCAACTGCATGTTCCATGCTACTTGTGGTTCAAAAATGATTATTGCTTGAACTGGCTTATTACCGCTTAGGCTCGTGTGTACTTTATCACACTCGTCCTCCTCTTCTTAACTGATCTTGTACTGGCTTGAACTTGATTGATCTGTACTTGTGTTTGACTTGTAAGTGTTGAATGGCAGTATATACCATACTAAACTCTAGTGGGAGGTACCTCTCATTCTCGTCTCAGTTCTTTTATCTTGATTAAGTCGATTGGAGAGTTATCTCATCGACCCTAGTGCTGAGCGGCAGCATGTACCACACTTGAATGGCAGTATATACCATACTAAATTCGAGTGGGAGGTACCTCTCATTCCCATCTTAGTTCTTTTATCTTGAATTAAGTCGATTGGAGAGTTATCTCATCGACCCTAGTGCTGAGCGGCAGGATGTACCACACTCAAATTCGAGTAGGAGGGGCCTCTCTTTCTAGTCTCAGTACCTCTGTCTTGATTACCAGCAAGAGTTTCAAGTAAAGTTTCAAACACGATAAGTGGAACTAAATTCGGATTTTTGAACAACAAGATAAAATAGTTTGAAAGACGACTGGATTTCAAAGCCTGCTCAACCATTTTCTAGTTTCCAGATTTGACACAGTTTTGAAATCAGACCATATCTAACTCTACACAAGTCCAAATTGAGAATGGTTTATGGCGTTAGAAACTAGATTCAAAATGGTTCAAATCATCAGAAGACATCATTTCAAACTCCTTTCACAAGTGAGACGAAATTGAGTCACAAGATACAGTTTCCCAGTTTCTCTCAGATAAGCAAGTAAAACAGGTCAGTCCACTTTGCCGATTCGCTACGGCTCACTCAAAACGAACTAGCAGGGGGAATTTTATACCATTGGAAAGCTCTTGGTGTCTAGTTTCGAATGCCGCAAACAGCACTGGATTTGACTTTTGTACAGGGATTTATGTTCAGACAAAATACTGCTGTCCGCTATCCTGGTAACCATTTTCTAGATTTCTAACTTCTTCAAACCCAAGTTTTATGTAACCAATTGAAATGATTTTTGAAAGACACTTTATACACACATAATACAACATATATCAAGCAGTTTAGCAGCCAAATAAGCAACAAAAAATTCAAAATCCAAGCAAGGCAAGAGAGCAACAGTTTCGGCCAGCACCTCTCATGGTTTTCTTCCAACTTTCTCTCCACTACCAAGCCAAAATCAAGCTATAATTCACATAAACAACAACAATCAAGCAAAAAGCCTCAAGTTAGCTACCTAAAGGCCACCTCAAGACCACTAGCTTAGAATATAAAGCAAGAAATAAAAGTTCCTCAAGTCTCTAGGAGATTCTTGATTAGGGTTTCAAACCCATGTAAACTAACCACCATCTTTGTAAAATTTGAAAGGTTAAAGGAGGATGAACTTGTCACCTCTTCAAGTTCTTGAACCCTAGATAAAGGCAAGACTTTCACCAACACTTTCACCAAAAAACACCACAAGCTTTGCACCTTCTTTCTAGCTAGAGCCAAATTCCAAGAGTTGTGTGGTTTGGATGATGATTTGTAAGCAAGATTGGAGCAAAAGAATGAAGTTTTTCTTTCCCCTTTTCTTCCCTTGGCTGGCCGAAAATGAGAGAGAGTGTGAGGGAGTGTTTGTGTTGAATCTTGTGGAGGAAGAATGAAGAAAAAGCTAGCCTTAAATTTGTGCAAAAATTCAACTCTCAATAGTAGCGAAATAGTGTCGTGCACTACCACTTTCTTTCTTGTTTGATACACTTAACTACTAACCCTCCAAGGTAGTTCCTCTAGCACTACAATTACTCATACATACTAGCCTAGTATTAAATCCTCAAATCTCCAATTAGTCGCGCCGGGTGCGACTTTCGAGAAACTTTCGATGCAACGCACGATAAAATCTTAATTTAAAGAAAAATTCATGCAAAAATAGTAAAAATTAAATAACACTAGGGAAAAATAATTTATAAAATAAACGAAATTAAGAATAAAAACATGAGTCCCTCCAAGGGTGCCAGCTAGGGTGTACGCCTTGAACCAACAGCAGTACCCTGAGCCATCGGAGTAGTAGAAGATACGATTCCTGTTTTTCATCGGTTATCCAAGATTTTGGATAGACCCTGGTGCTACGCATTCTTTTGTTAACCCCTACTTTGATGTATGAGATTAATGTGAAGGTCGAGAGGCTACCATATGATTTAGAAGTAAGTACACCTACGGGTAATCAATCCTTACTTTGCCAACGAGATGTATAGGAGTTGCGATATTTGGGTTGGGTGAGTGAAAATTAGTAGTTGACCTTATAAGTCTGGCCATTAAGGGGTACGACGTTATTATAGGAATAGATTGACTAGCACGTTATCATGCTCGGGTAGATTGTCGAACAAAGGTGGTTGAGTTTTGCATATCCGAAGAGGCAATTTTAAAAACTAGACGTAAGGGGTATTCTAGCCTCATCTATCCTTATTTCAAGAATTAGGGTTAGGAAATTGCTTTGTAGCGCGGGCACGGGGGTAATCTAACTTTTCTAGTTAACACGCCCAGGAGAAAACATTAAGTTACAAGATACGCAGGTGATAATAAGTATCCAGACGTGTTCCCGGAGGAATTGGTGTCATTGCCACCTGAAGAGAGATTGAGTTTAAGATTGACTTAGCACCTGGAACTATTCCCATTTCAAAAAATCCCTTATCGGATGGCATCCGCTGAATTTAAGGAGTTAAAGTTACAATTACAAGGCTTGCTAGAACGGCGATTTATACATGAGAGACGAGTCACCTTGAGGCGCTCCAGTGCTATTTGTAAAAAAGAAGGACGGAAGCCTGAGGTTATGCATTGATTATCGAGGGCTAAACGCAAGTAACCATTAAGAATAATATCCCTTGCTCCACATTGATGAGTTGTTTGACCAATTACAAGGGGCTGTGGTGTTCTCTAACTTGGATTTCCGACAAGGATATTACCAATTGAGAATTAGAAGGAGGATATGCCAAAAAATTGCCTTTAACACTCGATATGGACATTTTGAGTTTGCAGTAATGCCTTTTGGCTTAACCAATACCCCAGTTGGTATTCATGGATTTCAATGCATCGAGTGTTTAAAACCCTATTTGGATAGGTTCGTAGTGGTGTTTATCGATGATATCCTGGTATACTCTAAGACGAGGGAGGAGCATGAGCAACACTTGAGAATCGTGTTACAAATCTTGAGAGAGCACCAGTTGTTTGCGAAGTTTAGTAAGTGTGAATTTTGGCTAGAGAAAGTGGCGTTTCTAGGCCATATAATTTCAAAAAGATGGACTTACTGTAGACCCAGCTAAAGTCGAAGCTGTCTCTAAATGGAAACGGTCGGAGAATGCTACTGAAGTTCGAAACTTTTTGGGTCTAGTGGGGTACTACCAGCCGGTTTATAAAGAATTTCTCAAGAATTACGGAACCCCTATCAAATTGACAAAGAAACAAGGCAAATATATTTGGGATGTTAAGTGTGAAAATAGCTTTCAAGAGCTTAAGAAGCAATTGACCATGGCTCCGGTGTTAACTTTGCCAAATGGGAAGGATAGCTATACAGTTTATACTGATGCTTCGAGAGAAGGATTAAGGTGTATTTTAATGCAAAATAGGAATGTAATTGCCTATGTTTCTCGGAAGTTGAAGTCTTATGAGCAAAACTATCCAACCCATGACTTAGAACTCGCGGCTGTGGTGTTTGTTTGAAAAAATGGCGGCATTATTTGTACGAGGTGACATTTGAGATATATACAGACCATAAGAGTCTTAAGTACTTATTTTCTCAGAAAGAGCTAAATCTGAGACAACGTCGGTGGGTGGAGTTTTTAGAAGACTATGATTGTACCATTAATTACCATCCAGGAAAAGCCAATGTTGTAGCAGATGCTTTAAGTCGAAAGGCTCAATTAGCAGGTTTAATGGTGGGAGAGTGGAGCTTGTTAGAGGATGTCCTGTGAATGGAAGCCCCGTCTTGAACCAAAGAAAGTGATTTTTGGGAATATAGAGGTGAAGTCGACAACGTTGGACAGAATTAAAGAGGGTCAAAAAGAATGAGCCAATGATACAAAAGTGGGTAGAAAGAGTGATGAAAGGAGAATTACTTGATTTTAATCTAGGTCCTGATGGGATTCTAAGGTTTCGAAATCGCGTCGTTGTACCCAAGGATGAAGAACTGAAGAAGGAGATTTTGGAAGGAATCTCACCGTTCTAGATACACGGTGCATCCAGGTAGTAACAAGATGTACCAGGATTTCAAAAGTCTGTATTGGTGGGATAATATGAAGACGAAAATTGCCCAATTTGTTCAAAAGGTGCCTTATGTGTCAACAAGTGAAAGTTGAGTATAAAAACCGTCGGTCTGTTACAGCCTTTAGAGATACTGAAATGGAAGTGGGAGTACATAACGATGAATTTTGTGATCAGAGTTGCCACGAACTCAATAAGGTCATGATGCAATTTGGGTTTATAGTGGACTGATTAACTAAGACTGCACATTTTCTGCCAGTTAATATGAAATACTCTTTGGAAAAACTTGCCAAAACTCATACGGACGAAGTTGTGAGATTACAACGGGGTACCAGTAAGTATAGTATCAGACAGAGACCTAGGTTGTATCCCGATTCTGGCAAAAGCTGCAAGAGGGTCTAGGAACTAAGTTGACCTATAGTACGGCCTATCATCCTCAAACCGATAGACAGTCTGAAAGAACCATTCAAACTCTTGAGGATATGTTGATAGCCTGCATTGTAGATTTTGGAGGGAGTTAGAACCAATATCTAACCCTGGGTTGAATTCGCGTATAACAATAGTTATCACTCCTTTATTCAAATGGCTCCATATGAAGCACTTTATGGATGAAGATGTCGATCACCAACCCATTGGGATGAAGTAGGAGAGAGGAAGATTATAGATCCGGCAACAATATCATGGGTTGAGGAAGCCTACGAAAGGGTAAAAGTGATACGCCATAAGGCTTCAAATGGCCCAAAGTCGACAAAGAGTTATGCGATCATCGGAGGAAGGATTTGGAAATTTGAGGTAGGGATAAGGTGTTTTAGGGTTACTCCATTAAAGGGGAAAGATTAAAGCAGGAAAAGGGAAGAAGTTGCAACCAAGATACATAGGACTTTTTAGCATACTTCAGCGGGTAGGAAAAGTGACTTATCGACTGGAGTTACCCGTCAGTCCTAATCCCGGATCCATGATGTTTTTCATGTTTCTTTGCTTAAGAAATATCACCCGGATCCGACTCATGTTTTGCCACCAGAAAGATATTGAACTGGACGAGTCCTTTAACCTACAAAGAACGACCCATTCGAGTACTAAATCGGAGGTGAAGGTGTGACAGCCGCACCTTCCCCTAGGGGCGTACCCTAAAGGTTAGCGAACTGCCTGTCCAGCTCTCGCCAGGACTGCTAACGGTCGCATACACGCAATTCTAATCTTTTCGAAAGATATACCGAAATAAGGTTAACGATAAGCGTGCAAAACGAAAACGGAAAACGGAACGAACGTGAACAGTACCTGCCACGTCACAATCCGGCCGGAATCTGGCCGGATATCCGGCCAGATTCTTGGCCGGATTGGAGGCAGTGACCACTCCAAAATTTTTTCAAATGTCGCCCTGAATCCGGCCGGCATATCCGGCCAAGATCTGGCCGGATACCTGGCCGGATTCTGATGAACAGTGACCGGCCAAAATTTTCTTTTTTCTGCGTTTGACGTCCGAACTCGTCCGAACGCGACCCAAACACAACTAAACTTGAAATCAGCATAAACAAGTACATTTCCAAGAAAGTACATCATATATACATGAGAAAATATGTACACATAACCCATTCTAGGGTTTTCCAATCCAAACAAATGTCCAAATCCCACATTAGGGTTTCTAAAGTCGAGGAGTTATACCAAAAATACAAAAGAATGTCTACTAGCTCTACTCGCTTCACAAAAGGTTTGATTTCCCAAAACATGCCCTGTAAGGAAAACAAAGGAACGGGTGTGAGCTTTCGCCCAATGAGGTACTAAGATCATGCATTCAAAGCGCACGAAGGTAGCCATGCTCATATATACACAACTAACACACATATGTGGAACACCAAAACCCATTTTCAAAAGTGAAAGGATACGGGTGGCTCTCGGGAGCCAATTTCCCCTTGTAACTCTTGATCACATGCCGTTGACCCTCCGTCAACGCTCAACGGACAAGTACGACCGTAGATCACCACTTTACACCCAGTACCTTCCACCGTACATTCCCCTACAGGGCCCGAACACCTCACAGAAATCAGGGGGTAATACTCGAGTATACCACAAAGTCGAGGAGCGAACGCTCCACTCGACATACAGTAACCTCATGGCTCGTTACCAAATCGACCGGCCCTTACCGGCTCGATTTGACGAACGGGCCATTGAGGCTTGAGCTCAGTTATCACAGTAAAGTCGTAGGGCTCATGCCCCATACGCCATTAGGTCAAACACAAGGCAATTCACATGTATCCAGTAATCAGTTATACACATAAGAGAACGAGAGCGATAAAGTACACTCTCGCCTCGAGCACAGAATTCACAGTTATCCAATGCAAGGAATCAAGTACACAACCAATTAAACACAACCCATGCATAGTACACTCACCACTTAAGTAAGTAAATCACAAGTTTCGCCCAACGGGTGTCCGGAATCACCGGCTCGACCTACAAGAAACAAGAAACTACAGTTGAGACTCGATCACGAGTCGAATGCCTCTTAAGCGAACTACCAAAGCAAAATGCAAATATAGCTCAAAAATGGGAAAATATTTCGATTTAAGGTCAAAGGTGTAAACAACCCCAAATCTCACATTTTTACTCAATCACAACTTAACACACGAAACCCTAATTTTCTCGACACTCGGACAGCATTTCCCCTAAAATTCCAACTTTTCCATCCTACAAACAAACATCAATTTATATCCCAACCAATCACAATTGCCACCATTCATTCATAAGCTACCCAATAACTTTCACTTGGGCCACAATACCCTTCATTCACAATCAATTGCACTCTAATTAAACAATTATAGAAAAGCCCCCAAATCAAAACCCTAAAACTGAAATTTTCATTCAAAACTGAAATTTTCCGCAAATAACCGCAATTCACATACAAGAGCTCCAATTGGCTCAAAACTAAACCTTCAATCCAAGGCTAACTAACATTTATCATATAAAACAAGAAAAATTCCCAATAAAATCAAAAATCACTAAACTTCCAATTAAACCATCAAAGCATCCATAAATCTAGCTATTAAGCCACCATAGGCTACTATTTAGCATTAATAGGAAACAAAGTGAAAGTTTCCAAGCAAAATACCTTAATTCCCCAAGAAAGTTTGTAGCTTAAGTGCTTAAACACCAAAATAGCTCCACCAAGAGCTTCAATCTTCCTTGGCAAGTGGTTTTTGTGGAGTAGTTTGAGAATCAAATGGTTGGATTTCAAGATTGAGCAAGAAATGGAAGACACAAGATGAAGTTTTTCTCTCTTCTTTTCTCTCCAAGAAAGTCGGCCAAAGGGAATGAAAAATGAGAAAGAATTTGGTCAAAATTAACCTTTTGGTAAAGGTGGGAAAATGGTCAAAGTCCAACTTCAAATCAATTCGCGACACGTGGCACCTTTTAGGTTTTAAACTTATCTTCTTGCTCACTAGGGTTAATCCATCTAGGTAACCTCTAATCACCTACTAACACCTAGGAATTAAATCCCTTTACGCAAAACTTAACCTAATTGGCCGAATTTCTCTCACTTAACGCACTAGCGGGTCCCACGTCCACTGTTCACTCCAAAAATCTCGTAAATTGACTTATACTAGAAAAATATTTCTAAAACCTTATTTACTCATAAAAATGTCTAGAAAAGTTATAAAATAAAGAAAATGTGGGAAAACGGATGCAAATAAATAAATTAAAGCCTAGAAATAAAGAAAATTTACGGGTTCTCACAGAAGGACTTGAGAAATAAGCAAATTCCACTGGTTAAGGTTCTATGGAAACACCATGAGGTGGAGGAAGCAACTTGGGAGCTAGAGATAGACATGCAAGAGAAATATCTTGAGCTGTTTACGACTAAAGGTATGAATTTCGAGAGCGAAATTCTTTTAAGGGGGAGAGAGTGTGGGAACTTGTAAAATCCCTCATATTTTCTTAAAATTCCCTTTTATTTTGAATCAATTACTTTATAATAGCTTTACTACTCATTTACTCCCTCAATAGTTGTGATAAAGAATAGAATTAAGAGTTTTCCCTTTTTTTTTATAGTTAGGGTAAACTAGGGTTTTTGCGTATTTTAGTGGTGTGATTAATCGGTAAGGAGTGTGTACTAAATTTGGTGGTTAGGAGTGAGTTTTATATAAGAGAAAAGTGTGTGTTTAGAAGTGCTAATCATAAGTTAGTGAATCATAAGTTAAAACCCTAGTACGCGCGAGTTAAGGAAAAACAGCTCGAACCGACGTGCATTGTTTGCTACCGATTGAATACACCAGTTGAACACTACTTTATTACCTTAATCTCCTTGCCTTTATTTCAGAAATATCAGCCCTAAAATATCCTTAAGGGAGGCCGAAAATCTTGACCAAAATAAAGAGGGGAAAAGAAAAAATTTTTGAAATTTAACCATGCTGCGACACTTAGCGGAAATCTAACCATCTTTGACTAAACCAATTTCCTTTCTTCTTATCTTTCCCTTGGCTTAATTTCTTCTCCATGTGCTCCTTGTTGGCCGAGAGTGAGAGGAAGAAAAAGAGAGAAGAAAGCTTGCAACCTCAACCCTTGAATCAAGCTTGTTTGAGTGAAATCAACCAAACCAATCCGATTAAACTTGTCTTTTGGTGTTTGGAAAGCTTTGTGTGGTGAAATTTTTGGAAAAGAGTGGTTTGTTTTTCACTTGCAAGAAGCTTTTGGAAGGTATAAACCTTGAACTTCCTTTTCTCTTGCTTTATCTTGTTAAATTGGTATAGAAGCTTCTACTCTTGGATTGTTATGGCTAATTATTTAGTTTTTGATGGTGTAGTGGAATGTTTAGCTAGGATTTGCATCCTTTTAGTTTTCACTAGTGTTTTTTAACTAGTAAATGATGTTATTAAGGTTGGAAATGGAACTTGTTAAGTGATTTTGGGCTTGAGTGTAACTTTGTTAGAGTAAAAGTTGAATTCCAGCATTTGGTAGTGATTGTGCCCTGTTTTTGGAATCAATCTGACCTGCATGTTTGTCCAAGATAAAAGCCAAATCAGTTCTTTCTCAGAACATGAAAGTTGTAGGGAATTGAGTTAAATATCTACCTGCAAAATTTCAACTCAATCGGAGCACTGTATCTTGTGTAATGACTAAAATACCCCTGACTGCCCAAATGCCCTGTATAATCGATAGTTTTCTGTTTTCTCTGAGATTTCAAATTTTGACCTTGAAAATTTTGACCTTGAGATTTCAAATTTTGTCTGCATAGGAAATATAGGTCTCTGTCTTAGTTTCGAAATGCCATAAAATTTGCCCCAATCCGATAAGCGTAGTTTCAGTTGTGACCAAAATGTTGAGAGATGACAAACATGCTACTTAGCCATTCATCTTTAAAACTAGTTTCCAGTTTTGATTTTGATGGTTGCATTGCTAGAATTGACTTGTATTTGAATGATATTGAGCCTAGTTGAATAGATATTTTGTTGAGCTTGCTTATGTGTTGAATTGGGCTGAGTTGAGGAAAGAAAGGGAGCCATATATGGCTGGAAAATAGCTAAATACAAAGAGCACGTCGTCCAAATTTTCGCTTGAGGGTTAGGCTTATGTACTCGCGACTTGAGCGGAGATTTGAGGTCGAATTGGACCTTGGATCGTCTATG
This sequence comes from Coffea humblotiana, assembly GCA_023065735.1. Lineage (NCBI taxonomy): Eukaryota > Viridiplantae > Streptophyta > Magnoliopsida > Gentianales > Rubiaceae > Coffea > Coffea humblotiana. The sequence goes on from CM041216.1 coordinate 19,838,029, forward strand.
GTAGTCGAGTTTCCTTTAGTCAAGGTATATAAGCTGAAATTTTGCCAGAACTCGTACCCTTGAAAAGTGAAAGTCGCGACCCTTTCAAAATACAATTTTTCGGTCTTTGATACCAAGTGCAACTTCCAAAGTCTAAATCACTTCTTGATCAAAACTAAACGAGCGAGCATGAATTTTCTAGAGTTTGATAAGTAACTTGAATACTACTTAAACAAGTTTCATGTACTTGATTTTCTTGAAGCGAAACTCCTGTGTTTCAAAGCTTAGTTGATTTTAAACTCTTGCATAATATTTTATTGCAGATTTGGACTCCATCCAAGGAGTTGCACCTGGACATAACCTTGCAAAGCACTAGACCTTTGGTGAGTGCTTCCAAGTGCATGTTTGTACTTGATACTTGCGTTTACATGCTTTACCAATGTGTTTCGATAATATTTGACTTGTTTGAACGGACAAGGGTGTACTTTATCGCACTTGTCCTAAACATGACTTGTTGCTGTGTTTTGAGTGCACATGACTTGATATACTTGTCTCTGCCTGAGCACTCTAGAATTCCAGAAACCCTGAGTAGAGTGGTCGATTAGATAATGAACCCTGGGTCTCTTGTTTTGTCGAGTAGAGTGATACCTCCTCGACTAATCGGTATACTCGAGTATTACCACACGTGTTTCTCGTGGTGTTCGGGCCCGGTAAGGGGGTTGATTGCTGGACGGATTGGTGTAAAGCGGGGCACTACTGGACTGGTTACTTTACTTGAAAGTTGACGGAGAGTCAACTAATACTTGATCAAGATATGGCGGAGCTATTTTGAAATAGCTGCTGTATCCTTTCACTTGATATGTTGAATATCCATTACTTGGCTCATTTTCTGGATTTCATATGCCCGCTATTTTGATACTTATGAATTTAAATCATGGTTAACTTGCTATTTGGGTCTGCATGATGTTTTGGAACCTCACTGAGTTTTAGTTCGCTCTATTAGCTTTTGTTTTCCTTACAGGGGGTACGAGCAAGGGCGTGAGACTGGTACAGACTAGCGTAGTCTAGTTTTTGGACTTTTGCGATTGTACTCGCGCTAGTGCTCGACTAGGGTTGATTGTACCTGGATTGTAAACACTTTGACATATTTGGGCATGTATAAGCCTTGGAGTTGGATTTAAGTATCAATGTATATGTTAAACTTGAAATTGTTGTTTTATTTCCTTTCTAGGGTTGTAAGTTATTTTCTTGAGTTAAGCATGAGTGAGTCCTAGCGAGAGTTGGGCAGGCGGCTCGCTAAACCCTAGGGTATGCCCTAGGGGAAAGTGGGGTCGTCACAATAAGTATGTTCGGGGTCTACATCCGAATCGTGTTTGTTTGGACAGGCCTATGGTCTCATGGCGAATGTTGGAGAACATAAGGGGGTAACAACACAAACGATGGAGCTTGGGTAGGGAGCTAGTTGAATTTTGGTTTGATACTTGGTGCAGTGATTTTCCTTTGACGGAAGTGTTAGGAGTTGATAATCCTCCGCATTTTTGTTGGCAGAGTTTTTTATAGAGACTAGGTGGAATCATCCATGTCTTCAGCAATGGCTTCTGATTGATATTGTCACTAGGGTGTTGGATGTCCCTTTTTTTTTCGAGCAGGATGATTTGATATTATGGACACTATTATTATGAGGCTTGTTTACCATCTCCTCAACTTTGAATCGGCAACGGAGATATGTTTCTATGGTGGACAAGTTTATTTGGAGTCCTGCTATTTCCCTGAAAATTTCTTTTTTCGCTTGAAGATTGCTTCATCGGTGGCTTCCTCTAGATTCTCAGTTGCAGGCTAAGGGTCTTTCTCTAGCTTCTCAGTGTGCTTTTGCGGTAATGCTTTAGAGAATATATGTGAGAACCCGAAAATTTTCACATTTTCCAAGTATTATTTTATTTCTTTGCCTATATTTTATACTATTCTTTGAAAATATTAAATGTTTTGTACATTTTACAAGAAAGTACAATTTTGAAATCATTTTCCTAGTATAAGTTAGTGTACGTAACTTGAAGTGCATTTGTTCGATGTGGGGCCCGCTAGTGCGATATAATTTTGCCGATTAAGTGATAAAGTATTAAGTGACATTATTTTTCAAGGTGCTAGGAGATGATTAGAGGTTAATTAGGTAGACTAATTATTGGAAGTGAGATGATAAGCTTGGAAACTTCAAGAGGCCACGTGTCGCGACGGGATTGGGCCAAGTCTTGCCTAACTTTCTTTAACTTTACTAAAACCAATTTTGACCAATTTTCATCTCATTTTTTCCTTGCTCTTGGCTGGCCCTTTGGAGGAGAAAAACAAGAGAGAGCTCTTCAATTTCCAACTTCAATCCTTGGCCAAATCTTGAGTTTTAACCGACCAAATTGAAATCTATTCCATACAAGTGCTAGCTAAGGGAAATTGAAGGCCTTGGTGGAGTTGTTTTGGGAGGAGGAAGTCTAAGCTACCAACTTTCTTTGAGGTTTGAAGGTAAGGTTGCTAAGAACATCCTTTTTGTTCCAATAGTTGCAAATTAGTGGCCTATGGTGGCTTGCTAACATGATTAATGGATGATTTTGTGGATTAGTGGAGAGTTGGTTAGATTTCTGATTTAGTGTGAATGTTTCTGCCCTAATCTGATCAGTGTTGTTCGGTCATGATGGAGGCCGAGTTGGACTTAGCTAAAAACATGAAAGTTGTAGATAATTGAGTGTAGATTATGCCTGTAAAATTTCAACCCAATCGGAGCACTGTATCCTGTGAAATGACTATTTTACCCCTGCTGCCCTGTTTCTGTCCGAGAATGGTAATCAGCCTCTGTAATTGGCTCTTTTGGCTGGGAAGATTAATGAATTAGCTTTTGATGCCTTCTTAAGAGTTGTAGCCTTGTATCTTAGCTTTCATATGGCTTTGGAATCAACTGAATTGGAGTTGTGTGTGCTGAGTTATGATGGAATATTTGGGCCTGGTTTTGGATGGCTGTAAAGCTTCAATTGGTTGCATTTTAAGGGTGTTGGATAGCTTATGGTTTGTATATGAAATTGTGATTGAATGGTATGATTTGGTGGTTGGGTTGTAGCATGGAAAGTAAGGAAAAACAAGGGGAAATGCTGTCCGTTTATTTTCTTGAACTTGAGTGAATGGAAATGAGGTTTGAAAGGTGATTTTGGAATGCGATTGAACTTCCTTGCTTAGACATTCTTAGTTTCACTTGAGTAGTGTTATGTGAGCCATTTTACTTGCAATTGTACGTTTCCATTTGTACCATAATGTTTGGTTCCAATTGTCGAGTTTCGAACTTCAAATACGTGTTCATTTTCGTTCCGAAACAAAAGGAGTGGCCTAGGGTTTTTCGGCCACAAAAACCTAATTTTAACGCGCAAGGTTTTAAAGTGTGAATTCAAGGTATTTAATTACCTTTCTCATATGATTTTTAACCAAGATACTTGTTATACATTAATTCTTTGCAAATGTGTTAGTTTTGAGCCAAAAACACGTTTTACGAAAAATGAGGAAAAACTACTGTTCATTATCCGGCCGTGTAGCCGGCCAAGTTCTGGCCAGATTCTGACGTGGCACTGTTCCAAATTTTCCAATGAAATTTTCTAAAACTCTTTTGAGGGTAATTCTATGTTTGGTTTGGGAAAACTTTTAGTTACTCAATTCCTTTGATCAAAATGTACATTTTTACTTTTAAAATCATACTTCTACTTGTACACGTTTTATTCGAATTTTCTTTGATTCACTGGACATTTTGATGGTTGAGCCATAATATTTTCTCATGATTGTTATTAGGGTTTCTTGGTGACCAAAGTTGATATCCGGAAGGATACTTTGGACGTTTTGCTTGTTTAGGTGAGTGTTCTATATACGCTTTGTTTCTAATGACTATGTGAACTATTGTGACTATTTGGATTGTTGCTTTAATACGTGATTGAGGTATGTTATGTTTCCAAAATGATTTTTGCTAGGCGAGTGTGTACTTTATCGCACTCGACCTAAATGAACGTGAACTTTCAATGATTGAATGATTAAATGTTACTTGTGCATGAATGTAAGCCTTCTGGCTGAACTGGGCCCTTGCCCTTGGTTATTGGTCGACTCGAGCCAGAAGCGGACTCGGTCGGGCGATTAGTGACCCTGGGTGAATGTGAATGTTTGGTATACTCGAGTATTACCACGTGGTTTGGTGTGGACTGGACAGTGCGCTGGCCAGAAGGGGAGAATCAAATGAACGAATGAATGGCAAGAATGACGGAGGGGTTTTCAAAGTCAAATGAAATTTTCTAAATGATTGAAGGAATGGATGGTCGATGAACGAACGAACGAATGACTCCAAGTATCCTTTTAATGAATGCGTTACTCTCGCTTTATATTGTAAATGTTATCTGGATACTTGTTGTTACGTGCTAATGTCCTTGTTTAATTGCTTAGTTGAGTATATAGAACCTCGCTGGGCTTTTAGCTCATTCCACGTCTTTTGTTTTCCTTAACAGGGGTTGCGAGCAAGGGCGAGAGACTTGTATAGTATAGTTTAGCCTTTTGTATTGTTTTGGCTTTTGATCTCGTTCTAGTGCTTGATTAGGGTTGGAATGTACTAAGAATTTAAAGCTTATGTATACATGTGGGACTGTATATTTGGTTGAGCTTGAGGTGAATGTAATTTTATGGTTCAAGGCTGGGTTTCGTTTCCGCTTATTCTCGAGGCTTTATTTTACTTTCTTTGATGTGAGTGAACGAGTCCTGGCGAGAGCTGGGCAGGCGGTCCGCCGAACCCTTTGGTTCGCCTTAGGGGAAGGTGGGGCTGTCACAGGTGGTATCAGAGCTACTTCGCGTGGTCTCTGCGCGGAGTGAGCTTGGGCCAAGTGGTGTATGGTCCTGATTCCGTGAATAAGTATGAAGGACTAAGTGTTATTTTGAGTATAAGCTGTGAATCGTGCTTGTTATAAGTGTAAATCTTTTTTTTTCATGGTACTGAGGACACTAGATATGTACGTCAGGTAGGAATCTCGATTGTAGATAATTTACTCTTGGGACTGCAGCTCGAGTGGTGAATTATCTCGGATTCTTGTACCCGAGTACGAGGGAGTTGAGGGTAGTATTAAGGATTTGCGATCTTTTGTGGGAAGCAGGATTGGGTTAATGTTTGGTGAGAGTAAGTACAAAGGGTTAACGGATGTATAGCTCGGATAGTAAGGGAAGTGAGAGATCGGATAGGGAGTGTTTTAGACGAAAGTGGAACGGCACGTTGTGTTTTCTTCTTGTTTTGCCCCTGTATTGCTACTGTGTGTACTTGACTTGTGACCTTTCGATATTTACATGAATAGTACTTGCTGTACTTGGTTTGTCTAACTTGATCTGTTTCTTTGCGTACTTGGTGTGTTATAAATTGCTATTTTAAATCACCCTTTTGAAAAGTAAAATAAAATTTCGGGGACGAAATTTCTTAAGGGGGAGAGAGTGTGAGAACCCGAAAATTTTCACATTTTCCAAGTATTATTTTATTTCTTTGCCTATATTTTATACTATTCTTTGAAAATATTAAATGTTTTGTACATTTTACAAGAAAGTACAATTTTGAAATCATTTTCCTAGTATAAGTTAGTGTACGTAACTTGAAGTGCATTTGTTCGATGTGGGGCCCGCTAGTGCGATATAATTTTGCCGATTAAGTGATAAAGTATTAAGTGACATTATTTTCCAGGGTGCTAGGAGATGATTAGAGGTTAATTAGGTAGACTAATTATTGGAAGTGAGATGATAAGCTTGGAAACTTCAAGAGGCCACGTGTCGCGACGGGATTGGGCCAAGTCTTGCCTAACTTTCTTTAACTTTACTAAAACCAATTTTGACCAATTTTCATCTCATTTTTTCCTTGCTCTTGGCTGGCCCTTTGGAGGAGAAAAACAAGAGAGAGCTCTTCAATTTCCAACTTCAATCCTTGGCCAAATCTTGAGTTTTAACCGACCAAATTGAAATCTATTCCATACAAGTGCTAGCTAAGGGAAATTGAAGGCCTTGGTGGAGTTGTTTTGGGAGGAGGAAGTCTAAGCTACCAACTTTCTTTGAGGTTTGAAGGTAAGGTTGCTAAGAACATCCTTTTTGTTTCCAATAGTTGCAAATTAGTGGCCTATGGTGGCTTGCTAACATGATTAATGGATGATTTTGTGGATTAGTGGAGAGTTGGTTAGATTTCTGATTTAGTGTGAATGTTTCTGCCCTAATCTGATCAGTGTTGTTCGGTCATGATGGAGGCCGAGTTGGACTTAGCTAAAAACATGAAAGTTGTAGATAATTGAGTGTAGATTATGCCTGTAAAATTTCAACCCAATCGGAGCACTGTATCCTGTGAAATGACTATTTTACCCCTGCTGCCCTGTTTCTGTCCGAGAATGGTAATCAGCCTCTGTAATTGGCTCTTTTGGCTGGGAAGATTAATGAATTAGCTTTTGATGCCTTCTTAAGAGTTGTAGCCTTGTATCTTAGCTTTCATATGGCTTTGGAATCAACTGAATTGGAGTTGTGTGTGCTGAGTTATGATGGAATATTTGGGCCTGGTTTTGGATGGCTGTAAAGCTTCAATTGGTTTGCATTTTAAGGGTGTTGGATAGCTTATGGTTTGTATATGAAATTGTGATTGAATGGTATGATTTGGTGGTTGGGTTGTAGCATGGAAAGTAAGGAAAAACAAGGGGAAATGCTGTCCGTTTATTTTCTTGAACTTGAGTGAATGGAAATGAGGTTTGAAAGGTGATTTTGGAATGCGATTGAACTTCCTTGCTTAGACATTCTTAGTTTCACTTGAGTAGTGTTATGTGAGCCATTTTACTTGCAATTGTACGTTTCCATTTGTACCATAATGTTTGGTTCCAATTGTCGAGTTTCGAACTTCAAATACGTGTTCATTTTCGTTCCGAAACAAAAGGAGTGGCCTAGGGTTTCTCGGCCACAAAACCTAATTTTAACGCGCAAGGTTTTAAAGTGTGAATTCAAGGTATTTAATTACCTTTCTCATATGATTTTTAACCAAGATACTTGTTATACATTAATTCTTTGCAAATGTGTTAGTTTTGAGCCAAAAACACGTTTTACGAAAAATGAGGAAAAACTACTGTTCATTATCCGGCCGTGTAGCCGGCCAAGTTCTGGCCAGATTCTGACGTGGCACTGTTCCAAATTTTCCAATGAAATTTTCTAAAACTCTTTTGAGGGTAATTCTATGTTTGGTTTGGGAAAACTTTTAGTTACTCAATTCCTTTGATCAAAATGTACATTTTTACTTTTAAAATCATACTTCTACTTTGTACACGTTTTATTCGAATTTTCTTTGATTCACTGGACATTTTGATGGTTGAGCCATAATATTTTCTCATGATTGTTATTAGGGTTTCTTGGTGACCAAAGTTGATATCCGGAAGGATACTTTGGACGTTTTGCTTGTTTAGGTGAGTGTTCTATATACGCTTTGTTTCTAATGACTATGTGAACTATTGTGACTATTTGGATTGTTGCTTTAATACGTGATTGAGGTATGTTATGTTTCCAAAATGATTTTTGCTAGGCGAGTGTGTACTTTATCGCACTCGACCTAAATGAACGTGAACTTTCAATGATTGAATGATTAAATGTTACTTGTGCATGAATGTAAGCCTTCTGGCTGAACTGGGCCCTTGCCCTTGGTTATTGGTCGACTCGAGCCAGAAGCGGACTCGGTCGGGCGATTAGTGACCCTGGGTGAATGTGAATGTTTGGTATACTCGAGTATTACCACGTGGTTTGGTGTGGACTGGACAGTGCGCTGGCCAGAAGGGGAGAATCAAATGAACGAATGAATGGCAAGAATGACGGAGGGGTTTTCAAAGTCAAATGAAATTTTCTAAATGATTGAAGGAATGGATGGTCGATGAACGAACGAACGAATGACTCCAAGTATCCTTTTAATGAATGCGTTACTCTCGCTTTATATTGTAAATGTTATCTGGATACTTGTTGTTACGTGCTAATGTCCTTGTTTAATTGCTTAGTTGAGTATATAGAACCTCGCTGGGCTTTTAGCTCATTCCACGTCTTTTGTTTTCCTTAACAGGGGTTGCGAGCAAGGGCGAGAGACTTGTATAGTATAGTTTAGCCTTTTGTATTGTTTTGGCTTTTGATCTCGTTCTAGTGCTTGATTAGGGTTGGAATGTACTAAGAATTTAAAGCTTATGTATACATGTGGGACTGTATATTTGGTTGAGCTTGAGGTGAATGTAATTTTATGGTTCAAGGCTGGGTTTCGTTTCCGCTTATTCTCGAGGCTTTATTTTACTTTCTTTGATGTGAGTGAACGAGTCCTGGCGAGAGCTGGGCAGGCGGTCCGCCGAACCCTTTGGTTCGCCTTAGGGGAAGGTGGGGCTGTCACAATATAGCTCATCTGTTTTAATTAGGCCTGCTTGCAAGTAATGTTTGGTCCTATTTTTTGCATATGTTTGGTATTGTGGAGAATTTGCTTTTCGGTGTTTCTACTATGCTAGTGATGTGGATTTTTTCTCATGATCATGTCTCACATCACCAGATCAGGATTGTTGTTTTGCTTGTTGTTCTTTGGTTCTTAGGGAAAGCTCGCAATAAAGCACGGTTTCAAGGGGAACACTCTTCCATGGAACTTATTATTGGGCAGGTGGAGAAATTTATTGATCAATTGAAGCTGTCTAGGTCTTTTAAAGCCTCGTCATTCATTGGAGACAGGGACTGTCCTTGGGCTATAGGCATGATGATTGCAACTAGATTTCAATGGCCGAAGATTGTTTCTTGGTCTCAGCCTCCCTATGGCTTTTTCAAACTTAACTCCGATGCTTCGATAAGAGCAGGAGGTGCATATGGTGGGGGAATTCTCTGAAATCAGGAAGGCAAGATGATTTTTGCGTACTATAAAGAATTTGGGATTTAGATGTTCTTTGCGCTGAAGCACAGGCAGTCTTGCAAGGTTTACGCCTATGCCAACAACAAGGGTTGTACTCTTTAATTGTTGAAACAGATTCTTAGGTCCTTGCACATCTTGTGTCATTAGCTGCTCTTGCGAAATGGCTCCTTTGCAACACTCTGAGATCTATACGGTGGTTGTTGTGCACTTTGGGTGTTTCTTTTGTACAAATATTCCGTGAAGCAAATTCAGTGACGGATGCTATTTGCTCAATCCCGGTTGGTTCTGCATGTTTCTTTTCCTCCATTGGTGATTTGTCTAAGTCAGTTTGGTTGGCTATTAACCTTGATGCTTGGTCTTTTCCTTATATTAGGTTTTAACAATGTAGGATGATATGACTATTGCGTAGGAGTTAAAAAAAAACCTTAAAGGAGTAGTACTCCTCTTTTATGCTTTCCACAAGTTGTTCTGGAGATTGGGTCTATAAACCACTCCATCATTTTTAAACATTTTCTAATAAAATTGGAGTTGGCATCCCTCCTCGTGTACGGGGTTAGCCTAAAAAAATTGAATCTAGACACAATAGCATACTAGATAAACAGGTTCATCAATCGGACAAAATGCTGATTTCAACAACCTTTGAAATTCAAGAAGATTTTAGGGAATCAATCAACTCAAACTAATTTTGGTGAGAATATGAATAAAATTATGATATTGGTGAGAATATTAGGAGTGAAAAAGTGTTTAAAATAATATTCCCTCCGTCCCATTTATTTATTTAGTCATATTTGGGGAATCCAACTTTTTAATTTTAATGATTTGATTGTGATATTTGTGCTTCTCTTTCTAATTTTACTCCCACAAATTCAAATTTTAAATTTGAATAGTAACATGCATATGATTAGAAAGAAGGGGCATACTGGAAAGAGAGACTAAAATGTGCTTTGACTTTTCTAACATGACAATTGTTTTGGAACATCCCAAAATGGAAAGTATGACACTTTCAATGAGACAAAAGGAGTAACAAAACTTACCAAAAATAAGTCATTCTAAACTTATGTTAATAGACAGCATCAACTTATAGAGCTCTGACCAAAAACTTCTAATTAAATATGTTCAACACTTAAAAATATATATCACCCCTCCGTGAGGCCAACCTTGGTTTAAATTCAATACCTCTTCACCAATAACCGTGTCTTAAACCACAAAGTTTTTAAGACTTTGTCATTAGACGAGCAATATGCCACTTCACAATTTTCAACTAAATTGCCACAAAAATAATATTAATTTCTAGATCAAAAGGACATTGTAACTCTTTATATTTTAGCAGGATGTAAATCTGCATCCTGCAGCCTCCAGCGAAAAAAATTCAAGACAACCGTATTTATTTCCAAATTACTTCAAACCAAGTTATGTTACTACTCTATTAGATTTTCACATCATTTGCATGTCTTGTCAAACTATATTCTATCTTTCTTCAAAACTCTTACCAACCACTCAATATTCTACAGTAAGCAAAATGGTACCCAAACAATAGTTTATTCAATGAATTCCACCAGAAGAGAAAGACAAAAAATTGAAATTCTTCTAAGTGAGATACCACCTTCTCCAAACTAGTACATGTTTAATGTTCATGGTTCATGCATGTAATTTTATTGCTGATGCTTTGCTACACATGCTCAATGGACTTTTGATCATTTTTTTTTAGACAAGTTAATTAGGTTCAGTCTTTTCTTTTAAGTCATGTTTGGAATTAAGAAAAAAACACAAATGGTGCCTTGTAAACATTCATTTTGTTTAATAAACTCTTAAACTTCAGACCAAAAAAAATGAAAATCTTCACAGCCCATGAGATCTACAAATCAACCCGAGGTAGCTTGACATATATGTAAAGAATCATAGGGATAAAGGCAGTGAAAATTTAAAATTTTTGATTTCTCAAAAAACCTTTAAACTTGATAAATCACACACAACTAAAAAGGGTGTTCGAATATGTTATCTCAATCAATGAAGAAACACACAAATAGTTGGAACATTTGTTGTAGAGGAAGGCAAGAGATCCATGAAGCCACTCAAACATTTAACCTCTAACGGTGATCCACACAAACCCTCAGCCAAAACCTCCAAGGCCGAATTAGTTCTTGCTAGATTTAGTGTTTGTGAGGACAAGAAAGCTTATTTTATATTGTACCTTATTTTCTTGGATACATTTTCTTTTACTTTACTTTATTTGCCTTAATTTCTTGAATACTTTATAAGTGAGTCAAGATTTTATTATTTATCTTCTATAAGTTAGTGCATTTATGAAAGTGGGACCCACTAGTGAGATGTGTGTGATAAATTTGGAAGATTATGAGGAGTTGGATGCAAAGGGATATTATTTATAAGGAGTCAAGAGATAATTAGAAGTTGGCTAGATATTTTATTGTTTGAAAGATAATTAGATAAGGATTAGCTCTTGGTTTACCATTTGTCATAAAACCATAGAATCTTAACTTTGACTAAGACCAAATTTTCTTCTTATCCAACCAAGATAATTAGGTCATTAATTAGACACTAATCATTGCCTTGCCAAGTGTCACTCATCTATGGAACTTTGACCAAGACTTCTCTTGAACTTTCTCTTAGAAGTTTGGTCAAAATTCCCTTCCTTTCTTTCTACTTCTTGGCCGAACTTCCTAGCAAGAAAAGAGAGGGAAAAACTCCAAAATTTCAACTTGGTCCCTTGCTTGAATCCTTGAAAAATTTATCCTAGAATCTTACTTCAATCCATAGAAAGTTGTAACAAGGAAGGAAGAAAGGCTCTTGTGGAGAGATTTGGGGAAAAAAGAAGCTCTTGGTTGCATTTCTTTCTAGGGTTTGAAGGCATTAAGTTAAGAAACCTTCTTTTCTTTCTTATCTTTCTTTTTTGATGGATATATGACTTGATTATGGAAGGTTTGAGAAAGATTTCATGGTTTTGTGAGGTTGATTGAATTTTCCAGCTTTGAGTTATAATTTTCCAGCCTTGAGATGAAAACTTCTAGCTTTGATATGACTCGTGGGCTTGGATATCTTGTTAGAGATGCATTTTTAGCTTTGTTATACCAATTCCCAGCTCTAGTAGTCAATTTTCTGCCTTGGAATGTGATTTTCCGCTTTGTATGCCTTTTAGGTCTTGACATGGGAATTTCGAGCTTTAGTATGAATTTTTAGCTTTGTTATAAAATTTTCCAACTTTGGTTGTAATTTTAGCTTAGGGCAAAAATTTCCAGCCTTGACATAGTTAGTTTTGTAAGCGATTTCTTTGTTAGAAATTGACACTATATGCCTTATAACATGTTGGTTAGTTTAATTTGTGGATTTGTTATATAAACATGAATGAAAGTTGGGGAGTTTGGCTAGAGGAGAGTTTGGAAAGAACATTCTTTGGCTTGCTGGAAATTTCCGCAGAGAGCTCTGCGCAGGTTTGGGAAAATTGCTGCAACTTCGTATAAAAAAATCCAAATTGAGTTCTACTTGTTGCGTTTGAAACTAGATTCAGAGTAATTTCTACCATAAAAATTTCAGAATTGTTCTCAATTCGTATGAATATCTGTGATTTTCCAAATTTGACTGAATTTCCACACCTGTTCTGTTTTTCTACCGGACGAAGTAGCAATTTGAGACTGGAATTTGACTGATTTGTGGACAGAATCTTACAAATGCGTCTTCTGGGAAATTGTAATCCTTTGAGTCTATTTTCCAACGGTATAAAGTTTATAAATTTTGGACTTAAGAAGCTTGAGATATGATTTTTCAAATAGTATCATGCAAAACTGGAGAAAATTCTGTTCTTCAAAAGTTGTTCTTGCTTTCATTTCCAACTTCAAGTTGGAGTTGTAGAACCATTTTGAGCTTGGTTTTATGATTGGAGTTGAAATAACTTGGTTGGTTTGGAAGTGTTTTCCTTTGAATATTGTAGCTTGGAGTAGTGGATCTCATGGCACTTCACATACTTGATTTTAGGACTTGAACGTGAGGCCGGAAGTGCTCCTAAGGCAAACACTTAAGCTTGTTGCCATGGTGAGTGTTCTAATTGCATGTTCCATGTTACCTGATTAAATATGACTTGTTGCTAGAAATTGCTCGGCACTTGAATTGTTACTCCATAGGTGAGTACGTACTTTATGGCACTCGACCTAACTTAACTAAACACTTGACATCTTGTTTATGCATGAACAAGTAACTTGATATACGTGTGACTTGTGTCTTAATCTTGTTTAGGCGAGTGTGTCCTTAATTGCACTCGACCTCCGTGAACTTGAAATACTTGACTCTTGCATGTGGACTTGCATGTACCTGTGCATGTTTGTAAGCCGGCTGTATCTCTTCTTGCAGCGGTTGAATTGGGCCCTTGGACACTTATCCGAGACGTCGGGTAAGTTGGAACTTGAGCTACTCATGCGTATGCGTGAATGTAGGTTGGTAACGACTGAACTGAGCCCTCGTTGAACCTCTTGCTTGAGACCAATCCTAGAGCAGTCGGGTAAGTTGGGCAACCTTGGCGTAAAGGAAGAATTTCCTAACTTGTTTACTCCTGACTTGAACTCGTGACTTGACCTCATGACTTGCTTGATACGGAGCGTTAGGTGACAGCTAACAGCTCCAATCATTACCTGCGTGAGCGTTGGGTAATAACCAACGACTCCACTCATGAATTCTCGAATACTTGAATACTTGGGGCTTTAAACCACATCATGAATACTTGATTCTTGAATACTTGGGGCTTTAAGCCATATCATGAATAATTGATTCTTGAATACTTGGGGCTATAAGCCCAACTCCATGGCTAGTTGGTCGATTCGAGCCGGTAAAGGGCTTGGTCGAGAGACTGACGAACCATGGATACTTGATTGGCGTTCGGGCCCGGTAGGGGGATGATCGGTGGACGGAGATTGACGTTTAGTGGTGATCTACGGACATTATAATGCCATGGTTGACGGAGAGTCAACGGATCCCGGACAAGCTACGATGGAACCTACTCCTGAGAGCAGCCTATAACCTTTTGGCATAAATGTGTTTTTTTTACCGTACACTATTGCATGATCGATCTGGCTACCTGCTTTACTATACCTTATGTCTTGGTCTACTTGAGTTTGACTTGTTTCCTGATATCCTGTGCATAGTATCATGTACGCTAGTTCACTTGCCTGTTTTCTTGGAACCTCATTGGGTTGCTAGCTCATTCCATGAATTTATTTTCCTTACAGGGGTGAGAACATGAGAGTGGAAATTGGATAAGGCATAGACCTTGTCTAAGATTTGTTAGTCGCTCGCATGAATACTCCTAGATGTCTAGATAGTTTGTTTGGTTTAGATTTTTGTAAGGTTGACTACTTGGCTGTATTTATCGACTGTATGGGCATTTGAGGTCCAGGAATGTATACATTGCAGATTGTAACTGTTATCGCTCTTATTATTGAGGTTATTTTCTTGTAAATTTCGTGGTACGTGAGTGAGTCCTGACGAGAGTTGGGCAAGCGGTCCACCAAATCCTTGGGTACGCCCTAGGGAGAGGTGGAGTCATCACAGTGTTAGCTAATTCTAAGATGATCACATACAAAAGATAACGGAGAAAATTTGCCCTAATTCACAAATACGGTTTCGGACAAGAGAGAGAAAAAAAAGAATGGCTTTTTCCCTTTTTCTTGCCAAATTAATGCCCTATTTTCTCACTTATTTTTTCAGCAAAAATCTCACCTAAATTGTGTGTCAATTGTCTTGCCAGCAAAAGGTTAAGAGGGTATATGTAGATAAAGAGGTTGGTCCAATCTTGGAAATCGGAAGCCCCAGTACAACTCTTTGTATTGAAAGACTCAACCATATTTGCATTGTTAGTCCCTCAAGTTTAATTTCTATCACAAATTAAGCAATAAATTATAAAATTTATCTTTCAAGTCCCTATTTGAAATTCATTTAATCCAGCTAAAAGAGTTCCAATCGTGTGTTAACCATTAGATTCTCAAATATGCTGGTAATAAGACTTAGTTCTAGTTCTTAATTAACAAGAATTAGATAAATAAAAACTCATTTTAAATCATTGATTCAACTAATCAATCAACTCATTCTTATAAATTAAGATTGGCATCTAACAATGCATCATGACCACCCAAGTTATAAGAAAAGTCAAATCAATGACTTCACCTTTCAATGAACGTTTACCATGTAATTGATATCTTTTTATCATACTTATCTCACATTAATCGTGGAATGAGTTGTGCCAATTCCATTATGCGATTAATATTCTTTTTTGTTACCAAAACATAGCTACAAAACAACAAGTACTTAGAAACACTTTTCTAAGACCCATTCACTTAGTTCTAAGATTTCTTGAACTATATTTCTATAAGTGACCATTAATGAGATAACTCCTTTTCCATAAGAGGAAGGAATTCTTAAAGATTATTCATTACCTTTCCGTACTTCAAGTATATACCCATATGCTAATGATGTGATTATTCTCTTTTACGGGAGCAATTCTATTTAACAAATAAAGTACAACTATCCACAACAAGATAACATGATAATTTTAAGTCCAACGATCACTTATATAAAATGTCATTTATAGATTACTTCTTTTGACACAAAAGAAATCTCTATGTGGATCAATCTAGTGAAATTGATTATACTATTAAGCACTCATATACTAGTTTAGGTGCTTTAAGCACCATAGTACACGAGATCTGCTACTTCTCAATTGGAAGTGGTGTAGTATATGCTAGTCTAACTATATTAACAATGTCCCATTCTTGTTCATATTTTGACTAAAGCTATTTAAAAATAAACTTTACATTTAATCAAATGAAATTCACCATCATAATACTTATGATTTAATTGATTAAATCTATTCTAGGGACTTTATCATACAAGTATAAATATACAAGCAATCAATATGATAAAGATATCATTTATTAATACATAAATAATTCAAGTTCATATAAAATCCCTAAAAGTGATTGTCCTTAGGGCATACATACTTTCAATCTCTCACTTGCACTAAAACCAATTGCTCACATGTCTAAGGTCATATGAGCTCACATGACTATCATATTGTCTTTGAGACAATGGTTTAGTTAGTAGATCTGCTATGTTCCTATTTGTAGGGATTTGTTCTATCTTTACAACTCCTCTACCAATAATTTCTCTAATCAGATAGAAATGCCTCAATACATGCTTTGACCGTTGGTGAGACCTTAGTTCCTTTACTTGTGCAATAGCTCCAATATTATCATAGTACAAAGGTAATGGATCTTTAATGGATGAAACCACTCCAAACTCAGTGATGAACTTTTTGATCCAAAAAGCCTCTTTAACTACCTCATCTACAGCAATGTATTTGGTTTCAGTTGTAGAATCTGCTGTGGTCTCTTACTTGGAGCTCTTTCAAGTCAAGACACCACCATTTTGAGTGAACATGTATCCATATTGAGACTTGTTATCATCCTTATCAGACTAAAAGCTAGCATCAATATCTTCTACTTGCAAATTGTTTCCTATATATGTCAAGATTATATCCTTAGTCCTTGTCAAGTAATTGAGGATATTTTTAATGGCCATCCAATGCCCAACATCAAGATTTGCTTGGTATATGTTTGTAACACTTAAAGTATAGGAGATATTAGGCATAGTACACATCATAGAATACATTATAGAACCTACTGTATAACCATAAAGTGTTCTATTCATGCATGCCATTTTGCCTTCAATATTAAGGCACATATCCTTAGAAAGGTAGATGCCATGAGACATTGGCAATTATCCTTTCTTAGAATTTTTCATGCTAAACCTCCTTAGCATCTTATCTATGTATATATCTTATGAAATGTCTAGCAATCCATTTGATCTATCTCCATAAATCTTTCATTTCCAGAATGAAAACTACATCTTTGAGATCCTTCATAGAGAAATTCTTGGAAAATCATACTTTTACGGTTTGAAGCATAGGGATTTCGTTTCCCATAATTAATAGGTCATCCACATATAATATAAGGAAACATACTGAACTCCCACTAACCTTCTTGTATATACAAGATTTGCCTTGATTTTGCAAGAAACTAAAACCTTTCATTACTTCATCAAAATAAATGTTTCAACTCCTAGAACCTTGTCTTAGACCATAAATAGATCTTTGTAGCTTTCATACTTTATTGGCATCATTAGATACAAAACCTGCAAATTGTGTCATATACACTACCTCTTGAAGATTTCCATAAAGAAAAGTGGTTTTAATATCCATTTTCCATATGTCATAATCAAAATTAAGCAGAATCCAAATGGATTTAAACATGGCTAATGGCGAAGAGGTTTCTTCAAAGTTAACGCTTTGTCTTTGATTGTAGCCTTTAGTCACTATCCTAACTTTATAGATAACCACTTTACAATCCATGTCAATCATTTTCTTAAAGACCCATTTACACCCTATGGGTATCATCCCTTTAGATGGATCGACTAAGGTCCACACCTTATTGTCGTACATGGAATCCATTTTTGATTTCATGGTTTCAAGCCATCTCTTAGAGTGTTTACTATTTAGAACATCTATATGGGTCGTTGGAGTATCATCTTCCTCTAAGATGAATATGTCATCATATCTAACAAGTGCACCACTTACTCTATTAGACTTATGAAGATTTTTGTACTTGGAGCTTTCCACTATGCCTTATCATCATGAGCATCTAGCCACTTCCATCAACTTTTCATTATTTATTTGTGTGTCTTGAACTTCTTCAATGATGATGGAGTGCAAGTTGACCAAGGGCCAAATGATTCAAGTGTCAAGGTTCTAGCTGGTCCAATTACTAGTGTGTATGCTAAGAGGTTTAAATAAGCATTGCAAGCTTTGGTTCATGCCGTTCAAGATCAATTTGGACCTTATAAACACATAGAAGGAGTTGGACTTGAGGGAATTGAGCTTTGCACATTGATCAAAACTGAGGAAGAAGGATTTGACGAATCCGTGGACGCATCCGTCTACTAATTGGGTCGCGGATCCAGTTCTCATGATGATATGTTCACTATCTACCTTCAATTCACGCAACAATCCAGCCAAGAATCCCTACAAGGATTCAATTTGGACAATTTTTAGGTTTTTTTCCTATTTTGTCCCTTTTTGATTAGTTTTGCTTGGTATTTTTTGGTTATTTAATTACCCATTATTATGAATAAAATGTGCCAACTTTGTTAGGTTATTGGGCTATTAGCTTGGTAGTTTAGATGGAATCCAAGTTCGAGTCAAATTTGCATAGATAATTGATGTAATCTATGTCCGATTCAAATTTGGTTTAGTTTAGGATTTTGGCTTATAAACAGGTCTTATTTTCAATTGTAATGGGGGGCAAACTTGATAATTATTTTCACTTGGTTCCTTGGGAACTAATCTTGAATTTGTCTTGGTGGAACGATGTGATACATATAGGCAAGCTAAGTCCAAGGTGCAACTATATGATTTGTATACACTCTTACTTATTTCTAATGCACCTTATGTTGATCTTTCCATGGATTTCATTCTTAGATTACCTAGATCAAAGAGAGGTAATGATTCTAGTTGTTGATCATTTTTCTAAGATGGCATATTTTATTGTATGTCATAAAACTGATGATGCATCTCATGTGGATGATTTTTTTTCAAAGAAATCGTTAGATTACCTAGAGCCATTATGCCAAATCGGGATGGTAAGTTCCTTAACTGCTTTTGAAAAACTTTATGGTCTAAGTTGGATACTAAGTTGTTTATTTTCTACAACTAGTCATCCACAAACTGATGGCCAAATTGAAATAGTTATTCGAACTCTTTCTACTTTGCTACGCTTCATTATTAAAAAGAACGTTAGAACTTGGGAAGATTGTTTCCCACATGTCAAGTTTGTATATAATAGGACAATTCACTTTGCTATGCAATATTCAGCTTCTGAGATTGTTTAGGGTTTTAATCCGTTTAACTCCTCCAGATTTATCACCTTTACCGATTGTCTAAGTGTGTTAATCTAGATGGAAAGAAAAGGCTAAATTTGTGATAAATTTGCATGAGAAGGTGTGCTTGAATATTAAAAAATGTACATCACAATATATACAACAAATAAACAAGGGTGGGCACAAAATGGTGTTTGAACCTGGTGATTGGGTGTGGGTGCATTTGAGTAAGGAACAATTTCCAATCCAATGGCGCAATAAATTGCTACCAAGAGGAGATCGGCTATTTCAATTGTTGGAACACATTAATGACAATGCCTACAAGCTTGATTTGCCAAGTGAGTATGGTGTTGGTGTACTTTTCAATGTCTCTAACTTAAGTCCTTTCTCTGTAGATGATGCACTTGATTTGAGGGCAAATCCCTCTCAAGATAAGAAGAATGATGATGGAGTGCAAACTGACCATGGGCCAAATGGTTTCAAGTGTCAAGGTTCCAATCAGTACAATTACTAGAGCGCATGCTAAGAGGTTTAAAGATGCATTGCAAGCTTTGGCTCATACTGTTCAAGGTCAATTTGGACCTTACAAATACATAGAAGGAGTTGGACTTGATGGAATTAAGTTTTGCACATTGATCAAAGTTCAGGAAGAAGGCATTTGACGGATTCGTACCCGGATCCATCCATGCACCAGATCACGAATCCAGTTCTTGTGATGAGATCCGTTTTGTTCTTTTTGGTTCCACTCTCTGCCTTCAATTCATGTGGCAATATGCCAAGAATCCCTTGTGCGGATTCAATTTGAACAATTTTTAGGGTTTTTTCCCTATTTTTGTTCAATTTGTTTGGATTTTGTTTAGTTGCTTAATTATTTGCTATAAGGAATAAATGACCAGCTATATTAGCTATTTGTGCCACTAGATTATTAGTTAAAATGCAATAAGTGATGTAATCCATGTTCCATTCAGATTTGAACTAGTTTAGGGTTTTGGTTATAAATAGCCTTACTTTTGTTAGTTTGGCATACATTCAACAATAATTTGAGTGATTTTTTTCTCTTGGCTTTGTTGAAAAATTTTATTGAATACTTTAGAGTTAATCTTGAGTGTTCAAATCGACTTATAAATCAAGAAATACACTTGATTGTGGCACCTTCTACAATCAACACGTTCACAATCCAAACTTGAGTACCAATATCTAGATCCAAGCTTGCACGATGTGAGTTTTTGTTCTTGTTAATGGGGTTCATATCATTCAAAATCTATCTTACTCCCAATACCTCCTTTTAGAATAAACTCTTTTTCTAGGAAAGTAGCATGCCCTTGAGATAAACACCTTTAACTCAGGTGCATAATTGAAATAACCAATTGTCTCTTTTGAATGTAATCACAAATAGATATTTATTAAAGTTAGGATCAAGCTTGTTGATATATCTTGCTTCCATAAGTTGGACAACACCAAACCTTCATATGTGAAAGATTTAGTTTTCTACCTTTCCATATATTATATCGTGTAGAAGGAACAATATTAGATGAAACCCAATTTAAAGTTTAGGAGGCAGTTTGTAAGGCGTGCCCCCAAACAATTTGGTAGACTTGCCATGAATCATCATGGATCGTACCATATCTAATAAGGTGGGATTTCTCCCTCTCAAACATTCCATTCATTTGTAGCATTCTTGGAGATGTCCCTTTTAAGTGAGAATTCCATGTTTCTTTATATAATGTTCGAACCTCTTGGTCTACATACTTTCTATCTCTATTAGATCGAAAGGTTTTAATACTTTTACCAAACTGTTTCTCTACTTCATTCTTAAACTCCCTTAAACTTCTCAAAAGACTTGGATTTGTGCTTCATTAGGTAACCAAATTTTAGACCTGGTGAAGTCGTCAGTAAAAATTATGAAGTATGAGAAACCTACTCTGACTTGAATTGACATAGGACCATATACATTACTAAATAGTAGTTAAACAATTCACTTGCCTTTTCATCCTTACCAGTGAAGGGAGATTTGGTCAATTTACTTTGTAAACAAAATTCACAAGTTTCAAATTATTCATAATCAAATAAGTCCAAATATCCACCTTGATGTAATTTAGATATGAGTTTCTCATTCATATGACCTAATCTACAATGCCAAAGGTATGATTATCTAACGCCATCTAATTTTTGCCTTTTAGTGTTAACATTGAGGATTGAACTTATCATGTCTAGAATATATAAACTATTCTTCATAAGAGCATTCCCATAGAAAAATCCATTATGTGAAAATGAACAACATTTATTTTTAATACTAATAGAACTATCTTCCATGTCCAAACATGAAATTGAAATAATATTGTAGTCCAAAACTGGAACTTTATAATAATTATTTAATTCTAGAATAAGTCTACTAGGTAAAGATAATGATATATTCCTATAGCTAAAGCCGCAATTGTTACTCAATTCCCAATACATAGGATCATTTTATTCTTCTTAGGCATCCTACTTCTCTTAGTTCCTGCATATTTAAACAAATATAAGAATCAATTCTGATATCTAATATCCAGGAATTATTAGAAGTAGATAAATTAACCTCAATCATATGTACACCTTAAGTAGAAACTTCACCAAGCTTTTTCTCCTTAAGGTTATCAAGGTAGTCATTGCATTTACGCTTCCAATATCCCTCTTTACCACAATGGAAGGCATTTGGCCCTATACCTTGTCCTTCTTTTTACCCATGCTCTTGAAAGGTTTGGTTACTTGTTTGTTCTTCTTGGACTCAGATTTTCTAGTCTTAACTCTAGAGGAACTTGAAGAAATCATTAACACTTGACCCTTATCCTTCTTAATGTTGGATTTAGCATCCTTGAGCATATTCAATAGCAGGGGTACATGCTCTCCACTTTGTTCATGTGGTATGTTACATGATATATGAATATGCATTAAGTTATAACTGCAAGATCAATGTCAACATTTAACTCATAATCCATGACAAAACCTAAATGGGTTAATTTTTCAAATGTAACCGATCATCTTTAGCCACGTGTGCACTCACTGATGTGCCTTCAACCATCCTGCATCTAAACAACTCTATAGTGTGAGGACATGTAAATCCCTTATATTTTTCTTAAAATTCCCTTTAATTTGGAAATTATTACTTTACAATAGCTTTACTACACATTCACTTTCCCAATAGCTACAAATAATCATAGAACCAAGGGTTTCCCTTTTACTTTCATCGTTAAGACAAACTAGGGTTTTTACGTCTTTTCGTAGTATGAGTAATCGGTACAAAAGTGTATACTAAATTTAGTGATTCCGAATGAGTTTTAGATGATATTAAGTGTATGATTAGAAGTGATAATAATAAGTTAGTGAATTAGAGGTTAAAACCCTAGTATACGTGATTTAAGGAAAATCGGCTTGAACCGACCGGTACCGTTCACTACCGATTGAACACAACCACTGGACTACCACTGTCTTACCATAACATATCCTTGATATTAGTGCAAATAATCAAGCCCTTAATTACCTCTTGTTGGCCGAAATTCTTCACTAAGAAAAAGGAAAAGAAACGACAAAATTTAAGATGAAATCTTGCAAGTGACAAGTGGAGGGCATCCAAGCAACTTTGACTCCAAACCAAGACCAACCTTCTTAAACCTTCTAAGGAACTTCATTTTTCTTTCTTTTCTTCTCATGGTGGCCGAACCTCAAGAGAGAAAAAAAGGAGAAACAAGACTTCATTCCATCTTGATTGTTAGTTGAATTGAGTGAAAAACAAGATCTAAAACCCGATTAATCTTCTAGTTGAGAGCTTAGGAAGCTTGGTGTACCAAAGTTTTGAAAGGAAAGGTGAAGGATTGTTCTTGTAAGCATCTTAAAGAGGTATTATAGCTATCTTCCTTTATTGCTTCTCTACTCTTGCCTAATTTTGTAGAACAACCCATACTTGTGGCTTATGATAGTTATTTCCATGGTTTTGAGGCTTATGGTGGTTATTTGAGTTAGGGTTTTGGAATTTTCTCAATCATAAATCTTGTTGTTTGGATGGCATATGGTGTCTATAATCTTGTATAGGAGGTTGAAGTAGTGATTCAAGCTAAAGAGTGAAGTTTATACCATGAATTCATTAAATTCCAGATTGGGGTTCTTATATTGCCCTGTTCTGACCAGTTCTATTCGGCCTT
The DNA here is from genome assembly GCA_023065735.1 of Coffea humblotiana. Classification (NCBI taxonomy): domain Eukaryota; kingdom Viridiplantae; phylum Streptophyta; class Magnoliopsida; order Gentianales; family Rubiaceae; genus Coffea; species Coffea humblotiana. The sequence goes on from CM041216.1 coordinate 19,861,036, forward strand.
GAAGGAGGCCAAATTGGCCTTAGCTCAAAACATGAAAGTTGTAGGAAATTATGTTCTATAGCTGCCTGTAACATTTCAGCTCGATCAGACCATGGTAGGATGTGAAATGACAGAAATACCCTGACTGCTACAAGCTTCAATTCGTAGACAGTTTTGTGAATCCACCAGTTTGGCTTCGCTTTTTTCACCCTGATTCGTATCCAATCAGCTTTTGGCCAAAACACAAAACTTGTAGCCTTATGTTTTATCTTTCCAACGGCCCTGAAAACGCCTCAAACGGAATTGTGTAGCTTGAGTTGTTACCGGTTAAAGTCAGTACTGACAACCAGACTGACCATGAACTTTTGGATCTGTGATTGGCAAATTCGACTTAGATAAAATGTGAATTAGGTTATGTTGCCTTCATGAAAGTTGTGCCCCTCTGTCTTAACTTTGCAACGGCATAGGTTTCACCCCGATTTGATAAACATAGCTTCAGTTATGACTAAAATACGATGAGATGTCAAACCTGCCGTTTAATTTTGTCTTTAAAAACTGATTTCCGATTGTGCTATTGCACTTGTGTTGTATTTGGGTGATTTTGGAGCCTATTGGAAGGGCTATGTTAGTAACATTACTTCTGTATTATTGTGGGGCTGAATTAAGGAAAAGAAGGAAGCCATAAATTGCTGGCAACTAGGTAAAAACAAAGGGCGTGCTGCCCAAATCTGCACTCGAGGGTTAAGTAGAGGTACTCGCGACTTGAGTAATGCTTTGAGGACGAATCTAACTCGATTTGTCTAGGTTATTCGAGTTCCCTTTTGTGGAAGTATATAAGTTGGATTTCGGCCGAAACTTGTACCCTTGGAAAAATGAATTTACGACTAATAGAAATATGTTTTCCTCGTTCCTTCGACTTAAATGGTATTTTCAAGTATAATTGCTACCAAGTTTCATAGTTTGTATAGCGAGCAAGAGTTTTACGTATATGCTCCAAATGAATTTCAATTTCTTGATTCTTGTTAAACGAAACGTCTAAGTTTCGAACCTTAGTCGATTTTCAAAGCTCTTAAACGATATTTTATCGCAGATTTGGACTCCAAGCCAGGAGTACCACCTGGACGTGATCACTAAAAGCACTACATCTTTTGGTGAGTGCTTCCAAATACCTGTTTGCACTTGACACTTGTGTTTAATACTTGAACAATATGTGTACATGATATATGAGTGGATTGCTAGGGCAAGCGTGTACTTGATCGCACTTGCCCTAATGTGACTTGTTCTTGGTCATTGATTTCAGTTGAATTGATATACATGCACATGAATTATATCTTGTTTGGAATTCCAAAAACCCTGTGGTTAGTTAGTCGAGTCGAGCCGGCAAGGGTCTGGTCGATTAGATAACGAACCCTGGGTAGTTAGTGATGTCGAGTGGAGTGTTATCTCCTCGACTAATCAGTATACTCGAGTATTATCACCAGTGTTTATTGTGGAGTTCGAACCCGGTAAGGGGTTTGGTCGGTGGACGGAGAATGGAGTTAAGTGGTGTTCTACTGGACTAGTTACCTTCCTTGAAAGTTGACGGAGTGTCAACTACCAATTGATCAATCTGTGGTGGAGCCGATATATGAGCAACTGTATCCTTATACATGTGAAATGCAGAAATTTATTGTTTGGCTATATGAAGTATTATTACGCATTTCTTGACTTGTTTTGCTCGCTATTTCACTATTGTGCCACTTCTACGCTATTTGATGGTCAATTTGATATTTGGAGCATCACTGAGTTTTAGCTCACTCCGTTAGTTTTGTTTTCCTTACAGGGGGTACGAGCGTGACGCAAGAGTTGTAAAGACTAGTGTAGTCTAGTTGTTTTGAATTTTGAAGTTGTACTCGCGCTAGCACCTGACTAGAGTTGTTTGTACTTGAATTGTATCCACGATAAAGTACTTTGGTATATAGAGACTTGTATCTGGATTTGAACATCAATGTATATATATTAAGTTTGAACTTGTGGCGGTATTTATTTGAAATGGATGTACGTTTTCTTTCTCGAGCTCTAGTGAGTGAGTCCTGGCGAGAGTTGGGCAGGCGACTCGTCAAACCCGAGAGTTTGGTGCATGGTGGGGTCGTCACATATAGAGACTACATATCTTCCGGTTGTAGACCATGCACCAAACAACTCCTATAATTTGACTAATATATCATAAGCATTCATTTGTTCATGTTGCCTTTGCAGCTTAGAAGACATGGATGCTAATATGACACAAATAGCTATATCATATGTTCATAGGAGCCTAAAGAGACTGTGTAAGAGGCTAACACGTATGCAGACCTGATTAGACCAAAGGGCATTCTGACACCTCCTTTGAATTTTTTCACTGCAAGTGGGGTTTAAACCCCGACCTACAGTCCAAAGAGGGACTTAGTCCCTTTTTGGTGGCCACTAAACCAAAACTCAGTGGTTAGAAAGCATGTTGTCAATTATGGCCGTGACGACCCCACCGTACCCAGAGGCGTACCAAAGGGCTTAGCGGATCGCCTGCCTAACTCGCGCCAGGACTCGATACTCTAAAACGAGAAATAGAGTTCACGCCAAAAGAAAATTCTATTTACACTATTACATCTTCAAAAGTTGCATAGACTATTACATTAAGCCATACACACCACTAGTACCAGAAAGTAAACCCTAGAGAAGCTACTAACTATAACCACAACAAATATATACATCTTACTAGTTAACTTATAACAAGTACTAGAATAAACATCAATTATTCTCTAAACCAAAAGTCTATACACCTTCCCAAGCTTTCCCCGCGTCGGCCCCTGCTAAGGAAAACAAATGGAATGGGATAAGCTATATGCTTAGTGAATAATCGGGGGTAAAAACGTAAAATCACATCCAAATAAACATGTAAACCAAGATTTTTCACATCAATAGATAGAAATGTAACATCACAATAGTAGGATACGGATGGCTTCAAAGCCAATTCAATTCCCCGAGCTTGTCCACTTGTCGACACTCCGTCAACCAAAAACTCATAGTCCGTAGACTCCACTTACTTCCCCGTTCACCTTATCAACCCCCGCTGGCCAGTCAACAGCACACAGCAGCTCGAGCAAAACAAAATTACTTAGCTTTAAACAAAGCTTTAACAAAGAACGAAATCCCAAGGTTAGCATGGAACTAACTTCGACCAAACCTTGACTGGCTCGAATAGTTCGTCTACCCTTGGAACCGGGCTGGAACCAAGCCCTGAGATATCCAATCTCTCATTAGATGATATCTCTCAATAAAGTACGCAACAAAGTACTCACCCCAACAGCACACAGCACAAGGGGTTCAACTCAAGTCATGTTCACCCCAACAGCACACAGCAAAAGGGTGATTCTCAATACAAAGCATGTATTCTCACATATTAAATCAACAACAAGGTTGGGTTTAGGTCGAATGAGATAAAGTACACCCTCGCCTAAGTACCCATGTAACATATACAAGGCACTTTGACAGTTTATCACATAAAACAACCCAATTACTCACTCAAACTAGATAGCACGCAAATCAAGGCACTTTATACGGGTCCACAGACTCCGTCCGGTTCGTCACTGCCTGTGATAGAAGATTATAGTCAACTATTAGTCAATCGACCATCACAAATGGCAATAAGGACTAAAACGGCCAAAACGGCAAAAACAGCCAAGAGATGCATGTGCGCATGCGCGGAAATGAAAATGGTATGAAAACGGGTTGCACGGTTTTGACCATAACTAGAGCTGTGGTTGCCGAATCAAGGTGTACTAGGTAACGTCTCGAAGCTAAGACAAAGGGTTACAACTATCATGAAGACAACTTATCCCAGTTTTTAGTAGATCTAGGTCGAATTTGTAAATTACCGAACCAGAACTCCAAAGGCTGGTTTATACCTCGAGTGAAAATTTGGGCGGCATGCCTCTTGTGTTTACCTACTTTCCAGCCATTTTTGGCTTCATTATTTTCCTCAAATCAGTTCCAATGTCACACATAAGTAACGGTACCACAATAGCCCTTCAACTGGGCTCAAAATAATCCAATTACAACACAAATCTTAACAAGGCAATCGGAAATCAAGTATAAAGGCAAATAGCTAAATGGCAGATTTGATGTCTCTTGGCGTTTCGGTCACAACTAAAGTTACGCCTATCGGTTTGGGGTAAACTTTATACCGTTTCGAAGCTAAGCCAAAGGGCTACAACTTTGATGAAGACAATACAACCCCGTTCATAGCGTATCTAGATCAAATTTACAAATTACAGAACCAGAATTTCACCATCAGGCTGGTTAACAGTACTGTGTTCAAAGGACAATAAGTCAGGCTACGAAAGTCTGATTGAGACGTTTTTAGATGCATTAGAAAGACAAAACATAGTACTACAAATTTTGTGTTTTGGCCAAATGCTAGTTTCATACGGATCAAGGTGGAAAAAACGAGGCCAGAATGATGAAATGTCAAAACTGTCCACAAAACTCTACCTATGGCAGTCAAGGGTATTTCGATCATTTTGCATGCTACAGTGCTCAGATTGAGCTGATATTTTACAGGAAGCTATAAAACTCCATTTCCTACAACTTTCATGTTTTAGCCTAAGCCTAATTCGGCCTCCATCATACACGAATAGAACTGGTCAGAACAGAGCAGATTCATCACTATCAATGCTGGGAATTTGAAGCTAAAGCAGGAAATTTCTTTAGGTAAGTCAAACTAGCATATAATTCCTCAATATTACACATGGCTAAGTTATCAAACCATGGCTAATCACTAAGTATCATATAAGAGCAGAGAATTCATCATAAAACTGAAATTTACCACAATCCTACTTCAACCTATGAAATTTCCTCACAAAGCTACCAAAACTACAACTTTTAAGCTACTAGTTTACACATATATGAAGTGGAGGGAAGTTTCTTACCAAAGTACCTTGTAACCTCAATAAAGATGGTAGTTTAAAGCTTTCCTCTCCAAAATCACTCTACCAAAGCCTTTAAATCTCCTTAGTGAGCAAGTTTTATGGAGTAGTTTGCACAAACTTTGATTGGAACTCAAGATTCAAGCAGAAGTTGAAGTTGGAGTTGAAGGTTTCTCTCTTGTTTTTCCCTCCCCTAAAATTTTGGCCAAGCTCAAGAAAAATGGAAGAAAATGGAGCCAAGAAGAAGATAAAAAGGAAAGACAAATGCTTAGTCAAAATTTCCTATGCATCCGACAAGTGGCACCACAAGAATAATTCTCATTTTTGCTTTCTTTTCTCTCTTTTTCTAGGTCCAATATTTCGGCCGCCTTGAGGATATTTTGGGGCTGATTTTAATCAATTAATAACAAGGAGATTAAGGTAATAAAGTAATGTTCAAATGGTGCACTCAATCGGTAACGAACGGTACACATCGGTTCAACCCGTTTTTCCTTATTTCGCACGTACTAGGGTTTTAACTTATCATTTACTAACTTATTATTACTACTTCTAATCACACACATTTTCTTATCTAAAACTCACTCTTAATCACCAAATCTAGCACACACACCTCACCAAATGATCACACGGCCAAAATACGCAAAAACCCTAATTTACCCGAACTAGGAACCTAAAAGAAAAACCCTTGATTCTATGGTTGATTGTAGCTACTGAGGGAGTGAATGAGTAGTAAAGCTATTCTAAAGGAATAAATGCCAAATAAAAAGGAATTTTAAGAAAAATAAAAGGGATTTTACAACTCCATAGATTAAAATTAGGGTTTCGAGTAAAATGTGAGAGATTTAAGAAAAACCGGTTAGTCACAAGTAAAACTAGGATTTTGAGTACAAGTAGGGTTTCTAGGCTTTAAAATAAAACAATGTCTTAAAACAAAAATAAAATAAAGAAACCGTAATATCCTCGTTGAGACTAAATAAAATATTATCCTAAAAGTCGGGGTATCACAATGGCAACATTCATATGGGGGACCCCCAGAATGATATTGGCATCCCCAACGAGGAAAATGACACATGACAGCTCGCATATGAATCTAACCTTGTAGTTGGTGTCCCGAAACGAACTGCCACGTGATCTCCGTGTTGTTTAAAGATTCTTTTACGAAAGTAGCTGGCTACAGTGTTCTTGTGAGGACCCGAAAAATTATTTTATATTTTATTTTATTTCTTTGAATACATTTTCTTTACTTTAAATTATTGCCTTAATTTCCTAGATATTTTTATAAGTGAGTCAAGTTTTTAAATCATTTTCCTTGTATAAGTTAGTACATGTTAAGTTCATAATGCATTATGGAAGTAGGACCCATTAGTGAGGTGCGTGCGATAAATTTTTGAAGATTAGAAGGAGTTTTGTGCAAACGGATATTATTTTATATGGTGTTAAGGGATAATTAGGGGTTGGCCAGATATTTTAGTGATTGGAAGACAAGAGGATGAGGATTAACCCTTGGATGCCATTTGTCATTAAAGCATTGGACCATTGACTTTGACTAAGACCTTTCTTAACCTTTTATTAACAAAAAATTGACCAAAAATCCTATCATCTTCTCCCCTCCCTTGCCCAACTCCTTGGAGAGAAAAAAGGAAGGAAAACTTCATTTTCAACCTCTAATTCTTGCTTGAATCTTGAGTTTTTATCTTAATCTTGCAATCACTCCATAAAAGTTGACACTTAGGGAGGATTAAGGGCTTTGGTGGAAGGATTTTGGAGGAAGAAGCACTTGGTTACCATATCTTCATAGGGTTTCAAGGTAACTGTATCAAGAAGCCCTCTTTTCTTTTAATACTTGCATATGAGTCGATTTAGGGCTTGATTTTGGTGGTTTTAATGGAAAATTTCATGGTTTAAGTGGTGATTGAAAATTTCAGCTTTGATGATTAAATTTCAGCTTTGATATGATGCTTTGAGCTTGGCCATGATCTAGTAGCTTTGCCAAAAATTGACCAAAAATCCTATCATCTTCTCCCCTCTCTTGTCCGACTCCTTGGAGAGAAAAAAAGGAAGGAAAACTTCATTTTCAACCTCTAATTTTTGCTTGAATCTTGAGTTTTTACCTTAATCTTGCAATCACTCCATAAAAGTTGACACTTAGGGAGGATTAAGGGTTTTGGTGGAAGGATTTTGGAGGAAGAAGCACTTGGTTGCCATATCTTCATAGGGTTTCAAGGTAACTGTATCAAGAAGCCCTTTTTTCTTTTAATACTTGCATATGAGTGGATTTAGGGCTTGATTTTGGTGGTTTTCATAGAAAGTTTCATGGTTTAAGTGGTGATTGAAAATTTGAGCTTTGATGGTTAAATTTTAGCTTTGATATGATGCTTTGAGCTTGGCCATGATCTAGTAGCTTTGCTATGTGAATTTGCTAGCTTTTATATGTTATTTTGGCTTGATTATAGAAAATTTCAGTTTGTAGAGGAAAATTTCAGCCTAGGGTTTCCATTTTCCAGCTTTATTATGGTAGTTCTTGAGCTAGATAATTGGCTATTTTGGATGGCTTTGTGGCCCTAAACAAGTGTAATTTATAGCCTATAACTTGTGGTTGTGATTGAGGTTTGATTGCTGTGAATATTAGTGTTGAGTTTGGATGGAAAAGTTAAGAAAATAAGGGGAAGTATTGCTGAAAATTTTCCCGCAGGAGACTCTGAGCAGTCTTGGGAAATCTATTATTTCTTGGTGTAGAAAAATCCAAATTGCGTTCCACTTCTTGCGTTTGAAACTAGATTCAGAGTGTATTCTACTGTGAAAATTTCAGAATGTTTTTCAATTCCTATGAATATCTATGATTTTCCAAAGTTGACTGAATTTTCACACCTACTCTATTTTTCTACCTGATGAAGCAGCAAATTGAGACTGGAATTTGACTGATTTATGGATAGAATCTTACAAATGTGTATTCTGGAAAATTGCAGTCCTTTGAATCTATTTTCCAACGGTATAAAGTTTATAAATTTTGGACTTAAGAAGCTTGCGATACGATTTTTCAAGCAGTGTCATGCAAAACTGGAGAAAATTCTGTTTTCTAAAGTTGTTCTTGCTTCCATTTCCAACTTTAAGTTGGAGTTGTTAAACCATTTTGAGCTTGGTTTTATGATTGGAATTCAGGTTTTCTCACAGGTTTATGCCTTCGAGTTGAATAGTGATTGTTGATTGTTCGAGACCGAGTTTCCCTACTCACCCTTAGTCATTATTCGAATAGCGCGTAGCATGAAATCCTTATTTGATGGTGCTAAAGGTTTAGTATAGGATGGTAGGACTTATGAAGAAGAATTCTAGCCATAACTTGGTACTTGGATGGTGAATTAATTGCTTTTAGACTACTATGCCTTGTTAACCCCTAGATCACTACTTATACGTGAGTTTTCACTTAAAACTAGGGTGTTTTAAAGAACGAGTGACTTTTCTTCCTGAGTTGCTTGTTGAACGTTTTGACAAGAGTAAACGTTACTATATTACCTTACTATATCCTTGCCTCATTTGAAACCTTATTTTTGTCCCGTTTAAATTTGTATTTTTGACTTTCGCGTCAAAAGTTTTCTCTTATGGTTTGAGCAAGGATAGGTGATACTTTTGACTAAAAGCTTGCACTTGGGGGTTCGACTACTTTATTCAAATGTTTTAAAATGGTGAACTTCTTTAGTTCACTTACCCAATGTATTTGATCACAGGTTTCAAAAGCGAATCCGCGGATCCTTTCACCGAGAAAAGTTAACTTTTTTAAACGCGGTGAGTGTCAAGTGCATGTTTCTTGATATCTTGATTTGAATGATACCACATGTTATGTGTTGAATACTGAACTTGATGAGGTGAGGGTGTACTTTATCGCACTCGTCCTCCCCTTCTTGAATGATCTTGTACTTGCTTGAATTTGATTGACCTGTACTTGTGTTTGTGCTTGTGCTTGACTTGTAAGTGCTGAGCGGCAACATGTACCACACTCAATTCGAGTGGGAGGTGCCTCTCATTCCTACCTCAGTGCCTCTATCTTGATTAAGTCGATTGGAGAGTTATCTCATTGACCACACTTGTTCTTGCTTGGGTATACTTGAGTATTACCACCACTGTTTCTATTTGGTGTTCGGGCCCGGTAGGGGGTGATTGGTGGACAAAGATCGACGTTTAGTGGTGATCTACGGACATTATAATTCCATGATTGACGGAGAGTCAACGGACCCTGGATAAGCTGCGGTGGAACTTACTCCTGAAAGCAGCCCATATCCTTTGCCATGAACGTATTCTTTACCATACACTGTTGCATGATCTATTTGAGTTTGACTTGTTTCTTGATAGCCTGTGTATGGTATCTTGCCTGCTATTTTACCTGCCGATTTTCTTGGAACCTCACTGGGCTTCTAGCTCATTCCATGCAATTTGTTTTCCTTACAGGGGTAAGAACATGAGGGTGGGAATTGAAGAAGACATAGACTTTGTCTAGGTTCTGTTAGTTGCTCGTGTAAGCTCTCCTTAGCTTTCTAGCCGGCTTGCTTGGTTTTATTTTTGTAAGCTTGACTCCTTTGTTGTATTAAGAGATTGTTTGGATATTTGATGTCCACGGTTATATATTTAAGGTTATAATTGTTATTGCTCTTATTACTTGAGGTTGCTATTTTGTAAATTCTTGGTACGTGAGTGAATCCTGGTGAGAGTTGGGTTGGGCAGGCGGTCCGCCAAACCCTTGGGTACGCCTTACGGGGAAGTGGGACTGTCACAGTTCTTTAGATCATCCAAGCTACGGGTGTAATCGATTCGAGTCGAGTTCGAATAGTACACTACTCAAGCTCAATTCGAGTTAAAAAAACTTGGACTCGAACTAGAGTTCAAACTCGTCGAACCCTTGAAATTTAAACTCGAGTTCTAGCTCGATTTTATTTTGTATTACTCGAGATCGAACTCGAACTCATGCTTATCGAGCCCAATCGAGCCTAAGAAATATGAATTTATATTTTATATAATTTTAAACAAGTGACAAAATAGACATTTCATACTAATAAATAAATATATATATATATATATATGTGTGTGTGTGTGTGCGTATGATGCGAACTCGAATCCCCAACCTCTCGCTCTTGAAGAAACGAATTACATAGGCAGCGAAAGGATCTATCTTGATCAGGCTATGGATACAAAAGGATGGATTCTAAACAATCAAGAACCGCTCGAGATTGATTAGAAGGATAGAATGACGCCACAATTCAACGTGATCTTGAATTGATAAGTTGATTGAAAACTCAAGAATCCTCTCAAGTATTCAAGAAAAGATCTGTTAGAGAAGAGACTTGCTAAACACAAAGTATTTTGCTAGAATTTTCTTTAATTCATCATGACTTAATGAAAAACGTTAAACTCAAGGCTTATTTCTAGCCTTTACAATACTCAAAAACCTAACTAAACTGGTAAACTTCTTAATTAAACCTAACTCAACTCTAACTAGGAAACTTAACACAAATCCGGCTTCATCATTGGTCCACATGACCTTGAGCCATTTATTCTTCCAAACTATTAACTCAATTAACCCCAAGCTAACTCTAGTTAATCAACCATAGCTAGAATTAATTTAAAGAAACGACAATTATGAATAATGACTAACATCAATGACTAAAAACTAAGGAAACTAAGGAAAATCAAGGAAGGGATCTTGGATTTGATGACTCCAATGGATGATTTGATGAATTCCAATGGATCAACCTCTTGTATAACTTGAACATGAATCATTGGATCCCATCTTCGTATCATTCCCTTTCTCTTGAAAGCGATTTGCCCACAAATCGATGGATTGGAGAGAATGTAACAACTTAGGCATCACTCTCATATGAGCATACTAAGTTGCATGGCATTTATGTAGTTGTAAGAAGATTACGAGCAAAGACTTCAACCAAGGTATATACCAATACGCACGAATCTGATGGGAACACCAATTTGCTCTTAAATCATCACAAACAACCTCATTTACATCTACTAGCATGAATAAAACTAGAGCAACTTGTTGTCATCCTTAGAAGTATGAATCAACAAGTTAAGAACAATTTGCGGATCTTGGTTGACACACAAGTTCACATCTTCAAACATACGAGGCAGCAAATAATTGAATTCCATTTCATGAGAAGCACACGAACTACCACAAGTTGAAGTTGACAAAATGAACTCCTGGCAACCAGCTTTTGGACGTTGGAATAAGCATGAAAGGTCACAACATTCTGCTGGAACAAGCATGAAATTTGGTTGGACTCCTTTAATCAATGCTGGAAAATTTCTGATGGCTTTACAACCTACAAAAACACAATAAATCTCAACTTGATTTATAAGCAATGGAACATCATTAGCTAAGTGGTAAGAAGGTGTAGAGTAAGAGTTAAACGTAAAAACTCCCTTTAACACTTCATTATTCCTTTCACCAAACGATTCAACTTGAGAATTCATTGTTGGCTCTTTACACTTTTCTTCAAAATCTACACAAAAAATACAAGAGTTAGGACTGAAATTATGCTCAAAATAAGGTAAAGATGATGATTAACCCAAAGTTAGCAAATGACAATCAAAATCTGGAATTCTCCCTTCATGATGAGTTCGAATTAGTTCTCCATTGCTGGCTCTTTACACTTTCCTTCAAAATCTACATAAAAAATACAAGAGTTAGGACTGAAATTATGCTCAAAATAAGGTAGAGACGATGATTAACCCAAAGTTAACAAAATCTGGAATTCTCCCTTCATGATGAGTTCGAATTAATTCTCCATTGGTGCGAACAGATTTGAATTGGAATTGTTCCATGAATCGACACCAAATAGATTTAACTCCTAGAAGACAAACTCCATGGAAACTAATGAATTGTACAAGTGACTTTGGAATGGAACATTGCATGACTAACTCCACTTGACTTCGCTTAATCTGTGCAAAAGAAGAAATACAAAACAAAGTAAAGGTAAATTTGTTAGGAAAACAATAAGCTCTCACATTCTCACTCAAAATTAACTCACTTGATTTGCACTCAGCTCATCAGAATTTTTCACCTCTTTTTCTAACTCATTGCCCTCGGTTTTTACCTTAAGTACATTCTCAAGTTTTACCCTACACCCAATTTCATCTTCCCACTTGGCTGCTTCAATTGCAAGTTCCTCAAATTTGGTCCTTTCAACTTGTTTTTTCGTTTGTTTTTCTTTTGTTTTTCTTGAAGCAAGCATTGGTAAGTATCCCATACACTACCACATACTTTGTCTATGGATGATGTATTGGTATACTTAAACTTGGAAGAAATTGATGTAATAGACTCCTTTTCCCTTTTGAGCAGTCTTTTCCCCTTTGATTCACCATATGTCAATCTATTGCGATTATGGTTGTGAAACTCCTCAAAGGTACAAGCTGATTTAGTTGAGGATAAGCTCCTTTTAGATGTTTGGCATGACTTCCTGTGGTTCTCTCTATGGTCATCACAAGTGCATTTATATTTCTCATAAGCACTTAGTGCACAATCACGATCCTTCTCCTCCTTGAGGGTTCGAAACTCATGGTTTGACACTTTATCACGGCTAGATTGCATGGAACCCCTCCTCTTGAGAGATTCATTCTTGATTCTATCAAGCCTTTTATGCATGAATTGGACTGATTTGTTTAACTTCCTTTCAACTTCCCCCAATATGGATTCCAACATACATGTAGGATCAAGGTGGTGTGAACTACATTTGGTATTCATCTTTTACTTGCAAAAATGGTTAGCAAAAAACAAAGAAAAATTTCCTCACAAACCCTCATATGTATGCACTCACATCGTATTTCACTCAAGTATTTAATTAATTCTAATAGGCTCGCCAAGCAACTCTAATGGTCGTTGATCTCCTTACTTGAAGAAATCAGAAATTTCTTAAGTAGTTCAATGACTTATCCAACAATGCACAAGAAAGTGGTGTAGATGAAATTGGGTATACATGCGTTGAGATTTGAACAGAACAAGGACTGATTTGAACGACTCAAAAGTACTGAAACAAGGCTGGAAATTCCCAAGTTCGGTTTGTGGAGAATGGAACCCGAAGACCCTAACAAAATTTGGTGAAAACTGAACAGATTTGATGCTAGTTTGTGAAGATTTTGGACTAGATTTAAAACACAATTTACATTGACTTATTACTGGAAATAGACACCAAAAATCTGATTTGATTTGGTGCTTAATTCAGTCAAGAAAGACATAATACAAGGAGGACTCGATTTAGGAAACTTAGGACTCAAATTAGGAAACTAGTTGACTCTTTGTAAACCTAGACTGATTTGGGCTATTTTTGTACTATTTATATTCAAATAAAACTGAAAACGTTGACTCAAAACATGACAAAGTGTGGCTGGACAGATTACAAATGAAAGTTTGAACAACAAACGACTCGGTAGAATTTTTTTTGGACCCTAGAAATACTCTACCGGATGGTATTTGATGGCTGGAATTTAGAAGCTTGATTCGAATGACCTTTGGATTCACTTTAGGAAAGTAAGATGCTATTTTTAGGAGCTTTCCTAAGTGTATTTTTAGCTTTTTGCAGTTGAAAAATATAAACCAAGTCCAACAAGGATTCTATGTCCAGATTTTGGAAACGAACCCAAGTTACAATTGGTTTCCAAAACGCAATGCAGTTTTCTTGATGGCTTATGATCCAATTCAAGAACTTGTTTCTTTCTTCTTCTTTTTTTTCATGGACCAATCATATTCTTTTTTTTCTTTCAATTCAACTTGCCACTTCAAGAAACAAAAATCAGCTGCAAATACCCAAGAAGATGAACTAGGGTTTCAAGAATTCCAAGATTTGAAAATTTTTTATTCAAGACTTTCAAGAAACCCTTTTGTATGATTCAAGAATACCAAGAAATCACCCAACCAACTACAAGACTCAAGAACAACAAGAGACAAATAAGGTATGGAAAAAAATATTTTCAGATGAACAATACTACTACAGTATGCTACAATTGAACAGTACTGCTACAATCATGAACAATACTTTTTTTTACTCAACAAATAACATGCAAACAAAGAAAATAGATTATGGACTCAAACAAGAATTAACTCAACAAGGAATCGAGGAAACAACTAGAAACAAACGACACAAATATAACTATGGAGATTCAAACCCTAAAGGTAGAACCTTTTTTTAATTGAGTAGGGCTTGGTAGAAGAATAAATATGAAAATAAGAAAAGAAAAGGATATTAACCTAAGTCAAGAGGTAAAACTCTAATACCAACTGATGCGAACCCGAATCCCCAAACTCCCACTCTTGAAGAAACGAATTGCACAGGCAGCAGAAAAATCTGTGACGACCCCAACTCCCCCTAGGGCGTACCCAAGGATTTGGTGGACCACCTGCCTAACTCTCGTTAGGACTCACTAAATTCACTACAATCAATTCTCAAAATCACCGTTCAAACTTCTATATGAATACTGGAGTTCTACAATTCAACCAATAACCCGAGCTTAATTACAAACCAGAATTGAAATGTAAGATACAACATTAAATATCCAAAATACATTCTATCTACCAAAAGTACAAGTACAAGAGGGTTACACACACTGGTTCACGCTTATTTGCTCCGGACCTCTACTCCTATAAGGAAAACAAATTAAAGAAACGAGCTAAAAGCCCAGTGAGGTTCCCAAACAAGCAGTCAAGCACATTTAAGAACAACCAATCAAAGAGAACATTTAGAGCATTCAAGTAGCAATAGCGCATTTAGTAAAAGGATACATGCTTACTTGGAGCCATTCATTCATTCAATCATTCAGTCGCCTTTCATTTCTTCCTTATACCTTCGACATTTGAAAACATTTGAAAATAAAAACTCCAACAGTGATCATTTCATTCAGTCAGTCATTTCATTTCATTCATTGCATTTCATTCACTAGTCAATATTCCATCTGAGTTCGTGGTTATATTCGAGTATACCAAATAGTGGTTGAGGGTCACCAACCTACCCGACCGAGTCTACTTCTGGCTCGAATAGGCTAGCAACAAAGGGCAAGGGCCCAATTTAGCCAATGCGATAAAGTACACATGGCTTACATTCATGCACAAGTAACATTCAATCATTCGATCATTGAAAATTTACGTTCACTTAGGTCAAGTGCGATAAAGTACACACTCGCCCATTAAAAATCTATTTAACAATCATTAGAAAGCATTTAACATTCAAACAGTCACTCACAAATATTCAACATAGCCACTTAATGCACAAACATGCAAGGAACACTCACCACTTGATCACAATCGTTTCACTTCAACCCTAGTTCGTCCTCTTAAACAGGCTCAAATCCTGTGGTCATGTAACCCATCAAGATTCTAGTCACTTAGAGCCAAGATGATGAGAAATAATGAGATTCGAAATTTCACTTAACAACCATAGAAACTACAGGTTTAACCCTAATATTAGAAGACCAAAAGGGCCACGGTTCTTTGTTCAAATCAAGTGAAATATTTCGTGCATGCTAAGGTTAACACATCACTAAGTATGCCAAATCAAAATATACAGGATTTAACCAAAGAAAGTTAGGTTTAAAACCCAGAAAAGTTTTCCAAGTCCTACTCAATCCATTTGATAAATTTCCCAGCTTTGGTGACATTTTTTTGAAAAGGTATAACTTGAGTTCTGTAGGTCAAAAAATCACAAAACTTACACCATTAGAAAATAGACTCAAAGCACTAATAGGCTTTAGAAGACATCTTCATGAAATTCAGCTCATAGATTAGTCAAATTTCAGCTCAAACTCACTACTATCACAAGTGCAGAAACAGAACAGTCATGATTTTCAATAAACTTTACAGATTTGCTGGTATTTATAGAAAATTGAACCAAATGCTGAATTTTATACCGTTGGAAGTTCTATGAGTTTAGTTTCAAACGCAACAAACCGAATTCAATTCCGACTTTCCTATACGAAACTATAGCCAATTTCCCAAAGCTGCACAAAGCTTCCTGCAAAAATTTCCAGATTTCTAACTAAAACTTTTCTTAACAAAATCTCACTCCCTTGGCTCAAATTCAACATACATATGAAGAGCAAGGTTTTAACAAATGTTTTGAACAAGAGTATGTCAAAATGACCACAAAATTTCTGAAAAGAAAGCTGAAATTCCCTCTCTCCCTCTCGGCCAACCATAACAGAAATTTTCCAGCAATTCTCCAACAAAATTTCCAACTTTCTTACTTAATTTCATCGAAAATGCACTATATCTTATAACTAACATATCATGAGACTTATGACATATGTTCTTGGCAAGAAAATCCATCACAACTCCACATATATATAAAGTTTCAAGTAACTACATCAAGGCTGGAATTTTGCCTCTTAAAGCTGGAAATTTGCATACCAAGGCTAAAATTCACATATCGAAGTTTAAAATTTCATATCAAAGCTAGAACATCTCTTTATGAAAGTTGAAAATTCATCTCAAAGTTAGAAAACCTCACATCAAAGCTGGAAATTGACCAAACCCTAGCAACAACTTCACCAAACCTAGCAAACCATGAAATTACCTTAAACGTGCTTCCTTTAACTTCAATCATAACATATCTTTCATAAATCTCAATAAACAAGTAAAAAGAGATGTTATGTAGAAAATTTACCTCAAAACTCGAAGATGACAAGCAACTCAAGAGTTTTCTTCCTCAAATAACTCCACCAAGGGCTCACCTCCAAGCTTAATTCAAGGTCTATCATAGTGGATTAGGATTTCACGGCGGATTTCTCAAGAAACCAAGCAAGAAATCAAGATGAAATTTGAAGTGTTTTCTATCTTCCTTTCTCTCTAAGTTTCAGCCATAACGAAGAAAAAAAGAAGAAGGAAATTTGGGTTAAAAGGAAAGATAAGACTAAGGAAAAGTCTTGGTCAAGATTTCATAGATGCGTGACACTTGTCAAGGCAAGGATAATGCCTATCTCTTTGTCTCTTGATTTGTCTCTAATGACTAATCTAACTTGGGTTCCTTCAATTCACTCTTAACACTTCTAATCACATACTCCTTCTAGCACCACACTCATTCTCGTCCAACAAATATAATACGCACACCTTACTAATCGGTCACACTACTTTAATGTACTACGAAATTATCATGCACCCAATTATAAAAGGGAAAATAGAAAAATCTTAACTTAACCTTTAAAATCACCATAAAATTAAGGCTAGTAAATAGGCAAGTAAAGTAAAATAAAAGAAAAGATAAATTAATTTTTTCAAAAATAAGAGAAAATATAAAATAATTTTCGTGTCCTCACAAGATCTATCTTGATCAAGCTGTGGATACAAAAGGATGGATTCTAAACAATCAAGGACCTCTCGAGATTGATTAGAAGGGTAGAATGACGCCACAATTCAACATGATTTTGAATTGATAAGTCGATTGAAAACTTAAGAATCCTCTCAAGTATTCAAGAAAAGATCTCTTAGACAAGAGACTTGCTAAACACAAAGTGTTTTGTTGGAATTTTCTTTAATTCATCATGATTTAATGAAAATGTTAAACTCAAGACTTATTTATAGCCTTTACAAGACTCAAAAACCTAACTAAATTAGGAAACTTCTTAACTAAACCTAACTCAACTCTAACTAGGAAAATTAACACAAATTCGGCTTCATCATTGGTCCACATGACCTTGAGCCATTTATTCTTCCAAACTATTAACTCAATTAACCCTAAGCTAACTCTAGTTAATCAACCATTGCTAGAATTAATTTAAAGAAATGGCAATCATGGATAATAACTAACATAAATGACTAAAAACTAAGGAAAATCAAGGAAGGGATCTTGGATTTGATGACTCTAGTGGATGATTTGATGAACTCCAATGGATCAACCTCTTGTATAACTTGAACATGAATCATTGGATCCCATGTTCGTATTAGTGTATCTGTGTGTGAAAATCGATTAAGCTCGACGAGCTTTCGAACTTCACATATTAAGCTCAAGTTCGACTTGTCAAGTAATTTGAGTTCGAAATCAGTCAGTGCGAGTTCAAACTCAAGTTTTGACTGAGCAAACTCGCGAGTTACTCGATAAAACTCGACTCATTTGTACTCCTAATCCAAGCAAGAAGACATCATTTTGATCGATGGAACAATGTGGAATATTGCCCAATGAAGAATTTGTTTGTTTGTTTTGGCCATCACCACCCTAAATTCGAAAATTTTGTTATAATCAAGTCACATAATTCTTCAGCAGGTTGTTTGCATAGATTTTAAAATTTTGTTTATTACCTATCGCTCTAAAAATTGTACAAGTTATTTGGGTTTAACAAGAAGTCTGCAACCTACTTTAATTGGTGTACAACGTTGTGAAAGATTTACGTTGGCAACAGTTATTATTCCTCCATTTCATCCAGTGCCCTGTAGTATATACTTTACATCCATTTTTTTGGAGGAAAGTATATACATCCAGTTGACAGGTTTCACAATGGTTGTTTACAATTTGTATTATAATTGCTTGGCAAAAAAAAATAAGCCAAACCTATTTAGGATTTTAATAGTTTTAAAATTAAATTTGTTATTGATAACTACATTACAATTAATATCTAAATTAGTGCACGAAATAAATTTGGATTAGTATTGCAATAGTTTTTGTGGCTATATTTGTCTATATAAGGACTTGACGTCCTTTTAGTTGTACTTGAGGAAAATGGTCCATCAATTAAATAAGGGATAATTTCATAAACCTCCCCTGAGCTTTCTGACAATTTCACTAGCTTCTCCTGAAGTTCGCAAAATTACACAAACCTCCCCTGAAATTAAGGTTTTGATAACAAAATTAGTCCCCTCCCCTGCGTGTATATAAGTTGTATTAATAAAAGAATACAAATAATTAAAAATTATAAACAATTAATTCGCACATTTCATCACTCAAAAAGTTCACATTTAATAAATTAGACAACACAAATAAGCAATAAAAGAACACTAATAATCACAAGATTCAACAAAATAGACTTGTGCTCTTTTTTTGACATGATATTTGTTATGATTCTTGTGATTTGAATAGAAAAATTATTTAATTTTGCCTTTCTTTTCCCTCCATTCATCTTTACTAATATCTAACGATTAAGTAATTAGAGTACTAATTAACTATTAGTAACTAATTAATGAAAATAACTATTAAAAAATTCTTTTTTTTCTGATAAAATGTAATTTTATTAACTCACGAAGAAAAACAGATGGCTACAAAATTTTCCAAAACTCCCAGCTTGACCACCCCGTCAGGTTACCCTACTCTCCTCCTCCTAATCGAAGGCATGCCTAACCTATCTATACGAATTTCCCCCCTTGCCAACCTTGGAATTTCACTGAGCTGGTCATATATGCTGATATTATGGCTATGGTCCGCAACTCCCACATTTGCCAGACTGTCTGCCACCCTGTTAGCTTCTCTATAGCAATGTGCAAACAGCGCCGCATCCGCCACCATGCCCCAAATCTGCTCTACCTCCCTTCGTATCACCCATGGACACTGCAACCGCCTTTGAAGAACCCTGACTAGGATAAGTGAATCAACCTGAACACTTACATTGGTGAACCCCTTTTGAATGAACAGACGGAGACCCGATAACAGAGCCAAAGCCATTGCCCGCAAGCTAGAAGTTTCCCCAAAATAAGCTGAGAAAGCAAATAATGGCACTCCAGATGAATTCCGTAGTACTCCCCCACCATCACTCACTCTCGGGTTGCCTTTGGAACATCCATCCGTATTCAAAGTTAACACCCCAGCCTCCTTGGCCTTCCATCCCACCAGCTGATAACCATAACGAGTTGGCGGTGGTGCTGTCCACGCATATAGCTGAGGGAACATCTGCACCTCAATCCTCTGATTAAACCGGACTTCTACCACCGCTTTCACGTCCAACAAAACATCATGACAGATCCTCACAACTCGCATCCGAGTCCCTTCATAGTATGCCTGATTCCAAGCCTTCCAAATATGCCAACATATGAAACTTGGGAGGACTAGGAAGAGGAACCGTCTTTGCTCAGGGCTAGGCTCAGACAACCACCAACCCATTATCTGTGTTCGGAGCAATGAACCTAGCTGTGTTACCCCGCATAGCATACCAAAGTAATCCCAAACTCCCCTAGCAACCTGACCCTCCGAGAAAACATGCTCCACGGCCTCAGACGATCCCTCTTGGCAGCACAAACATTTGGAGGCCAATTGTACTCCCACCCTCCACAAGGCATCAGTAACTGGCAACCTTCCCATTAACAAACGCAGCATGAAGAAAGAGATTTTCAACGGGATCTGCAGATGCCACACCCGAGAGTGGATCATCGAGTAGTTACGAGCTTGCCGAACCTCCTGAAAGGCCGAAGCCAAAGTGAACCTTCCGAATGCGATCAGCCTCCATATAACCTCGTCGTGCCGATCTCCCTCCGGGACTGGATACTGTAATATTCGGTGGGTAAGCTCCTACGGAATATACTGGGAGAGCAAGTTAACGTTCCACTCCCCATTCATGCTGAAGTCCTTGAAGGTGAGATTCGGATACACAGCAGTTGTGAGGCATAGCGCCCCACTGCCCAACCAGTTGTCGAACCAAAAGCTACAGGGCCCTGCATTAACCAACCATAACATAGACAGTTCCGCCTGTCGGCTTATGTTTAACATTCTTCTCTACGTCCCCGAGTCAAACCGTTTCAGCTCCACCTGGCATGGATGTAGCCCCCTGCAATATTTTGCTCGCATAAATTCCACCCACAGCGACCCTCCAGTCCGAAAATTCCACCACAATTTGCAGGAGAAGGCCGAGTATATATCCCTTAGCTTCCTGAACCCCAAGCCCCCCTCCTCAACTGGAAGGCATAATTGAGACCATCAGATCCAATGAAATTTCAGTCCCTCACCTGAAGACCCCCATAAAAAATCGGCACAAGCCTGCTCTATTCTTTTAAACACCAAGGTGGGACACACGGCAGCAGATAGTAAATGGACTGGAATGGATAAGAGCACGTGCTTTATCAAAACTATTTTCCCCCTCGGGGAGATCAACCTCGTCTTCCAAGATCAACCCCCCTGCTCTATTCATTAAAAAATTCTTTAATGACGAATGATGACTTGTACTTATAAAATAACATCAATTGATTTACCTAATGGTGGAAGGAGGGAAAAGAAAGGCAAAATTTTAAAATTTTTCTACTCAAAATCACAAGAATTATAGCAAACATCATGCTAAAAGAGATAACTAGTCTATTTTATTGAATTTTGTGATCATTAGTGTAGTTTTGTTGCTTATTTGGTTGTGTAATTCAATAAATGTGAAATTTTGAGTAGTGAAATGTGTGTATTAATTATTTTTAACTTTTAATTATTTTTATTTTTTTACTAATACAGCTTATATACATCCATAAGAGATATATATGGAATCAATATTTCATCTCTCTACTAAAAGTAATTTTTTAATATTACTTTTTTTAATTGGACTAATTTTGTTATCAAAACCTTAATTTCAGGGGAGATTTGTGTAATTTTGTAAATTTCAGGGAAGGCTACTGAAATTGTCAAAGACCTCAATGGGAGGTTTCTAACAAATTCAAAAACCTCATGTTTCTGACAATTTCACTAGTTTCCTTTAAAGTTTGTAAAATTACACAAACCTCCCTTGAGGTTAAGGTTTTGATAACAAAATTAGTTCAATTAGAAAAAGTAACATTAAAAATGTACTTTAAGGAGAGAGATGAAACTTTTATTCTATAAATACCCCTTATGTATGTATATAAGTCGTATTATTAAAAGAATAAAAATAATTAAAAGTTAGAAATAATTAATACACACATTTAACCACTCAAAAGTCCACGTTTAATAAATTAGACAATACAAATAAACAACAAAACTATACTAATGATTACAAAATTCAGTAAAATAAACTAGTCATCTGTTTTAATTTGATGTTTGCTATGATTCTTGTGATTTGAACAGAAAAATTTTCAAATTTTGTCTCTATTTTCCCTTCTTTCTCCCTTATTTTCATGAAATATCTTTACAATTGTCTTCTTTATTTTCATATATTTACTTTACAATTGTCAGAAAGATAAAATTCAAAAATTTTTCTATTCAAAATTACAAGAATCATAGCAAACATTATGTCAAAAAAGATGACTAGTCTGTTTTGTTGAATCTTGTAATAATTAGTGTAGTTTTATAACTTATTTGTATTGTCTAATTTATTAAATGTGAACTTTTTGAGTGGTTAAATGTGTGTATTAATTATTTCTAACTTTTAAATATTTTTATTATTTTACTAATACGACTTATGTACATGCACAAGGGATATATTTATGGAATAAAGGTTTTATCTCTCTCCTTAAAGTACTTTTTTAATGTTATTTTTTCTAATTGGACTAACTTTGTTACCAAAACCTTAACCTTAGGAGAGGTTTGTGTAATTTTACAAATTTCAGAGGAAGCTAGTAAAATTGTCAGAAACCTCAATGGAGGTTTCTCAAATTATCCCTTAACTAAAACTTGTAGGTCCTCCGGTGCCTTTCTTGTTCCCACGGTTAGTTTTGTTTATTTTGTAATTTATTTTCAATTTGTCAAATAGTTTGTTGTGATCAATCAAAGACTTGTAGTGATTTCTTTTGTGATTGATTAACCGTGTTTTATTCTTAGACTTTTTCTTCATTGTGTGACACCAACCAAAGTTCCATCAGTTGGCTAAAAGGTGAGAGTAAAATGTTTTTACGGCGTGATTTTTTGTATTAACAACAATGATTAATATTGGTACCAAAATAATATTTGTGGCATGATTTTTGAACCGTTGCATTGAAATAATTTGTATTAGAATAAGAGATTGATTAAATGGTGTCAATAGTTTATGATATTTGTTTGCTTTTACATTTTAGTGATTTGGTGTTTAAAATATGGGGAGTTCTACAATCCCTTTTAGGTATTATACCAATAAGATTAAATTTAGCGTTGAATGTAGAATAAAAGTTATCAACCTCTATATTTTTTCAAGAGTTTAAATTACTAAATGATGTGATGACATGTAAGTGAATTAGAATAATTAATACCGTATCCAAAATGAACCATAGCATTCTGTTAAAACATGTAATAATAAGTTGGTTTCAACAATTGTTACAACTGTTCCGATTCCAAGCCATGAATGATATCCATTCTAGCTGCACCCAAAATCCTGATGTGGCCCCTGCAAGGTGGAAGTGTGACTGGGGATTAAGGAGGCACCGTACATAGACATGAAAGGTAGTGCACACGTCTTCTGCACTCTTTTCCTAGAACAACTCCTGTCCTAAAAACTTGTCATTGTGCCTTTTTTTGTCAATAGCGTGAGGCTGGTGCAATTTCTGGATTGGTTTTGATGTGATTACCCCTCGCTAAAACATTGTGGTAAGAGTGGAGGCTCAATAGTGGATAGTGGGGCCCATGAATAATGATTACTAATAAAAATCATTCAAAGCTCATCAGGGTTAGACACGCTCCTGTGCTTCTATAATCCAATGTTTTAAAAATCGGACCGTTAATTGAACCGGTGAAGTGAAAGGGTCGAGGTTCAACCGGTCGGACCGATTCAACCTCGGTTCAATGATTTTTTAAAAATAATTTATATAAATATATATATGCACAAAATAAGACATGTAATGGACTAATTTAATACTTTATATGATGAAAAATTTACTATTTCTTAATAACTTAGATTTTTAAAAATAAATTTTTTAAATTATAAGTTAAAACAAATAAATTTCATCTCAATTTCAATTATATCTATATCCAACCTAAAAATATCATAATATTTTGAAATTATACAAAATTCACGTCTATGAGAATTTAGATATTGTGAACTTAAATTTTAATTTACGTTTTGGAATTTAAAGATTGCAATTTAAAAAAGAAAGTTTGGAGTTTGAAGGAAGTCAAGAGAATCGAAAATAGAAATGTAAACTTGATAAGAAACAAAAAATAAGATAAAAGTGAGTGGTTGTGGCATTAAATAATTTGGGTTAAAGAAAAATAATTCTTTTTTAACTTTTTTCAATTTAATGGACAAAAACAAAATTAAAAGATGGAAGAAAATATCAATAAATTAAAAATAAAGAAGTTTGATTAAAAAGGGAGTGATAAAAGAAAAGAGGAGAGAGAGAGAGAGAGAGTTTTTTATTGAAAAAAAAGAGTCATGAGAGGGTGGGATTTTGTAAGAAAAATGGAAAAAAGAAATATGAGTATTTGTTTTATATAAATAAGTTATCAAAAAAAACTAATAACATGTGATTGTGCAATGGTTAATACATTGGTCTTTTATTACAAAGGTCTTGGATTCGAATCTTGATAGCTGCATTTTGCAAAATGTAAAAAAAAAAAAAAAAAAAAAGAGGAAAAGTTGAAAACCGGAAACTGCCGGTTCAATCCGGTTCGGCGGTTTTCACGGTTCGACCGGTTTTTGACCGGATTTCTGGCAAAGTCAACTATGACCTTGAACCGGACCGGTGCCATGTCCGGTTCGCGGTTCAACCGGCCGGTCCGGTCCGGTTTTCAAAACATTGCTATAATCTATCAGTTTGTGTGTTAATCTATCAGGCTCCAAGCGTGAGAATGGCGCATTTAGCAACTCATCTCACGACAAAATTGGTGGGCCATCCCAAGTAATTAAATGAAAGGTAGTAGTGTAAGTGTATGAAAAGCTTTATGCCAAATTTAGAGAGTAACACAAATTTTGGGATAGATAAAGAACTGGAGTATCAATTAAAGGATAATTTTAGAAATCTCCTATGTGGTTTTTGATAATTACACTGAGCTCTTCTAAAGTTTGAAAATTACATCTACCTCCTTTGATTTGATAGTTTTAATAACAAAACTTTAAAATAATATTGATTTGATCAAATTTTTAAATGAATACCTAAAAATGCTCTTGTGTAATAAGTTTTAATTTATTTTTCTATAAAATTATAAGATTATCTAGTATAATTATAAGGAAAATGTGCCAAATTTTTCACGTCCATGCCTACTATTTGATTAAATAAACTATAATAATAATTTAATCACTATGATAGGATACTTTTGATGGTATTTTATATGGATTTAGATTTATAAGATAGAAAAGAAAATGTTGAAATAATTCGTTTAGAGTTTATGAATTTTTCGAGTAGTGGGATTATCATAATTTAGTAGTGGTTTTGGGCCATTTCTTTTTTATTTATTGTTACTTTTAATACCAAAAAATAGAAAACAAAGATCAGCAAAAACATTGGCTTACATATAAGTTATTCACAAAAAAATCACTAGTTCGACGTTTGATTACAATAGAAACTAGAGGTAATAGTTCTAGATCTACAGTTTTATTGACAAAAAATTTTAAAAAAAGAAGGAAAAGGAATGAAAAAATAATTTTAAAACTCAATTTAAGTATAAGCATACCAACAAGAGAATTTTATTAAAATATTTAATGGTAGTTATTGTCATTTTAAATAACAAGGGAGGTATGTGTAATTTTTAAAATGTCAAGTGAGCTAAATGAAATTGTTAAAAACCTCAAGGGAGGTTTCTGAAATTATCCCTATCAATTAATTCAGTTATTAAACGCCGATAGATTTTGGATGAGCCATCAATATTTTATACCAATTAAGTTTAAGGTATTGCCCTTGACCAAATAAAGATACTTTTTTCTTTGTTTAAAAAAGAGACTACATTTAATTTTTAAATTTTTCTGATTTTTCATTAATTTAAGCAGATTTTGTTTTCAAAATTGCTTGTGTTTTCAAAAACTCTAAAATATAAGTTACAAGGTATTATAAAAAGACTAGATCTAACACAGGAATAAAGCATGTGCTGTCAATGTACTTTATTTATCTATTTTATGTGTTTTTCTTAATTAAAATAGGTTGTGCATTATAGTTTTCACATGCCACGCTTGTATACTTTTATACACAAATTAAAAAATTGACTTATCTACCAATTGTCTTCATTTGGTTGAAAATAGACACTATACAATTATTTTATATTTTGTATAGTTTTTAAAATTGTGGTGATTTTACTCATAGTTATTAAACTTGGTTTGGAAAGGAATCCGACGAAAGAAATAGGTCAACGAATCACTAGTTCAACCAGTGGGTGCGTGGTTGAACCAATGGATCACTAAATATATTTAAATATTATGTTACATAATTTTTGATAAAAGATATATGATATAAACTGCAATAAACAATGCCACAACAAATGCTCATTTAATTTAATTTGCTATATAATAATTAATTTATATAAGAATCAACAAAACATAAATTTATTTAGTAATCCAGCAAACTTCAAGTGTAAAATTTTTTTTGTGTTTAGTGTGATTATCTAGCTTATTTACGAATTTTAAATGCAAAAATATTAAAAATAATATTTCTCTTAAAAATGAATTATGTAATATGTTATTTTTGAAATCCATTTTATAACTTATAGAATTTGGGGGTCATAGATTTTATTAAAAGATTCCAAAAGAATTTGTTATAGAGAAATGAAAAACGAATAAAGATAGAATTGACAAAACGTTTATATATTATAAGAAAGCTACTCAACTAACAGATAGTAGGTGGTCTAGTGGTGAGTGTACTATAGATACATGCCTAAGGTCCCAAGTTTGAATCTCAACAAGAGTTTACTAACATTTTTTTCCACAAAACCCATTTCGTTAACAAAACCGGTCGAGCTCTCGGTTTAATCCGATTAAACCGTCGAGTCATTGACCAGTCAACGAAATTTTTTTCACAAAACCCAATTCATTGACAAAGCTAGTCAGATTCTCGGTTTAATCCGATTGAACTGTCGAATCATTGACCAGTCAATGGATTTTGAGCTTAAACGATCCAATTAGAAACCTAACTCGACCCAATGGCCAGTTCACTAGATTGACCGGTTCGATCATCGGGTCAGGTCGGATTTAATAACTATGATTTTACTATAATTTTTTTTTCTATAGTGCTAACCTCCGCCACTCGGTAATCTATCACTCTTGACTCCCCTTCCAATTTTGCCGTAGAGGGCAATGACAGCATATTTGTATATTTTCACAGTATGCTAAGACGTTTTCTCAGATTTGAAAAAACATTAGGAATGATTCGATCAATTTATATATTTTGATGACTATAATTATTTAAATCCAAACATCAGGGATTAATTTGGTTGAAATTTAATATTTCGAGGACTATACTTGTTTTGGATGAAACACTAAGGAGTAATTTGGCCTAACTCCCAAATTTTGAGGATGAAATTGCATTTTTCCCTAGTTTTTATATGGACTTTTGCACACTTTTATGTGCAAATAATAAATTGGCATATTTACCAATTGTCTTCATTTACCTAAAAGTGAATAAACTTACAATTGTTTTTATTTTTGTTGAACACTTTTGATGTTTTTACAATTTTAGTGTAGTCTTCTATACCACTTACATCTGTCATGGAGTAAACCACTGCACTTCTTGAATCCCCTAACTGATTTTACCATAGAACGTAATTGTAGAATTTTTGTCTATTTTATATCATATTAGTAAAGTTTCCTAGGATTTATAAAACATGTGAGACCAATGTAGTTGATTAATATACTTTAGGAACTATATTTGTTCAAATAAAAACATTAAGGACTAATTTGATCTAAATAGAATATGTTTGTGAGGACCCGAAAAATTTTCTTATTTTATTTTATTTCTTCGAATACATTTTCGTTACTTTACCATATTACCTTCATTTCCTAGATATTTTTACAAGTGAGTCAAGTTTTAAATCATTTTCCTTGTATAAGTTAGTACATGTTAAGTTCGTAATGCATTAATGGAAGTAAAACCCACTAGTGAGGTGCGTGCGATAAATTTTTGAAGATTAGAAGGAGTTTTGTGCAAACGGATATTATTTTATAAGGTGTTAAGGGATAATTAAAGGTTGGCCAGATATTTTAGCGATTGGAAGGCAAAAGAGATGAGGATTAACCTTGGACGGACATTTGTCACAAAACCCTTGGACCATTGACTTTGGCCACAACCTTTGTTAGCTTTACTAAAGCAAAATTTGACCAAAATCAAACCATCTTCTTCTTCTTCTTGACCGAAAATTGGAGAGAAAAAACTTCACAAAAATCCTAAGTCTAGTTCTTGGAAAATTAGTGCAAGATTCAAGAGGAAGTTCAACTAGATTCCACCCAACCTTGGCTTGCTGCTTGAGAGGTGATTCTTGGAGTCCTTGGTGTAACTTGCAAAGCTTGAGGAGCTTCAGGTAAACCTTAAATCATGAATTTTAATGCTTTAAATTAGTAGGGTATGCATGTAGTTCAGGTGCTTAGATAACCTAGATACTTGGGTTATTGATGGCTTGGCTTGGGTTCTTGTTTTGAAGCTTGGTTTATGGGTTTATGTTTATGCCTTCTATGTGTTTGATGTATGGTTAGGGTATTAGGTGAGGATTTCTTTAGATTTTCTTGGTTGTGTTAGCATGAGAATCATGGATAAAGTAAGCTTAGTTAACTTGGTACACATGAAGTAAAAAATTGAACAATCACAAGTTGGAATTTATGCTTGGGCTGGCCAAATTTTTAGCTTCAATTTTGTGAGGATTTTTATGTTGTTTCGGTGAGATTTGTGCTCAAGGAACTTGGTTTAACCTTCCCTAAAAGTGGATGTTATGTATGTGTGTTTGAGTAGTAGTTTTGTGGGAGTAAAGTTAAGAAAATAAGGGGAAGTGTTGCTGGAAATTTTCCCGCAGGAGACTTTGAGCAGTCTTGGGAAATCTGTTATATCTTGGTGTAGAAAAATCCTAATTGAGTTCCGCTTGTTGCATTTGAACTTCAGAATTAAGAGAGCATTTTACCATGAAAATTCAGAATTTTTCTCAATTCCTATGAATATATATGATTTTCCAAGGTTGACTGAATTTTCACACCTGCTCTGTTTTTCTACCTGATGAAGCAGCAACTTGAGACTAGAATTTGACTGATTTATGGATAGAATCTTACCAATGTGTATTCTGGAAAATTGTAGTCCTTTGAGTCTATTTCCCAACGGTATAAAGTTTATAAATTTTGGACTTAAGAAGCTTGCGATACGATTTTTCAAACAATGTCGCGTAAAACTGGAAAAAATTCTGTTTTCTAAACTTGTTCTTGCTTCCATTTCCAACTTTAAGTTGGAGTTGTTAAACCATTTTGAACTTGGTTTTATGAGTGGAATTGAGGTTTAAATGAAAGGAAATGAGTTTTTTTCAAATCATTTTAGGTCGGATAATTTCCAACTTTGTATTTTGAAAGTCTTGCTCTAATTTCTTCAAACGTTTGACTATAATTGATGCTCTTGTGCTTCAAATGACTTTTACAACGTTGATTTAGTAAGTACATGAGGTTTTTCCTCAATTGCAACAAGAAAATATTATATTTTGATAGGTTATACGGGCATAAAACTTGTAAATTGATGCATTTTCTAAATGACGTTTTGAAACCTCAATTTCTTTGTGTTTTGGCTTTGTATTGCTAGTCTTTTAATATAGTATATGACCATAGGACTCGAGAGAGTTCAATAGGATGAACCAGGGTTAAAGTGAAGGGTTGCAATTGATCGGTAAGTGTTCCAATGCATGTTATTTGATTATGCATGACTTGAGACAATGCTATTATTTGCTTAAGTGCTCTCCTTTGAATGATATGCTAATAAGTGAATGACTGTTGTGATTTTCTTGTCTTGTTAATTTGCTATGAGCGCATGTTCACATTGCATGAATGTGTGATAAATGTGTAAGAATGTAGGCCAGTGTGTACTTTATCGCATCGGCTGAACTGAGCTTAATTCTATGCTGGCACCCTATCCAAGACCCGCCATTTGCGAGGTTGGATCAGCTGGATAGTTTTGGATTTATAACTTACCAATGTTAAGTGCAAACTCAAAACTCTTTGCCGAAAGGCCTTGAGTACAATGTTTAATGTTTAATGTTAAATGAGGGGATTGTTGATTTTTCGGAGGGCATAAGGTGAATGTTAAATGAGGGGATTGTTGATCTTTCGGAGGACATAAGGTGGGAGTTCGGAGGTTATAAGGTGGTAAAATGTAGGGGATTGTTTATTGGCAGTTATAAGGTGAACGTTGCTCCCTGTGAGCCTCGTATCCTTTTAATGTTTAAATTATTGTTCATCCTTGTATTTACTTGAACGAATGATTGAATGCACGCATGAATGTTATTGTTTATCAAGTATTTTACATTGAAAGATACCTATTACAATTAATTGCTCCGCTACCAGTTTCTAAAGTTGAGTATCGATTTACTTGAACCTATATTACTTGGGAAAATGTGCTTACATGTTAAATTGTGTTATTCTCTTATTTTGCCTGTTTACCTGGAATGCTCACTGGGCGTAAGCTCATCCCATGTTTTATTTTCCTTAATAGGATTCGGATCCGAGAGTGCTCAAGAATACTGTTCGAATGTTTTGAGAGACTTTAAGTTTTTATTTTAGTAGAAATGACTGTAGTGTATATATTTTTGGGTTGTAGTTAAGATAGATGTCGAATGATGAATCTTTTGTATACGAACCTATGTATTAACTTTTGGATGTATGTAAATGTTATTTTGGGGGTGTAATGAATATTATTTTGGTTAGTTTAGAAATTTCAAATAATTGTTGCTATGGATTGTAGTGAGTGCTGGTGAGAGTTGGGCAGGCGGTCTGCCGACCTCTCTGGTTCGCCTTTGGGGAAAGTGGGGCTGTCACAATGTTGCATATTGCTTTTATTTTGACTGCAACATTATAGACAATTTTGGTAAAACTCCCAAACTATGAAGACTAAAAAGTACAATTTTCCCGGAATAAAAAATACTAATTTGAATTAAGTCATTGTATTTGAAGGTTAGACATTACATTCCTCTGCCCCTCATTTCTGCATTAATAAAATAAAAGACTAGCATCTCTCCCTTGTGTATGTAGTTTTTGTCAAAAAAAAATATAAATTAATTATAAGTAAAAACTGTGGAAATCCAACTCACCAATTCCACCAATTGATCAAATAATTATATATTATAGACCATTTATAGTTATTTTTTCACTATATAGTTAATGGTAGCTAGAATTTGACCTATAACACATTCTAAATTGAAGTTAGTTTCCAAGGAGGAGTAATTTCATTTTTGTATAGCGGTTTTTCACAAATGCCCTGTTATGGCCCTAAATTTCTGTGTTCGACACTTCCCACACTCAATCATTAACTATTGTTCCTTACACCTATGGCATATCCCTAAACACTTGTAACATATAGTTAACAAGAAGATACAGATTGCATAGATGTCCTTCACACTTTTAACAAAAGTGTCAACCGTCTTTTATATCCAATGAAAATATTTGGAATTTGGTTCATTTGGATTGTTCTTGTTAATGCATTGTGAATGAGAATAAGGTCCTGTTTGATAAACTAAAGTTTAAAATTTGAATTCTGAAATTTGAAAATTAAGTGTTGAAAGTATTAAGTTGCTAAATTGATAAAGTTATACGTGTTTGATAACTAACTAAATTATAGCATTGAATTGCAATATCGCACAAATATTATACATTTATCTTTAAAAAAAGTCTTTATATGTATATTTTAAGAGAAAGAAAATGTTTTGTGTGAGACAACACAATTAAACAATTGAAAGACAGTACTTAAGTGTGTGTTTTTTTTTGTATGTGTCTAAATGTGTATGTATGTGTGCCGCACAGAACGAAAGCAAATGTGTACTTTCCACAAGCGAATGTACAAGAGCATGTTAGATGTGTGAAAGGTATAATATATGCGATCCATTCAAAAAATTCAGACAAAAATTTTTACTTCAAATTTTATATACAAGTTAAGCAGTGTTTTATATATTAAGTAATTAGGCATTTCAATCATCAAACATACTAAATTCAAAAAAATTCTCAATGAATTAATTTTCAGCATTAAGTTGATTTATCAAACAGTCCCAAGTCGTATAAAATGCAAAAGAACTTGATGAAACTTTATGGTGGTAATGTTCCGGTTAAGTTTTTGCAATACAGTGATCTA
Organism: Coffea humblotiana; assembly: GCA_023065735.1. Taxonomy (NCBI): domain Eukaryota; kingdom Viridiplantae; phylum Streptophyta; class Magnoliopsida; order Gentianales; family Rubiaceae; genus Coffea; species Coffea humblotiana. Next base: position 19,893,001 of record CM041216.1, read on the forward strand.
TTCCTTGAAATTAAAATAATTATATTCTTGAAAGCAATTGAAAATGTCCTGTATTTTATTTTTTCATGAACAGAATGTTTGTAAAGTTAAGAAGCTCAAAAGTCAAAGGAAACATGCATTTCAACATCCATCTTTTGGAGCACCTAAAGGTAAAGCAAAATAACTAGTATCAGAATCCATCTACTATTCTTTAAACGTTGGACTATTAAAAAGCCAAAATCAAATCGGGATGGAAGGACATAGTGGAGTAAAGAAAGATAGAGGTGATCCAAATTCATTAAAGGCTTCATGACTTTATAAGCAAGAAATAATGGCTAACTTGAAAGGGAAAAAGATGGAATGGGACTTCCGTCAATCTAATTAAACAACCAGAAACGAAACCACTCACTTAAGGTCACATGATTTACTTTTCTTCTTTCTTTTTTTTTTAAACAATAGCATAAGGAACTTTTTTTCTTTTTTTTTTAGTATAAGTGAAAGTTTCTAATTAGAGATCTCTCACTTCTACTCTTTCTGTCCATATCATCCAACTGATCCCTTTATCAAGGTCACATGAATTACCTCCTTCTGCTTGGTTTGCGGCTGCGTTGGTTAGGATTAGTTTCCCTTTTGTGAGAATTGTGAATGAAAATGCTTGTGCTAGATTCACATTAGTTGAATTTCACTGAATGGAGGTTAGGTTTATGTATCTCTCCTTGTATTATTATTATTATTATTATTATTATTATTATTATTATTATTATTATCTTTTTGGCAAACCCGTAGATAAGGGGTTTGCCAAAAAGATAATAATAATAATAATAATGCACCACAGTGTAATCGAAACTGCTAATTGTCAGTCAGTTTTTTTTGGAAACTTATTGAAATAGAAGTTGGCAAAGCTATCACTAAAGAAGCGACTTATCTAGTTAAACGTATGAAAAGCTTCAGCTTCATGTTCTTTGCTAAGCAACTCTAATCTTCCGTCATTTTTTCCCCCGCGTGAGCCTAATCTGCCGTCTTTATCATTCTCATTCCACAATTTAACCCTCAGACCCAACTTATTTAGGGGCAATTCGATTTCCAACCTAACCAACTAAACTCCAGGAATTAAAAGTTTTGATTTCAAATCCCACCTTCCCCCTTCATGTTTCTTAAATTCCATCATATACATACATACACACATACATATATACATATATATATATATTCCAGGCTAACTTTCACCTCCACGGTACTACTGAAGATTTTTTTCATCGTTGTGATGAATGTGTAGTCCACTTAGCAATGCATCTTTCTGCCAGTAACCTTGTCATTAATTGAAGTGACAGCAAGGCAAAGAACGATGATCAGACCTCTCTTCTTTAGCCTGAGCGACGTGCTGATAGTCCCGGGGAACACTCAGCACGTAAAGAGCAAAAACTGCTGACAATTGTCAGAATGGAAATAATCCTCATTATATATGCATTTGAAAGGATGGCTATTTCCCACTCCAGGAGCAAAGAATCTTCTGTCTTTTTTGAGGGATGAAAGAGGACAGACAGAGTGACATTGGGAAATGGTGTCCTTCCCATTTGAAGGTGCTACCCGCACGAGCGAATATGTGCAACTAGATTACGTGCAAGGACTCCATTTATTCACATTGATGCATATCTGCGATTACTTTTGCAAAATCAAATCTATAAATCTTCAGCAGTAAAGTTTCCAAAAGCCTTGACAGCATGATGGGATCGATTTAAGTTGAATGCAGAGTTGCAATATGGTTTCTGAGTGTACGTTGATAATATCATTCAAGAGTGCAGCGGTACCCCGATACCTTTATGGTAGGCACCCCTTTGACCGTGCCTATCACAGGCACACGGTTCCATTCGACACGTGTCCGGAAACTTATCAATGTGGGTCATGTGAGCCAAAATGCACATGAAGAGTCCCACGCGCATGGAATCCATTTTATCGCGCATCGAATCCATTCTACCGCTTCTTTTTTTTTGCCTTTCATTTGAATAAAATTTGGATTTCACTAAATCACTCCTTCCGGTACAATTTATGACAAAGTTTTTGTTTCTTTAATTTATTTCAAGTATAAATGTTAGTATTATAATATTATTCATTATTTTTAGGACACGAAAATAAAAACGTTCATCATGCTGCCAAAACTTGAAAAATTTGTATAACTCCATCACACAATTTTTATTCAACTTATAATTGTTGTTATTGCAAATGTTAAAACCTATGAATAATTATATTATTCCGTTGACCCGACCCAATGTCAGCAGGTACCCGTCCCACCCTATTTATCATTTAATTTTTTTGAAAAAATGATTTTTAATAATTTAATTTTATATTTTGCACATTCATCTAAGATTTAATAAAGATTTTTTCTCAAAAAAGTCTCCCACCAAAAAACAAGCATGCAACGAGAATACCTGATAAATGAAAAAAAATTAAAAGAAGAGCAGGGGAGTGATTTTATCCATTTATCCATTTATCCGTTTTGTTAAATGAATAAAAAAAGATCCATTAGAAGAGCAGGGGAGTGATTTTAGTAGAAGTAGCTAATATTTGTAGAAAGGGATAATTGCAGAAATCTCCCCTGAGGTTTCTGACACTACCACTCACCTCTTCTGTGGTTTAAGAAATAGCATTGACCTCTCCTAGGAGGAAATTGGGGCCTATTGCTAACAAAAGATTGTGAAAATTTACCTCTAATTATTTGGAAAAATCTAATGAACAAATTTTGCAAAAGAAACCTTGTTTCTTGTCAACAAATTAAGTAACTAATTAAACCACCTGTAATGTTGCTTTCACATATTTAATTTATGTTAAATACAAAATCTACCAGTTTCTCTTTTGTAAAAATATTAGTGCAACATTTCTTGAATTTTACTTACAAATATTTACGTATTTAATATAAATTAAATGATTCAAAGTAAAATGCCCATAAATAGCTAGTACTTTGTTCATGTAATGGAGAAAACCGGTAAAGAGCCGGTATGCTATGGGCAATTTCTTTGTTTTACTTTCACATATTTAATTTATATTAAATACAACATCTACCAGTTCCCCTTTCGTAAAAATATTAGTGTAACACTTTTTCAATTTTAGTTACAAACATTTATGTATTTTACATAAATTAAATGATTCAGAGTAAAATGCCCATAAATAGCTAGTATTTTGTTCATGTAATGCAAAAAACCCATAAAGAGCTGGTATGTTATGGGCAATATCCTTTTTTTCTTTCACATATTTAATTAAATAATTCAGAGTAAAATACCCATAAATAGCTAGTATTTTGTTCATGTAATGCAAAAAACCCATAAAGAGCTGGTATGTTATGTGCAATATCTTTTTTTACTTTCACATATTTAATTTATGTTAAATACAAATTGATTTTGAAGTATTTATTTCCAATAAAACAAAGTTATGGAAAGATCACTTTTTTTTAATAGTAATTGTATTAAATTTAAAAAATGAACACATTAATAGTGTGAACATGAAATTAAGGAAATTGTAAATGATATGATTTCAGGGAAAAAAATTATGCTACCGATTTTTTTGTATTTATCACGAATTTACATATTGTGACTGTGAATTAAAAATTTTTCGAGGGATAAATGGATAAAAAAAAGATCCATTAGAAGAGCAGGGGAGTGATTTTAGTAGAAGTAGCTAATATTTGTAGAAAGGGATAATTGCAGAAATCTCCCCTGAGGTTTCTGACACTACCACTCACTTATCCTGTGGTTTAAGAAATAGCATCGACCTCTCCTAGGAGGAAATTGGGGCCTATTGCTAACAAAAGATTGTGAAAATTTACCTCTAATTATTTGGAAAAATCTAATGAACAAATTTTGCAAAAGAAACCTTGTTTCTTGTCAACAAATTAAGTAACTAATTAAACCACCTGTAATGTTGCTTTCACATATTTAATTTATGTTAAATACAAAATCTACCAGTTTCTCTTTTGTAAAAATATTAGTGCAACATTTCTTGAATTTTACTTACAAATATTTACGTATTTAATATAAATTAAATGATTCAAAGTAAAATGCCCATAAATAGCTAGTACTTTGTTCATGTAATGGAGAAAACCGGTAAAGAGCCGGTATGCTATGGGCAATTTCTTTGTTTTACTTTCACATATTTAATTTATATTAAATACAACATCTACCAGTTCCCCTTTCGTAAAAATATTAGTGTAACACTTTTTCAATTTTAGTTACAAACATTTATGTATTTTACATAAATTAAATGATTCAGAGTAAAATGCCCATAAATAGCTAGTATTTTGTTCATGTAATGCAAAAAACCCATAAAGAGCTGGTATGTTATGGGCAATATCCTTTTTTTCTTTCACATATTTAATTAAATAATTCAGAGTAAAATACCCATAAATAGCTAGTATTTTGTTCATGTAATGCAAAAAACCCATAAAGAGCTGGTATGTTATGTGCAATATCTTTTTTTACTTTCACATATTTAATTTATGTTAAATACAAATTGATTTTGAAGTATTTATTTCCAATAAAACAAAGTTATGGAAAGATCACTTTTTTTTAATAGTAATTGTATTAAATTTAAAAAATGAACACATTAATAGTGTGAACATGAAATTAAGGAAATTGTAAATGATATGATTTCAGGGAAAAAAATTATGCTACCGATTTTTTTGTATTTATCACGAATTTACATATTGTGACTGTGAATTAAAAATTTTTCGAGGGATAAATGGATAAAAAAAAGATCCATTAGAAGAGCAGGGGAGTGATTTTAGTAGAAGTAGCTAATATTTGTAGAAAGGGATAATTGCAGAAATCTCCCCTGAGGTTTCTGACACTACCACTCACTTATCCTGTGGTTTAAGAAATAGCATCGACCTCTCCTAGGAGGAAATTGGGGCCTATTGCTAACAAAAGATTGTGAAAATTTACCTCTAATTATTTGGAAAAATCTAATGAACAAATTTTGCAAAAGAAACCTTGTTTCTTGTCAACAAATTAAGTAACTAATTAAACCACCTGTAATGTTGCTTTCACATATTTAATTTATGTTAAATACAAAATCTACCAGTTTCTCTTTTGTAAAAATATTAGTGCAACATTTCTTGAATTTTACTTACAAATATTTACGTATTTAATATAAATTAAATGATTCAAAGTAAAATGCCCATAAATAGCTAGTACTTTGTTCATGTAATGGAGAAAACCGGTAAAGAGCCGGTATGCTATGGGCAATTTCTTTGTTTTATTTTCACATATTTAATTTATGTTAAATACAACATCTATCAGTTCCCCTTTCGTAAAAATATTAGTGTAACACTTTTCAATTTTAGTTACAAACATTTATGTATTTTACATAAATTAAATGATTCAGAGTAAAATGCCCATAAATAGCTAGTATTTTGTTCATGTAATGCAAAAAACCCATAAAGAACTGGTATGTTATGGGCAATATCTTTTTTTTCATTCACATATTTAATTAAATAATTCAGAGTAAAGTACCCATAAATAGCTAGTATTTTGTTCATGTAATGCAAAAAACCCATAAAGAGCTGGTATGTTATGGGCAATATCTTTTTTTACTTTCACATATTTAATTTTTGTTAAATACAAATTGATTTTGAAGTATTTATTTCCTATAAAACAAAGTTATGGAAAGATCACTTTTTTTAATAGTAATTGTATTAAATTTAAAAAATGAACACATTAATAGTGTGAACTTGAAATTAAGGAAATTGTAAATGATATGATTTCGGGGAAAAAATTATGCTATCGATTTTTTTGTATTTATCACGAATTTACATATTGTGACTGTGAATTAAAATTTTTCGGGTCAACGGGATGATATAATTATTCATAGGTTTTAACATTTGCAATAACAACAATTATAAGTTGAATAAAAATTGTGTGATGGAGTTGTACAAATTTTTCAAGTTTTGGCAGCATGATGAACGTTTTTATTTTCGTGTCCTAAAAATAATGAATAATATTATAATACTAACATTTATACTTGAAATAAATTAAAGAAACAAAAACTTTGTCATAAATTGTACCGGAAGGAGTGATTTAGTGAAATCCAAATTTTATTCAAATGAAAGGCAAAAAAAAAAAGAAGCGGTAGAATGGATTCGATGCGCAATAAAATGGATTCCATGCGCGTGGGACTCTTCATGTGCATTTTGTCTCGCATGACCCACATTGATAAGTTTCCGGACACGTGTCGAACGGAACCGTGTGCCTATGGTAGGCACGGTCAAAGGGGTGCCTATGACCATAAAGGTATCCAGCGGTACCCGTACAAAGTGGTGGTCTTTGTCACGCCAATAATGTCATATTGTCGTACCCTCAAGAATTATAGCAAGAATACAAAACTTCTAACGTGAACTTGGAAACTAAATAATACCAATAAGGGCAATAGCATTAAGGAATTATGTTTTCTGTAAATTGCCATACCCTTGTGGTTTCACCTATTACTACATGAACTTCTTAACGTTTCAAAGTATGAACTTCAACTCTTTAGTCTCATGTAAAGTCAAAAAGTTGACAGAAAATAACTTGGATAGTGTTGCTATTGAAATACTAGCATTGTCCTTAGTTAAACACTAAATCAGATAATGGGTTAATCACTTGGTATAAAACCATAGGAGAAATATATCGATAAATGTAAATAAAAAATGTGATCAAGTAAATATTTGTACAAAACATAGGAGATTTAAGCAGATATTATGATTCCATATCACGAGTTTTTAAAGAAAGTTTGGTCCAATCCCTGTAACCATAGTGTTTTTTTTTCATTTTTTATTTTACCCTACTAGTTGAGATTGTAGACTTCACCAATCTATATCTTCATCTTTATCTAATCTAGGATAATTCTACAGTACCAATCGTTACCATAACTTGTGAATATTTTACATTAAAATATTGGTACAACTGGTTAATAGTGGTTCCCACATCCAGATTGGTATATTTAGCGATAATTGCACTACTGTTTATTCAGGTTTCCGATATTCAAAATAACGTCAGGTGGTAATATGGTAACTTGGGTAATAAAATTGGTAAGTTATAAGTGTGATATGAAATTTACTCTTTAAATACCGAACGTTACTATTTCTCCAACGAAACTTACTACTTTATAATTAGTAAGTTTAATTCAAATAATAGTAAGTTTTTTGTTGAAAAATGGTAAGTTTTACAAATAAAATGGTAAATAGGTGAATTGTTCAAACTTACTACTTTATTTCACAAAGTTACCATTTTACTTAAGAAAGTTACAACAATTATAATTAGTTAGTTTAATTGAAATAATGGTAAGTTTTTGTTAAAAAATGGTAAGTTTTACAAATAAAATGGTAAATTGGTGAATTGTCCAAACTTACTACTTTATTTCACAAACTTACCATTTTACTTAAGAAAGTTACAACAATTATAATTAGTAAGTTTAATTCAAATAATGGTAAGTTTTTGTTGAAAAATGGTAAGTTTTACAAATTGGTACATAAAATAGTAAATTGGTAAGTTTTACAAATTTACTACTTCATTGCACAAACTTACCAATATATTTGTGAAACTTACTTAAAGCTAGGTTAGTAAATTCTTTACAATTATAGTAAGTTTTGGAAGATAAATAGAAAGTTTGTACATTAAAAAGGAAACTTATATGAATGACTAAAACTTACAACTTTATTGTCCAAACCCACCATTTTACTTGAAAAATTTACATACAGCTAGATTAGTAAGTTTAATGAGGCCAGTAGTAAGTTTTGTCCAATAAATAGTAAATTTGGCTAATAAAAAGATAATTTTTGAAATTTACTTTTTTATTGCACAAACTTACTGTTCTACTTGAAAAACTTACATACAACTAAACTAGTTAGTTTAATCAAAATAATAGCAAGTTTTGTTAGATAAATAGTAAGTTTTACTAATAAAAATGTAACTTTTGAAATTTGCTACTTTGTTGGATAAACTTACTAATTTACCTAAAAAACTTACCGATTGCTAAAGTGACTAAGTTTGACAAAAAATATAGTAAAATTCATTACATAAATAGTAAGATTCAATATTAAAAAAGTAAATTTGTTGAATACTTAAAATTTACTATTTTACAAGACAATCTTATCGAATTAGCTGGAAAAGTTACATGTACATTTGGATGCATTATTTAATTCACAAAGAAGGGACGCAAAAAGCTGTAAACTGTCACAAAAGGAAAGAAAACCGGATGTTCAGGTCAACTGCTATTATTTTATATTAAGTCACCTAACGATATCGGTACCACAACACTGTCCTCTAATCTATCTATCTATCTACAACAACAACAATGACCATGATGACAACAACAACCAGAATAATAATAATAATAATAATAATAATAGTAGTCAATTATAAATTTGCGAATGTGTTTTCACTTTAGTGTTTCTTCCTTTTTTCATCTACTAAATTTAAGCCTAATTATTATTGTAACATCTCAAGTATGTATGTTATTTTATAATCATCATCTTCGTGGATAATTAAGTAAATAAAGTGTTTATTATCACATAGAAATTCTGTTTAGTAGCCACTTGATTAGAGCCAATAACATATTAGAATTCTTACTCATTGGACTCTGGTCACATTATTATCAACTCCAATCTTCTTTATCTCCTTCCTATCGATATCACCATCTCATCACCCTTTACCTACAATCAAATTCAAGCTATGCAATTTTATTCATGAATTCATGACCGTGGAGATATTATGGTGCATTGTATGTGTTGGTGGTAGATTTCCATTTTTCCTATGATTCTTGTACGTATGGACACACTATCCCCTGGACAATTATGATGTCTGTTTATTTGTCTTTCATTGGACAGAATTACAGTCAAAACTGTTGGCAAACATACACTATGGGTGATACGAACTCTAAACGAGACCAGGACCTAGAAGATTGATTGGTAACACGTTGGGAAGACGGAGTTGAGAATGACACAAGGAACAGCTCGAGTGTCGAACCAACGATAGAAAGACACCACGATTGAGTGTGTTTCTCAATCGATAAGTCTCCGATCACCTTAGGAATAGCACTAAGATGTCAAATTTAGCTTTTGCAAGCCATGAAAGAGGGCAACGCCCAACAGCAAGTTTGCTGGAAATTTCTCAAATCTCTATCCTCCTTTGAATGAAAGAAAATACAACTATAAATAACCCTACTCATACCCAAGATGGGCTGAACTAAGACTTGACCCAATTAGCTACTCTAATATGGACTTAATTTTGGATCTAAGGGAAGCCATAAGGCTAGCCGAAACTAACCCCTTCTAAACTAAACAATCTGACTCACTAATTATGGCATAACCATCTAATTCGGATCCAACTCAACATGACATCTTGGACCGACTTTATTCCTACTAATTAACTAAAATATCCAGCAGCATACTACTAACAACTTGACATTAAAATTTGGCCTGCTTGAGCTTCAATGGACAGCCATACAAACTCCACCTCACATCATTCCCCTTCTCTTAAAAAGATTTGTCTTCAAATCTCCAAGGAATGACTCAATAAACACAAGTGATTGGCGACTCTCATGATCAAACTTTACCATATTGACTCGCTTGGAAGGAAGGATACTTGTTGAGACCATGACCCACATGATTCTTCCAACATGTCGCTTGGAAAGCCTATAGAATCTCACGCACCACAGATATGAAGCATAGTTAAGAACCCTCCAAAACATGCTTGAAGAGAAACATCTTGATGGATCCTCCCGCGAACAAATGATACCATAAGGCTCTTCATACTCTTGGTCATTTTCAACAATGAACTCTCCCAATGGTTCGGTCATGCCATGTGCTTCGAACTCCAAGAAGAAAGTGAAATTTTGGTCCGCCAATAAGCTAGATGGCAGCAAATTGAAGTGTCCAAATGACCTTGGAATTGCACATAGCATGAGAAGTTTAACTTCACCTTGGACAACTTGCAAAAATCGATGAACGCTAAGCAAAACAAAGTTAGCATCAAAAATGTCGATCACACTCATAGGTTGCATTTACAAAGCCGGTTTTCTCTCCTTATCTCCCCCAACTCTTTCCTTCTCACTCTCTTGTCTAAGTCTTAGTTGATCTTCTCGAACTTTACTAGGAGTGAGTGGTACAAGTGTTACTTTCTGTCCACCATGCTCAAATGAGTAGTTGTTGGTGTAGCCATTACAGCTAACACGCCTATCGTATTGCCAAGGCCATTCAAGTTGGATATGACTCGCTTGCATCGGCACCACATCACATAAGATCTCGTCCTCATAGCGACCAATGTGAAATGACATGAATACTTGGCAATACACACTTACATCTCCCTCCTAGTTCAACTATTGCAAGTGATATGGTTTTGGATGGGGAATAGTTGAAAGGCCCAACTTTTGAAGCATGAGTAAACTCGCCACATTCGTGCAACTTCTCGGATCACTATCACACTGCACACCTTATCCTTGACATGGCAACGAGTATAGAAGATATTGCTACGTTGATCCTCATCACCCTTTACTTGAGTGGTCAAGGCTTTAAGTGTCGCCAATTCCACGACATCATTAGGTGGCAATATCTCCTCCGCCGAATCTTTATCCTCCACTAATGATTGCATGCCCTCATACTCCTTCTCATCTTTGGTAACCACTTCTCCACTAGGCAAAATAATCATGGCCAATTGGTTAGGACACTGCGAAACAATATGCCCAAAACCTTGGCACCTAAAACACTTGGCATCTCGGTGACGTGACTTAGAGACCTCACAGATAGTTTTGGAATCGATTTTGGCAGTGGATTCTTGAAGGGCTGCTCTTGGTCTTGGACAATTGGAAGAGGCCATGACTTTGTCCTCCTTAGTAGGCTGTGGTTTCCTCCAATTTTTAGCATAAAAAGAGGCATTGAAACGTGAATTACCCCTCCTCTTGAGCCGCCGTTCCACTTTGACAGCTTTGTCCACCAACTCTTGCAAATCGACATAGTGTTGAAGCTCCACGATCTCTGCAATTTCAGCTTGTCACCTATTGAGAAAACATGCCATGGTTGCCTCCTCATCTTCATGCACATCAGCCCTAAGCATCACCATCTCCATTTCCCTGAAGTAGTCTTCAATTGTCATACTACCTTACATGAGAGTTTGCAATTTTTGGTGCAAATCTAGGTGGTAGTAATTAGGTATAAACCTTTTCCTCATAAGGCCTCGCAATTCTTCCCAATTTCCAATAGCTCGTTCCCTATTTCTCCTTCTACTAGCACATCCTACCAAACCAAGGCGTAGTCAATGAACTCGACAGTAGCAAGTTTCACTTTCTGCTCCTCGGTGTAAGTGTTGCAATCAAAGATCATCTCGATCTTGCGTTCCCACTCTGGGTATGCATTTGGATTAGATTTACCTTGGAACAAAGGGATTTTAAGATTTATCGCTTTGATTGACTCATCTCTGCGTCGGTTGGGACGTCTATCATAGCGATGTCGTCTTTCGAACTCTTCTTCTCCACTATTGGAAATTTCAGATTCACGATGAGGAACTCAAGTATTGCTACATTTTTCGGATGCTACAGAATTCTCCAAGTTGTCTACCCGCTCAAGAATTGGTTCAAGAAAATAGGTCAACATTCTTTGAAACTCACTTATGAGAGCTTCATTGTTAAGCTTTGGGTCAAAATGGGATGACTCATCTCCGTTGGATGGCCTGATACCCAACTGATACGAACTCTATATGAGATCAGGACCTAGAAGATTGATTGGTAACACGTTGGACATGCTTAAGAACCGGCAAAAAAATGTTAGTGCAAACAATAGATATATAGACCTCACTATCACTCCCTTAGTGTTTACACTCCCGCTCGTGTTTAACTCAATCACCAAAAGGATCTCTCCAACTCAGCTTCCACAGCTTTTTTTTTTTCCGAACGTGTTTCTTTTTTATTAAATACTTAAAACATTATGGTAGTAACAAAGAGGGGGATCATGCCTTACCTCCCGAGGCCATGACTGAGATAAACCCTAGACCTATTATTTTGGCATTCTACGTAAACTATGGAGTCCAAACCTGTCCAAATTAACATCTCCTCTCACCATGTTTGGAAGAGACATAAAAGAGTCATACCTTACATTGTGACAGCCCCACCTTCCCCTAGGGTGTACGCCAAGGGTTAGCGGACTGCCTGCCTAACTCTCGCCAGAACTCACTAACCCAAAATTCATAGAAGGTACTAAAACGCACAATTTACTTCAAATCATTAACCCAGTACTATATACAATAGAGTCACTAACGATTCAAACTTAAAGTACAAACTAAAATATTCAATCTTGTACGAATACATATAGGGTTTGCTAATACAAAGGAGCTTAAAACAAAAATGCTTAAACTCTAGTGCTAGCTCACTCTTCTCAAAATCACTAGCCCAAGTGTTCGCCCCCTGTAAGGAAAACAAGGATAATAGGATGAGCTTTTGCCCAATGAAGTACCATAGGAACATACAATCAGCAACAAAACGGAAAAAAATAAAATCACAGATCAGTAACAATTGGAGAGTTAAACAAGTACCATAGATAACCAAGTAAAAGGATACAGTTGACTCTCAAGAGCCAAATTTCTAGTCGCAATAGCTTGATCCAACCCATTGACACTCCGTCAAGGTTTAAAGAAACAGAATTTATGTCCCTAGATCCCCACTTTACACCAATTTCCGTCCATCGAACATACCTTTACCGAGCCCGAGCACCAAACAGAAATAAAAGTGGTAATACTCGAGCATACCAAATATCATAAAAATTTAGTACTCAGAGATTCAGTGACAGTTTTCCCCATGACCCGTCAATCTACCTCGACCAAGCCCTTACTGGCTCAACTCGATTAACTAACCAATGGGGTTTGAGCTCAAATTCACAGTAAGGTCGTCGGATATTGGGCTCCGAATGACATCAAATTCATGCACAAGTAACAGATTTCAAATGAACAGTAGATCAGTCAAACAGTCAAGTGGAATCGAGCGTGATAAAGTACACACCCGTCCAGTTCAGATTAAACTAAAATCACAGTCATACAAATCATAAATTTTAGTTACAAGTAGTTCATTTAAACAACAAGTCATGAAAGTGGTACACTCACCGTTTCAAAGTAGAGCAACGTTAAACGTTCGTCCTCTGGTTGTGCTCGTTTTCAACGTCAAACCCTAAAAGTAACCAAGACAAAATGTCATGGTTCAACCATTCAAAGTTTAGATTAATGAAGTGCACATTTTAGACTCAACTATGAGCCATACGCCTATCCAAGTTTGGCCTCTCAAAACACAAAGTTCAAAGACAAATTTGAAAGTTCCAATCAAGGAATATCCAAGTGCATTCTAGGGTGTGAGAACCCGAAAAATTAGGTTATATTATATTTTATTTATTTGACTACATTTTCTTTACTTTAAATTATTGCCTTAATTTCTTTGATATTTTTATAAGTGAGTCAAGCTTTTAAATCATTTTCTTGGTATAAGTTAGTACACGTTAAGTTTGAAGTGCATTATGGATGTGGGACCCGCTAGTGCGGTCAGTGTAGTAAAATTTTGACTACTCGGTGAAGTTTTGCATAAAGGGACATTAGTTTATAAGGTGCTAAGAGATAATTAGAGGTTAATTAGATAGATTAACCATTGGAAGACAAGAGGATGAGATCAAAACCCTAAAGAGCCAAGTGTTGTGAAACCATTGGATGTTAGACTTTGACCAAGTCTTCTTAACTTACTAAAACCACATTTGAGCACAAATTGTCTTCATTTTGCACCTCTTGGCTGAAATTCTTTTGAGGAAAAAAACAAGGGAGAGAACTTCATCTTTAACCTCCATTCCTTGCTTGAATCTTGAGTTCCAACCATAGATTTTGCAAAATACTCCATAAAAGTTGTTCACTAGGGAAGATTAAGGGCTTGAGTGGAGAGATTTTTGGAGGAAAAGCACTAAACTTCCATCTTTCTTGAAGGTACAAGGTAACTATGGCATTAAACTTTCCTCTACTTCAAATATATGCAAACTGGTGGATTAGGGGTTCAATTTCGGTAGTTTCATGAGAAAGTTTCATGATTTGAAGTTGTGATGTGAAATTTTCAGTTTTTATGATAATTTTCTGCCCACATATGATGTTTAAGTGTTGGCCATGGTTTGGTAGCTTTGCTATATGAAATAGCTAGCTTTTATGTGTTAGTTTAACTTGCTTAAAGAAAATTCCAGCTTGTGATTAGGAATTTCAGCTTAGGGTTTCATTTTCTAGTTTGAGTAGGTGATGGTTATATGCTTGATTTAGTAAGTTATTGGCTTGGTATGTATATGCTTGAGTTGAGGTTGTTTTGTGGTAAGAATGAAGTCTTGAATTGGCTGGAAAAGTAGTAAACATAAAGGAGGTGCCGTTGAAAATTTTGTCTGCAGGAAACCTTGGGCAGCCTTAGGAAATCTGCTATATCTTGTTGTAGAAAAGTCAGAATTTAGTTCTGTTTGTTGCGTTTGAAATATGCTCTAGGGCCCTATCTTCTCCTATTTCAGGGTCCCTAGTTTGGTTAACAGGGGTTTTGTGACGACTGGAAAATTTGCTCATATTTTCTTAAAATTCCATCTTATTTTGATTAAATTACTTTATAATATCTTTACTACTCATTTACTCCCTCAATAGTTGTAATAAATAATAGAATTAAGAGTTTTACCCTTAGTTTTATAATTAGGGTAAATTAGGTTTTTTGCGTATTTTGGTAGTGTAATTAATTGGTGAGGTGTGTGTACTAAATTTGGTGGTTAAGAGTGAGTATTAGATAAGAGGAAGTGTGTGATTAGAAGTGCTAATAATAAGTTAGTGAATCATGAGTTAAAATACAAGTACGAGAGAGTTAAGGAAAATAGGCTTGAACCGACGTGCATCGTTGTTACCGGTTGAGTACTCCATTTGACCAATACTTTCTTACCCTAATCTCCTTGTTTTTATTTCATTTAATTTCCCCTAAATTACCCTTAAGTCAGCCACCATTTTTGACCAAAGAAAAGTGAGAAAAGAAAAAAAATAAGAAGGAAATCTTGACTGACAAGTGTCAAGGATCCAAGCAACCTTTGACCCAAACATTTCCTTTTGGCTAAGTTTCGTTCATTTTCCTCTTGTGTTGGACGAAATTTGGGAGAGAAACAAGAGAGAAACCTCCAACTACAACCTTGAATTTTGCCTTGTTTGAGTTGAAACCACAAAACTAAACCGATTAAACTAGCACCAAGGAGCTAAGGAAGCTTGTTGTGGAGTTGTTTGGAGAGAACTAGCTTGGTTCTTCACTTTCTTCAAGTGTTTTGGAAGGTATAAGTCTAAAACTTCCTTTTTCTTTCTTGTTTTAGCAAAATATGGGATAGATGTCTTGAATCTTGAATTTTGTTGGATGATACTGTAGTTTTGGTGAAGATTAGCGAATTTCAGCTAGGGTTTGTGATTTTTCAGTTTTGATTTATGATGTTTATCTCTAATATGTTGGTATTGAGCTTGGAAATGGAATTTGTGAGATGATCAGTGGCTTGATTGTGATATTTAGCCTTAAAAGATGAAATTTCAGCTTTGTCAACCAATTTCCAGCTTTGATGAGTAGTTTTAGGGTTGATATGCGAGATTCCAGCATTTGAGGGTGAATATCAGTTCTATCTCCATGTTTTAGACTGAATCAACTTTTGGACAAAACATGAAAGTTATAGGGATTTGAGTTAACTTTCGACCTGCAAAGTTTCAGATCAATTGGATCATTTTAGCTTATGATATGGCCAGAACACTCCAGACTGCGCAAACACTCTAATTTTCCTGACCAGTTTTTCATTTGCTTCTGACCATCCATTTTTGACCCTGAACATTCAAGAACTGGATGTTGATGTCTTCGTAGGAAATGTAGGTCTATGTCTTAGCTTCGAAACACCATAAAACGTACCTCGATCCGATATACCTAGCTACAGTTATGACCAAAACACCGAAGGATGACAAATCTGCCATTTATAAGTTCTTCTTTAAACTGGTTTCCAGCTTTGATCCATGGTGATAAGTTATTATTTGGTTTGTTTGGTTGGTTTTGAAGCCTTGAATAGATGAATGTTGTTGGTTATCACTTGTGGTTGAATTGGAGGTTTGTTGGTTTGTGAATCCAAATTGTACTTGAATGGGAAAATGGATAAATACAAAGGGCATGTTGTCCAAATTTTCGCTCGAGGGTTAGGCGAGTGAACTCGAGACTTGAGCGACGACTCGAGGTTGAAAGCGAACTTCGCTTGTTTATGGTATTCGAGTTTTCTTTAGTAAGAGGTACATAAGCTTAAATTTTTGCCGAAACTCGTACCCTTTAAAAGGCGAAAGTAGGGACCACTAGAAATACATTTTCCTCGTCTTTTAGACCCAAATGAGAATTCCAAAGTTTTAATCGCTTCTTTATCGAAACTAAAAGAGCGAGCATAAATTTTCGAGAGTTTGAGAAGCCATATGACTACTACTTAAACAAGTTTCATTTATTTGATTTTCTTGAAGCGAAACTCCTATGTTTCGAACCCTAGTGGATTTTAAATTCTTAAATGATATTTTATTGCAGATTTGGACTCCAACCAAGGAGTTGTACCTGAGCGTGATTTTGACAAGCACTAAATCTTTGGTGAGTGCTTCCAAGTACATGATTGAACATGATACTTGATTTAAATGCTTTACCAACGTGATACTTGATTTAAATACTTGATATTTGATTGGTTTGGTCAGGCAAGGGTGTACTTTATCACACTTGGTCTAATGTGATATATACTTGTTTATTGTTGCAAGGGCTTGGTCGATTGGGTAACGAACCCTGGGTCTCTTGTTTTGTCGAGTGGAGTGTTATTTCCTCGACTAATCGGTATGCTCGAGTATTACCACCCGTGTTTATTGAGGATTTTGGGCCCGATAGGGGGTTTGAATGGTGGACGGAGATTGTAGTTAAGTGGTGCTCTACTGGACTGGTTACTTTACTTGAAAGTTGACGGAGTGTCAACTACTACTTGATCAAGCTATGGTGAAGCAATAGGAATTTGGCTCTTGAGAGCCATCCGTATCCTTATACTTTGCAATGATTATTACTTGTTGTGTTATTGTTTCTTTTATGAACTTTTACACTCGCTCATTTTAAGAATTCAAGTTTTACATATGGCCAACTTGCTACTTGGGTCTGCATGAAGTTTGGAACCTCACTGAGTTTTAACTCACTCTATTACATTAAATTTGTTTTCCTTACAGGGGGTGCGAGCGAGGGTGTGAGAACTTGCAAAATCCCTCATATTTTCTTAAAATTCCTTTATTTTGACTAAATTACTTATAATATCTTTACTACTCATTTACTCCCTCAATAGTTGTGATAAATAATAGAATTAAGAGTTTTACCTTTAGTTTTATAGTTAGGGTAAAATAGGGTTTCTACGTATTTTGGTAGTGTGATGAATTGGTGAGGTGTGTGTACTAAATTTGGTGGTTAAGAGTGAGTTTTAGATAAGAGAAAGTGTGTGATTAGAAGTACTAATAATAAATTAGTAAATCATAAGTGAAAACCTTAATACGTGCGAGTTAAGGAAAAACGGCTCGAACCAACATGCACCGTTTGCTACTGATTGAGGGCACCACTTGAACCCTACTATGACGACCCCACCTCCCCCTAGGGCGTACCCCAGGGTTTAGCGGACCGCCTGCCCAGCTCTCGCCAGGACTCGCTCACGTCACTTCAAACAAAATAGGGTACAACCTCAAGAATAAAGGAAATAAGTTACCAAGTTTGGAAAGTGCAAATACATTCATTTCTGTCTCAAACATCCATACAACCCAAATACATCGAAAGATTGGAGTTCTAAATACATTCAACCCTAATCGAGCGACTAGTGCGAGTACAATTACAAAATTTCAAAAAAAACTAGACTACGCTAGCTTGTACCAGTCTCACGCCTCGCTCGTACCCCCTGTAAGGAAAACAAATGGCGTGGAATGAGATAAAAGCCCAGTGAGGTTCCAAATAGCAAGTTGACCATTATTTAAAAGTTCACGTATCAAAGTAACAAAGTAGCGAGCATAACCAGTCCATAAAGTGAGCAATAGCACTTCAAGTAGCAAATCTCAAAATGAGCGAGTGTAAAATTCTTTTCTAAAAGAAACAATAACGCTACGAATAACAATCAAAGTATAAGAATACAGATGGCTTTCAAGAGCCAATTTCCCGTTGCTTCACCAGAGCTTGATCAAGTATTAGTTGATACTCCGTCAACTTTCGAGGAACGTAACCAGTCCAGTAGTACTTCGTTTCACACCAATCCGTCCACCATTCAACCCCCTTACCGGGCCCGAACACCAACTAAACACTGGTGGTAATACTCGAGCATACCGATTAGTCGAGGAGGTATCACTCCACTCGATAAAACAAGAGACCCATGGTTCGTTATCTAATCGACCAAGCCCTTGCCGGCTCGACTCGATTAACTAGCCAGTGGGGTTTGGGTTCCCAAGTAGTCAACATAGTCGATGACCAATCGACTTAGTCAAGAGAAAAAGTACGGAGACGGGAATGAGAGGCACCTCCCACTCGAATAGAGTGTGATACATACTGCCGCTCAGCACTTACAAGTCAAGCACAAGTACAAATAAAGTATAGGTCAATGCAAATCAAGTTACTTGTACAATCATGAATGAGATATCAAGTGTTTAGTTGAGTTAGGTCAAGTGCGATAAAGTACACACTTGCCCGACCTAACCAAGCAAGTCTTATCCGATCACGTTGGTAAAGGATTTAAATCAAGTATCAAGTTCAATCATGTATTTGGAAGCACTCACCAAAGATTTAGTGCTTGTCTAAATCACGCTCAGGTGTAACTCCTTCGTTGGAGTCCAAATCTGCGATAAAACATCATTTAAGAGTTTTGAAATTAACTAAGGTTCGAAACTTAAGCGTTTCGTTTAATGAAAATCAAGTAACTGAAACTCATTTGGGTAATATTCATATTACTTATCACACCCTAGAAAACTCATGCTCGCTCTTTTAGTTTTGGTAAGGAAGCGATTAAAACTTTGGAATTCTCATTTGAGTCAAAAAGACGAAGAAAACGTATTTCTATTGGTCGTTACTTTCATTTTTCCTAGGGTACGAGTTTCGGCCAAATTCCACCTTATATATCTCTATGAAAGAGGATTTGAATAACCTAGACAATTCATGTTCAACTCAACCTCAACTCTTCGCTCGAACCACAAGTATATACGTCTAGTCCTCGAGTGAAAATTTGGGCGGCATGTCCTTTGTCTTTAGCTATTTTCCAGCCATTTATGGCTTCATTATTTTCCTCAAATTAGCCCCAAAGTCACACACAAGCAATGTTATCACAATAGCCCTTCAACTAGGCTTAATTTCATTCAATTACAAAACAATACTAGTAATGCGACCGGAAACCAAGTTTAAGGACAAACAACAAAACTGCAGGTTTGATGTCTCTTGGCGTTTCGGTCACAACTGAAGCTATGCCTATCATTTTGGGGTAAACTTTATACCGTTTCGAAGCTAAGACAGAGAACTACAAGTCTTATGAAGACATCGACAGCCAATTCATTCCTTTTCAAAGGTCAAAATGTGCAATCGCAGAGAAAACAGAAAACTGTCCGCGAAACAGTGCATTTGGCAGTCATGGGTAATTTTGTCATGTCACACCCTACAGTACTCCGATTGAGATGAAATTTTACAGGCAGCTATATAACTCCATTTCCTACAACTTTCATGTTTTAACCTAGACCTGATTCAGCCTCTAACATGGACGAATCATACAGGTCAGAAACAGGGCAGCTTCCACTATCAATGCTGGAAATTTCTCTACTAAAGCTGGAATTTTAGAACTAAAGCTGGAAATTTCAACCAAATCTGGAAAACCATATACCAAAGCTTAAAAGTTCACATCAAAGTTAAAACATCTCATATCAAAACTATCAAGTTCATCTCATGGCTGGAAAATGCATATCAAGGCTGGAAATTGAACATTAAAGTTGGAAATTACATGCTACCTTAACCAAAACCATAAAATCTTTCATAACCATGCTTCTTTTAGGTTCAATCATAACTTATCTTGAATGAATCTCAAGAGACAAATAAAAGAGATGTTTTCTAGAAACGTACCTCAAACCCCAAGCAAACAAGAGTTTTATTCCTCCAAAAACTCCACCAAGGTCTTCTCTCCAAGCTTAACTTAAGATTAATCGGTATGGATTTGGGTTAGTGTTTGGATTTTTTTTCACAAATCAAGCAAGGAAGTCAAGATGGAATTTTCTCTCTTCCTCTCCTCTCTCTCTCGGCCAAGCTTGCAAGAAAATGAAATGGTTGGGTTCAATGTGTACAAGATGAAGACTAAGAAAGGCTTGGTCAAAGGGTCTTGGTCAAGACCTTGGATAGATTTTTTCCTCTTTGTTTTTCCCCCTAGCTCACGGTTCTCTCTCTCTCTCCTACTCTTAAGTTTGTTTTGTTTGGTTTTAAGACATGAAAGATGAATTAAATGATAAGAAAGTTTTGGTCAAAAGTTCCACAAATGTTCAACACTTGGCACCACCAAATTTTCTCTTGTTTTTGGTTTCTTTTTCCTCTTGTTTTTAGGTCAAATATTTCGGCTGCTTTAAGGGTTAATTAGGTACTGATTAGCTGAAATAGAACCAAGAGGATTAGGGTAAGAAAGTAGCGGTCAAGTGGGGTACTCAGTCGGTAGCAAACGGTGCACGTCGGTTCAAGCCTATTTTCCTTAACTCGCACGTACTTGTGTTTTTACTTATAGTTCACTAACTTATTATTATCACTTCTAATCACACACTTTTTTCTTTTCTAAAACTCACTCTTAACCACCAAATTTAGTACACACACCTCACCAAGTGATCACACTCCCAAAATGCACCAAAGGCACACTAAAAACCCCAGTATGCACAAAAAACCCTAACTTATGCCCTTCCTTTAGAAAAATCATAACTTGAGTTATAAATGTCAAACATTCATACAACTTGGCCTATTAAAAACTAGACTTAACACACTAATAATCTTTGAAAGACACCTCAAAGAAATTCAGCTCATAAGTTAGTCCAAATTGAGCCATAAGCTACTACAACATTCCTATGTTTACTTGTGCAGGACAGAATTTTCGGTCAACTTTGCCAATTTTCTGGAATTTATAGAGATTGAATCAAACTTTGAATTTTATATCGTAGGAATCTTTATGAATCTAGTTTCAAACGCAACAAACGGAACTCAATTCCGACTTTCCTATACGAAGCTATAGCCAATTTCCCAAAACTGCGCAGAACCTCCTGCGAAAATTTCTAGATTGTCTAACAACTTGAGATTATGAACTCTTTTCTTAACAAAATTCACTTCCTTGGCTCAAATTCAACCATTAAAACAACCAAGAATCAAAGGTAAGTGAGTTCACATAAAGGTTATAAAGACAAGTAAATTTTCGGGGTCTCACACCTACTTTATTACCTTAATCTCCTTGTTTTTCATTGAGTTAATCAACCCTAAATACCTCCTCCAAACAGCCGAAATTATTGACTAAATAAAAGAGAGAAAAGGAAAAAATTTTGAGATTTAATCATGCGACGACACTTGGCGAAAATCGAACCAACTTTGACTAAACCAATTTCCTTTCTTCTTATCTTTCCCTTGGCTTCATTTCTTCTCCATTTGCTTCTTGTTGGCCGAGAGTGAGAGGAAGAAAAAGAGGGAAGAAATTTTGCAACCTCAACCCTTGAATCAAGCTTGTTTGAGCGAAATCAACCAAAACCAATCCGATTAAACTTGTCTTTTGGTATTTGGAAAGCTTTGTGTGCTGAAAATTTTGGAAGAGAGTGGTTTGTTTTTCACTTGCAAGAAGCTTTTGGAAGGTATAAACCTTGAACTTCCTTTTCTCTTGCTTCATCTTGTTAAATTGGTATAGAAGTTTCTACTCTTGGATTGCTATGGCTAATTATTTAGGTTTGGATGGTGTAGTGGAATGTTTAGCTAGGATTTGCATATTTTCAGTTTTGATTAGTGTTATTTAACTAGTCAATGATGTTATTAAGATTGGGAATGGAACTTGTGAAGTAATTTTGGGCTTGAGTGTAATTTTGTTAGAGTAAAAGTTGAATTCCAGCATTTGTAGTGATTCTGCCCTGTTTTTGGAACCAATCTGACCTGCATGTTCGTCCATAAAGGCCAAATCAGCTCTTGCTCAAAACATGAAAGTTGTAGGGAATTGAGTTACCTATCTACCTGCAAAATTTCACTCAATCGAAGCACTGTATCTTGTGAAATGACTAAAATACCCCTGACAGCCCAAATGCCCTGTTTAACTGACAGCTTTCTATTTTCTCTGAGATTTCAAATTTGACCTTGAAAATGCAAGAACTGGGTGTCAATGTCTTCATAGTAAATGTAGGTCTCTGTCTTAGCTTTGAAACACCATAAATTTTGTCCCAATCCAATAAGCCTAACTTTAGTTGTGACCAAAACGCCGAGAGATGACAAACCTGCGACTTAGCCATTCGTCTTTAAAACTAGTTTTCAGCTTTGATTTTGATGGTTGCATTGTTAGAATTGACCCCTATTTGAATGATATTGAACCTAGTTGAATAGCTATTTTTGTTGAGCTTGCTTATGTGTTGAATTTGGGCTGAGTGTTGAAATGGAGCCATAAATGGCTGGATAATAGCTAAATACAAAGGGCATGCCGCCCAAATTTACACTTGACAGTTAGGCTTATGTACTCGCGACTTGAGCGGAGATTTGAGGTCGAATTAGACTTGGATCGTCTATGGTAGCCGAGTCTCCTTTAGTCAAGGTATATAAGCTGAAATTTTGCCTGAACTCGTACCCTTGAAAAGTGAAAGTCGCGACCCTTTCAAAATACAATTTTTCCGGTCTTTGATACTAAGTGTGACTTCCAAAGCCTAAATTAATTCTTGATCAAAACTAAACGAGCGAGCATGAATTTTCTAGAGTTTGATAAGTACCTTGAATACTACTTAAACGAGTTTCATGTACTTGATTTTCTTGAAGCGAAACTCCTGTGTTTCGAACCCTAGTTGATTTTAAACTCTTGCATAATCTTTTATCGCAGATTTGGACTCCATCCAAGGAGTTGCACCTGGGCATAACCTTGCAAAGCACTAGACCTTTGGTGAGTGCTTCCAAGTGCATGTTTGTACTTGATACTTGCGTTTACATGTTTTACCAATGTGTTTCGACAATATTTGACTTGTTTGAACGGACAAGGGTGTACTTTATCGTACTTGTCCTAAACATGACTTGTTGCTGTGCCTTGAGTGTACATGACTTGATATACTTGTCTCTGCATGAGCACTCTGGAATTCCAGAAACCCTGAGACTAGTTAATCGAGTCGAGCCGGCAAAGGGTCTGGTCGATTGGATAACGAACCCTGGGTCTCTTGTTTTGTTGAGTGGAGTGATACCTCCTCGACTAATCGGTATACTCGAGTATTATCACGCGTGTTCCCGTGGTTGAATGGTGGACGGATTGGTGTAAAGCGGGGCACTATTGGACTGGTTACTTTACTTGAAAGTTGATGGAGAGTCAACTACTACTTGATCAAGCTATGGCAGAGCTATTTTGAAATAGCGGCTGTATCCTTTCACTTGATATGTTGAATATCCATTACTTGGCTCATTTTCTGGATTTCATATGCTCGCTATATTGATACTTATGAATTTAAATCATGGTTAACTTGCTATCTGGGTCTGCATGATGTTTTGGAACCTCACTGAGATTTGGCTCACTCTATTAGCTTTTATTTTCCTTACAGGGGGTACGAGCGAGGCGTGAGACTGGTATAGGCTAGCGTAGTCTAGTTTTTGAACATTTTTCGATTGTACTCGCGCTAGTGCTCGACTAGGGTTAATTGTACCTGGATTGTAAACACTTTGACATATTTGAGTGTGTATAAGCCTTGGAACTGGATTTAAGTATCAATGTATATGTTAAGTTTGAAATTGTTGTTTTATTTTTTTTCTATGGTTGTAAGTTATTTTCTTGAGTTAAGCGTGACTGAGTCCTGGCGAGAACTGGGCAGGCGACTCACTAAACCCTCGGGTACGCCCTAGGGGGAGGTGGAGTCGTCACAGAGGGCGTGAGACTGGTACAGGCTAGCATAGTCTAGTTTTGAATTTTTGTAATTGTACTCGTGCTAGTGCTTGGTTAGGGTTGAATGTATCTGGAATTCATATCTTTTGTTGTATGTGGGATTGCATGAATGTTTGGAATAGAGATGAATGTAATTATACGTTCTGAGCTTGAGAACTGTTATTTCATTTATTCTTGAGGTTGTACTATTTTATTTGAAATAAGTGAGCGAGTCCTGGCGAGAGTTGGACAGGCGGTCCGCTAAACCCTGGGGTACGCCCTAGGGGAAGGTGGGGTCGTCACAGGTGGTATCAGAGCTCTTATCGAACTCATGCCGGGAGAGGGTTCTCGGACTGTAGGGATTGGCTTGTTACGTGTGGAAACAAATATCCATTGTTTGAGATATTAGATATGTATGTTGGGTAGGAATCTCAAAAGTAGTTGATTTCCTCTTGAGACTGGCCAGCTCGAGTAGTGAATTATCATATTTTTGGATTCTTGTACCTGAATACCAAAGATTGATACCTTTATGATAAGTCGATATCTCGAGTAATATTAGGATAAGTGAATAGCGAAAGCCAAGGCACGGGGAATGCGAATAGTCCGGACTTGGGATATATTGAAGATATTAGTGAGAATTGGGACCCTTAGTATACAAGTGTACATACCTGGTTGTACTTTTTCGAGTTTTGATTAAGTATAGTGCTTGAGCAATACCTGGGGTCAATGTCCCATAGGATATGTGAATTGCTATGATATGTATATAAAGAACGTATGTTATCTTAAATATGCGCTATGATTTTTATATTATGATTTGAAAATGCTTTTATCGAGCTTATAGCTACTTTATTTTGCTCATACCTATATCGTCTATTTTTCAAAAGAAGTATGGAAGGTAGGAGAAGTCAAGGGCGTGAAACTACCCGAGGACGCGGCTCTAGCCGTGGCTGTGGAGCTAGACAGGCACAAGAACCAGTACGAGAACCGAGAGAGGAGAGAGGTGAAACAGTTGAGTCACAACCTGGACCCCGAGCTGAAGGAGGGGATCAGGTGGCAACGACAATTTAGCAAATGACCAATATTCTTGCTCGATTGGTAGAGCATCAGGGTCAAGCTCTAGTTAATCAACCTAGGGACCCTGAAATGGGACAAGATAGGTGTGACGCCCCCACTTCTCCTTAAGGCGAACCAAAGGGTGTCCGCGGGATGCCTGTCCAACTCTCGTCAGGACTCAGGACAAATCGATTCAAGCTTAACTATAATAACCAATAATACAAGTCTAATAAAGAAAAGTCGCTTCCATACTTATATATAAATATCCAGTCTTACACCACGAGTACAAAATACATCAATTTTTCAAAAGACATACAACTGCCCAAAAGATATCCATTCGATTACAATCGAATCCCTATTACAAAAGTTCATCCCAAAGATTCCTCCGAGTCTCACTTCAGTTCCATTCCTGTTAAGGAAAACAAATCTACGGGGTGAGCAATAGCTCGTGAGGCCAAGAAATACACATGCAAGCATGTTGTCCAAGTAACAATCCCATATAGCGAGTAAACAAATTATATTCAAGTAAATAACAATTCGGGCAAGAAAAGTAAACAGAAACAATTCAAGGATATAAGAGCTCTCAGGAGCTAAGTTCCACTTGCTTTGCTATTGCTCGATCGATTACCTTCCCGCGATGACATTCCGTCAACCGGGTCGGTATTTTGTTATATCAAGTCCGTAGATCTCCAATTTTCTTCACAGTTCCTTCCACTATACAACCCCCCACCGGGCCCGAACTGCAATAAAGGCACTACTGTACGAGTAGGCCAAGCAAGATCTCTCCAATAGATCATGCTTATACAGGTTGTCTCATGGCTCACCAAGGATCCCGACCAAACCCATGCCGGCTCGAGTCCAAAGTCGGCCGATGAGTTTGGGCGTCCCCAGATCAGTTCAGTTCAGTTCAGTTATGAGTCGAGGAGATTCACTCCAACGACGTATGCAGCCATAGCATATAATTTCATTTCATTCAATCATTCAATACATTTCAATCAATTCAATCACTTTCAATCAATTCAATCATGATTCATTTAAATGAGAACGAGCGCGATAAAGTACACACTCGACTCAACGGTTATAGTCATGCTATACATAACTTGCAAATTCACATAATTTCAACTAGTCATGCACTTGACACTCACCTAGACAAAAGGAGAGTAGGTTGCACAATTCGAGTATTTAGGCGTTCGTTGTGAGGTCCTCTTGAAAATTCCCTTGAATGCCTGAGCAAACAATAGGTATCTATTACACACTAACACTTAGAATTCTCAATTATCAAGGAAGATTGCACACTTGTACAATTTAAGAAAATCTCATGAAAATGAGCCTTAGTTGCTCAAAATTCAAGATTCGAAGGTAGTGTTTAACAACACAAGGAAAAACTAATTTTCTTTGTGAAAACAAGTCTAAAATGGCCAATTAGTATTGAAGGATAGGGAAGAGTTTCGAAAACTCAATTCCCGTCAAGTTTGAAAATTTTCGATTTGAGGTACATTATTGGAAAAATCATAACTCACTCTCCGTAGGTCCAAAATTGGAAAATTGGTACCGTTGAAAACTAGTTCCAAAGTACTAAAAGTTCCTAGAAGGCACTTTTCCATGATTCAAAATGGAAGTCACTCAAATTTTGGCTTCAAGTTGCTGTTTTGGACTCCTAAGACAGGTTCGAGGTTGGTTTTTGGCGAACTTTGGAAATTTGGAAAAATTCACAGAATGTGAACTAGCCTCTCAAATTTGAAACTCAATAAGAGTTATAATCAAAGTTTAAAACATAACAAATGGAACAAGAATCGGAATTTTGAGCGCCAAGATATAGCAGCTCAAAGTTGGTACAAAATGAAGGCCAGCCACTGGGCAAATTTCCAGATTTGAAACATAGACTTTGGGATTCTAGTTGGGGCATCGAGATAGACTTGGAATGGTACCAAATTTGGCATGATTATACTACCATATAAGGGCTACTCATCTGTCAAATTTCAAGCAAAAATTCATACGGGAAGTCAGTTAACAAGACCCACTAAAGTTCCAAGAATTTCCAAGGCAATTCTGCCTTAGACTTTCATTTTCCTTTTTCGAACCTTTGGCCAAAGAAATCATCTCAAACATGGTTCATTTATGAAGCAAAGGTCCAAGAAACATTCAAGATACATTTGGTAGGTGATTAACACCAAGAGTTTCAAAATAACAAGTCCCAATTCGAAATAAGCCTTTGACTAGCCCAAAACTAGGGTTTTCTATCACTGACGCAGGTCTGTAATTAGGCTATAACTCACTCAATTCAACTTGGAATTAAGTATGGTTAGTGGCATTGGAAACTAAACTCATAGGGCTATATTTTCTCAGAATAAATCGTTTTAAAATTCTGTCCATAGCTAGCTCAAATTTAAGCCACAAGTTCCAGCATCTCATTGACTCTCTAGCAGAGCAACGAAACAGGACAGATGACTTTGAACAATTGGTACGGTTCACTCAGGTCGAATCAGGGGATGCCTTTTATGCCGTTAGAAAACTGAAAGTGTATAGTTTTCAAATGCCACAAACATAACTCGATTTCGACATCGGAGCAAAGTGTTATGGTCATATAAAATTCACTGCCAGAGCACCTCTGTACACGTTTTCCAGATTTGAATATATTTCGAAAATGCAACTTTTACCCAACCAAATCAAGTGATTTTTGGTAGAAACTTTCGACACAATCTATAAAACATATCTACATCAAAATCAAGTCAATTTAACCAAAAAATTTTGAACTAAAGCCTCTGTACAAACAGGGCAAATTCGGCCCTCTCTCTTTCAAATTTTCCTTTGATTTTCTTTCCACTTTCTCAACTTAGATCCACTAGTTTAGCACTAAATCAACACAAATAACATCTAAAATCATCATATCAGTCCATCAAGTCCAATGTGGGATTTCATAGAGCCCACTCACATGATTTACAACTAAACAAAGTTACCCACATGAAGCTACAAGCTTCCAAGCCCAATCTAACTTATAAATATCAAGTTTCAAAGGTTAGATGATTTGATACCTTCTTAGATGTTAAAGGTCAGATTTTTGGCCACTAGAAAGCTCCAAGAAACCGTGGAAATGAAGCTCTTCTCCTTGCCTAAGTGAAGCTCCAAGTGGTTTTGATTTTAAGTAGCAAGTTTGAGGTGAAATGGTTGGATGAAATAAGGTGAAATGATGAAGAAATTTGTTCTCCTTCTTGCTTGAGAGGTTCGGCTGCTATGAGGAAGAAAAGAGAGTGAAATGGTTGGTGCAAAAGCTTCTTGGAGAAGCTTGGTAGGTAGAGGTTCAAGTGCAAAAGTCAACTCTCCAATAGTGCGCGTACGCGCGCGTTTCGTGCCCGTTTCCTCTCGGGTTTGTTTCACTTGTGCACTAAACCTCTAATGCACTTCCTTTAACACTATTATTATTCACTCTTAGTAGTCTAACAATAATTTCTAAAATCCTCCAATTGGTCGTGCTCGTGAAAACGCGAACTTCCGACTTATACGCAATAAAGCGAAATTTCTAAGAAATTCTTATAACGATAGTGTAACTAACTAATACTTGAGTATTTAATCATAAAAATAACATTTTAGGGTAAACCAATAAATAAGTGAATAATTCGATAAAATAAATAAATAAATAAATATAAAAATTACGAGTCCTCACATCCTCTCCTCCTTAAAAGAATTTCGTTTTCGAAATTGTACCTTGATTTGCGAACAGGTCAGGATATTTTCCTCGAATCGCTTCTTCAACTTCTCAGGTTGCTTTCTCTAGTCCATGGTTCTTCCAGAGAACTTTTACCATCGAAATCCGTTTGTTCCTCAGTTCTTTCACCTTACGGTCTAGAATCTTGATCAGTTTCTCTTCATAGGTCAACGTCTCATCAATTTCAATACTTTCCGGTTGCAGAACGTGAAAAGAATCTGGATGGTACTTCTTAAGCATAGACACGTGGAAGACATTGTGGATCCGAGATAAACTTGGTGGCAATTCCAACTTATACGCTACATTTCCCACGCGTTGGATAATCTTGTACGGCCCTACAAATCTTGGTTGCAACTTCTTTCCTTTTCCAGACATTAAACTTGTTTTCAGAGATGTAATCTTAAGAAATACTTGATCTCCAACCGTAAATTCTAAGTCTTTCCTTCGATTATCTGCATAACTCTTCTGACGACTTTGTGCGGTCTGAATCCTCTGACGTACCAACTTTACTTTTTCATTCGCCTCCTCAATCCAAGGCACTATAGTCGGGTCTAAGATTTTTCGTTCACCTATTTCATCCCAACAGATCGGAAACCTACATTTTTTACCATAAAGTGCTTCATACGGGGCCATTTGAATAGAAGAATGAAAGCTATTGTTATAAGCAAATTCTACCAATGTCAAAAACTTACTCCAACTCTCCCCAAAATCCAAAACACAAGTCCTCAACATATTCTCAAGAGTTTGAATTGTCCTCTCAGACTGTCCATCGGTTTGGGGATGGTAGGTAGTACTAAAATTCAATTTAGTCCCCAACACTTCTTGAATCTTTTGCCAGAATCTCGAAACAAATCTAGAGTCTCTATCGGACACAATGCTTATAGGTATCCCGTGTAATATGATAATCTCATCCAAGTATAATTTAGTTAACTTCTCCAACGGGTACTTCATACTAATCGGCAGAAAATAATCCGATTTGGTCAATCTATCCACTATTACCCAAATGGCATCATGACCTCTTTGTGTTCTAGGTAACCCTGATACAAAATCCATGGTGATATTCTCCCATTTCCATTTTGGTATCTCTAAAGGCTGCAAAAGTCCTGATGGTTTCTGATGTTCAGTCTTAACTTGTTGACAAATCAAACAGGTTTGGACAAATTGAGCAATCTCCTTTTTCATGCTCTCCCACCAATACAAACTCTTCAAATCTTGGTACATCTTATTTCCTCCAGGGTGTACCGTAAACTTCGATCGGTGTGACTCTTCCAAAATTTCCTTCTTAAGGCTTTCATCCTTTGACACTACTATTCGATTCTGGAACCTCAATATACTATTCACTCTCAAGTTAAAATCCGACTTTTCTCCCTTGTTGACTTT
This sequence comes from Coffea humblotiana, assembly GCA_023065735.1. Lineage (NCBI taxonomy): Eukaryota > Viridiplantae > Streptophyta > Magnoliopsida > Gentianales > Rubiaceae > Coffea > Coffea humblotiana. The sequence goes on from CM041216.1 coordinate 19,923,243, forward strand.
CTCTAATCATTTTTGCACTTCAGTGTCCTTTTCCTGAACTTCCTTGATACGTTCCATCAGAGTGGAATTCACTACAATATTCCCAAGAATTACTTTCCTTGGTTCAAGTCTAGGGTTCCAATAACTAACTTCTTCTAACAAGTGTAATTCTTTAATCATCAATAAATACCACCACGAATTGGTCCAGATAAGGCTTAAAGACCCTGTGCATTAGATCCATAAAAGCAGCAGGTGCATTGGTCAATCCAAATGGCATTATTGCAAATTCAAAGTGTCCATATCTCGAGTTAAAAGCAGTCTTGGGTATATCTTTCTCCAAAATCCTCAATTGATGTCTCAAATCCAACTTCGAGAATACTACCGCCCCTTGCAATTGGTCAAACAACTCATCGATGTGGGGTAATGGGTACTTATTCTTAATAGGGACATCATTCAAGCCTCGGTAATCTATGCACAGCCTTAAACTCTCATCTTTCTTCTTGACAAATAAGATCGGGGCTCCTCATGGTGAATCACTTTCCTTTATAAAACCCCGTTCCAACAAGTCCTGTGTGAGAGCCCGTAAATTTTCTTTATTTTTAAGTATTATTTTATTTCTTTGCATCCGTTTTCCACATTCTCTTTATTTTATAAATTTTCTAGAAATTTTTATGAGTAAATAGGGTTTTAAAAATATTTTTCTAGTATAAATTAGTTCATGAAATTTTAGGAGTGAATAGTGGACGTGGGACCCGTTAGTGCGTTAAGTGAGAGAAATTCGGCCAATTAGGTTAAGTTTTGCATAAAGAGTTTTATTTACTAGGTGTTAGGAGATAATTAGAGGTTAGTTAGGTATTTAACCATTGGTAAGCAAGAGGATAGGAATAAAACATAAAATGTGCCACGTGTCGCGTCCCGATTCGAAGAAGACTTGCCTAACTTTCTTACCTTTACAAAAAAGCAATTTTGACCCAAATCATCTTCAATTTTGCTCCCCTTTGGCCGAAACTTTTGAGAGAAAGAAGAAAGAGAGCTTCAACTTTTGGCTTCCATTTCTTACTCAAATCTTGCAATCCAACCGTTTAATCCTCAAATTCCTCCACAAGATCAACTTGCTAAGGAAGTTTGAAGTGATTGGTGGAGTCATTTTGGTGGTGAAACTCTTAAGCTACTACCTTTCTTGAGGTGTTAAGATACCTTGCCTAGAAATTCAAGTTTTGCTTGCAATAATGGTAAATTAGTGACCTATGGTGGCTTTATAGCATGTTTGATGGATGATTTCATGGATTAAAGTGAAGTTATATAAATTTCTTATTTTTTGGGGAATTTTTCTGTTTTAATATGATGGTTGTGGTTGGCCTTGGATTGATGGCTTTATATTGTGTAAATTGGAGCTCTTGCATGTGAATTGTGGTTAATTGCGAAAAATTTCGGCTTTGTGTGGAAAATTTTAGTTTTAGGGTTTCAAATTGGGGCTTTACTATGATTGGTTGTTAAGTTTTTAATTGGCTAAGATTGAGGGATATTGTGACCCTAGTGACGTGTATTGGATAGCCTATGATTAATATGTGTAATTGTGGTTGTTTTGGATGAGCTTAAGTGGTTGTTTGTAGGATAGAAAAACTGAAATTTTAGGGGAAATGCTGTCCGAGTGTTGAGAATATTAGGGTCTTGTGAGAATAGGTTGAGGTTGGGTAAAAGTGAAAGGTTTTGGGGATTTGTTGTACTTTTAGCTTTAATTGTACGTATTTCCCATTCCCAAGTTATATTCGGTTTTGCCCTAGTAGTTCATTTTAGGGGCATTCGACTCGTGTTCGAGTCTCAATTGTGTTTTCTTGATTGTTGTAGGGCGTGTCGGTGATTCCGGACATCCGTCGGGCGAAAACTTGTGAATTTGCTTGTTCAAAGTGGTGAGTGTACTTTGTATGGTTTTGTGCTTAAATGGTTGTATACTTGAATCATTGGATTGAACAACTGTGAACTCTGTGCATGAGGCGAGAGTGTACTTTATTGCTCTCGTTCTCTTACTTGTATAACTGATTACTGAATACTTGTGAATTGGACTTGTGCCTGGCTTAATGTCGTTTGGGGCATGAGCCCTACGACTTTACTGTGATATCTGAGCTCAAGCCTCAATGGTCGTTCATCGAATCGAGCCGGCAAGGGCCGGCCGATTAGGTAACGAACCATGAGGTTACTGTTTGTCGAGTGGAGTGTTAGCTTCTCGACCTTGTGGTATACTCGAGTATTACCCTCTTGATTACTGTGAGTTGTTCGGGCCCGGTAAGGGGAATGTATGGTGGAAGGTACTGGGTGTAAAGTGGGGTCTACGGTCATACTTTTCCTTTGAACGTTGACGGAGGGTCAACGAGATATGATCAAGAATTGCAATGGGGAAATTGGCTCCCGAGAGTCACCTGTATCCTTTTACTTTTGGACTTGATGTGGTGCTTTTATTTCTACGTTTGATAGTCGTGTATAACTGAGCATGGTTGCATTCGTAAACTTGGGTTGCATGACTTGTTAGTACCTCATTGGGCGAAAGCTCACCTCCGTTATCTTTGTTTTCCTTACAGGACTTACTTTTGGAAACCATGATTTTGAGAAGCGGGTTGAGCGAGTTAGACATTCTTTTGTTCCTTGCATAGCTCCTCGACCGTTAGAAACCCTAATGTACTTCATTTGGATATTCTCTTTTGAATTGTAAAACCCTTATAGTTGTTAGGTGTAAATATTTTTCATGTATAAATGACATACTTTCTTGGAAATGTACTTTTTTCTTCCTACTTGAAGTTTATTTGTGTTTGGAACGTGTTCGGACGAGTGCAGATGTCAAACGAGGAAAGAAGAAAAATCCGATCGGGCATTGTTCACTGGAATGCGGCCAAGTATCCGACCGGATTCGCGGTGGAATTGGAAATTTTTTTTGGTCTGCCACTGCCTCCAATCCGGCCGGCCGAATTGTGACGTGGCAGCACTGTTCACTTCAGTTCCGATTTTTTTCATTTTCGTTTTGCGTGTTTGTTGTTACCCTTATTTGTTATAATACTTTCTGAAACTTTTATATTTGTGTGTATGGGATCGTTAGTAGTCCTGACGAGAGTTGGACAGGCAGTTCGCTAACCCTTAGAGTGCGCCCTAGGGGGAGGTAGGGCTGTCACAGTTGGTATCAGAGACTAGGTTAGAAACAACTTGGGCAAGTTAGAAATTTGTTTTAGTACCTTTGGGGATCGCGTTAAGGCACCGCTAAGTATGATTTCCTCATCTAAGATGTGAATCTTAAATTGTTCTTGTAGGTTATGGCTGGAACGAGTGCAGAGGGCGGAGGTGAGCCACCTCGGAGGCGCTTTCGCGTTGTTGACTATCAGGAGAGACCTGGAGGACCAATCTGTCGTTGGAGTGTCGCTAGTCGCACTCGCCTTTGTAACCGATGCCAGAACTACTCGTATATAGATCGAGTAGTTGTAGCCGTCCTTGATGAGCGAAGTAGGTTTAGGCGAGTCACTGCTAGGGACCAAACCGAGATGGTGAGGTTGAGGGGCATTATGCGAATGCAAGCGGACCGGATCCGCGAGCTCAAAGGGGATGTTGTTATGGAGCAAGAGCGAACTAACGCTCTTAGAGAGCAGTTGCACGTGGCTACTGACCGCCTCACGAGGGTGACCAGGGTAGTTAGAGACCGGTCGGGAGGCATTATTAACAAATGTGAGGCGCTAATCCAAAGTGTGAGCGGCGCCAATGTGCAAGTGGAGACGTCTAGCGATGGAACATCGGATAAGGGGAGCACGCCTAGCTCTAGTCAAGGGGGAGAGTCTGTGTGCTCAGTAGGAAGCTAGGCTAGAGCTCTTTTGAGCCGTGTTTTGATCCCATGTGGGGGACTGGCTAGGGGAAAGCTATTAGTTAGCTACTTTTGTCTTTTGACCTAGCTTTGTATATGTATTTTTGGATGACCCCGCTACTCTCATGGGATTGTTTTGTACATATTTGACTGACTGCTACTGTATGACTTGTTTAATATATCTGTGTGTTATCTGCATCGATATCCTTGGTTAGTGTTTAATTCTTGTTCTTTGTTCACGTTTATTTCTTATTTTGATACCGTACTGGTGTTTCGACCCTAGATTTGAATTTAAATCATGGAGGGTACTCGTAGTGGCCGAGGCCATGGACGTGGTACTAGGCAACCTTCAACTGATAAGGGTAATCAGGAACCCACGCCTGGACCTAATCCTCAGCTTAGAATTGACCCAAATGCTCAAGTGGTCGCCACTATTCAGAGAATGACCGATTTGTTGGCCCACGTAGTGGAACATCAGGGCCAGCACCCTGTCCATTACCCTGGGAACCCTGGCGAACACGTAGAGGGCGAGGATCGAGCCCTCGAAAGGTTTCAGAAGTTCTCCCCTCCAAAATTCCTTGGAGGAACAGATCCAGACGTGGCCGAACGGTGGTTGGAAAAGATGATAGATATCTTTGCAGTCTTGCACTACTCGGAGGAGAAACAGGTCACTTTTGCTGTCTTTCAATTAGAGGAGGCCGCTCGTTCCTGGTGTAACGTTGTACGAACAAAATGGGAGAGAGAACAAACGCCACGGACATGGATAAATTTCATGAGGGAATTCAACGCGAAATACTTCCCGCTCTTAGTCCAGGAAAAGAAGGAGGATGAGTTCCTTAGATTGCGTCAAGGAACTCAAACGGTGGCCGAGTATGAGAGCCAGTTTACTCGACTATCTAAGTTCGCCCCTGAACTTATTATAACGGAGCAAAGAAGAATACGGCGATTTACTCAGGGGCTAAATGTGAAAATTCAGAAGGATCTAGCAGTTGCCCAGATCACTACCTTTAGTGAAGCGGTGGAGAAAACACTGCGAGTGGAGAATGCTAGACTTCAAGTTAGAAACTTCCAGGTGAAGAAACGGGGATTCCCTGGGAGTAGTTCTGGGCAGGGCGAACAGGGTAACCCTCCTAAGTCTGGACGAGGGACCGGTAGAGGGAGATTCTGGGGAACGTCCAGAGAGGACCTCGTCAAGGGGTGGTTTGTTTGGACGAGGCCAGCAGAGAAGTGCCTCACAAGGGAGTTCAGCTTCGGTTTCCCGAGATCCTTGTGGATTTTGCGGGAAACCAAATCATACTGACAACAACTGTTGGAGGAAGGAAAGGAAATGCTTGCGCTGTGGAGTGCGGAGCATCAAATAACTACCTGCCCAGTACTACCTCGAGAGGCGAGAATAACCCCACAATCTTCAAGGGCCAGCTCAGGCCAATCTAAAGTGGAAGGGACGAAACCGAAAGTGCCAGTTCGGGTATACTCTCTTGAGCAACATCAAGTCCCTGACTCATTTGGGGTCGTGGAAGGTACGATCCCTGTCTTCCACCGTCTAGCTAGGATTTTGATAGACCCCGGTGCTATCCATTCCTTTGTTAACTCCGATTTTATGTGCTGCATTGATATAAAACCTATTAGTTTGCCTTATGACTTGGAAGTTAGTACTCCTACGGGGAACCAACGTTTGATTACTAGCATGATGTATACGAATTGTGAAATTTGGGTAGGAGAGAGAAAATTATTGGGGAATCTTGTAAGCTTAGCTATTAAGGGGTACGACGTTATATTAGGTATGGATTGGTTAGCTAAGTACGATGCCCAACTTGACTGTAAGAGAAAGGTGGTAGAATTTCGTATACTTGGGGAGGCGATCTTGAGGTTGGATGTGAGGGGTAAGTTAGTCTCATCTGCATTGATTTCGGGTATTAGAGTTAGGAAACTGCTGAATAGAGGGGCGCAAGGGTTCCTAGCTTTCCTTATAAATACTCCCATTGATAAGTTAAGGGTAGAGGATGTGCCGATCGTGAGTGAATATCCGGATGTGTTCCCTGATGAATTAGTAACCTTACCTCCGAAGAGAGAGATAGAGTTTAAGATCAATTTGATACCAGGAACGTCACCTATCTCTAAAACCCCCTATTGGATGGCACCTGCTGAGTTTAAGGAGTTGAAATTACAGTTGCAAGATTTGTTGGAGCGAGGGTTTATCCGGGAGAGTGGATCTCCATGGGGAGCTCCTATGCTATTTGTTAAGAAAAAGGACCGGACCTTGAGGTTGTGTATAGACTATCGGGGCTTGAATAATGTAACCATTAAGAACAAATACCCACTGCCTCATATTGATGAATTATTTGACCAACTACAAGGGGGCCGTAGTGTTTTTTAGTTAGACCTCCGTCAGGGATACTATCAGTTGTTGATTAGGAAGGATGATGTACCCAAGACTGTCTTCAATTCTCGGTATGGGCATTTTGAATTTGCCGTTATGCCCTTTGGTTTGACCAATGCCCCTGCTGCCTTTATGGACTTGATGCATAGAGTCTTCAAACCCTACTTGGACCGATTTGTTGTAGTTTTTATTGATGACATTTTAGTCTATTCTAAAATTCGAGAGGAGCATGAGCGGCATCTGAAGTTAGTCTTACAAACCCTGAGTGATCATCAACTATATGCCAAATTTAGTAAGTGTGAATTTTGGCTAGAGAAAATCTCGTTCTTAGGGCATGTGATTACGAAAGAGGGTATTACTGTAGACCCGGCGAAAGGTAGAGGCATAACTGAGTGGAAACGACCCGAAACTCCCACTGAAGTTCGTAGTTTTCTAGGGTTGGGTGGGTATTATCGGCGGTTTATTAAGGATTTTTCGAAACTTGCTAGACCTCTAACCAATTTGACGAAAAAGAATGGTCGTTTTCTATGGGATGCTAAGTGTGAGGGTAGTTTTCAGGAATTGAAACGGAAGTTAACCATGACCCCTATTCTAGCCCTACCTAATGGAAATGATAGTTTTTCTGTTTATACAAGATGCTTCAAGGGAAGGGTTAGGATGCATGTTAATGCAGAATAGGAATGTGATTTCCTTTGCCTCTAGAAAATTGAAACCTCACGAGCAAAATTACCCGACCCATGACCTAGAGTTAGCCGCAGTTGTCTTTGCCTTGAAAAATGGAGACACTACTTGTACGGGCTAACTTTTGAAATTTATTCTGACCACAAAAGTCTTAAGTATCTATTTTCCCAAAAAGAACTAAACATGAGGCTGCGACGGTGGATGGAATTCTTAGAAGATTACGACTGTACGATTAACTACCATCCGGGGAAGGCGATGTAGTAGCTGATGCTTTAAATCGGAAGGCTCAAATAGCTGGGTTGATGGTCAGAGAATGGGAGATGTTGGGAGCAGTGAGTGAATGCAACCCTAGGTTGGAGCGTCAAAAGGTAATTTTAAGGAATATTCGGGTAACCTTAACTATACTGGAGCGAGTCAAAGAGACCTAGAAGGAGGATCTGATGGTCCAAAAATGGAGACACAAGGTGAAGAAGGGAGAATTACCTGATTTTAATTTGAGTTCTGAAGGGATATTGAAATATCGGAACGAATAGTGGTGCCTGAGGACGAAACCTTGAAAAGGGAGATTTTGGAGGAATCCCATCGATCGAAATATATGATCTACCCGGATAGTAATAAGATGTATCAAGAGTTACGGAAGTTGTATTGGTGGAATAAAATGAAGAGGGAAATAACCCATTATGTGCAAACCTGCCTCATCTGTCAGCAAGTAAAGGCGGAGTATAAAAAACCCTCTGGTTTGTTACAACCTCTAGAGATATCTGAGTGGAAGTGGGAAAACATCACGATGGACTTCGTCTCCGGATTGCCAAGAACACAAAAGGGACATGATACCGTATGGGTGATCGTCGATAGACTAACTAAATCGGCCCATTTCTTACCTATAAACATGAAATACTCTCTGGAGAAGTTGGTTCAACTGTATATGAATGAAATTGTGAGACTGCACGGGATTCCTATGAGTATAATTTCGGATAGGGATCCTCGTTTTGTGTCTAGGTTTTGGCAGAAATTTCAGGAAACCTTGGGGACCAAACTCAACCTTAGTACCACTTATCATCCCCAAACGGATGGACAGTCCGAGCGAACCATTCAAATCCTTGAGGACATGTTACGAACCTGTATCTTGGATTTTGGGGATAGTTGGGGCCAACACATGACTTTAGTGGAGTTTGCCTGCAATAATAGTTACCACTCGTCGATCCAAATGGCACCGTATGAAGCTCTCTATGGTCGAAAATGTCGTTCACCGGTTTATTGGGATGAAGTGGGAGAAAAGAAGGTTCTAGATCCAACAATCATTCCATGGATGGAGGATGCCCAAGAAAAGGTTAAACTGATACGTCAAAGACTCCAGACAGTTCAAAGCTGACAAAAGAGCTACGCAGACAACCGAAGGAAAGACTTGGAGTTCGAAATTGGAGACCGTGTTTTTCTTAAGCTTACACCATTACGAAGCGTCACGGCGGGTAGAGGAAAGAAACTTCAACCTAGATTTGTAGGACCCTTCAAAGTCCTCCAAAGAGTTGGAAAAGTGGCGTACTGTCTCGAGCTACCTCCAAGTTTATCCTGAATCCACAACGTTTTCAATGTTTCAATGCTCAAGAAGTACTATCCTGATCCAACCCACATCTTACGACCTAAGGAGATTGAAATAGATGAAACCCTTACCTATGAGGAGAAACCTGTGCAATTACTCGACCGAAAGGTTAAGGAGCTGAGAAATAAAAATATCCCATTGGTGAAGGTTTTATGGAGGAATCACGGGGTAGAAGAGGCAATCTGGGAAGTGGAGAAAGAAATGCAAAAGAAATACCCTGAGCTGTTTAGTAACCCAGGTGAGAAATTTCGAGAACGAAATTTTTTAAAGGGGAGAGAGTGTGAGAGTCCCGTAAATTTTCTTTATTTTTAGGTATTATTTTATTTCTTTGCACCCGTTTTCCACATTCTCTTTATTCTATAAATTTTCTAGACATTTTTATAAGTAAATAGGGTTTTAAAAATATTTTTCTAGTATAAGTTAGTTCATGAGATTTTAGGAGTGAATAGTGGACGTGGGACCCGCTGTGCGTTAAGTGAGAGAAATTTGACCAATTAGGTTAAGTTTTGCATAAAGAGTTTTCTTTACTAGGTGTTAGGAGATAATTAGAAGTTAGTTAGGTATTTAACCATTGGTAAGCAAGAGAATAGGAATAAAACATATAAGGTGCCACGTGTCGCGTCCCGATTCGAAGAAGACTTGCCTAACTTTCTTACCTTTACTAAAAAGCCGAATTTGACCCAAATCATCTTCAATTTTGCTCCCCTTTGGCCGAAACTTTTGAGAGAAAGAAGAAAGAGAGCTTCAACTTTTGGCTTCCATTTCTTGCTCAAATCTTGCAATCCAACCGTTTAATCCTCAAATTCCTCCACAAGATCAACTTGCTAAGGATGTTTGAAGTGATTGGTGGAGTCATTTTGGTGGTGAAGCTCTTAAGCTACTACCTTTCTTGAGGTGTTAAGGTACCTTGCCTAGAAATTCAAGTTTTGCTTGCAATAATTAGTGACCTATGGTGGCTTTATAGCATGTTTGATGGATGATTTCATGGATTAAAGTGAAGTTATATAAATTTCTTATTTTGTGGGGAATTTTTCTGTTTTCATATGATGGTTGTGGTTGGCCTTGGATTGATGGCTTTATATTGTGTAAATTGGAGCTCTTGTATGTGAATTGTGGTTAATTACGAAAAATTTCGGCTTTGTGCGGAAAATTTCAGTTTTAGGGTTTCAAATTGGGGCTTTACTATGATTGGTTGTTAAGCTTTTAATTGGCTAAGATTGAGGGATATTGTGACCCTAGTGACGTGTATTGGATAGCCTATGATTAATATGTGTAATTGTGGTTGTTTTGGATGAGCTTAAGTGGTTGTTTGTAGGATGGAAAAACTGAAATTTTAGTGGAAATTCTATCCGAGTGTTGAGAATATTAGGGTCTTGTGAGAATAGGTTGAGGTTGGGTAAAAGTGAAAGGTTTTGGGGATTTGTTGTACTTTTAGCTTTAATTGTACGTATTTCCCATTCCCAAACTATATTTGGTTTTGCCCTAGTAGTTCATTTTAGGGGCATTCGACTCGTGTTCGAGTCTCAATTGTGTTTTCTTGATTGTTGTGGGGCGTGTCGGTGATCCCGGACATCCGTCGGGTGAAAACTTGTGAATTTGCTTGTTCAAAGTGGTGAGTGTACTTTGCATGGTTTTGTGCTTAAATGGTTGTATACTTGAATCATTGGATTGAACAACTGTGAACTCTGTGCATGAGGCGAGAGTGTACTTTATTGCTATCGTTCTCTTACTTGTATAACTGATTACTGAATACTTGTGTATTGGACTTGTGCCTGGCTTAATGTCGTTTGGGGCATCAGCTCTACGACTTTACTGTGATATCTGAGCTCAAGCCTCAATGGTCGTTCATCGAGTCGAGCCGGCAAGGGCCGGTCGATTAGGTAATGAACCATGAGGTTACTGTTTGTCGAGTAGAGTGTTAGCTCCTCGACCTTGTGGTATACTCGAGTATTACCCTCTTGATTACTGTGAGGTGTTTGGACCCGGTAAGGGGAATGTATGGTGGAAGGTACTGGGTGTAAAGTGGGGTCTACGGTCATACTTTTCCTTCGAACGTTGACGGAGGGTCAACGAGATGTGATCAAGAATTGCAATGGGGAAATTGCCTCCCGAGAGTCACTTGTATCCTTTTACTTTTGGACTTGATGTGGTGTTTTTATTTCTACGTTTGATAGTCGTGTATAACTGAGCATGGTTGCATTCATGAACTTGGGTTGCATGACTTGTTAGTACCTCATTGGGCGAAAGCTCACCCCCGTTATCTTTGTTTTCCTTACAGGACTTACTTTTGGAAACCATGATTTTGAGAAGCGGGTTGAGCGAGTTAGACATTCTTTTGTTCCTTGCATAGCTCCTCGATCGTTGGAAACCCTAATGTACTTCATTTGGATATTCTCTTTTGAATTGTAAAACCCTTATAGTTGTTAGGTGTAAATATTTTTCATGTATAAATGACATACTTTCTTGGAAATGTACTTTTCTATTCCTACTTGAAGTTTATTTGTGTTTGGAGCGTGTTCGGACGAGTGCGGACATCAAACGAGGAAAGAAGAAAAATCCGGTTGGGCACTGTTCACTGGAATGCGGCCAAGTATCCGGCCAGTTCTTGGCCGATATCCGGCCGGATTCGCGGTGGAACTGGAAATGTTTTTTGGTCAGCCATTGCCTCCAATCCGGCCGGATTGTGACGTGGCAGCACTGTTCACTTCAGTTCCGATTTTTTTCATTTTCGTTTTGCGTGTTTGTTGTTACCCTTATTTGTTATAATACTTTCCGAAACGTTTATATTTGTATGTATGGGATCGTTAGTAGTCTTGGCGAGAGTTGGGGCTGGCAGTTCGCTAACCCTTAGGGTACGCCCTAGGGGGAGGTGGGGCTGTCACATCCTGCAATTGCAATTCAATTCTTTCAATTCAGGTGGAGCTATTCTATATGGCGTCTTAGAGATAGGTACTACTCCCGGAGTCACATCAATCTTAAAAGTTATTTCCCTTTCCGGGGGTAAAGACTCTAACTCTTAAGGAAAAACATCTGGGTACTCCTTCACTACATGCATATCCTCTAGTCTCACTTTATCACTAGGAGTGTTAATAAGAAAAGTCAAATATCCCTGAGTTCCCTTACTTAGCATTTTTCTAGTTCGGATCCCTGAAATAAGTGCAGATGAAGCTAATATACCCCTTACATCCAGTTTCTGGGTTGCCTCTCCCGGAATGCATAATTCTACTATTTTCGTCTTACAGTTCAACTGGGCATTGTAACGAGCTAACCAGTCCATTCCTAAGATCACATCGTATCCCTTAATCGCTAAGCCTATCAGATCGGCCAATAATTTCCGTTCTCCAACCCAGATCTCACCATCCTTATATATCAAGTTAGTGATTAAACTCTGATCCCCAGTAGGCGTTCTAACCTCTAAATCAAAAGGTAACTTAACTGGGTTCAAATCTATTCCACTCATGAAATTAGGGTTCACAAAAGAATGAGTTCCACTCGGATCAATTAAAATCTTAACTAAACGGTGGAAAATAGGAATCGTACCTTCAACCACCTCAGTCGCATCGGGTATCTGTTGATGATCCAGTGCATAAACCCTAGCAGGTACCTTAGGTCGACTCCCTCCAGCACTATTCTACTTAGAGGTTGACTTTTCTGGCCTTTGAATGCTACCTCCTACCTTCAGTTTACTTAGACAAGTCGCAAGCTAGTACTCGGCACTACCACAAAACAAACACTTTCCCGACTTCCTCCAACACTCATTCTCCGAATGGTTGGGTTTATCACAGTAACCACAGTTAACTTGAGGTGTCACTGCCGAACCACTAGAAGGCACTCCTCTCGCTTGAACCGGCCCACTACGACCTTGTCGCGCCCCATTTTTAATAAAATAAAAATAGGAGTTATACAAAAAATGAATTTTTGGTTGATTTTGATTTGAAAAATGTGAATTTTTTATTTTAAAGAAAATAAAGAAAATGAAAAGGGCCTAAATGGGACTTAAAAATGCGACGATTTTTTGCCCAAATTATAATTTAAAAAGGGTTTTAAATAAAAACAGGAGTCGCCACTTGGTATTGAGTTAAGGTGTACCAAGTCACCTAAAATGAATTTTGAATAAAAAAGTAGAAAAACCCTTTTTAAACGACTCCAAGTCTACGTAAATCAAAGAAAAAGGTTCGGGAGTCACATTTGAAGAAAGGGAAGGCAAGGATAAAAATCCAAGACACCCTTTCAACCTAGCCAAGGTTAGTTGCGTGATTTAGTCAAGGATTTTCTTATTTTAACCTAAAAATTTATCACATTTTGGAAGTATTTACATGAATCAAACCTAGACCTAATTATCGGGGTCAGAATATCTTTTCGAAGTTATTTGATGCAAATTGCATTAATTGTGATGCCCAAAAGTTAACTTTCGAAGAAGTCACGAATTGTGCGAAAATATGAGACTTAAAGAGAAGTAAAAAGAAAAGAAAAATAAAATAAAATAATTATATACGAATACATGATCTAAAGGAATGCATCATAACGGGTACGGGGAAACTAATGTTCGTGACTCAATTTTCCCTTTAATAGAGGGAATACGAGCGTGCTAAGGCTAGAAAGCCAAATTCGTCCATATCCCATATTTAAGGGGTTATTTCCTAATCTAGTCAAGCAAATGATCTAACCTAATTTCTACTTTCTTAAATGAAATGCAAGTCTAATGTCGTGTTTGCATACAAAGAGATAAGGAATATACATATAAGGGGAAATATGGGATAAGGTGTGACGACCCCGCCTCTCCCTAGGGCGTACCCTAGGGTTTAGCAAGTCGCCTGCCCAACTCTCGCCAGGACTCACTCACTAGCATTCGAGAAAAACAATCATCCATAGAAAGTAAATATCACAACAAATTCAAACTTAATATATATACATTGATGTTCACCCAGATACAAGACTCTTATATACCATAGTACTTTAAAGCGTTACAAGTCAAGTGCATACAACGCTAATCTGGAATTTATGAATTTATGGTGTAAACTTCACTTTTCTAGCTTGAATCACTACTTCAACCTCCAACACAAGATTATAAACACCATATACCATCTAAACAACAAAATTTATGATTGAAAAATTCCAAAACCCTAACTCAAATAACCACCATAAGCATCAAAACCATGGAAATAACCATCATAAGCCACAAGAACCATGGAAATGATTATCATAAGCTACAAGTATAGGTTGTTCTACAAAATTAGGCAAGAGTAGAGAAGCAATAAAGGAAGATAGCTATAATATCTCTTTAAGATGCTTACAATAGCAATCCTTCACCTTTTCTTTCAAAACTTTGGCACACCAAGCTTCCTAAGCTCCCAACTAGAAGATTAATCGATTTAGATTCTTGTTTTTCACTCAACTCAACTAGAAATCAAGATGGAATGAAGTATGGTTTTCTCCCTTTTCTCCCTCTTGAATTTCGTCCACCATGAGAAGAAAATGAAGAAAAATGAAGTCCTAGGAGGTTTAAGAAGGTTGGTCTTGGTTTGGGTCAAAGTTAGGTAGATGCCCTCCACTTGGCACCTTAAGATTCCATCTTAAATTTTTGTCTTTTCCTTTCTTTTTCTAGCCATAATTTTCGGCCAATAAGAGCTATTTAAGGCCTGATATTTTGCACTAATATCATAGATATGTTGTAGTAAGAAAGTGGTAATCAAATGGTGTGTTCAATCGGTAGTGAACGGTATCCGTCGGTTCAAGCCGATTTTCCCTAAATCGCGTATACTAGGGTTTTAACCTCTAATTCACTAACTTATTATTATTACTTCTAATCACACATTTAATATCATCTAAAACTCACTCTTAATTACTAAATTTAGTACACATTTCGTACCAATTTTTCATACTACGAAAAGACGTAAAAACCCTAGTTTGTCTAACGATGAAAGTAAAACGGAAACCCTTGGTTCTATGATTATTTGTAACTAGTGGGGAAGTGAATGTGTAGTAAAGCTATTGTAAAGTAATAATTTCCAAATTAAGGGGAATTTTAAGAAAAATATAAGGGATTTTACAAGTTTTCACATAAGGGATATAAATATAAGAGAATATGTTATGCAAAATGATAAAAAAAACCCTAAAAGTGAAAAAACATGCATTAGATTGAAGTGATTTTATCACACAATTATGATCTAACGCGCGTAGAATGATTCCTAAGAGTCTAACATTGGACTAGCTCACACCTATGAGTCCTTACTAGCGTTGGACTAGTAGGAAGACCGAAACCAAAAGCCCATAACTAGCGTTGGACTAGTGTGGGAATCAGGAAAGAGGGGCCACAACCAGCGTTGGAACTAGTATGGAATCGAGAAAGGGGGGCCACAACTAGCGTTGGACTAGTGTGGTGACGTCTCACATTTATTGCCAATCAAATAAAATCACGTAAAACATAATAAAGCAAAATAAACACATAAACCACATTAAAACACATAACACATAAGCATGATATCTAGATGCAAGATCCTTAAGAAAGCGCCGGTAACACATAGCACGTAAGCATGCAAATCACAACAAAGCAAAAGAAAGCAAATAAAGCCCCTAACTATTACACTTGGGGGCCCTAACTACAATCTAAAGGGAGTAAAGAATGAAATAAATAATAACCTAACTATTACAATTTTGGGCATTTTAATTGCCTTCCAAATAATTACAAATTAAATTAAAATAAATATACAAAATTGAAACAAATAAAGTGACTAAACGAAATAAAAATAAAAATAAAACATTCCAAAATCATGCAATTGCATACTAGAATCACATAGGAGCACATAGGGAGCGCATAGGGTCAAATAAAGTCGAAATAAGGGGTAGAGTGTACCTCCTTGAATTGGTTGTCTAATGAAGTGAAGTTTATCTTATTTACCCTCCAAAAACAAAGAAAAAGGTCAAGGCATCACTTTAATTAACAAATAATCATAAGAAAATGGAAATAAACATGAAATTGAATCAATTGAATCATGGAAACAACCTTCTTTTAAGAAATTAAAACAATCAAGGACTTAATTGCAAAAATTAACAAAGTTTTAGGGGTTAAATTAAATTATCACAAAGATCCGAGGTCAAAATTAAAGAAAAATAAAGTTCAGGGACCTATTTGTAATTAAATTAGGGACCTAATTGAAAGAAAATGAAAGTTTTTCGGGGCTATAGTAAAAATATTTAAAAGTACAGGGATTGATCTGCAAATTCGTTTTCTGGTTCCTTGATGGATCAAGTAATTGGGCCATCTTTTTATTTGTTTGGGCTGAAACCTCTCCCCAGCCCAATGGAAAACCGAAGCAAATGAAATGGGCCCAATCTATCATTTATGACCCCCAGATTAGCTAACAAAACCCGTGGGCTGCTACCCTCTAACCCAAACCAAAACCCAAAAACAATAAACTAAACCCACTCCCTTAAACCTAAGCAAAACAATCTCTCAACCCAAATCACCTATTTCACTAAAACCCAACATGATAAAATCAAATAAAATTATTAAATCATAATTATGACCTAAAATCAAGAATTAATCTACCCAAAAAGACTATTAAAAAAAATGAAACGATGATTAAAATCTAAAAGGGCAAAATAAGTTAACATTTCCAATTTTCGGGTCCTAACAAAATAAGGGAAACTTGAGGGGTTCAAACACAACAAAATAGGGAAGCTAATTGAAGGAATTATGAAGGTTTTGGGGCCGAATTATGAAGCTCAGAAAATCTGGGATCAAAATCACAAAACAAAGAAAAGTGGAGGGACTGAAGTTATAGATCTGAACAAATTGTCATCTTTCTCCAACGAGCTAATATCAGTTACCATTGCAGCTTTCTTTGCAATTATAGCCATACCAGAATTCGGTAACAGACAACAAAACCCAGAAGAAAAAAAATTCCCTCTCCTAACATTAATTCGAATTCAACCGATGGGACACATAAGGGAACGAAAAATAGGAAGGGTGCAAGACACCAGTACATCAAAGTTTCTCAACCGCAAGGGAAATAAACTTGCTGATTTATACGGTTACTTCACACGCAAAAATGCGGACAACTCATCTTAGAATTTTCAATCAGGCATTTCGTCGAACAGGTTAGGGGTATTAAAATTTCACCGACTTTTTTGCTCAATTGAGATTATTATCAGCCCCAAAATTGTTTAGAAAACAAAGGACTTCGGTCCAATTGACACAGAAGGCATGCACAATCTAAATTCACGAACAATCAACAGGGCAATTGCAATAAAGAAAGTCACGGCAAACATGCTTTGAGCTTCCAGAGCCTATTGCTTGAAGAGAAACTGAAAAGGGAAAAGATAGCTTACGGCACTCTGTCTCGATGAAGGTTTGCCCGGTGATGGTAAGAAGTTCCGACGAGGTGGTGGCAGATTGCAATTCCTCCGCCCAGCTTTTTCTTTCCGCTGTTTTTTCTTCTTGCTCTTCTGCCCTTTTTGTTGCTATGTTTTTTCCCCAATTTTCTCCGCTCGGTTCTCCCTCTCTTGCCTTGCTGTTTTTTCTCTTTTTGCTTTCGTTTCTTTTTCACTCTCCTCCGCCCGCCCCACTCGATCTCTCTTTCTGATTTCTTGTTCCGCCGCCCCCAAGACCTCCTCTGTTTTTACTCTTGTCCGTGGCTCCTTTTCTTTTCCTTGTTCTTTTTTGTTTTCCTCCCCTTTCGGCCGAAGCCTCCCTCATTTTTTCAAGCCCCCCCCTTTTCTTTTTTTCTAGTTTTTTCTTGCCTTTTTCCTTCCAGTCCCAAAACCTCCGTCCGCCGTCCTTTTTCCTTTTCCCCTCAGTTTTTTCCTTGTCCGCCGCCCTCCTGGTTTTTCTCCGCCCCCAGACCTTTCTTGCCCTTTGCTCTCGGTTTTTCTTTTCCTCTGTTTCGTTTTTTTTTTTTTTTTGCCGAGGCCTTTCTCCTCTATTTTTTTCTCCCCCTCGTTGCCCTGTTTTTTCAATTCCTTTTTGTTTGCCTTGCTTGGTTTCTCCTTTTCTCCCGTAGCTTCCCCGAAGTTTCCCCCTAAAATCCTAAACGTACAAGTGTCCCCTTACTCATCCAACCATAGGGACATTTGTCTAGTGATTACTTATCACACCTAACCCTCTTGCATGATCTCCAAGTGTCTAGACACCTAATCCCTCTAGGTGTTGTGTTGTCAAAGAAGTAAAATGACACTTGTCCCATATGCAAACTTACACATATTCACACATTTTCCTTATTATTTTTGTCATTTTTGTTTTGTAATATTTTTTTCTTCAAAAATCAAACAAAGTTAAAAACAAATTGAAACAAATTGAAAACTTTTAAATGTCAATTATTTATATATATTTTCAAATTGAATCCAAAATGATTAAAACAACTTTTTGTGGAAATTTTCTTTTTCTGAAATTTAATACAAAATATCTTAGCAATAAAATGAAAACAACGAACCCAATTTGTAAAAAAATAATAATAAAATAAAAATAATTAAAAGCCCTTACTATCATTTAATCAATTACAATAAAAATAAGAAAAATTAAATAAAATTAAATAAAATTAAAATTTTGGTGTCTACAGACCTCCTTTGGATAAAAGCTCCCCTTGAGGCTCCAGTGGTCCTTACTCCTTCCATTTCTCTTCCCACATTGGAAGGGTGTGCACTCTTACTAGCCTGTCCAGAAGTGTGACTAGAAAAGTTCATTTTCTTATTGTGGAAGTCCCTAACTTGCATTCTTGCACTCTCGACCCTTTGCACTTTCTCTAAAGTCTCAGTAAATGTAGAGATTTGGGTTGCGGCCAAACCCTCCTGGATTTCTACATTAAGCCGTTGTACAAACCGTCTTATCCTTTTCCATTCATTAGTCACCAATTCAGGAGCATATTTAGAAAACTTAGTAAATTTCCCTTCATACTCCGCTACACTAAGAATTCCTTGTTTCAACTTTATAAACTCGCCCTCCCTTTTCTCTTGAATTAAAGGCGGAAGAAACTTTCATTAAAGTCCCTCGTGAAATTCTCCCAAGTCCAAGGGGTTTTGGCTCTCTCCCACTTTCCTTTTATCAAGTCCTACCAGGCACGCGCTATTCCCTCAAATTGAAAGGCAGCAAAATTCACTCGCCTATCTTCGGTATAGTCTAAGGCGGTGAATATGTTAGCCATTCTTCTAGCAAATTCTCAGCTACCTCAGGGTCGGGTTCTCCCATGAAGTTAGGCGGGTTAAACTTTAGAAACCTCTCCAAGGCTTTATCTTCCCCTCTATTTTGACCCCTAGGTTGATTAAGTGGTCCTGATCCTTGTCTCTCGGCTAACCGTTCAAGAATATCGGTCATCCTATTAATGGCAGTAGCCACTTGATTACCCTCTAAGTTTCCTTGTCCCCTGGGTCGGTCCCAGTTGCCGATCCCTAGTCATCCCCTTGAGGTTGGGTTTGTCTAGTCCCTCGCCTACGACCTCGACCGCTCTTTCGTCCTTCCATTATCCTAGTTATGTCTAGTGCCAAGAAATAAAAGTGATTACGCGAGAAAATACTCAAAACAAGAGTCAATCAAGAAACATTGGAAATAACAATAATTTACATTCATTAACACTTCAAAGTTCGTACAATTAGCAAGTCACGGGGGAATTACAAAAATATAGCACATTGGTGCCACAAAAGTACTTTCAGTCACATACGACTAAAGTAGAGTCAAGTGACTCAAAAGTAGGCCACACAGTCATACAAAAATACAATGGCCTTGGCACTAGCATCACCCCAACTAATCTTAACTATATCAGTCAAAAGGGTCTATCACTCCGGGTCTAATCCACAGTAGGGCTACCAGGTGGAATCTCCTCCTCAGGTCACATACGACTAAAGTAGAGTCAAGTGGCTCAAAAGTAGGCCACACAGTCATGCAAAAATACAAAGTAGGGCTACCAGGTGGAATCTCCTCCTTAAAATCCTCCTCTGGATCCTCCTATTGATCCTCCTCCTAAGCTGGACTCTGGATAATGTCCATTACCTCCTCAACCAACCTACCAGTATCTGCCAGGATCCCAGAAGCCCGATTTCGGACCTCCTCACCTAACCTAGTAAGTCGAGCCCTAGTCATCTGTAGCTCCTCGCGAGTGACCTCAGCAGTAGCCACCTCGCCAGCTATAACCTCCTCAAGCTCAGCAAGCCTCTCACTCTGAGCACTCACCATCTGCCTCAACTCCTCCACCTCCTGGAGTAGGTCTAGGTTGGTGTTCACCAACCGGCGACGCTCGTCGTCCAAAGCTAGTACTAGGTGGTTCGGGTAGGCATACGTCAACTTACACGAACATCGAGGATACCTAGTGGCTGGCAAGTAGCGCACGTGAGCTCCTCCACTAAGAGATCGTTAGTAAATAGGCCTAGGAGGCTCTACATGGCCATTGGCATGACCATTCCCATTAGTAGCAGGGTTCCCGTTCCCATTCTCCGTCCCTGCAAAACAACCACAATTTCGAGTTAGGAACTTAATCACTAGCTCGCTCAAATATCACTTAAAGTAAGACTAAGTCATTCCATCTCCAATCTTAAAGGTAAGGTTTCTAATATATCTCCCGAATAGATCTCTAACCTAGCGTTCTGATTTTTCATTACTTAAATTTCGAACCATTCCCATAGTCCTGCATCCTAAACTTCATGCTTAGGATACACTACAGAGATCTAAAGCCTAAACTCTGATACCAACTATGACGCCCCCACTTCTCCTAAAGGCGAATCAAAGGGTGTCCGCGGGACGCCTGCCCAGCTCTCGCTAGGACTCAGGACAAATCGATTCAAACTTAACTATAATAACCAATAATACAAGTCTAATAAAGAAAAGTCGCTTCCATACTTATATATAAATATCCAGTCTTACACCATGAGTACAAAATACATCAATTTTTCAAAAGACATACAACTGCCCAAAAGATATCCATTCGATTACAATCGAATCCCTATTACAAAAGTTCATCCCAAAGATTCCTCCGAATCTCACTTCAGTTCCATTCCTGTTAAGGAAAACAAATCTACGGGGTGAGCAATAGCTCGTGAGGCAAGAAACACACATGCAAGCACGTTGTCCAAGTAACAATCCCATATAGCGAGTAAACAATTATATTCAAGTAAATAACAATTCGGGCAAGAAAAGTAAACAGAAACAATTCAAGGATATAAGAGCTCTCAGGAGCTAAGTTCCACTTGCTTTGCTATTGCTCGATCGATTAACTTCCCGCGATGACATTCCGTCAACCGGGTCAGTATTTTGTTATATCAAGTCCGTAGATCTCCACTTTTCTTCACAGTTCCTTCCACTATACAACCCCCCACCGGGCCCGAACTGCAATAAAGGCACTACTGCACGAGTAGGCCAAGCAAGATCTCTCTAATAGATCATGCTTATACAGGTTGTCTCATGGTTCACCAAGGATCCCGACCAAACCTATGCCGGCTCGAGTCCAAAGTCGGCCGATGAGTTTGGGCGTCCCCAGATCAGTTCAGTTCAGTTCAGTTTAGTTCCGTTCAGTTCAGTTCAGTTCAGTTATGAGTCGAGGAGATTCACTCCAACGATGTATGCAGCCATAGCATATAATTTCATTTCATTCAATCATTCAATACATTTCAATCAATTCAATCATGATTCATTTAAATGAGAACGAGCGTGATAAAGTACACACTCGACTCAATGGTTATAGTCATGCACTTGACACTCACCTAGACAAAAGGAGAGTAGGTTGCACAATTCGAGTACTTAGGCGTTTGTTGTGAGGTCCTCTTGAAGGTCCCCTTGAATGTCTGAGCAAACAATAGGTATCTATTACACACTAACACTTAGAATTCCCAATTATCAAGGAAGATTGCACACTTGTACAATCTAAGAAAATCTCATGAAAATGAGCCTTAGTTGCTCAAAATTCAAGATTCGAAGGTAGTGTTTAACAACACAAGGAAAAATAATTTCCTTCATGAAAAAAAGTCCAAAATGGTCAATTAGTATTGAAAGATAGGGAAGAGTCTCGAAAACTCAATTCCCGTCAAGTTTGAAAATTTTTTATTTGAGGTACATTCTTGGAAAAATCATAACTCACTCTCCGTAGGTCCAAAGTTGGAAAACTTGGTACCGTTGGAAAATAATTCCAAATTAATAAAAGTTCCTAGAAGGCACTTTTCCATGATTCAAAACGAAAGTCACTCAAATTTTGGCTTGAAGTTGCTGTTTTGGACTCCTAAGACAGGTTCGAGGTTGGTTTTTGGTGAACTTTGGAAATTCGAAAAAATTCACAGAATGTGAACTAGCCTCTCAAATTTGAAACAAAATTAGAGTTACCATCAAAGTTTAAAATACAATAAACGGAACAAGAATCGGATTTTTGAGCGCCAAGATATAGTAGCTCAAAGTTGGTACAAAATGAAGGCCACTGGGCAAATTTCCAGATTTGAAACATAGACTTTGGGATTCTAGTTGGGCATCGAGATAGATTTGGAATGGTACCAAATTTGGCATGATTACACTACCATATAAGGGCTACTCCTCTGTCAAAGTTCAAGTAAAAATTCATACGGGAATTCACTTAACAATACCACTAAAGTTCCAAGAATTTCCAAGGCAATTCTGCCTTAGGCTTTCATTTTCCTTTTTCGAACCTTTGGCCAAAGAAATCATCTCAAACATGGTTCATTTATGAAGCAAAGGTCCAAAAAACATTCAAGATACATTTGGTAGGTGATTAACTCCAAGAGTTTCAAAATAACAAGTCCCAATTCGAAATAAGCCTTTGACTAGCCCAAAACTAGGGTTTTCTATCACTGATGCAGGTCTGTAATTAGGCCATAACTCACTCAATTCAACTTGGAATTAAGCATGGTTGGTGGCGTTGGAAACTAGACTCATAGGGTTATATTGTCTCAGAAGAAATCGTTTTAAAATTCTGTCCATAGCTATCTCAAATTTAAGCCACACGTTCCAGCATCTCATTGACTCTCTAGCAGAGCAACCAAACAGGACAGATGACTTTGAACAATTGGTACGGTTCCCTCAGGTCGAATCAGGGAATACATTTTATACTGTTCGAAAACTGAAAGTGTCTAGTTTCAAATGCTGCAAACGGCACTCGATTTCGACGTCGGAGCAAAGAGTTATGGTCATATAAAGTTCACTACCAGAGCACCTCTGTACACGTTTTCCAGATTTGAACATATTTCGAAAATGCAACTTTTACCCAACCAAATCAAGTGATTTTTGGTAGAAACTTTCTACACAACCTACACAACATATCTACATTAAAATCAAGGCAATTTAACCACAAAAACGTTGAACTAAAGCCTCTGCACAAACAGGGCAGATTCGGCCCTCTCTCTTTCAAAATTTCCTTTGATTTTCTTTCCACTTTCTCAACTTAGATCCACTAGTTTAGCACTAAATCAACACAAATAACATCTAAAATCATCATATCAGTCCATCAAATCCAATGTGGGATTTCATAGAACCCACTCACATGATTTACAACTAAACAAAGTTACCCACATGAAGCTACAAGCGTCCAAGCCCAATCTAACTTATAAATATCAAGTTTCAAAGGTTAACTGATTTGATACCTTCTTAGATGTTAAAGGTCAGATTTTTGGCCACTATAAAGCTCCAAGAAACCATGGAAATGAAGCTCTTCTCCTTGCCTAAGTGAAGCTCCAAGTGGTTTTGAGTTTAAGTAGCAAGTTTGAGGTGAAATGGTTGGATGAAATGAGGTGAAATGATGAAGAAATTTGTTCTTCTTCTTGCTTGAGAGGTTCGGCTGCTATGAGGAAGAAAAGAGATTGAAATGGCTGGTGCAAAAGCTTCTTGGAGAAGCTTGGTAGGTAGAGGTTTAAGTGCAAAAGTCAACTCTCCAATAGTGCGCGTACATGCGCGTTTCGTGCCCGTTTCCTCTCGGGTTTGTTTGACTTGTGCACTAAACCTCTAATACACTTCCTTTAACACTATTATTATTCACTTTTAGTAGTCTAACAATAATTTCTAAAATCCTCCAATTAGTCGCGCGCGCGAAAACGCGAACTTCCGACTTATGCGCGATAAAGCGAAATTTCTAAGAAATTCTTATAACGATAGTGTAACTAACTAATACTTGAGTATTTAATCATAAAAATAACCATTTTAGGGTAAACCAATAAATAAGTGAATAATTCGATAAAATAAATAAATAAATAAATATAAAAATTACGACTCCTCACAATAGGGCGCTAGAGAGATTCCCAAAGTTTACTCCTCCTAAATTTCTTGGAGGACCAGACCCTGAGGTAGTTGAGAGATGGTTAGAGACGATGATCAATATTTTCACTGCCTTAAACTATACGGAGGATAGGCAGGTGAATTTTGCTGTATTTTAATTTGAGAGACCAGCTAGAGCCTGGTGGAACGTAGTTAGGGTTAAGTGGGAGAGAGAGGGGACAACATGGATATGGTTGAATTTTGTACGGGAGTTTAATGAGAAGTATTTTCCACCGATAGTCCAGAAGAAGAGGGAGGATGATTTTATTAAGCTCCGTCAGGGAACCCTCTGTGTCTCTGAGTATGAGACTCAGTTCACTAAACTATCTAAATTTGCTCCCAAATTGATAGCTACAGGGACTCAATGTGGAAATACAGGAGGCCTTGGCGGCGGCACAAATTAATACTTTTACGGAGGTTTTGGAGAAATCCCAGAGAATAGAAATTGCCAGTGCACAAGTAAGGGCTTTTCATGCAAAAAGGAGGGGTGCACCTGCTGGAAGTCAGGGGCAGTTACATGGTGATCTAGGTATGCCACCCTCTAAGGTGAGTTGAGGATTTGATGGTGTACGAATTTCGGGGACACCTAAGGAAGTTACACCGAGAGGTGCCTCACAAGTAGATCAAATCTCAACCCCTCACTTATCTTGTGGATATTGTGGGAAGACCAATCATACTGAGGATAATTGTTGGCGAAAGGCACAAAAATGTTTATGGTGTGGTAGTGTTGAGCACCAGCTTGCAACCTGCCCCCCCAGGTCACACCTAAACCTTAAACAAACAAATGTAGGAGGAAATAAACCCAGAGTGCCTGCCAGAGTATATACCTTAAACCGCCAGCCAGTGCTTAACCCGTCTACAATGGTAGTAGGTACGATTCGTGTTTTCCATTGTTTGGCTAAATTTTGGCTATGGTGAGACTTGGGAGCTAGAAACAGACATGCAAGGAAAATACCCTGAGTTATTTATGAATAAATGTATGAATTTCAAGGTCGCAATTCTTTTAAGGGGGACAGAGTGTGACGTCTGGAAAATTCGCTCATATTTTCTTAAAATTCCCTCTTATTTTGATTAAATTACTTTATAATATCTTTACTACTCATTTACTCCCTCAATAGTTGTAATAAATAATAGAATTAAGAGTTTTACCCTTAGTTTTATAGTTAGGGTAAATTAGGATTTTTGCGTATTTTGGTAGTGTAATTAATTAGTGAGATGTGTGTACTAAATTTGGTGGTTAAGAGTGAGTATTAGATAAGAGGAAGTGTGTGATTAGAAGTGCTAATAATAAGTTAGTGAATCATAAGTTAAAATGCAAGTACGAGAGAGTTAAGGAAAATAGGCTTGAACCGACGTGCAGCGTTTGTTACGGGTTGAGTACTCCACTTGACCAATACTTTCTTACCCTAATCTCGTTGTTTATATTTCATTTAATTTCCACTAAATTACCCTTAAGTCAGCCACCATTTTTGACTAAAGAAAAGTGAGAAAAGAAAAAAAATAAGAAGGAAATCTTGAGTGACAAGTGTCAAGGATCCAAGCAACCTTTGACCCAAAACATTTCTTTTCTTTTTCTCTTTCCTTTTGGCTAAGTTTCTTTCATTTTCCTCTTGTGTTGGACGAAATTTGGGAGAGAAACAGGAGAGAAAACCGCCGACTACAACCTTGAATCTTGCCTTGTTTGAGTTGAAACTACAAAACTAAACCGATTAAACTAGCACCAAGGAGCTAAGGAAGCTTGTTGTGGAGTTGTTTGGAGAGAACTAGCTTGGTTCTTCACTTTCTTCAAGTGTTTTGGAAGGTATAAGTCTAAAACTTCCTTTTTCTTTCTTGCTTTAGCAAAATATGGGATAGATGCCTTGAATCTTGAATTATGTTGGATGATACTCTAGTTTTGGTGATGATTAGCGAATTTCAGCTAGGGTTTGTGATTTTTCAGCTTTGATTTATGATGTTTATCTCTAATATGTTGGTATTGAGCTTGGAAATGGAATTTGTGAGATGATTAGTGGCTTGATTGTGATATTTAGCCTTAAAATATGAAATTTCAGCTTTGTCAAGCAATTTCCAGCTTTGATGAGTAGTTTGAGGGTTGGTATGCAAAATTCCAGCATTTGGGGGTGAATTTCAGTTCTACCCTGTTTTTGGAATCAACTTGAGTTGCGAATTTCTCCATGTTTTAGACTGAATCAGCTTTTGGACAAAACATGAAAATTATAGGGATTTGAGTTAACTTTCTACCTACAAATTTTCAGATCCATTGGATCATTTTAACTTATGATTTGGCCAGAACACTCTGGACTGCGCAAACATCCAAATTTTTCCGACCTGTTTTTCATGTGCTTTTGACCATCGATTTGTTACCCTGAAAATGCAAGAATTGGGTGTTGATATTTTCATAGGAAATGTAGGTCTATGTCTTAGCTTTGAAATTCCATAAAATGTACCTTGATCCGATATACCTAGCTACAGTTATGACCAAAACACCGAAGGATGACAAATCTGCCATTTATAAGTTCTTCTTTAAACTGGTTTCCAGCTTTGGTCCATGGTGATAAGTTATTATTTGGTTTGTTTGGTTGGTTTTGAGGCCTTGAATAGATGAATGTTGTTGGTTATCACTTGTGGTTGAATTGGAGGTTTGTTGGCTTGTGAATCCAAGTTGTACTTGGATGGGAAAATGGATAAATACAAAGGGCATGCTACCCAAATTTTTGCTCGAGGGTTAGGCGAGTGAACTCGAGACTTGAGCGATGACTCAAGGTTGAAGCGAACTTCGCTTGTTTATGGTATTCGAGTTTTCTTTAGTAAGAGGTACATAAGCTTAAATTTTTGCCGAAACTTGTACCCTTTAAAATGCGAAAGTAGCGACCACTAGAAATACGTTTTTTCCTCGTCTTTTAGACCCAAATGTGAATTCCAAAGTTTTAATCGCTTCTTTATTGAAACTAAAAGAGCGAGCATGAATTTTTGAGAGTTTGAGAAGCCATATGACTACTACTTAAACAAGTTTAATTTACTTGATTTTCTTAAAGCGAAACTCCTATGTTTCGAACTCTAGTGGATTTTAAACTCTTAAATGATATTTATTGCAGATTTGGACTCCAACCAAGGAGTTGTACCTGAGCGTGATTTTGACAAGCACTAAATCTTTAGTGAGTGCTTCCAAGTACATGATTGAACATGATATTTGATTTAAATGCTTTACCAACGTGATGCTTGATTTAAATACTTGATATTTGATTGGTTTGGTCGGGCAAGGGTGCACTTTATCGCACTTGCCCTAATGTGATATATACTTGTTTATTGTTGCAATTGACTTGATATACTTGTGTATAATGTGCGCACTCCCTGGAATTCCAGAAACCCTATGGCGAGTTACTCGAGTCGAGCCGGCAAAAGCTTGGTCGATTGGGTAACGAACCCTGGGTCTCTTGTTTTGTCGAGTAGAGTGTTATCTTCTCGACTAATCGGTATGCTCGAGTATTATCACCTGTGTTTATTGAGGATTTTGGGCCCAGTAGGAGGTTTGAATGGTGGACGGAGATTGTAGTTAAGTGGTGCTCTACTGGACTGGTTACTTTACTTGAAAGTTGACGGAGTGTCAACTACTACTTGATCAAGCTATGGTGAAGCAACAGGAATTTGCCTCTTGAGAGCCATCCGTATCCTTATACTTTGCAATGATTATTACTTGTCGTGTTATTGTTTTTTTTATGAGCTTTTACAGTCGCTCATTTTTAGAATTCAAGTTTTACATATGGCCAACTTGCTACTTGGGTCTGCATGAAGTTTTGGAACTTCACTGAGTTTTAGCTCACTCTATACGAGCGAGGGTGTGAGACTGGTACAGGCTAGTATAGTCTAGTTTTTGAATTTTTGTGATTGTACTCGCGCTAGTGCTCGGTTAGGGTTGAATGTATCTGGAATTCATATCTTTTGTTGTATGTGGGATTGCATGAATGTTTGGAATAGAGATGAATGTAATTATACGTTCTGAGCTTGGGAACTGTTATTTCATTTATTCTTGAGGTTGTACTATTTTATTTGAAATAAGTGAGCGAGTTTTGGCGAGAGTTGGGCAGGCAGTCCGCTAAACCCTAGGGTACGCCCTAGGAGGAGGTGGGGTCGTCATAGGTTTGACCCTACTTCTCTACCAACCGTGCTAAAATATCAGTCATTTGTTGGATTGTCGTCGCTACCCGATCTCCTACTTTGCCCCTTGGTTCATGTTGTTGCTCAGCCGCCACGTCTCCTTCTTCCCTTGGTTCCTGTACTTGTCTACTCCCACATCCATGGCTAGTCCCACGTCCTCGACTAGCCCCACATCCTTGATTTTGTCTACCTTCCATATCCCTTTTGAAAATAAACTATATATACATAAGCAAAATAAAGTAGCTATAGTGGTCAATAAAAGCATTTCCAGGTCATAAAATTAGGATAATAAAACATTCTTAGAAGAAAATACACTACGTATATACCACAACCAATTTAAATATCTAGTCATAAAATATTATACATGTCAACCCAATAAAGTCAAGTATATATAATAAAAGCCAAAGTACACAAAGCAAACGCAAGTACTATATACATCAGCCTTATTATGTCAATAACAAAAATATATGCAGGGCAAGACAAGAAAACAACAAGTAATATCAATCGCCCTAGTTTCCATCTTATGGTCCTTAGCTTCTAGGTCCCTAGTCTAGTTCATCACCGAACCAGCCGATTCGGCTTCTTCCTCAGGTGCAGCTGGCTTTTCCTCAGGATCCTTCTCAGACTCATTAGGAACTACATTCCCTTGACCTCCCTCGACCACATTCCCTTGTCCTACCTCGTTAACAAGCAATTCACACTCAACTCTAATATTCTCAGTTCGATCTCTCATGTCTCTCACTACTTGAACGAGACGGTCATTAGCCTCCTACACTTGTTCTCGAAAGGTGTTAGTCCTTTCTTGTTCCTCGAGAATGGAGGTCTCAAGCTCACAAATTCTTGCGCCTTGCTCTCCTAACATTGGCTTTAGGCACTCGATTTCAGTTTGGCGACGATTAGCACTAGTCAACCTTTTCCTCTCATCCACTATGGCGAGAACCACCCGATCATGAAGCGAGTAAGTCCGTCAGCAGTCACAATGCCTTACCCTGCATCCTAGAGCCAAACAACAAATAGGCCCCCTAGACGTTCCTGGTAACTAAGAACTCAACGAGGCCTCTTGAGACTCTCTCTCCCACCTTCTCCTTCCATTTCCTACATTACAAGCAGCATCAAGAGAATAAGCAACTTAGAGAAATAAAACAGGGTTAGCCACGTAACGCTCTAGGGTTTCACACTTAGACATTCACACATACCTCGTCACAACTTTAAGGCACATAATCCACCCAGGTCAATTCAAACCTAAGCTTTGATACTACTTGTGACGACCCCACCTATGCCTAGGGCGTACCCCAGAGTTTAGCGGGGCGCCTGCCTAACTCTTGCCAGGACTTACTCACATAATCTTAAAAGATGAATCATAACTTCAAGAGTAAAGGGAGTATCAGTTTCCAAACTTAAAATATACATACACACTTGGTCATCTCAAATATCCATACATACTCAAAATACAGCAAAAGATTCAATATCTAGTTGAAATCCAAACCCTAGACGAGCACTAGCGCTATTACAATTACAAAGTCAAAAGATCTAGACAAAATCCATCCGGTCCCAGTTACTCGCCCATGCTCCCACCCTCTGTAAGGAAAACAAAACTAATGGAATGATCCATAGCTTAGTGAGGTTCAAAATAAAACATGCAAACCAGGTATCAATCCCAAATCAAGTAAAAACGATAACTAAACAAATCAATAATAGGTAAGCAGGAACAAATAGCACATTTAGGTGGAAGGATACTTTTCCTTCACATTGGTCGCTTAACTCGTAACTGTTGACACTTTGTCAACCTTGGAACACATTATCAAATCTAGTAGATCACCACTTCACACCATTTCCGACCACCAATTATCCCCTTTACCGGGCCGGCATGCCAATCAAGTATAAGTAGGGTAATACTCGAGTATACCAACGCCAATAACAAGATACGACACCCATGGTTCATCGGTCACCTCGAGCAAGCCCTTGTTGGTTTGATTTGACCAACTAGCCAACGGAGACGGGATCCCAAAGCAAGTATAGTCGGTGAGATAACAACTCCAACCGGCTTTTAAATCATGCACAGATATATCGGTTCACAAGTAAACAAGTCGACAAGAATTCAAGCAAGTTAGGTCAAGTGCAATAAAGTACACGCTCGCCTTTTCAATATCAAATCAAGATATCTAGTAACAAGTCAAATAGTCCAAGTCATGCAGTTGAAACACTCACCAATGATTACTGTTTATCAAAATCGGGTTCAGGCCTAGCTTGTGAGGACTTGAAAATTCATCTATATTTTCTTATAATTTCCTTTTATTTTGAATAAGTTAATTTATAATTTCTTTACTACTAATTTACTCCCTTAATAGTTGTAATAAATAATAGAGTCGAGAGTTTTGCTTTTACTTTTATAGTTAGTGTAAGCTAGGGTTTTGGTGCATTCGGGTAGCGTGATTAATCGGTGAAGTGTGTGTACTAAATTTGGGGGATAAGAGTGGGTATTAAGTAAGAGGAAGTATGTGATTAAAAGTACTAAGAGTAAGTTAGTGAATCATAAGTTAAAATAAAAGTACAAGAGAGTTACGGAAATAGGTTTGAACCGACGCACGCCGTTTGTTACCGGTTGAGGACACTACTTGACCAATACTTTCTTTCCCCTAATCTTTTATTTCTCTTTCATTTATCCTCCCCTAATTTAGCCCTAAGGCTGGCCGAAATTCTTGACCAAGAAAGAGGGAAAAAAATGATGGAATGCCAAGTGTTGGCAATCAAGACCCCTTTTGACCAAGGCTAACTCTAGTCTTTATCTTGCAACTTTCAGCCATTAAGCCTTCATTTTTCTTCCTCCTTGGCCGATAGAGAGAGACAAGAAAAGAGAGAAAAAACTTCCTCAACTTCACCTTGATTCCAAGCTAGAACTAGTAGGAAATCAACCTCAAACCTTAAACCAATCCATAGAAGGGAACAACAAGTAAGGAAGGAACTTTGTGTTGTGTGATTTTTGGGAAAGAAAGCTGTGGGCTGCTAATAACCTTAGGAATTTCAGGTTTTCTAGGTAAGGAACCGCTCTTCCTTGGGAAAGAAAGCTGTGTGATTTTTGGGAAAGAAAGCTGTGGGCTGCTAATAACCTTAGGAATTTCAGGTTTTCTAGGTAAGGAACCACTCTTCCCCTTTAATCCTGCATTTGGTTGGAAATATGACTTGATAGTAGTAGGTTAAGAGACGTTTTTTTGAAGTTTTGTGTAGTAGGCTGCCATTTCCAACTTTTGTTGATTATAATCATCTTTGATACATTATTTTTCAGCCATGAAATGATA
The DNA here is from genome assembly GCA_023065735.1 of Coffea humblotiana. Lineage (NCBI taxonomy): Eukaryota > Viridiplantae > Streptophyta > Magnoliopsida > Gentianales > Rubiaceae > Coffea > Coffea humblotiana. Next base: position 19,954,404 of record CM041216.1, read on the forward strand.
GTATCTAGCTTTTTTATGCACATGGGAGTTATGATATGAAGATTTCCCACTTTAGTACGAATTTTTAGCTTCAAAGTAGGATTTTCCAGCTTTACTTCTAAATTTCTAACCTAGGGTTTAATTTGTCAACTTGAGTATGTGATGGATATATGCTATGTAAATGTCTAATTTACTGAGTTTAATTGCCTAGTAAAAGAATCCATTTTTCCTTACAACTTGTGGACTTGACTTGGGTTGTTTGGCCATGGAGTGTAGCTTTGAAATTTGAGGGAAAAGTTAGGGCAAAACAAGGGAAGGTGCTGTCTGTTTTCTTTCATATAGTGTAGGTGAGTAAAAATGAGGGACGTGGCGTGAATTTAGGTTGGTTTGGCCTAATCTCATTTAAAGTTGCTTGAATTCATCTTGTTTGAGTCATAAGCTGGATTTTCTTTGTACTAAAATTGTGCATTTGCATAAGGAAGGAAAATGATGGTTTCTAGTAACTTGTATCCAATTGTAACTTGAAAACTATAATTGGTTTTCTTCCAAAGTTGTGAATATACCTCACCTATGTTTTGCTAAGTCTTGTGGGTTATTTTTACATGAATCTTTCCTTTGATATTGATAAGACAAGTTGGGCATTTTGAAACCCTGTTGATTGCATCTTGCTATGTGACATTCACTCGCAGATTTCGGGAGTAACCAGGGTGTAGGGTTTGAGCGTGACATTGATAAGCAGTAAATCATTTGGTGAGTGTTTCAATTGCATGACTTGGACTATGTAACTTGTTATTGTGCTTACTAGATGTTTTGATTTGTCATTTAAAAGGGCGAGTGTGTACTTTATCGCACTCGACCCCACTTGCTTGAATCCGTGCCGACTTGTTCACTTGTGATACGATATTCTTGTGCATGACTTGAAAGTTGGTTGGAGTATTATCTCACCGACTAGACTTGCTTTGGGATCCTATCCCCATCGGCTAGTTGGTCAAATCGAGCCAGTAAGGGCTTGGTCGAGATGACCGATGAGCCACGGATCCTGTATCTTGTTATGGCCATGGTATACTAGAGTATTACCCTACTTGTACATGACTGGTGTACATGTCCGGTAAGGGGGATGATCGGTGGACGGAGATGGCGTGAAGTGGTGATTTACTTGATCCTAATAAGGTATACCAAGGTTGACGGAGTGTCAACGATGGCGAGATAAATGGCTGAAGCGAGAATAATGTATCAGATAAATGGCTCAAGCGAGAATAATGTATCCTTCCACTTGAAATGCTATTTGTGTTTGATTTGCCTGTTATTGATTGCCTAGTTCCGTTTCTTACTTGTTCTGAGGCTGATACTTGCTGTATGATATTTGGAACCTCACTGAGCTATAGCTCATCTCCTTACAGGGGGTACGAGCACGGGCGTATGACTAGGACGGGCTGGATTTATTTATAGACCTTTTGGCTTTTGAAATTGTAATAGCACTAGCGCTCATCTAGGGTTAGGGTTTCGACTAGTACTTGAATCTTTTGTTATCCTTGAAATGTATGAACATTTGAGATAGACATGAGTATCAATGTACATTCTAAGTTTGAGAACTGTTGTTTCATATACTTTTGAAGTTATAATTTGTTTTCTTGAAGATGAGAGTAAGGGAGTCCTGGCGAGAGCTGGGCAGGCGGTTCGCTAAACCCTGGGGTACGCCCTAGGGAGATATGGGGTCGTCACAGGTGCTATCAGAGCCTAGATTTGAATTGGTCTGGGCAGATTGAGTGACTTGTATATGATATGGCTTATGAAAGAATGTCTAAGTGTGAAACCCTAAAGAGTAGGTGGCTAACTTAGCTTTACTTGTTTAAATTGTTTATTTTTGTGGTGCTACTTGTACTGTAGACAATGGAAGGAGATGGTGAGAACGAGAGCTCCGAACGACCTTTGCGGGTGCTTAGCTATCAGGAGCGTCCAGAAGGGCTGGTATTTCGGTGCGCTGCGATGCATAGGGTCCACACTGTGACTATTAGCGGACCTACTCGTATCTCGATAAGGTGGTCCTCGGGAGAAGGTTGGCTAGTGCCAATCCGCTAGGCCAGATGGAGATTGAGCGTTTGCAGGCAGTGTTGAGGATGCAAGGGGATAGGATTCGAGAGCTTGAGGCTTCTATTCTCGAGGAGCAGGAGTGAACCAATGCCTTTCGAGAGCAAGCCCAGGAGGCTAATGGTCGCCCTGTTCGAATGGTGATGGAAGTAAAGGGCCAAACTGATAACATCCTTACTAAGTATGGGGCACTTGTGGAGGAAGTAGTACAAGTGAACTTGGCCGAGAAAGGTCTAGGGCATGTAGCTCCTAGTGACCCTGAGGAGGAACTTGAGTAGGAGCCAGCTACACCTGAGAAGGTGGTGGAATCGACTAGATCAGTGACAAATTGAGCTAGAGATCTAGGGTTTGGGGATTGTGCAAGGTATCTAGGACATAGTTTAGGATAGTTGGATGACACGTCATCTTTCTTGTTTTACTTTTGATATTGACGTGTTAAAGTTGATTTACATAGTGCCTGCTTTTGTTCTATGTCCTTTGGTTGCTATAAGTATTTGACTTTATTAAGTTGACATGTGCAGTACTTTATTACTTGGTATGTGAATTATTATGATATGTGTATAAAGAGAGTGTTTTATTTTAAATGTGCTCTATTATTTTCATTTTATTGAACTTTATAACTAATTTATTTTGCCTATACCTATATAGTCTATTTTCCAAAATAGGTATGGAAGGTAGGCGAAATCAGGGACGCGGTTCTAGCCTTGGACGTGGGGTTAGACAAGTACAAGAACCGAGGGAAGAGAGAGATGCGACGGCCGACCAACAACATGAAACTAGAGCCGAAGGAGGGGATCAAGTAGCAACGGTAATCTAGCAAATGACTAACATTTTATCTTGGTTGGTAAAGCAGCAGGGTCAAACCCCTGTTAACCAGTCTAGGGACCCTGAGATAGGGGAAGATAGGGCCCTAGAGCGGTTTTCAAAAGTTTTCTCCTCCCAAATTTCTTAGAGGGCCAAACCCGAAAGCAGCAGAGAGATGGCTGGAAACAATGATCAATATTTTGTTGTCTTGAATTATACAGAGGAAAGGCAAGTGAACTTTACCGTATTCCAATTTGAAGGACCAGCCAGAACCTGGTGGAATGTAATTAGAACTAAGTGGGAGAGAGATCCGACAGCATGAACTTGGTTGAACTTTGTGCAAGAGTTTAATGAGAAATATCTTCCACCGATAGTCTAGGAGAAAAGGGAGGATGATTTCATTAGGCTACGTCAGGGAGTCTTAAGTGTATCTGAGTATGAGACTCAGTTTACCAAGTTATCCAAATGTGCTCCTGAATTGATAGCTATGGAGCAAAGAGGGTGAGATGGTTTGTATAGGGTTTAAATGTAGAAATACAAGAGGCTTTGGCTATGACACAGATTAAGACATTCACGGAGGTTCTTGAAAAGGCCCAGAGGATCGAGATTGCAAGAGCGCAGATGAAGGCTTTTCATGCAAGAAAGAGAGGTGCGCCTGGTGGAGGTCAAGGATAAGGACAAGGTGAGCGCAGCATGCCATCCCCTAAAGCGGGATGAGGAGCTGGTGGTGTAAGAATTTCGGGGACATCTAGGGGAGTTTACTCTGAGAGGAGCCCCAAGTAGGAGAGGACGGCAAGTAGATGCCTCACGAGGAGGCCAAGCATTGGCTTCACGTATAACTTGTGGTTATTGTGGGAAGCCAAACTACTCTGAGGCCGAGTGCTAGCGGAAGACACAGAAATGCCTGCGTTGTAGGAGTACTGATCATCGAATTATTAACTATCCACTTATGGATAGAGGGGATGCTTTACGATCGGACAGGTTGAACCCTACTCAGACAAATATAGGAGGAAATAGGTCGAGGTGCCAGCCCGAGTGTATGCTCTAGACCAACAGCAAGTACCTAATCCATCGGAGGTAGTAGAAGGTACGATTCCTGTCTTCCATCGTCTGGCTAAGATTTTGATAAACCCTGGTGCAACGCATTCTTTTGTCAACCCTACTTTTATGTGTGGAATTGATATGAAGGCCGAGAGGCTACCATATGATTTAGAAGTAAGACCATCTACTGGTAACCAATCTTTACTTGCTAACGAGGTGTATAGAAACTGTGACCTTTGGGTCGGTGAGCGAAAATTGGTAGTCGACCTTATAAGTCTGGCCATTAAGGGGTATGACGTCATTGTAGGAATGGATTGGTTAGCTCATTATTATACTCGGGTAGAATGCCGAACAAAAGTGGTCGAGTTTGTATACCCGGTGAGGCAACCCTAAAATTAGATGTGAGGGGTATTTTAGCCTCATCTGTCCTTATTTCGGGAATTAGAGTTAGAAAATTGTTAAGTAATGGGGCATAGGGGTATCTAGCCTTTCTAGTCAACACCCCAGGAGAAAGAGTTACATTAGAGGATATGCCGGTAATAAGTGAATATTCGGATGTATTCCTGGATGAACTGGTGTCATTGCTTCCCGAAAGAGAGATCGAGTTTATGATTGATCTGGAACTTGGAACCACTCCGATCTCAAAAACCCCTTATCGGATGGCGCCCGCTGAACTTAAGGAATTGAAATTTCAATTGCAGGACTTGCTAGAACGGGGATTTATACATGAGAGTGAGTCACCTTAGGACGCTCCAGTACGTACTTTTTGTTAAGAAGAAGGACGAGAGTTTGAGATTGTGTATTGATTATCGAGGGTTGAATGTGGTGACCGTTAAGAATAAATATCCTTTACCCCACATTGACGAGTTATTTGACCAGTTACAAGGGGCGGTGGTTTTTTCTAAGTTAGATCTTAGACAAGAATATTATCAATTAAGAATTAAGAGGGAGAATGTGTCAAAAACTGTTTTTAACACTCTATATGAGCATTATGAGTGAATCCCCATGGGGAGTTTAGCTAGTTTTTCTAAGAATACTTCATATTAACTGGCAAAAAAAGTACTAACTTGATCAATCGATCAACTATCACCCAAACTGCATCATGATCTCTTTAAATTCGTGGCAATTCCGACACAAAGTCTATTGTAATGTGCTCCCACTTTCACTTAGATGTTTCCAAAGGTTGCAACTATCCTGAAGGTTTCTGATATTTGTGGCTTTAACTTGCTGACAAGTGAAGCAGGTTTGGACAAATTAGGTAATCTCCAACTTTCATATTATCCCACCAATATAGCCTTTTGAGATCTTGGTATATCTTATTGTTATCATGATGCACCGTATACTTAGAACGGTAAGTCTCCTCCAAAATTCCCTTTTTCAACCCTTCATCCTTTGGCACAACTATCCAATTGTGAAAGCTCAATATCCCATCGGGACTCAAATTAAAATTTTGGTAACTCCCTTTTTTGCACCTTCTGTAGCCACTTTTGCATCGTAAATTTCTTCTTCTGAGCCTTTTTAATATGATTCAACAGTGCCGATCTCACATTGATATTCCCAAATATCACTTTCTATTGTTCGAGGCGTTGGTTCCACTCACTAACTTTCTCTAATAGGTTCCACTCTTTCTTCATTGATCGTGCTATTTGAGCCTTTTGATTTAGGGCGTCTACCATTACATTGACCTTTCCAAGATGGAATTAATAGTACACTCATAATCCTTCAAAAATTCCATCCACCGACGCTATCTCAAGTACAATTCCTTCTGGAAAAATAAATATTTAAAACTCTTATTATTAGTGTATACCTAAAAAATCACTCCATACAAGTAATGTCGCCATTTCTTCAAAACAAATACAACAGCAACTAGTTCTAAATCATGAGTCGGATAATTTTGCTCATGAAGTTTTAACTTTCGAGAGGTCTATGCAATTACATTTTCATTTTGCATTAACACACACCCTAGACTTTCTCTCAAAGTATCTGTATATACTATGAAACTATCCTTCTCATTTGACAGAGTTAAAACCGGTGCCATAGTAAACCATTCTTTGAATTCTTGAAAACTAGTTTCAGACCTAGTATCCCAAACAAATTTGCCATGCTTCTTCGTCAAATCGATTAGAGACCCTACAATTTTTGAGAAATCTTTTATAAATCGATGATAATACCTCGCTAGACCTAAGAAATTACGAGTCTTAGTAGGATTTTTTGACTATTTTCACTTGGCAATAGTTTCTATTCTAACCAGATCCACAGTGATTCTATCTTTTAAAATTATATGGCCTACAAAAGATATCTTCTTCAACCAGAACTCACATTTACTAAATTTAGCAAACAATTGATGTTCTCTTAAAGTTTGTAACACTATCCTCAAATGTTGCTCATGTTCTTCGTAAGTTTTTGAATAAACCAGAATATCATCAATGAAAACCACTGCAAACTGGTCCAAATAGGGTTTAAAAACTTAATACATCAAATCCATGAATGCTGCTGGGGCATTGGTTAGTCCAAAATATATCACCGGAAACTCATAGTGTCCATATCTAGAATTCAAAATGGTTTTTGGCACTTCCTCTTTCTTGATTCTTAATTGATAGTACCCCTACTTGAGATCTAGTTTAGAGAACACAACGGCTCCTTGCAATTGATCAAATAATTCATCAATATGGGGCAAAAGATATTTATTCTTAAATGTAACTGTATTTAAACCCTGATAATCAATACACAATCTTAAACCCTCGTCTTTCTTCTTTATAAAAAGCATTGAAACTCCCTATAGGGATTCACTCTCTTGTATAAACCCTTACTCTCTTGATAAAAAGCATTGATAATGTTTTGTTTTAGCACAGTTGTACAAACTTTTAGTTTGTTTTTTTTTTGTAAGTTGGAAACTCGACTGTTGTAAATGGATCTAGTAGTATATTTTGAAATTTGTATCATCTATAAACTTATGTTTTGGCCAAGGATTGTTTAATATTGTAATTGGAGTTATGGTGCTTGTTTTAAAAGGTTGTTAATAAGTTAGTGCTCGTGTCTTGACGAGAATTGGGCAGGCGGCCCGCTAATCCCTTTGGTTCGCCTTAGGAGGAGGTGGGGTTGTCACAGTTTGGTGGACCAGTTGCCCAACTCTCGCCAGGACTCATTCACTTGCATTCTTGAAACAATATTTCACGTCTCTAGATTAACATAAAAGTTCCATTCATCAAAGAATTTCAACATAATTTACAACCTAAAAGTGTAACATAAGATTTCATTACCAAATCTCCAAAACACATTCCATCTACAAAGTACATATACATGAAGATTATATACACTAGTTCATCTTACTTGCTCCGGCCTCCACTCCTATAAGGAAAACAAAACTAAAGGAATGAACTAAAAGGCTAGTGAGGTTCCTAAACAAGCGATCAGGTAGAGAACCCATGGAAGTATTGCATTTAACAGTTTGAACACTTTGCATAGTAATAAACAATCATTCAAGAAATAAACATTCAATCATTGGAAGGATACGTGCTCACTTGATGCCATTCATTCAGTCAGTCATTTAGTCTCCCACTATTTCTCCCTTATACCTTCAACATTTGAAAACATTTAACAATGAAAACTCCTTCAGCGTTCATTTTATTCAGTCGGTCATTTGATTCATTGCATTTCATTCACTGGCTAGTTCTCCACTAAACTTCGTGGTAATACTTGAGTATACCAAAATATTGTCCCAGGGTCACTAGTCGCCCGACCGAGTTCACCTCTGGCTCGAGTCGACTGACAACAAAAGGCAAGGGCCCAATTCAGCCAAAGGCTTACATTCATGCACAAGTAACATTGAATCATTTGATCATTGAAAATTTCACGTTCACTTAGGTCGAGTGCGATAAAGTACACACTCACCTATTGAAAATCCATTTAACAATCATTTAAAAGCGTTTAACGTTCAAGCAAACATTCACAACAATTCACATAGTCATTGGAAGTACAACATGCAAGGAACACTCACCACTTGATCACTATTTGTTCACTTCAACCTTGGTTCGTCCTCTTGGACACTTTCAAATCCTGTCTTCATGTAATCCATCAAGAGTCTAGTTACTTAAAGTTAAGATGATGAGAAAATATGAGATTCAAATCTTCACTTAACAACCACAAAAACTCTAGGTTTAACCCTAATATTAGAAGACTAAAAGGCCTACTCAATCCATTTGATAAAATTCCCAACTTTGGTGACATTCTTTGAAAAAGCATAAGTTGAGTTCTGTAGATCAAAAAATCACAAAATTTACACCATTAGAAGATAGACTCAAGACATCTTCATGAAATTTAGCTCATAGGTTAGTCAAATTTCAGTTCAAACTCACGGCTGTCGCAATGCAAAAACAGAACGGTCATGGTTTTCAAGAAACTTTGCAGATTTGCTGGTATTTATAGGAGTTGAACCAAACCCTGAATTTTATACCGTTGAAAGCCCTAGGAGTCTAGTTTCAAACGCAACAAACAGAACTCAATTCCGACTTTCCTATACGAAGTTATAGTCAATTTTCCAAAGCTGCACAAACCCTCCTGTGAAAATTTCTAGCAAGCAAACAGTTTGAAAAACTAAGTCTTTCCCCTCTTAAATGTCTTTGATTTTGGTTCAAAATCAACATACATATTAAGAGCAAGCTTTTAACAAATGTCTTGAACAAGAGCATATCAAAATCACCACAAAATTTCTGAAAAGAAATTTGAAATTCCTTCTCTCCCTCTCGGCCAGCCATAATAGAAATTTTCCAGCAAAATCTCCGACAAAACTTCTAACTTTCTTATTTAAATTCCATGGAAAATGCACTATATCTTATAACTAACATGTCATGAGACTTATAACATATGTTCTTGACAAGAAAATCCATCACAACTCCACATATATACAAAGTTTCAAGTAACTACATCAAGGCTAGAAATTTTGCCTCTCAAAACAAGAAATTGCATACCAAAACTAAAATTAACATATCAAATCTTAAAATTTCATATCAAAGGTAGAGCATCTCTTATCAAAGCTAGAAATTCATCTCAAAGCTAAAAATTGAACATTAAAACTGAAAATTAACCAAACCCTAGCAACAACTTCACCAAACCCTAGCAAAACCATGAATTTACCATAAACATGCTTCCTTTAACTTCAATCATAACATATCTTGCATAAATCTCAAGAAACAAGTAAAAAGAGATGTTATCTAGGAATTTTACCTCAAAACCCCAATATGACAAGCAACTCAAGAGTTTTCTTCCTCAAATCACTCCACCAAAAGCTCACCTCCAAGCTTAACTCAAGGCTTATCGGAGTGGATTAAGGTTGGTCTTTGGATTTCTCAAGAAATCAAGCAAGAAATCAAGGTGAAATTTGTGACACCCCCACTTCTCCCTAAGGTGAACCAAAAGGTATCCGCGGGACGCCTGCCCAACTCTCGCCAAGACTCAGTACAAAATCAGTTCAAACTTAAGGTACAATGCTAACAATGAAATCGGAATAAAGGCACGAAGTTATTTTCATACATAAATATTCAATCTTACATCACAAGTTCAAAATACATCCACTTTCCAAATATACAACTTCCTAAAAGGATGTCTAGACAAATACATTTCAAAATTTCTAGCCAAAAGAGTCATCAAGTAGGCTTTTCCATAATCCCTTCCAGTTCAGCTCCTGCTAAGGAAAACAAATCTAACGGAGTGAGCAGATGCTCGTGAGGCCAAGAAAACATGCAAAACATGTAGTTCAAATAGCAATAACACTTGAACAAGAATGAAAGCTGTAACATTCAAGTAATTCACAATTAACAATAACACACACTTGATAAGGATACAGGAGCTCTCAAGAACTATTTTTCACTTGCTCGATCCGGAACCTCCACGAGTTGACACTCCGTCAATCAGGTAGGTTATAATCTGTAAAACTTCACTTACACTTTCCCCTTTTACCGTTACTCCCCCTGCTCCGAGCCTGCACTTCTTTTATATAAGGCGATACTACTCGAGTATGCCAAACGAGATCTCTCCAATAGATCAAGCTTATACACTTTTCCCATGGCTCACCAAGCTTCTCAACCAAGCCCATACCAGCTCGAGTCGCAAGGTCGGCCGATGAGATTTGGGCGTCCCTGTGGCAGCCCCACCTTCCCCTAAGGCGAATCAAAGGGTTCGGCGGACCGCCTGCCCAACTCACGCCAGGACTCGATCACTCTCTCCGAACAAAATAAGATATAACCTCGAGGAAAGCGAAAACAATTCCCAAACTTGAAACGCCATACTTACATTCATCCGAATCTCAACCAGATGTACAGTCCCAAAAATCTCAAAAATTTAAAATTCTCAATACATCTAACTCTAACCAAGCACTAGAGCGAGTGCAAAAGCCAAAATAATACAAAAGAACTAGACTATGCTATTCTATACAGGCCTCTCGCCCATGCTTGCAATCCCTGTAAGGAAAACAAATGACGTGGAATGAGCTTAAAGCCCAGCGAGATTCTATATACATAACCAAACCATTAAACAGGGATATTAATAATGTAATAACAAGTAATCCAGAAAACATTTACGATATGAAAGCAATAGTAACACATTCATTAAAAGGATACATGGAGCCATTCGTTCGTTCATTCGCCAACCATTTCCTTATTCCTCCAATCATTAAAAACATTGTTTGTAAGTGAAAACTCCTTCATTATTGTTGTCATTCGTTCATTCATTTCATCTCCCCGTCCTGGCCAGTTCATTGGCCAGCTCCTCCATGATTCGTGGTCATACTCGAGCATACCAAACATCAACCCAAGATCACCAATCGCCCGACCTAGTTCGCTTCTGGCTCGAGTCGACCAGTAACAGAGGGTAAGGGCCCAATTCAGCCAAAGGCTTACATTCATGCACAATTAGCATTTAATCATTCAATCATTGAAAATTTCACGTTCATTTAGGTCGAGTGCGATAAAATACACACTCGCCTAGCAAAATTCATTTTTTGAAAATATTGGAAACATAACATACCTCAATCACGTATTAAAGCAACAATCCAAATAGTCACAATAGTTCACATAGTCATTAGAAACAAAACGTATATAGAACACTCACCTATTTAAGCAAAACGTCCAAAGTGTAATTCCGGATATCACCCTTAGTCACAAGAAACCCTAAGAATAATCATGAGGAAATATTATGGTCCAACCAATAAAATGTTTGATGAATCAAGGAAAATCCGAATAATTACTAGTACAAGTATAAGTATGATTTTGGGGGTGAAATAGTACATTTAGACCAAAGGAAATGAGTAACTAAGACTTTCCCAAATCAAACACAAAACTAAGCTCAAAAGGGTTTAGAAAATTTCATTGGAAAACACTGAAACAGTGCCACGTCAGAATCCGGCCAGAAGTTGGCCGGATATCCGGCCGGATTCAAGGCAGTGAGCAACCCTAATTTTTTTCGTTTTCCCCTATCAATCCGGTCAGCAATCCGGCCAAGACTTGGCCGGATACGAAAAACAGTTTTTATGAAATTTTCGTAAAATTATTTGTTTGGCTCAAAACTAACACATATGCAAAGAAATGATGTATAACAAATGTCTTGGGTAAAAATCACATGAAAAGGTAAACAATTACATTGAATTCACTCTAAAAACCTTGCGCGTTAAAAATAGGTTTTGTGGCCGAGAAACCCTACACCATTCCTCTTTGTTTTGGAAGGAGAAAATGAACAAATATTTGAAGTTCAAAACTCGACATTTGAAACTAAGCATCATGGTCAAAATGGAGATGTATAAGTGCAAGTAAAATATAGCTAGAGTGGAAACTAAGTACGACTAAGCAAGGCAAGTCCAATGCATCACAAAAATCACATTTCAAATCTCATTTCACTCACTTAAACTTCAAGACAATAAATGGACAGCATAACCCTTGAATTCCTTCACTTTCCATGATACAATCCAACCACCAAATCATACCATTCAACCACAATTTCACATACAAGTCATAAGCTATCAAACACCCTTAAAATACAACCAATTGAAGCTTCACAACCAACCACAAAAGCCCTAATTGGAAACCCTAATCATGCCCCAAATTAAGAAACCCTAAAATAGAAATTATGCAACCCAAGCTGAAATTTCTTTAGGCAAGTGAAACTAACACCAAATCACTAGATATTTCTCAAATCAAAGCTAATAAAACATGGCCAACCCTTAAGTTTCATATATGGGCAGAAAAATCACTATAAAAAACTGAAAATCACCATATCACCACTTTTACCCAAGAAATATTGCCACAAAACTACTAAAGTGGCAACCACAAGCCACTAAATTTCATCTATTGGAAACAAAGAAGGATGTTCTTAGCAATTTTACCTTAAAACCTCAAAGAAAATGGTAGCTTAGACTTTCCTCCTCCAAAATCAACTCCACCAAAGCCCTTAATCTTCCTTAGTGATCACTTGTATGGAGTAGTTTCTAATTTGGTTGGCTAAAACTCAAGATTTGAGCAAGGTTGGAAGCTAGAATTTGAAGAGCTCTCTCTTGTTTTTCTTGTCAAGAGGGCTGGCCAAGAACAAGGAAAAATAGGAAGAAATTGGTCAAAATTTGGTTTTTGGTAAAGGTTAATATCTTGGGTCAAAAGTCCAACATCCAATGAGGGGGTGACACTTAGCTTCTTGAAGGTTCTAAGCTTATCTTCTCTTCCCCAAAGCTTCATCTAACTAGCTAACCTCTAATCACCTCCTAGCACCTTGTAAAATAATAACACTTAATATTTCATCACCTAATCGAAAAAATTATATCGGCACTAGCGGGTCCCACATTCAATAATGCACTTCAATTTAACGTACACTAACTTATACCAGGAAAATGATTTAAAAACTGTACTTATTTGTAAAATGTATAGAACATTTAATATTTTCAAGGACAGTAATAAAATATAGGCGAAGAAATAAAATAATACTTGAAAAATGTGAAAATTTTCGGGTTCTCACAGTCCCCCATTATTATCACTAGAAGTCGAAGAGATTCACTCGAATCGACATATGCAACCATAGCATATTTAACCATTTCAACACTTCACTTAACACACTGACAATTCACTTCAAGCAATTCACATACACTTCACTTAACGAGAATGAGTGCAATAAAGTACACACTCGACCCGGCATATTCAAAATACTCAATCAATAATAACAATTAAGCACGTAACAATTTTTCACACACTTGACACTCACCAAGTCAAGATAAGAGTGAATGAACGAGCAAGTAAGTCGTTAGGCGTCCGCCTCGAGATTCTCTTGCAGATCTCCTTGAGCGCCTGGACAATTAACAAGTATTCTCACTCACAACCATATATTTATCAATTAAGAAATTACACTCTTTTAGACTAGTCAATACCTCAAACAAAGAACATTAACCACTCAAAATAAAGGTTCAAAAGTAAGGTTTTATTAACACAAGAAAAACTGATTTCCTTCATGAAATCAAGTTTAAAACGGTCAATCAATATCAAAGGATAGGGAAGAGTTTCCAAAAACTCATTTCCCATCGAGTTGGAAAATTTCAGTTTTTACACGTCAACTTAGAAAATCAGAACTTGCACTCAGTAAGTCCAAAATTGGAAAAGTTCATACCGTTGGAATCTTGGTTCAAAGTACTAAAAGTTCTTAGAAGATACTTTTCCAAGATTCTAAACGGAAGACATTCAAATTTCAGCTCAAAGTGGCTGATATAAGCACACAAGACAGTTTCGATCATGTTTTTCGGCAAACTTTGGAAATTCAGAAAAATTTCACAAAAAGTGAACTAGCCTCTGAAATTCATAATACAATAAGATTTCTAAACAAAGTTTTCAAACACAACAAGCAGAACTAAATTCGGAGTTTTGGAGTGTCAAAATATAGCAGCTCAAAGTTGGCCAAAAATTGAAGACTGTTCGGTCAATTTTCCAGATTTGAAGAACACTTTGGAACATCATTTGTATATCGAAATGCTCTTAGAATGACACCAAACTTGGTAAAATTAAACTCCCATATGAGGGATATTCCTCTATCAAATTTTATGTAAAAACGCATACGGGAAGGTAGTTAACAAAACTACCAAAGTTCAAGAAATTTCAAGACAAATCTGTCTTCTTGCTTTCTTTCCCTTTTTCAAACACTTTGCACCATGAAATCAGTCCCATTTTGGTTCATTTGTGAAACCAAGGCCCAAGAAATATTTCATAAGAAATTGATATTTGGTTGACATCAAAATTTAAAAATAAAATATCTCACAAGCAACCAAACCAGTCGGCCAGCCCAAAAGAAGGGTTTTCCAGTTTTGTCGTAGTTTGGAAATTGAACCATATCTCACTCCATACAACTTAGAATCGAGAATGGTTGGTGGCATTGGAAACTAGAATCATAAGGATATATTCATCAGGACAATCGTTTTCAAAATCAATTCCTAAGTGAGAGAAAATAGAAGCACAAAATGCAGGCTTCTACCTTTCTCTCGGATAGGCCAACAGAACAGGGCAGCAACTTTGCCGACTCACTACGACTCATTCATTTTCGAACTAGAAAATGAATTTTATTACCGTTGGAAAGCTACAAATGTCTAGTTTCAAATGCCACAAATGTCACTCGATTTTCAATGTCTGTACAAAGAGATATGTTCATTCAAAGAGACACTGTTCAAGCTGTCCGAACATAGTTTCCAGGTTTCTTCACATTTCGAAATTTCAAGTTTTACTCAACCAATTCAAATGATTTTTGGTAGAAACGTTCTACACACCATAAACAAAATATATATATATATATATATATATATCAGTTCATAGTCATTTGAGTATCAAAAATTCGAATAAAGGCACGGCAATAATAGGACAGATTTCGGCCAGCATTCCTACGCAATTTCCTTCGATCTTTCCTTCGATTCTCTATCCATAATCATCTTAAACAACAGTTAAACAACTCAAACCAAACATTATATCATCATATCAGCCCATTACAACCAAGGTGGGAATTCATAGAGCCCACTTCAAACCAATCCAATCCAATCCAAGTAATAACAACAATAATGAAGCTACAAGCTTTCAAAGCCAAGGATAAAACCCATTAAAGCCAAGAATGAAAGATGGATGGTGTTGGATGGTTACCTCCTAGCTTTAAGAGAAACCAGAAATTTTTGGCACCAAAAGCTCCAAGAAAACCGCCAAGATGAAGTCTTTCTTCTAGCTTAAGTGAATTCCCAAGTGGTTTGTGAGTTGGATGCAAAGTTTGAGATGAAATGGAGGAAGATTGGTGGCAAGAACAGTGGAAAGTTTTCTTCCTTCTTTCTTGGTGGAGTTCGGCCAAGCTTGAGGAGAGGAGAGAGAGAGTATGGCTGATGAATGAAGCTTCCTTTGGAAGCTAAGGGTTTTGTTGTTACAATTTGTACAAAAGTCAACCATGAATAGTGTTTGCGCGCGCGCGTTTCGCATCCGTTTTCTCTTGGGTTTGTTTTAGTTGTGCACTAAACCCCTCATGTACTTCCTTTAACATTATAATTATTCACTCTTAGTACTCTAGTATTAATTTCTTAAATCTCCTCTGGGTCAATTTGACGCGAAAACGCGAACTTCCAATTCGCGCGCCGATAAAGTGAAATTTAAAAGAAATTCTTGTAACGATAATATAAGTAACTAATACCAGGGTAAATAATCATAAAAATAACTATTTTAGAAATAAAATAAAAGAAATAAATCATAAAAAAATACGAGTCCTCACATTCTCTTCCCCTTAAGAGAATTTCGTCTTCGAAATTATACCTTAATTTGAGAACAGGTCTGGGTATTTTCCTTGAATTTCTTCTTCAACTTCCCAGGTTGCTTCCTCGAGTCCATGGTTCCTCCAAAGAACTTTCACCAACGGAATCCGCTTGTTTTTCAATTCTTTCACCTTACGATCTAGAAGCTTGAATCGGTTTCTCCTCATAGGTCAGTGTTTCATCAATTTCAATATTCTCTGGTTGCAGAACGTGAGACGGATTCGGATGATATTTCTTAAGCATCTATACGTGGAAAACATTGTGGATCTGAGATAGACTTGGTGGCAATTCCAAACTTATAGGCCACATTTCCTACACATTGGATAATCTTATAAGTCCCTACAAACCTCAGTTGTAACTTCTTTCCTCTCCCTGCCATCAAACTCACTTTTAAAGGAGTAATCTTAAGAAAAACTTGATCTTCAACTGCAAATTCTAAGTCCTTCCTTCGATTATCTGCCATAACTCTTTTGACGACTTTGTGCGGATTGAATCCTCTGGCGTATCAACTTCACTTTTTCGTTCGCCTCCTCAATCCAAGGCACTGTAGTCGGGTCAAAAATCTTTCTTTCTCCAACTTCATCCCAACAGATCAGAGATCTACACTTCCGACCATATAGTGCTTCGTACGGAGCCATTTGAATGAAGAATGAAAACTATTATTATAGGCAAATTCTACCAAAGTCAAATACTTACTCCAGCTCTCCCCAAAATCCAAAGTACAAGTGCTTAACATGTTCTCAGAGTTTGAATCGTCTTCTCAAATTGCCCATCTGTCTGGGGATAGTAAGTAGTGCTAAAATTCAATTTAGTCCCCAACACTTCTTTGCATCTTTTGCTAGAACCGCGAGACAAACCTAGGGTCTCGATCGGACACAATACTTACAGGTATCTCGTGTTGTGAGAACCCTCACTTTAAAATACAATTTCCCTAAACTACATGCCTTGCCCTAAGATTTAAATCACTTGTTATATGCCCTTGCATTATATTCTACATGTGTTACAACAATTCCCTTGTATTGCATTTCATTTCCTTTTACTTGAAGTAAAACATTTTCTTGAGTTGATTTTAAATAATTCACCACTTGCATTTTTCCAAGTGTTCTTTTATTAGTGGTAGGGACTTTATATTATAGTTTAGAGGTGTTAAATAGGTATTGATACATTGGGAAGGGTTGAAATATCATTAGTCAAAGATTAAGGAAGAAATGGCCAAGAATTGGACCAAGTGGCCAAACCCTAGCCATGGATCTTGTTTGACCAAAGAATTAGAAGAATATTAAACCAACTTTTCTTCATTTTTCCTCCAAGAAATTCAGCCATCTTGAAGCTTCTCAAGGAAGAGAGAAAACTCCATTTCTCTTGCTTTCTAACCCTAGCCCAAACTTGAACAAAAAATCATAAGATCAAGAGTTTGAGTTGGTGAGTGATTTGTCTTCAACCCTAGTGTTTGTTTCAAGCTTGAAGCTTTCATTTTGGTAGATTGTTTTGGTGGTTCAAGCTTCTTACAAGATAGGTATGTGATAATAAATCTTTGCTTTTATGGTGTTATATCAAGTATTTAAAGTTTCGAGGACAAACTAGAGGTTGCATGGCTGTTGTTTGTGGTGAAAACTCTTGAACTAAACATGTAGTAGTTGGGTTAGTTAGTATGCATACCATGTGTTTGATGAAATGTTTAAACTTTGTTCATGGTTGTTTATGAGGTATTAACATGTTTAGACCTCTTTTTGAGTTAGATTTAACACTTGACATGTTATTTAAGTGAAAACCATGAAAGGATGAAGGTTGGTGACATGAAGGAACTTGTGGACTGTTTTCTTTCTTCTTGGCTGACCGGTGTTAGAAGGAGGGGTTTTCCCTTGATGTTTGTGGTTTATTTGCACCTTAATCATGCCTAAGAAACTTGGCTAGACATTGGTTGAGTTTATGTGTGAGTTGGAATGAAATTTAAGCAAGTAAGGTGGTTGGTTGGACCACTAGTGGACAGTTTTGGGTTCTCTTGATGACTAGACTGCTATGGTCATTCTTAATCATGTTGATGTATTACATTTTGAACTCCAATGATACTAGGTGACTTAAATCCCTGTATATGAACATTAGAGGACTGATTTGGGTAAATTTGAACCAAAACAAACGAAGCTAGCACCAAGAACTAATGTAGTTTTGCTAGGGTTTAGGGTTGATCTAGAGTTGGAAAATCAGCCGACTTGTCTGAACTACTGGTACTGATAGGAGATGAAATAGAGTGTATATTTGGTACCTTTGGAAATCCCTTTGAGTCTAGTTTCCAACGCCGCTGACGGCACCTGATTCCGATCTTCCTACAGTGAGATATAGCCGTTTTCCCAAAACTGCGCTGGCTCGACTGTTTTACCCCTGAAGAACATTTTAAGCTTGAATGAAACTTTTCTTTTGCCCAACTTACTTGCACTTGTCAAACTTGTTTTCTCATGAAATTTTACTGCATTTTGGGTCTAACTTGCATGGTGAGTTGAGTAGATTTAACCACTCACTTGGTTACCTAATGAGCTCACTTTTGGCTTGGAATTAAACTTAGTTTGTTAACGATTTCCCTCGTTGTCCTAGGATTGGGAAACGGTGGTGAATGTAACCAAGGACTTGACGTTTGAACTCTACATTGCTTGACAGGTGAGTGTTTCAAGTACATGAAAATATTTACGTGGAATGTCTCCTTGCTTTATAGCATGCTTATTTGGTTAAAGTAATTGCTCTTGAATTGACAACCCTTGGGACGAGGATGTACTTTATCATACTCGATCCTTTGTAGTTTACTTCGTGATAGTAATATGAAATGAAGTGCTTTGCTTATACTTGACTTGTTGGTCTTGCACTTGACTTGTTGGTTTTGCACTTGACTTGTTGGTCACTCGAGTGGTTATTCCACCGACTTACGTGTTACATGCTCATTATTGTTAGACAATGCTAGGTACTTGATCTCTTGTCTCATAGACAAGTGTGTACTTTATTGCACTTGACCTTGCTCGACTAAACTTTGAGATTTTGTTAAAATATGTACTTGACGTTTTGTTATAACTGATATGTGACCGGATTTGCTAAAGAAATTTCTAATTTTCTCCAGTTCTTCTTATGTGATCAAGTTTTCGTAACCCATCCAATTTTCAACTGTTTGGACTGGAAATACTTGAAATGCTTGAAACATGATATGCTGAACTTAATTGTGACTTGAACCTGTTTAGGCGAGTGTGCTCTTATGTACCGTCAATTGACCTGATTTGACTAAGTACTTGATATCTCCCTCACGCATGAACAAGTAGCCGAATCTGTATATGACCTGTATAATTACTTGAAATACTTGGAATACTTGAGAATGTGAATTGCTGGACATTTCTTGTGACTTGATTCTGGCTAGGCGAGTGTATCCTTATCGCACTTGGCCTCCCTTTCTTGAATGATCTTGTACTCACTTGAACTTGATTGACCTGTACGTGTGTTTGTGCTTGTATTTGACTTGCAAGTGTTGAGCGGCCGTATGTACCACACTCTATCTGAGTGGGAGGTACCTCTCATCCCGTCTCAATACTTTTATCTGATTAAGTCGATTGGAGAATTATCTCATCGACATTAGGGCTGAGCGGCCGCATGTACCACACTCTATCTGAGTAGGAGGTACCTCTCATCCCGTCTCAATACTTTTATCCCGATTAAGTCGATTGGAGAGTTATCTCATCGACATTAGGACTGAGCGGCCGCATGTACCACACTCCATCCGAGTGGGAGGTGCCTCTCATCCCGTCTCAATACCTCAATCCTGTTTTGTCGAGTGGAGTGTTATCTCCTCGAGTAATTGGTATGCTCGAATATTACCACCACTGTTTATTTCTGAATACGGAACGTTAAGTGACAACTAACGTCTCCAAGCTTTACTTTGTGAGCGTTGGATAATTGCCAATGACTCCAATCTTGATTACTGAATACTTGGGGGCTATAAGCCATATCCTGAATTACTGTATATCTGGGATTATAAGTCCAACCTAGGGTTAGTTGGTCGAATCGAGCCGACAAGGGCTTGGTCGAGGAGATCGACGAACCTTGGAGTACTTCTTGAATGTGCGGACCCGGTAGGGGGTGATCGGTGGACGGAAACTGGTGTAAAGTGGGGATCTACGGATGTTATACTTTCGTGGTTGACGGAGACTCAACGGACCTTGATCAATCTACTACGGAACTTGCTCCTGAGAGCAACCTATATCCTTTGACATGAATGTGTTCCTTACTGTACCCTTTTGCATGTTTTATCTGGCTACTTGCTTAATTATAAACTGGATTATGATCTCATTGAAGTTGACTTGTTTCTCGATGTCTGGATATGCTATCTTATCTCGTATTTTACCTACTTAATTACTTGGAACCTCACTGGGTTTTTAGCTCATTCTACGTTATTTGTTTTCCTTACAGGGATGAGAAATTGAAAGATTGAATTAAGGAAGGTCTCGTTTTCTTCTAAGTTTGTTAGTTGCCCGTGTGAGCACTGTATAGGTGTCTAGCCGACTTATTTGGTTTGTTTTTGGCAAGTTCGACTCTTTGGTTGTAATTAATATCGTTCTTTGGAGGGTCTATTTGTAAATTTTCACGTTATGTGACTAAGTCCTGGCGAGAGTTGGGCAGATGGTCCACCAAACCCTTGGGTACGCCCTAGGGTTAGGTGGGGTTGTCACACGTGTAGCCTTATAATCTCATCTAAGTACAACCGAACTAACTTCTCCAACGGGTATTTCATACTAATCGGCAGAAAATGAGCCGATTTGGTCAACCTATCCACCATTACCCAAATGGCATCATGACCCCTTTGTGTCCTAGATAATCCTGATACCAATCCATGGTGATATTTTCCCATTTCCACTTGGGTATTTCTAAAGGTTGTAAAAGACCTGATGGTTTCTGATGTTCGGTTTTAACCTGTTGGCAAATTAAACAGGTCTGAACAAATTGAGCAATTTCCTTTTTCATGCTCTCCCACCAGTACAAACTCTTCAAATTCTGGTACATTTTATTCCTTCCAGGGTGTACCGTGTACTTCGATCGGTGTGTTTCTTCCAAAATTTCCTTCTTAAATCCTCTGTCCTTTGACACTACTATCCGGTTCCGAAACTTCAATACACCATTCATTCCCAAGTTAAAATCCGACTTTTCCCCCTTTTTGACTTTTTCCCAACCACTTTTGCACTTCAGGGTTCTTTTCCTGTGTTTTCTTGATACGTTCCAACAAAGTAGATTTCACGACAATATTTTCCAAAATTACTTTTTTTGGTTCAAGTCGGGGATTCCATTTACTAACTTCCTCCAACAAGTGCATCTCTTTAATCATCAATCCTGCCACTTGCACTTGACGACTTAAAGCATTGGCCACTACATTGGCTTTTCCCTGAATGGTACTTTATCATGCAATCGTAATCCTCCAAGAATTCCATCCACCGGCGTTGTCTCAAGTTCAGCTCCTTTTGAGAAAACAAATACTTAAGCCTCTTGTGGTCGGTAAAAACCTCAAACGTTACTCCATAAAGGTAATGCCTCCATTTCTTTATTGCAAACACTACAGCCGCTAATTCTAAATCATGAGTCGGATAATTTTTCTCGTGCGGCTTTAATTTCCTAAAGGCATATGCTATCATTTTCTCATTTTGCATTAATACACATCCCAAGCCTTCCTTTGAAGCATCTGTATAGACCACAAAACTATCCTTCCATTTGGTAGAGTTAATACGGGCACTCTTGTCAAACGTCTCTTTAATTCTTGAAAACTTTTCTTCACACTTAGAACTCCATATAAACTTCTCACTTTTCTTAGTCAACTCAGTCATGGGTCCAACAATCCTAGAAAATCCTTGATAAATTTCCGGTAATACCCTGCTAACCCTATAAAACTTCGAATTTCAGTAGGGTTTTCCGGTTGCTTCCATTTAGAGACTGCTTCAATTTTGGCTAGATCTACTTTAATCCCGTCCTTAGAAATTATATGACCTAAGAATGTCATTTCCTTCAACCAAAACTCACACTTGCTAAACTTGGCATATAACTGATGTGCCTTCAGAGTTTGTAAAACAATTCTCAAATGTTTCTCATGATCCTCCAAGGGCTTAGAGTACACCGGTATGTCATCGATGAACACCACTATAAACTGATCTAGATAAGGCTTAAAGACTCGATGTATTAAATCCATAAAACCCGCAAGTGCATTGGTCAATCCAAACGACATTACTGCGAACTCGAAATGTTCATATCTCGAGTTAAAAGCAGTTTTGGGTATATCCTTCTCCAAAATTCTTAACTGATAGTAACCATGTCTTAGATCTAATTTCGAGAATACTACCGCCCCTTGCAATTGGTCAAACAATTCATCAATGTGGAGTAAAGGGTACTTATTCTTAATGGTAACATCGTTCAAGTCTCGATAATCTATACACAGTTTTAAACTCCCATCCTTCTTCTTAACGAATAAGACCGGGGCTCCCCCACGTTGAATCACTCTTCTTTATAAAACCTCGCTCTAGTAAATCCTGTAGCTGCAATTTCAACTCTTTCAATTCAACTGGAGCCATCCTATACAGTGTCTTAGAGATAGGTGCTACTCCCAGAATCACATTAATCTTAAAAGCTATCTCCCTTTCCGGGGGTAAAGAGTCTAACTTTTCAGGAAAGACATCCGGATACTCCTTCACTACAGACATATTTTCTAATCTCACTTTATCGCTAGGGGTATTTATAAGAAAAATTAAATATCCCTGAACTCCTTTACTTAATATTTTCCTAACTCGAATTCCTGAGATAAGTGTAGATGAGCCTAATCTCCCTCTTACATCCAATTTCAGGGTTACCTATCTTGGAATGCACAATTCTACCGTTTTTGTCTTACAGTTCAACTGAACGTTGTAACGGGCTAACCAGTCCATTCCTAGGATCACATCATACCCCTTAATCGCTAAACCCATCAAATCGGCCAGTAATTTCCGTTCTCTATCTCATATCTCACAATTTCTATACACCAAATTAGCTAGTAAACTTTAATCCCCAGTAGGTGTTCTAACGTCCAAATCATAAGGTAATTTAATTGGATTCAGATCTATACCACTCATGAAATTAGAGTTTATAAAAGAATGTGTTGCACTTGGATCAATTAAAACCTTACCTAAATGGTGAAAAACAGGGATCGTACCTTCGACCACCTCAGTAGCATCGGAAATTTGTTGGTGATCCGGTGCATAAACCTTAGCCGGTACTCTAGATCGACTTCCCCCAGCACTAGTCTGCTTAGATGCTGATTTCTCTGGCCGTGGAGTACTACCTTCTACTCTTGGCGCTTTCGGACAACTCGCAAGTTGGTGCTCGGCACTACTACAGAACAAACACTTTCCCAACTTTTTCCAACAATCATTCTCCGAGTGATTTGATTTGCCACAGTAATCACAAGTAACTTGAGAGGTTACAACTGAACCACTAGAGGGTACTCCCCTCGCATGAATTTGCCCACTACGACCTCCTCCGAATAAAGCTCATCTTGAAGCTCCAGCGGTACTCACTCCTCCCATTTCTCTTCCCATCTTGAAAGGTGGGGTACTTTTACTAGCCTGTCCAGAAGTATAACTAGAAATATTCCTTTTCTTAGAGTGAAAATCCCTAATTTGCATTCTTGCGCTTTCCACTCTCTGTGTTTTTCCAAAGATTCAGTAAATGTAGAAATTTGGGCTGCAGCCAAGTCCTCCCGAATCTCCACATTAAACCCTTGTACAAATCGCCTTATTCTTTTTCGCTCATTAGTCACCAATTCAACAGCAATACTTAGAAAACTTAATGAACTTCCCTTCATACTCGGCTACACTAAGGGTTTCTTGCCTCAACTTTATAAATTCGTCCTCCCGCTTCTCTTGGATTAGAGGCGGAAGAAACTTTTCATTAAACTCTCTCGTGAAGTTTTCCCAAATCCGAGGGGTTTGTGCTCTCTCCCACTTTCCCGTTATCATGTCCTACCAGGCACGTGCTACTCCCTCAAATTGGAAAGCAGCAAAGTTCACTTGCCTATCTTCGGTATAGTCTAAGGCGGCGAATATGTTGGTCATCCTCTCCAATCAGTTCTCCGCTCCCTCGGGTTAAATTTCAGAAACCTCTCCAAAGGTCTATCTTCCCCTCTATCCTGGGCCCCGGGTTGGTTAAGTGGCCCTGGACCCTGTTTCTCAGCTAATCATTCAAGGATATCAGTCATCCTATTAATGGCAGTAACCACTTGGTTACCCTCTAAATTTTCTTGTCCCTAGGTCGGCCCAGTTGCTGATCCCTGATCATTCCCGTGAGATTGGGTTTGCCTAGTCCCTCGCCCACTACCTTGACCACTCTTTCGTCCGTCCATAATTCTAGTTATGCCTAGTACAAGAAATAAAAGTAATTACGTGAGAAAATACTTAAAACAAGGGCCAACTTGAAAAACATTGGAAATAACAATAATTTACATATATTAGCACTTTAAAGTTCATACAATTAGCAAGTCATGAGAGATTACAAAAATATAGCACACAAGTGCTACAAAAATACTTTTAGTCATGTATGACTAAAGTAGAGACAAGTGCCTCAAAAGTAGGCCACACAGTCAAGCAAAATACAATGGCCTATACACTAGCATCACCCCAACTATTTCTATCTACCAAAAGTCAAAAGTCTATCAATCTAGGTCTAATCCACAGTAGGGCTATCAGGTAGAATCTCCTCCTCAGGGTTCTCCTCCGGATCCTCCTCCTGAGCCGGATTCTGAACCACGTCCATCACCTCATCAATCAGTATAGTGGTATCTGCCAGGATCCCAGCGCCCCGATTCCGGACCTCCTTACCTATCCTAGTAAGTCGAACCCTAACTCTCTGAAACTCATCACGGGCGGCCTCAGCCCTAACCACCTCGTCCACTACGGTCCCCTCTAACTCAGCAATCCTAGCACTCTGAGCATTCACCATAATGCTCAACTTCTCCACCTCCTGAAGTAGAGCTCTGTTGGTATTCACCAACTGGTGACGCTCATCATCAAGGGCAAATACAAGGTCATTTGGATAAGCGTATGTCGCCCTACAGATACATCTGAGAAACCTAGTAGAGGGCGAGTAATGCACACGAGCTCCTCCTGTGACGCCCCCACTTCTCCCTAAGACGAACCAAAGGGTATCGGCGGGACGCCTGCGCAACTCTCGCTAGAATTTAGTACAATTCCAGTTCAACTTAAAGTACAATACTAACACAATACTAGCAATGATATCGGAATAAAGGCACAAAGTCATTTCCATACATGAATATTCCATCTTACATCACAAATTTCAAAATACAATCACTTTCTCAAAATACACAACTTCCAAAAGATGTCTAGTCCAATACATTCAAAATCCTAATCAAAAGTGTCTCAAGTCGGCTTCTCCATAACTTTTTTCATCTCAGCCCCTGCTAAAGAAAACAAATCTAACGGGCTGAGCTAACGCTCAGTGAGGCCAAGAAAACATGCAAAACACATAGTTCAGGTAGTGATAGCATTTAAATGAGAAATAAAGCGGTAACATTCAAACAATTCACAATTTTCAGTTAAACACATTCAATGAGGATACAGGAGCTCGTAGGAGCGAAGTTCCACTTGTTTCGCCAAGCCTTGATCAAATACCTTCCCGCGATGACACTCCGTCAACTGGATCAGCATTTAAGTCCGTAGAACTCCACTTAACTTCAATTCCGTCCACCATACACCGCACCGGGCCCGAACTTCTATAAAAGGCACTACTACGCGAGTAGGCCAAGCAAGATCTCTCAATAGATCAAATTTACAGTTATCTCATGGTTTACCAAGCTCCTCGACCAATCCTTGTTGGCTCGAGTCGCAAGGTCGGTCAATTGAGATTTGGGCGTCCCCACAGTTCAATTATAAGTCGAGGAGATTCACTCCAACAACATGCAGACAGTTCAGTTTATAAGTCGAGGAGATTCACTCCAATGACATGCAGACAGTTCAGTTATAAGTCGAGGAGATTCACTCCAATGACATGCAAACAGTTCAGTTATAAGTCGAGAAGATTCACTCCAACGATATCCAGTTATACAAATACAGTTCAGTTATGAGCAGTTCAGTTGTACAATCAGTTAAAAGAGAACGAGTATGATAAAGTACACACTCGACTCAACAGTTGTAAACCATTCAGTCCGTAAGAAGCAATTCACATAATTGCAACAAATCATGCACTTGACACTCACCAATCAAAATAGGGAGTAAGTGCTCAAACAACTTTTAGGCGTCCGCTTCGAGATCCTCTTGAAGGTCCCCTTGAGCGCCTGAGCAAAATATAATTAGCTATCACACATTATCGCTTATAACCCCTTGCTAACATGGAAGATTATACACTTGTACAATACTAAGAAAATATCATGAAAGAGAGTCTTAATTTACTCGTAAATCGAGGCTCAAAAGTGGGATTTTAAATACATAAGGAAAACTGATTTCCTTCATGAAATCAAGTTTAAAACGTTCAATCAATATCAAAGGATAGGGAAGAGTTTCCAAAAACTCATTTCCCTTCAAGTCGGAAAATTTCAATTCTGCACGTCAAACTTAGAAAAATTAGAACTTGTACTCAGTAGGTCCAAAATTGGAAAACTTTATACCGTTCAAATCTTCGTTCAAAGTACTAAAAGTTCATATAAGACAATTTTCCAAGATTCTAAACAGAAGACATTCAAATTTCAGCTCAAAGTGGCTGATATAAGCACACAAGACAGTTTCGATCATGTTTTTTGGCAAACTTTGGAAATTCGGCAAATTTCACAGAAAGTGAACTAGCCTCTGACATTTGTAATACAATAAGAGTTCTAACCAAGGTTTCAAGCACAACAAGCGGAACTAAATTCAGAGTTTTGAGCGTCAAGATATAGCATCTCAAAGTTGGTAAAAAATAAGGACTGTTCGGTCCATTTTCCAGATTTGGAAGAACAAATTTGGCATCTTATTTGTATATCGAAATGGTCTTAGATTGACACTAAAATTGGTACAATTCAACTTCCATATGAGGAATACTCCTCTATCAAATTTCATTTGAAAATGCGTACGGGAAAGTAGTTAACAAAACTACCAAAGTTCAAGGAATTTCCAAGACAAATCTGTCTTCTTGCTTCCTTTTCCTTTTTCAAACATTTTGCCCAATGAAATCAACTCCAATCTGACTCATTTGTGAAACCACGGCCTAAGAAACATTTAATATACATTTGGTAGGTGATTGACACCAAAAGTTTCAAAACAACATGTCCCAAGTCAAGCTAGGCCATTCGGCTAGCAAATTTAGGGTTTTCCAGCTTTGGTACAGTTCGGGAATTAGACCACATCTCACTCAATACAACTTGAAATTGAACATGGTTTGGTGGCGTTAGCAACTAGATTCAAAAGTATATATTTCATTAGAAGAAATCATTTTCAAAATCAATTCCTAAGTAAGAGAAAATAGAGCCACAAAATGCAGCTTCTACCTTTCTCTCGGATAGGTTAACAGAATAGGGCAGCCAACTTTGGATCAATCACTACAGATGACTCTGTTCGAATTAGAAGGTACATTTTACACCGTTCGAAAACTACGGATGTCTAATTTCAAATGCCACAAACGGTACTTGATTTCAATGTCTGAGCAGAGAGTTATGTTCGTTCAAAAAACACTGCCAGTGGACCACTGCTATGCGATTTTCCAGAATTGTTCTTGCTAAAACTCAATTTTTTTCTCAACCAATTCACATGATTTTTGGTAGACACTTTCTACACACCATACACAACATATATACATCCATTTCAAGGTCATTTGAACAACAAAAATTCGAGCTAAAGCCACGGCTAAAACAGGGCAGGTTCGGTCAGTTTTCCTACGCAATTTCCTTCAACCTTTCTTTCGATTCTCTATCCATAATCATCTTAAACAACTTAAATCAAGCATTATATCATCATATCAGCCCCATACAACCAAGGTGGGATTTCATAGAGTCCACACCAATCATTCCAATCAAACTAACAACAACCACAAGGAAGCTACAAGCTTCAAGGCCAAGATCGAACTTTTTAAAGCTAAGAATGGAAGATTGGATAGTGTAGATGGTTACCTCCTTAGCTTTGAGAAAAACCAGAAATTTTTGGCACCAAAAGATCCAAGAAAACCGCCAAGATGAAGTCTTTCTTCTAGCTTAAGTGAATTCCCAAGTGGTTTGGAAGTTGGATGCAAAGTTTGAGATGAAATGGAGGAAGATTGGTGCAAGATTTGAGCAAGACAAGAAGAGGTTTTCTTTCCTTCTTTTCCCTTGGAGGTTCGGCCAAGCTTGAGGAGAGGAGAGAGAGAGTATGGCTGATGAATGAGGCTTCCCTTGGAAGCTTAAGTTTTTGTGGTTCTAATTTGCACAAAAGTCAACTATGAATAGTACTCGCGCGCTCGCGTTTCGTGTCCGTTTTCTCTCGGGTTTATTTCACTTGTGCACTAAACCTCTAATGTACTTTTTTAACTTTATAATTATTCACTCTGAGTAGTCTAGAGCAAATTTCTTAAATCTCCATTGGGTCGATTTGACGCGAAAACGCCAATTTCCAATTCGCGCGCGATAAAGTGAAACATAAAAGAAATTCATGTAACGATAACATAATTAACTAATACTAGGGTAAATAATTATAAAATGACTATTTTAAGAATCAAAAAATGGGTCCTCACATGAGTCTAGTATTAATTCCTCAAATCTCCAATTAGTTTATATCAGCGCGACTTTTGGGAAACTTTTGACGCGCGCACGGTATAAGCTTAATTCTAACTCGCTCACATCTAATCGCTCAATTAACTTTTCTTAGTCTACTATTGATCATTCTTAATTCTCCAAGATTATTGCACTCTCGAATCGAATTTTGCCTCGAAATACGTGTACTCATTATTCCTTACTAAACGGGCCTCCGAAAAATAAATTTTGCTAACGAAACGTTTTAAAACATAAGGGAGACATTGTTCCATACAAATGCACTTAAAATGGTTGAAATAAATTATTCGGAGAAAACGGGTGAATAAATAATTAAATAAGCCAGTAAAATAAGATAAAAATAAGAAAATTTTTGGGTCCTCACATCTCCACCCTGTGCTCTATAGTAAATAGACCTAAGAGGCTTCACATGGCTATTAGCATGACCATTACCATTAGCAGCGGGTCCTTCATTTCCATTCTCCATCCCTGCAAAACAACCACAGTTCCGGATTAGAAACTTAGAGTCACTAACTTGTTCAAATATAACTTAGCGTATAACTAGGTTATAGCATCCCTATTCTTACAAGTAAAGTCTCTAGTATATCTCCCAAATAGATCCCTAACCTAGTGCTTCTGATACCAACTGTGACGCCCCCACTTCTCCTTAAGGCGAACCAAAGGGTATCCGCGGAACGCCTGCCCAACTCTCGCCAGGACTCAGTACAAAACCAGTTCAAACTTAAGGTACAATGCTAACAATGAAATCGGAATAAAGGCACGAAATCATTTCCATACATAAATATTCAATCTTACATCACAAGTTCAAAATACATCCACTTTCCAAATATACAACTTCCCAAAAGGATATCTAGACAAACACATTTCAAAATTTCTAGCCAAAAGAGTCATCAAGTAGGCTTTTCCATAATCCCTTCCAGTTCAGCTCCTGCTAAGGAAAACAAATCTAACGGGATGAGCAGATGCTCGTGAGGTCAAGAAAACATGCAAAACATGTAGTTCAAATAATAATAACACTTGAACAGGAATGAAAGCTGTAACATTCAAGTAATTCACAATTAACAATAACACACACTTGATAAGGATACAAGAGCTCTCAAGAGCTATTTTTCACTTGTTTGATCTGGAACCTCCACGAGTTGACACTCCGTCAATCAGGTAGGTTATAATCCGTAGAACTTCACTTACACTTTCCCCTTTCACCGTTACTCCTCCTGCTCCGAGCCCGCACTTCTTTTATATAAGGCGATACTACTCGAGTATGCCAAACGAGATCTCTCCAATAGATCAAGCTTATACACTTTTCCCATGGCTCACCAAGCTTCTCAACCAAGCCCATACCGGCTCGAGTCGCAAGGTCGGCCGATGAGATTTGGGCGTCCCCGATTATTATCACTAGAAGTCGAGGAGATTCACTCGAATCGACATATGCAACCATAGCATATTTAACCATTTCAACACTTCACTTACTACACTTGACAATTCACTTCAAGCAATTTACATAAACTTCACTTAAACGAGAACGAGTGCGATAAAGTACACACTCGACCTGGCATATTCAAAATACTCAATTAATAATAACAATTAAGCACGTAACAATTTTTCACACACTTGACACTCACCAAGTCAAGATAAGAGTGAGTGAACGAGCAAGTAAGTCGTTAGGCGTCCACCTCGAGATTCTCTTGCAGATCTCCTTGAGCGCCTGGACAATTAATAAGTATTCTCACTCACAACCATGTATTTATCAATTAAGAAATTACACTCATTTAGACTAGTCAATACCTCAAACAAAGAACCTTAACCACTCAAAATAAAGGTTCAAAAGTGAGGTTTTATTAACACAAGAAAAACTAATTTCCTTCATGAAATCAAGTTTAAAATGGTCAATCAATATCAAAGGACAGGGAAGAGTATCCAAAAACTCATTTCCCATCGAGTCGGAAAATTTCAGTTTTTGCACGTCAACTTAGAAAAATCAGAACTTGCACTCAGTAAGTCCAAAATTGGAAAACATTATACCGTTGGAATCTTGGTTCAAAGTACTAAAAGTTCCTAGAAGATACTTTTCCAATATTCTAAACGTAAAGACATTCAAATTTCAGCTCAAAGTGGCTGATATAAGCACACAAGACAGTTTCGATCATGTTTTTCGGCAAACTTTGGAAATTCGGAAAAATTCACAGAAACTGAACTAGCCTCTGAAATTCATAATACAATAAGAGTTCTAAACAAAGTTTCAAACACAACAAGCGGAACTAAATTCGGAGTTTGGAGTGCCAAAATATAGCAGTTCAAAGTTGACCGAAATTGAAGACTGTTCGGTCAATTTTCCAGATTTGAAGAACAACTTTGGCACATCATTTGTATATCGAAATGGTTTTAGAATGACACCAAACTCGGTACAATTAAACTCCCATATAAGGGATATTCCTCTATCAAATTTCATGTAAAAACGCGTACGGGAAGGTAGTTAACAAAACTACCAAATTTC
The DNA here is from genome assembly GCA_023065735.1 of Coffea humblotiana. Lineage (NCBI taxonomy): Eukaryota > Viridiplantae > Streptophyta > Magnoliopsida > Gentianales > Rubiaceae > Coffea > Coffea humblotiana. Next base: position 19,985,367 of record CM041216.1, read on the forward strand.
AAGAAATTTCTAAGACAAATCTGTCTTCTTGCTTTCTTTCCCTTTTTCAAACACTTTGCACCATGAAATCAGTCCCATTTTGGTTCATTTGTGAAACCAAGGCCCAAGAAACATTTCATAAGCAATTGATAGTTGGTTGACATCAAAAATTTCAAAATAAAACATCTCACAAGCAACCAAACCAGTCGGCCAGCCCAAAAGAAGGGTTTTCCAGTTTTGTCGTAGTTTGGAAATTGAACCATATCTCACTCCATACAACTTAGAATGGCGTTGGAAACTAGAATCATAAGGATATATTTCATCAGGACAAATCGTTTTCAAAATAAATTCCTAAGTGAGAGAAAATAGAGCCACAAAATGCAGCTTCTACCTTTCTCTCGGATAGGCCAACAGAACAGGGCAGCAACTTTGCCGACTCACTACGGCTCATTCATTTCGAACTAGAAAATGAATTTTTATACCGTTGGAAAACTACAAATGTCTAGTTTCAAATTCCACAAATGGCACTCGATTTCGACATCTGTACAAAGAGATATGTTCGATCAAAGACACACTGTTCAAGCTGTCCGAACACAGTTTCCAGGTTTCTTCACATTTCAAAATTTCAAGTTTTACTCAACCAATTCAAATGATTTTTGGTAGAAACTTTCTACACACCATAAAAAATATATATATATATATCAGTATCATAGTCATTTGAGCATCAAAAATTCGAAGTAAAGGCATGGCAATAACAGGACAGATTTCGGCCAGCATTCCTATTCAATTTCCTTCGATCTTTCCTTCGATTCTCTATCCATAATCATCTTAAACAACACTTAAAACAACTCAAACCAAGCATTATATCATTATATCAGCCCATACAACCAAGGTGGGAATTCATAGAGCCCACTTCAACCAATCCAATCCAAGTAATAACAACAATAATGAAGCTACAAGCTTCAAAGCCAAGGATAAAACTCATTAAAGCCAAGAATGAAAGATTGGATGGTGTTGGATGGTTACCTCCTAGATTTAAGAGAAACCAGAAATTTTTGGCACCAAAAGCTCCAAGAAAACCGCCAAGATGAAGTCTTTCTTCTAGCTTAAGTGAATTCCCAAGTGGTTTGTGAGTTGGATGCAAAGTTTGAGATGAAATGGGGGAAGATTGGTGCAAGAATGTGAGAACCCGAAAATTTTCACATTTTCAAGTATTATTTTATTTCTGTGCCTATATTTTATACTGTCCTTTGAAAATATTAAATGTTTAGTACATTTTACAAGTAAGTACAGTTTTTAAATCATTTTCCTAGTATAAGTTAGTGTACATAACTTGAAGTGCATTTGTTAGATGTGGGGCCCGCTAGTGCGATATAATTTTTCCGATTAGGTGATGAAATACTAAGTGATATTATTTTCCAAGGTGCTAAGAGATGATTAGAGGGTAAATTAGGTAGACTAATCATTGGAGGAGAGAAGATAAGCTTGGAACCTTCAAGATGCCATGTGTCATGCTTTGATTGGAAGTTGGACTTTTGACCAAGAAGATTAACCTTTACCAAAACCAATTTTTGACCAATTTTCCTCCCATTTTTCCTTGCTCTTGGCCGAACCTCTTGACAAGAAAAACAAGAGAGAGCTCTTCAATTTCCAACTTCAATCCTTGCTCAAATCTTGAGTTTTAACCAACCAAATTAGAAACTACACCATACAAGTGATCACTAAGGAGGACTAAGGGTTTTGGTGGAGTTGACTTGGAGGAGGAAGTCTAAGCTACCATTTTTCTTTGAGATTTCAAGGTAAGGTTGTTAAGAACATCCTTTTTGTTTCCAATAGTTGCAATTAGTGGCCTATGGTGGCTTGCTAACATGATTAATGGATGATTTTGTGGATTAATGGCGAGTTGGTTAAATTTCTGATTTTATTGGGAATTTTCTATTTTATATGATAAGTATTGGCTAGACTTGGATTGATGGCTTAATATTGTATATAATGGAGCTCTTATGTGTGAATTATGGTTAATTGCAGAAATTTCAGTTTGGTATGCACAATTTCGGCTTTAGGGTTTCAATTAGGGTTTCCAATTTGGGGGTTTTATTGTGGATGGTTGTAAAGCTTCAATTGGTTGCATTTTAAGGGTGTTTGATAGCTTATGGTTGGTATTTGAAATTGTGGTTGAATGATATGATTTGGTGATTGGTTTGTGTTTTGGAAAGTAAGGAAAAACAAGGGGAAATGCTGTCCATTTATTGTCTTAAAGTTTAAGTGTATGAAATGAGTTGTGAAAGGTGATTTTGTGATGCATTGGATTTGCTTTGCTTAGAGTAGCTTAGTGCCACTCTAGTAGTGTTAAATGAGTCATTTTACTTGCACTTATACCGTTTCGTTTTAACCATGATGCTTAGCAACCAATGCTAGGTTGAACTTCAAATGTTTACTCAATTGTTTTCCAAAACAAAGAGGAGTGGCTTAGGGTTTTCCGGCCACGAAAACCTTTTTTTAACAAGTTAGATTTTGGTGAGAATTCAAGGTATTGTCTACCTTTTTCACATGATTTTAACCAAGACATTTGTTGCACATTATTTCTTTACATATGTATTAGTTTTGAGCCAAACAAACGTTTTACGAAAAGAGGAAAAAATTCTACTGTTCACTATCCGGCCGACTATCCGGCCAACTCTTGGCCGGATTGCTGGCCGGATTGACAGGGGAAGACGAAAAAATTAGGGTTGCTCACTGCCTTGAATCCGGCCGACAATCCGGCCGGATATCCGGCCAACTTCTGGCCAGATTCTGACGTGGCACTGTTCCAAAATTTTCTGATGAAATTTTCTAAAACTCTTTTGAGTTTAATTCTATGTTTGGTTTGGGAAAACTTTTAGTTACTCAATTTTTTTGATCAAAATGTACTCTTTTACTTTTAAAAATCATACTTCTACTTTGTACTCGTTTTATTCGGATTTCTTTGATGCACCCAAATATTTTGATGATAGAACCGTATATGTTTACTTGGTTACTCTAGGGTTTCTTGGAGACTAAGGTTGATATCCGGAGGGATACTTTGGACGTTTGCTTGCTTAGGTGAGTGTTCTATATACGATTTGTTTCTAATGACTGTGAATTGTTGTGACTATTTGGATTGTTGCTTTATTACGTGATTGCGATATGTTATGTTTCCAAAAGGATTTTTGCTAGGCGAGTGTGTACTTTATCGCACTCGACCTAAATGAACGTGAACTTTCAATGATTGAATGATTAAACGTTACTTGTGCATGAATGTAAGCCTTCGGGCTGAATTGGGCCCTTGCCCTTGGTTATTGGTCGACTCGAGCCAGAAGCGGACTCGATCGGGCGATTAGTGACCCTGGGTGAATGTGAATGTTTGGTATACTCGAGTATTACCACGTGGTTTGGTGTGGACTGGACAATGCGCTGGCCAGAACGGGGAGAATCAAATGAACGAATGAATGACAAGAATGACGGAGGGATTTTTAAAGTCAAATGAAATTTTCTAAATGATTGAAGGAATGGGTGGTCGATGAACGAACGAACGAATGACTCCATGTATCCTTTTAATGAATGTGTTACCTTTGCCTTATATTGTAAATGTTATCTGGATTACTTGTTGTTACGTGCTAATGTCCTTGTTTAATTGCTTAGTTGAGTATATAGAACCTCGCTGGGCTTTTAGCTCATTCCACGCCGTTTGTTTTCCTTAACAGGGGTTGCGAGCAAGGGCGAGAGACCTGTAGAGTATAGTTTAGCCTTTTGTATTGTTTTGGCTTTTGATCTTGTTCTAGTGCTTGATTAGGGTTGGAATGTACTAAGAATTTAAAGCTTTGGTTATAGTTGGGACTGTATATTTGATTACGATTGGAATGAATGTAAATTTGTATTTCCAATTTGGGATTTGTCTTCGTTTCCTCAAGGGTTATCTTATTTTGTTCGGAGAGAGTGAACGAGTCCTGGCGAGAGCTGGGCAGGCGGTCCGCCGAACCCTTTGGTTCACCTTAGGGTAAGGTGGGGCTGTCACAAAGAATGGTGGAAAGTTTTCTTCCTTCTTTCTTGGTGGAGTTCGGCCAAGCTTGAGGAGAGGAGAGAGAGAGTATGGCTGATGAATGAAGCTTCCTTTGGAAGCTTAAGGGTTTTGTGGTTACAATTTGTACAAAAGTCAACCATAAATAGTGTTCGCGCTCATGCGTTTCGCATCCGTTTTCTCTCGGGTTTGTTTCACTTGTGCACTAAACCCCTAATGTACTTCCTTTTACATTATAATTATTCACTTTTAATAGTCTAGTCGTAATTTCTTAAATCTCCACTGGGTCGATTTGACGCGAAAAACGCGAACTTCCAATTCGCGCGTGATAAAGTGAAACTTAAAAGAAATTCTTATAATGATAATATAAGTAACTAATACCAGGGTAAATAATCATAAAAATAACTATTTTAGAAATAAAATAAAAGAAATAAATAATAAAAAATACGAGTCCTCACAAAATTTGAAGTGTTTTCTCTCTTATTTCCTCTCTAAGGTTCAGCCATAAGGAAGGAGATATGGAGGAAATTTTTTGGTCAATTGCAAGATAAAAACTAGAAGAAGTCTTAGTCAAAGAAAGCTTCCTACGTTGACACTTGTCGTCTCTTGGTTCCATTCCTATCTCTTTGTCTTCTTAGCCTCTAGTTGCTAGTTTATGCTCCTCTAATACACTCTTAATACTTCTAATCACATAATCCCTCTAGTACCACACTCGTTCTCATCCACCAAATTAATGCACGCATCTCGCTAGTCGGTCAAACTACCATAATACTCTACGAAACTAACATGCATCAAAATTATAAAAGGGAAAAGAGAAAATCATAACTTAACCTTTAAAATCACCATCAATTAAGGCTAGCAAATAAGCAAGTAAAGTAAAATTAAAAGGAAATATAAATTAATTTTTCCCAAAAATAAGAGAAAATTTAAAATAATTTTCGGGTTCTCACAAGTATTAAGCTTGGTCTTGGTCAAGAGGTTGGATAGATGATTGACAAGTGGCAACACAAGAAGTAATACCCATCTAATTGTCTCAATTTTACTAAAATATCTAGTTCTCCTCCAAGTATCTCTTAACACCTCTAGGCACAATATCCCTTTTGCACAAAACTCCCTCTAATCCACCAAATTTATCGCACATACCTCACTAGTTGGTCACACTAGCACAATGCACTATGAAACTCAACATGCAATAAGTTGAATAAGGAAATCAACCAAGAATTTAGGATAAGTAAGTTAAAATAAAAAGTTATGAAAATAACTTTCGGATCCTCACACTCGTGGTCGTTTACATCACTATCCATTACTTTTCAAATGTAGGGAGTTGTCAAGAGGTTCATTTTCTTTTAGATTCCTCAATGTCTGAAAATCACATAAAGATTCTTATCTATTGTTCAGGACGCTTGGTATTACCAAGCCCCGGAGTTGGGATGGAGCTATTTTATTGAAAGCTTCTTGCTACAAAGTTAAAGCTTAAATTGTGGAATAAAGAGGTGTTTGGTTATATGAATGATACTATTCAAAAGGCAGCTAATTCTATGAAGAGATCTAAGATGGACTATAATCAACTACGGTCAAATTAGGTTAGGGAGAAATTTCATGAAGCTAGAGACCAACACACGCAGGAATTGGCTTTGGAGTGTGATTTTTGGAAATAGAAAGCAGCTATAAAATGGCTAAAGGAAGGGGATGCGAACACTTCTTTCTTTCATTCTTATGTTAAGCAAAGAAGGTGTGCCAATTTTATTGCACAAATTGAAGATGAGGTTGCTAGGTGGCTTGAGGAATTGCTACAAATTAAACAGTTAGCAATTCATTTTTATTCTACATTGTTTTCTGCTGATAGAGGTGTTTCTTAGATACAATTGTGTCCGTTTGATCTTCCACAGGTTTTGTAGCAAGATTGTATGTATATAATCAAACTTCCTTCGATGGAAGAGTTGCATTTGGTGATTATGTCATTCGAGGTGAATAGTGTAGCAAGTTTAGATGGTTTTGGGCTGAGATTTTATTAGTATTGTTAGGACATAATCAAAGTTGACTCGTTGAATGCGATTCAAGTTTTTTCCAGATGTGTGCCTCAACTACAAGATTTTATGAGCACTCTTATTGTACTTGTTCCAAAGAAAGAAGGAGCTACTACTAGGAAAGACTTTTGGCCAATAAGTTTATGCAATGTTAGTTTTAAAATTATTTCTAAGATTTTAACTAACAGGTTCAATAGTTAATTGCTAAAATATTATTTCTCCATGGCAAACTAATTTTGTGTTCACAAGAACTATTCTCTGAGATTGACAGGAAATTGGTTGCACCTAATCTCATTTCAAAATTAGACATGCTGAAGGCATATAACTGGGAGGAGTGGTCCTTTTGATGTTCATGCTTAGGGCTGATGGGCTTTTGATATGTGTACAAATTTAATTCCAAAATACACTCGTTTTACTGCAAGTATATAGGCCAATTAATAGTTTAGGGTATATTCGGGTCGATTCCACGAGGAACTAATATACAAGTACTAGATCCTTAGCTTACCTTATTGTTTAGACTAATATCAAATAAAGAGTAAGAAAAAGCAACCAAACTACTTACTATTTTTTAACTAACCAACTTATAGAGAGAAGTACTTGGAGAAAATTCACTAAATATTCAAGTTCTAAGATGTAGAATCCACTTATTGTCCAAAAAATACAAGTGAATGAATTTTACCTCTTGTTACAACTCTTGTTTAACTAGGGATTCATTTCCAATATTACCCAAACTCATTCTCATGATGTAGTGGCTTAAACTAACTTAGCCTTTCCTATTCTCATGGTAAAGAACTAAATCTAGTCATTTAGTTTCATGAAATGATAAGAAAATCCACTTAATTGTACCTCTACTCTCGTGAATCTACTCCTTAAGTTCCATTTATCTTGTTCCATCATTATTACCAATTTCATTGAGTAACAATAACTAAAAACATACTATTGGTGATCAAGCAATAGCAAGTAATAAGCATGCATAAATGAACAAGTTAATACAAGAGATAACAAGTCACATTCAACTCATATTATGGTACCAAAAGCTTCATCTATTCCCTAGATTTTAAAGTTTAGCTCATAATAATAAATAAGACCATAAAGCTCATATATTCATTGCATGAACTCATATTGAATCACAAGTAAAGATAGATGAGAAAAGCTAAACCAAATAGATGAGCAAGCTCTTAAGATCTTCTATTTGTTCACCAAAATAAGTTGTACAATGAAGTATTTCTCCAAATTCCTCTTTACAAGACTTTCTCTCCTAATGAGAGAACAAGATGGACTAAGTTCTTCCTTCTAAAACTACTTTGTTCTCTTCTATGATTCTTACAATATATAGATGTTAACTGTGACGACCCCACCGCTCTCTAGAGCGTACCCCAGAGTTTAGCTGACCGTCTGCCCAGCTCTCGCCAGGACTCACTCACTTACCTCAAAAAAAATAAGTTACAACCTCAAGAGTAAATAAAACAACAGTTCCAAAGCTTGGAACGTACGAATACATTCATTTCTATCTCAAACATTCTTACAATCCCAAATATAACAAAAGATTTAAGATTCAGATAATTCAACCCTAATCGAGCACTAGCGCGAGTACAATCGCCAAAAAAAATTCAAAAACTAGACTATGCTAGCCTGTACCAGCCTCACGCCCTCGCTCATACCCCCTGTAAGGAAAACAAAACTAATAGAGTGAGCTAAAGCTCAGTGAGGTTCCAAAACATCATGCAGACCCAAATAGCAAGTTGACTATTATTTAAAAGTGAAAGTATCAAAGTAGCGAGCATAAGAAGTTAAGAACTGAGCAATAACACTTCGTATAGCCAATCATTAAGTATTCAACATTTTCAAGTGAAAGAATACAGTCTCTTTTGCCAACTAGCTCCGCCATAGCTTTACCAAGTAGTAGTTGACACTCCGTCAACTTTCATGTAGAGTAACCAGTCCAGTAGTGCTCCACTTAACTCCAATCTCCGTCCACCATTCAAACCCCTTACCGGGCCTGAACTCCAAGATAAACATTGATGGTAATACTCGAGCATACCGATTAGTCGAAAGATAACATTTCACTCGACAAAACTAGAGACCCAAGGTTCGTTATCTAATCGACCAGGCCTTTGCCGGCTCGACTCGATTAACTAACCACAGGGTTTTTGGAATTCCAGATAATACTCAACTCATATACATGTATATCAAGTCAATTGCAATCAATGCACAGTAATAAGTCACATTAGGGCAAGTGCGATAAAGTACACCCTTACCCGACCAAACCAATTAAATATTATCCGATCACATTAGTAAAGCATTTAAATTAAGTATCAAGTTCAATCATGCACTTGGAAACACTCACCAATGACTTATTGCTTTTCAAAACAACGTTCAGGTGCAACTCCCCGGTTGGAGTCCAAATCTGCGATAAAATATCATTTAAACGGTTTAAAATCAATTAGGGTTCGAAACATAGGAGTTTCTGTGATGCCCCCACTTCTCCCAAGGGTATCCGCGGAACGCCTGCCCAGCTCTCGCCAGGACTCAATACAAGTCAAATTTAAACTTAAAAGTACACAGCCAATAATAAAAGACAAAATAAGGAGAAGTCTCTCCCTAAATAAATCTTCAAGTCTTACATCACAAGTTCTCAAAATTTCATCAACTTTCCCAAAATACCACCACTAGAAGTCGGCTAATCAATTACATCCCAAAATACTAATCAAAAGTAATCAAACGGTCTTCTCCAAAATTCTTTCCATTCCGATCTCATGTTAAGGAAAACAAAACTAATGGGGTGAGCGAACGCTCAGTGAGGCCAAGAAACACACATGCAAACACATAGTCCAAGTAACAATAACATTGATACAGTAAGTAAAATTATAAAGTTCGAGTAATTAACATTTCAAGTAGGAAAAGTAACCAGAAACAATTTAAGGATACTGGAGCTCTCAGGGGCTAAACTCCACTCACTTCGCCAAGGCTCGATCAAATACCTCCACGGGATGACACTCCGTCAAAACTGGGTAGGTATTAAATCCGTAGAACTTCACTTATTCTACAATTCCCGTTCACCGTTACACCCCCTGCTCCGGGCCCGCACTTCTTTTATAAAAGGCACTACTCCACGAGTATGCCAAGTGAGATCTCTTAATAGATCAAGCTTTTGATTATCTCATGGTTCACCGAGCTTCTCGACCAAGCCCATACTGGCTCGAGTCGCAAGGTCGGTCAATTGAGATTTGGGCGTCCCCCGATTACTATTATGAGTCAATGAGATTCACTCCAATCGACAAATACAATTATAAGCCGATGAAATTCACTCCAATCGGCATATTCAACCACAATTATACATTCAATTATGAGCAATTCAATTATGTAATCAATTAAAAGAGAACGAGTGCAATAAAGTACACACTCGACTCGACAATTGTAAGTCACTTAATCAATAAGAAGCAATTCACATAATTGGCAACTATTCATGCACTTGACACTCACAAATTCAAAATAAGTGATTAAGTGCAAATATGATCTTTAGTGGTCGGCTCCGAAATTCCCTTCAAGATCCTCCTGAGCGCCTGAAAAAATAACAATAAACTATCACTCACAAATACTTACAAACCCCTTGCCAAACAAGGAAGAATGTACACTTGCGTAATACTAAGACAATATCTTAAAAGAGTTTTAATATTCTCGAAAATCGAGATTCAAACGTGAAGATTTAAAGTTACACGAGAAACTTGCAACCTCCATGAACATGAGTTTAAAACGAATGATCGATATCGACAGACAATGAAAAGTTCTTAAAAACTCATTTCCCAAGGAATCATGAATTTTCAGCTTTGCGCGATAAACTTGGTAAAATCACATCTTGAGTTCAGTATGCCAAAAAATGGGAAACTTTATACCGTTGGAAACTAGATCCAAAGTACTAAAAGTTCTCAGAAGACACTTTTCCAAGGTTCCAAACAAAAAGCATTCATTTTTCTGCTCAAAGTTGCTGATTCAAGAAGACAAGACAGAACCAGTCTTGGTTTTCGGCGATGTTTGAAAATCAGGCAAAATTCACAGAAAATGAATCAGTCTCTGAAATTTATAACACGATAAGAGTCCCAAACAAATTTTCAAACACAACAAGCGGAACTAAATTCGGAGTTTTGAGCAACAAGATATAACAGTTTAAAGTCGGTTGATTTTCACAACCTGACCAATGGATTTCCAGATTTGAAGAGCAATGTTTGGGGCATTATTTAGGCATCGAAATGGTATTGAAATTACACCAAATTTGGTACACTTAAACCTCCACATATGGACTACCTCTCTATCTAAATTTAGATAAAAACTCGTACAGGAAGGCAGTTAACGAAACGACCAAAGTTTGTGAAATGTTTCAAAGCTAATCTGCCATCCTATTTCTCTTTCTTTTTCAAAAGTTTCGTCCAACGAAATCTACCCCAATTCGCTCAAATTTTGAAACCCAAGTTCCAGAAACATTTAATAAGCAATTGACACTAAAATTTTCGAAGTATAAGATCCCAAAACAGATTTGGCCATTTGGCCAACAAGGAAGGAAAAATCTTTCAATTTCCAGCTTTGTTGCAGTTTCAAAACTAAACCATATCTAACTCTACACAAATTCAAATTGAGAATGGTTGAAGGCGTTGGAAACTAGGTTCAAAATTATACAATTCATCAGAAGTCATCATTTCCGAAAATCTTTTCACAAATGGGACAAAATCAAGGCACAAGATGCAGCTTCCCAGTTTCATTCGAATAGACAGTCAAAACAGAACAGCCAACTTTGCCGACTCTTTACGGTTCACTCAAAATGAACTAGTAGGTGATTTTTATACCGTTGAAAATCTATGAATGTCTCGTTTTGAATGCCACAAACGGCACTCAATTTTGACTTTTGCACAAAAAGTTATGTTCGGACAAAGGACCACTGTCCGGGTACCCTGCTATACGTTTTCCAGATTTGAACCTTTACCAAAACTCAAGTTTTGAGCAACCATTCGATACGATTTTTGAAAGGCACTTTGTACACACAATATACAACATATATCCATCAATTTCACAGCCAACCAAGCATCAAAATTTCGAAATAAAAACTGAACAACATGGACAGAATTTTCGGCCAGCTTGCCATCACAACTTTCCTTCGATTTCTCTCCACTTTCTAACCATAATCCTCTCATTTATCACATAAACAACCATAATCAAACAATCAAGTCTCAAGTCAGCTACCTACAAGACTTCTCAAGACCGCTAGCCTATGATTTAAAGCGAAATAAATGGTTCCTCGAGTCCTCTAACCTTTTTTCTTGCTTAGGGTTGTAAACCCATGAAACTAACGACTAATCTTTGAATAAATGGAAAGATTAAAGGAGATGAAAGGTTACCTCCTAAACCCTAGATGAAATCAGATTTTTCCACCAAAAATTCTGCAAGAAACTCCACAAGATGTTGCCTTTCTTCAAGCTAGAGTTGATTTCCAAGAGGTGTGGAAGTTGGATGAAGAAATGGAGCAAGATTGGCGCAAGAAAAGTGAAGCTTTCTTCCTCCTTGTCTTCCTTGGAGTTTCGGCCGACCAAGAGGAGAGAGAGAGAGGTTTTTATGTGTTTGGCTTGTGTTGGAAGATTGGAGGGAAAAGGAGCTAATAAGCTTGCCAAAAGTCAACTTTGAATAGTTGTCGAAATAGTGTCGTGCACTACCACTTTCTCTTTTGTTTGATATACTCATGCACTAACCCTCCAATGTAATTCCTTTAATACTGTAATTTCTCACTCTTACTAGTCTAATTATTAATTTCTCAGATCTCCACTTAGTCGTTCCGGCATGACTTACGCGAACTTTCGACTCGCGCGCGATAAGGCGAAATTTAAGGGCAATTCATGCAACTAAAATATAATTAACTAATTCTAAGGCAAATAATTATAAAATGACTATTTTAAGAATAAAAACATGAGTCCTTACATCCTTTTTTCTTTAAAAGAATTTCGTTCACGAAATTCATACCTTGATCCGGAAATAGGTCTGGGTACTTCTTTCGAATCTCCTCCTCTACTTCCCAAGTCATTTCTTCTACTCCGTGATTTCTCCAGAGGACTTTTACCAAAGGGATTCGGTTATTCCTTAGTTCATTCACCTTACGATCCAGAAGCTTCACTGGTCTCTCCTCACAAGTCAGTGCTTTATCAATCTCAATATTTTTTGGTTGCAGTACGTGAGACGGATCTGGATGATATTTCTTGAGCATAGATACGTGGAAAACGGTATGAATCCGAGATAAACTTGGTAGCAGTTCCAACTTATAATCCACGTTTCCCACACGTTGGAGTATCTTATAAGGCCCTACGAATCTAGGTTACATCTTCCTTCCTTTTTCGGCCATCAAACTTGCTTTTAGAGGAGTGATCTTAAGGAAAACTTGATCTCCAACCGCAAATTCTAAATCTTTCCTTCGATTGTCTGCATAGCTCTTCTGACGATTCTGTGCGGTTTGAATCCTCTAGCGTATTAACTCCACCTTTTCTCGCGCCTCTTCAATCCAAGGCACTGCAGTTGGGTCTAAAATCTTTCTTTCACCTACTTCATCCCAACAAATCGGAGATCTACACTTCCGGCCACAAAGAGCTTCATACGGAGCTATTTGAATATATGAATGGAAACTATTATTATATGCAAACTCCACCAATGTCAAGTACTTACTCCAATTCTCTCCAAAATCCAAAATACAGGTTCTCAACATGTTCTCAAGGGTCTGAATTGTCCTCTCAGACTGTCCATCTGTCTGTGGGTGGTAAGTATTGCTAAAACTCAATTTGATTCCTAGAATTTTTTGCATCTTCTACCAGAATCAAGAAACAAACCAAGGGTCTCAGTCAAATACAATATTTACAGATATCCCATGTAGCCTTATAATCTCATCCAAATATAACTTCGCTAACTTCTCCAATAAGTACTTCATACTAATCAGTAGAAAAAGAGCAGATTTGGTCAATCTATCTACTATTACCCAAACAGCATCGTGATCTCTTTGTGTCCTTGGCAATCCATATACAAAATTCATAGTGATATTTTCTCATTTCCACTCGGGTATCTCTAAAGGTTGCAATAAGCCAGATGGTTTCTGATGTTCGGATTTAACCTGATGGCAAATTAAATAAGTCTGGACAAATCGAGCAATTTCCTTTTTCATGTTCTCCCACCAGTACAAACTCTTCAAGCCTTGGTACATTTTATTCCCTCCAGGATGTACCGTGTACTTAGATCGGTATGCTTCTTCCAAGATCTCATTCTTAAACCCTTCGTCCTTTGGCACTACTATACGATTCCGAAATCTTAGTACACCATTTGTTCCCAAATTAAAATCTAACTTTTCTCCCTTACTAACTTTCTCCAACCACTTTTGTACTTCAACGTCCTTCCCCTGAGCTTCCTTGATACGTTCCAACAGAGTGAATTTCACGACAATGTTCCCAAGGATCACTTTTCTTGGTTCGAGACGACAGTTCCAAACACTAACCTTTTCCAACAAGTGCAATTCCTTAATCATCAATTCTGTCACTTGCACTTGACGACTTAAAGCATTTGCTACCACATTAGCCTTCCCTGGGTGATAATTGATCGTACAATCATAATTCTCTAAAAATACCACCCATCTACGTTGTCCCAAATTCAACTTCTTTTGGAAAAACAAGTACTTAAGGTTCTTGTGGTCGGTAAAAACTTCAAACGTCACCACATATAGGTAATGTCTCCACTTCTTCAATGCAAATACTATAGCTGCTAACTCCAAATCGTGAGTTGAATAATTTCTCTCGTGAGGTTTTAATTTCCTAGAGGCATATGCAATCACTGTGACGCCCCCACTTCTCCCTAAGGCGAACTAAAGGGTATCCGCGGGACGCTTGCCCAACTCTCGCCAGGACTCGGTACAAGTCTCATTCAAGTTTAATACAATACTAACTATCACGACAAGACAAAGTAAAGAAGGTAAGTCGCTTCCGTAAATAACATTAAAAGTTACACCACAAGTTCCAAAATATATCAATCTTTCAATTCTTACATTGGTTCCCAAAAGATACATTAATTCCCAAAATATACAACAGCCACAATAACTAGTCAGTTCCATTGGAAACTCTATTACAAAAGTACATAAAAATGGTTCCTCCGAGTCTCACTCCACGACCATTCCTGTTAAGGAAAACAAATCTATGGGGTGAGCAATCGCTCATGAGGCCAAGAACACACATGCAAGCACATTGACCAAGTAACAATCCCAATTAATGAGTAAAACAATAATATTCAAGTAAGTGACAATTCGAGCAAGAAAAGTAAACAGAAACAATTCAAGGATATAGGAGCTCTCAGGAGCTATTTTTCACTTTCACATCATGAACCTCCACGAGTTGACACTCCGTCAATCGGGTAGGTTACAGTCCGTAGAACCACACTTATCATGTCCCCGTTCACCATTACATACCCCTGCACCGGGCCCGCCTGTCATTCATTTGAGGCACTACTGCTCGAGTATGCCAAGCAAGACCTCTCACTAGGTCAAGCTTACGTTTTCTCATAGTTCACCAAGGAGCCCGACCAATCCCATGCCGGCTCGAATCCAAGGTTGGCCAGTGAGAGTTGGGCGTCCCCATGTACATTTGTGAGTCGAGGAGATTCACTCCAACGACGTATGCAGCCATAGCATACCATTTAATTCATTCAATCATTCAATATCATTCAATCATTCATTTCATTCATTCAATCATTTAATACATTTCATTCCATTCATTTCAAATGAGAACGAGTGCGATAAAGTACACACTCGACTCCATTTTCAAAATCTCCAATCATTTATAACAGTTGAGCATGTATCAAGTACTCATACACTTGACACTCACCAAATAAACAAAGAAATAATGCCCACTTGAGGGTTCAGACGTCCACCGTGGGATTCTCTTGAAGGTCCTCCTGAGTGCCTGAGCAATTAATAATGAACTATCACTCAGAAACCCCAATTATCAAAGAAGATTGTACTAGAGCACAATCTAAGAAAATCTCATGAAAATGAGCTTTAATTACTCGTAAATCGAGGCTCAAAGGTGGGGTTTTAAAATACAAGAGAATCTGATTTTCATCTTTGAAATCAAGTGTAAAACGGTCAAGTGGTATCGAAGGAAAATAATAAGTTCTAAAAACTC
Organism: Coffea humblotiana; assembly: GCA_023065735.1. Lineage (NCBI taxonomy): Eukaryota > Viridiplantae > Streptophyta > Magnoliopsida > Gentianales > Rubiaceae > Coffea > Coffea humblotiana. The sequence goes on from CM041216.1 coordinate 20,000,597, forward strand.
AATTTCCTTTAAGTTTGGAAATTTCTGATTTGTTAAGCAATTTTAGAAAAATCGTATCTCACTCTCTACAAGTCCAAAATTGGAAAACTTGGTACCGTTGGAAACTTCTTCCAAAGTACTAAAAGTTCTTAGAAGACATTTTCCATGATTCCAAATGGAAGGTATTCACAATTCGGTTCAAAATTGCTGTTTTAGGCTTATCAAGACAGTTTCGGGGTTGGTTTTTGGCTAACTTTGAAAATTCGGAAAAATTCACAAAATCCAAAATAGCCTCTGAAATTTGGAACTCAATTAGAGTTACAAACAAAGTTTAAAATCCACAAACAAAACAAGAATCGGAGTTTTGAGCGCCAAGATATAGTAGCTCAAAGTTGGGTACGAAAATGAAGTCCACTGGGCAAAATTCCAGATTTGAAGCTTGAACTTTGGGACTTTAGTTGGGCATCGAAACGGACTCAGAATGGCACCAAATTTGGCAGTATTACCCTACCATATAAGGGCTATTCCCTCTGTCAAATTTCATATAAAAATTCATTCGGGAAGTTAGTTAAAAAGTCACTAAAGTTTCCAAATTTCCAAGGCTAAGCTGCCTTGTACTTCCATTCTCCTTTTCTCAAACATTTGGCCAACGAAATTTTCTTAAACATGGTTCATTTATGAAGACAAGGTCTAAGAAACCTTCAAATTACATTCGGTAGGTGTTTAACACCAATAATTTCGAAATAACAAGTCCCAAATCAAGATTTGCCATAAATCAGTCCAGAATTAGGGTTTTTCCTCCACTGAGACAGTTTCATAATTCGGCCATAACTCACTCAATTCAACTTGGAATTGAGTGTGGTTGATGGTGTTGAAAACTAAATTCATAAGGCTACAATTTCACAGAAGAATTGTTTTAAAATTCTGTCCACAACTAGCTCATTTCGAGCATCAAGTTGCAGCTCATAACAGGTTTCCCAACTCAGCCGAAAAACAGGACAGGTGACTTTTGAAAGGCTGGTACGGTTCACTCAAGTGGAATCAGAGAATGAATTTTATACCGTTGGAAAACTAGAAGTGTCTAGTTTCTAATGCCGCTAACAGCACTCGATTTCAACATTGGAGCAAAAATGTTATGGTCGAAACACAATCACTGCCAGAGAGACTCTGGTCACGTTTTCCAGTTTTGGTGAAGTTTAGAAATCTCAACTTTTACCCAACCAAATCAAGTAATGTTTTGAGAAACTTTCTACACAACCCATATTACACATTTAAATCAAAATCAAGTCAATTGGACCACAAAATTCGCACCAAGAGGCACGGCAAAAGAGGGGCAGAACCGTCCCTTTTTCTCATTTCACCTCCTTTGAGTTTTCTTCCACAATACAACTTATATTCACTAGATTAAGCACTAATCCAACACAATTAACACCCAACATCATCAAAGTCATCTCATCAAGTCCATGGTGAGATTTCATAGAGCCCACTCACAAGATTTCCAACAATATAGAGCTACCCACATGCATCTAAGAGCTCACAAGTGCAATATAACGTATAAAACCAAGATTCAAGAGGTTGATCGCTTGTTACCTCCTTAGATGACTAAAACAGAAATTTTTTGGCCCTTTGAAGCTCAAGAAAACCATGAGAATGGTGCCTCCCTTCTAGCTTAAGTTGATCTCCAAGTTATTTGCAAGGTGTAGTGAAAGTTTGAGGTGATTTGGTGAAGAAATGGAGCAAGAAAGTGAAGAGCTTTGGTTCTTCTTCCTCCTATGGTGATGGCCGGCCAGCTTGAGTGAAGAGAGAGGAGTGTTTGCTGAAAATAAAGCTTCCTTGAGAAGCTTAAGTGTGTGGCCAAAAGGTGCCCCAAAGTCAGCTCTCGCTAGTGCGCGCACGCGCGCGTTTCGTGCTCATTTCTTCTCGAATTTGTTTCAATTGTGCATTATACCTCTAATGCACTTCCATTCATACTATTATTATTCACTCTTAGTAGTCTAGAAATAATTTCTAAAATCTTCCAATTAGTCGCGCGCGCGAAAACGCGAGTTTCCAACTTGTGCGTGATAAAGCAAAATTTCTAAGAAATTCTTATAACGATAGTATAACTGACTATTACTTGAGTATTTAAACATAAAAATAACTATCTTAGGACTAATGTATGAGTCCTCACTCTCCAAACTCACTGTACTCTCAAATCGCTTATTATCTCCAAATGCGTATTCACTATTCTCACTTAACGAGTTTTCAAAAATTAAATTTTGAAACGAGTCATTTTAAAAATATAAGTAAGTCATAGTTCCATGTAATTGGGTCTAAAAAGGTTGAAATAAAATTTTCGGAGTAAACGGGCATTAAATATTTAAATAAGCTAGTAATAGAAATTTAAAACAAGTAAATTTGCGAGTCCTCACAATCACCTTATCATTCTGCATCAATACACACCCCAAACCTTCTTTGGAAGCATCTGTATATACTACAAAATTATCCTTTCCATTTGATAAAGCTAATACAGGTGCCCTTGTCAAGCGTTTCTTTAACTCCTTGAAAACTCTCTTCACACTTCGGACTCCATATAAATTTTTCACTTTTCTTAGTCAAATCAGTCATGGGTCCAGCGATCTTAGAAAAAACTTTGATAAATCTCCGGTAATACCCTGTTAATCCTATGAAATTTCGAATTTCAGTAGGGTTTTCCGGTTGCTTTCACTTAGAAACTGCTTCAACTTTGGCTGGATCCACCTTAATTCCGTCCTTGGAAATTATATGACCTAAGAAAGTTACTTCCTTCAACCAGAATTCACATTTGCTAAACTTAGCATACAACTGATGTTCCCTCAAAGTTTGTAAAACAACTCTCAAATGTTTCTCATGATTCTCCAGAGTTTAGAATACACCAATATATCGTCAATGAATACTACTACAAATTGGTCCAGATAAGTTTTAAAGATTCTGTGCATTAAATTCATAAAAGCTGCAAGTGCATTAGTCAATCCAAACGGCATCAATTCAAAGTGTCCGTACCTCGAGTTGAAAGCAGTTTTAGGTATATCTTTTTCCAAAATCCTCAATTGGTAATACCCTTGCCTAAGATCCAACTTTGAAAATACCACCGCTCCTTACAATTGATCAAATAACTCATCAATGTGGGGTAAGAGATATTTATTCTTGATGGTAACATCATTCAAGCCTCGGTAATCTATGCACAAGTTCAAACTCCCATCTTTCTTTTTAACAAACAATACCGGAGTTCCCCATGGTGAATCACTTTCTTTTATAAAGCCTCGCTCTAGAAAGTCCTGTAATTGCAACTTTAACTCTTTCAATTCAGCCGGAGCCATTCTATACGGCGTCTTAGAGATAGGTGCTACTCCCAAAGTCACATCAATCTTAAAGGCTATCTCCCTTTCCGGAGGTAAAGACTCTAGTTCTTCAGGAAAAACATCTTGATGCTCGTTAACTACTGGCATATCTTCCAATCTCACCTTATCACTAGGAGTATTTATCAGAAAAGTCAAATATCCTTGAACTCCCTTACTCAACATCTTTCTAGCTCGAATCCCTGAAATAAGAGCAGATGAGTCTAGTCTTCCCCTTACATCTAATTTTAGGGTTGCCTCTCCCGAAATACACAACTCTACCGTTTTCATCTTACAATTCAACTGAGCATGGTAACGAGCTAACCAGTCCATTCCTAGGATTAGGGGTGTAAACGAATCGAGCCGCTCGCGAGCGGCTCGATTCAAGCTCGAGTCGAGCTCGACATTTTTCGAGCTCGAGTCGAGCTCGAGCTGGTCGAGTCAAGCTCGAGCTCGAACTCGAGCTCAAAATATTAAGCTCGTTAGCTCGCGAGTCGGCTCGCGAGCTCGAGTATATATATATATATATATATTTTTTTTTTATTTTAATAGTAAAATTACATAAATATCCTTAATATTTTATTATTTATTAATAAAAATATTATTTATTTATTTTTAAAAAATAAAATAATTATTTTTATTTTTTCGAGCTCGAGCTTCAAAATTGCCAGCTCGTCGAGCTCGAGCTCGAGTTCGAGTTCGATGAAATTAAGTCAAGGCTCGACTCGATAAGGCCAAAGCTCGACTCGGCTCGGCTCGTTTGCAGCCCTACCTAGGATGACATCATATCCCTTAATAGCTAAACTCATCAAATCGGCCAGTAATTTTCGTTCTCCAACCCATATTTCACAATCCCTATATACCAAGTTAGCAATTAGATTTTGATCCCCAGTAGGCGTTCTAACCTCCAAGTCATAAGGTAACTTAATTGGCTTCACATCTATCCCGTTCATAAAGTTAGGGTTCACAAAAGAGTGTGTCGCACCAGAATCAATTAAAACCTTAGCTAAACGGTAAAAAATAGGGATCGTACCTTCAACCACCTCATTAGAATCAGGGATCTATTGATAGTCCAAAGTGTAAACCCTAGCCGGCACTAGTCTGTTTAGAGGTTGACTTTTCTGGCTTTTGAGTGCTACCTCCTACCTTCGGCACACTTGGACAACTTGAGAGCTGGTGCTCGGTACTGCCACAGTACAAGCACTTTCCCGACTTTTTCCAACAATCATTCTCCGAATGGGTTGGACTTGCTACAATAGCCACAACTAACTTGAGGAGTCACGGCCTGTCTACTAGGAGGTGCCCCTCTCGCTTGACCTTGCCCATTACGGCCTCCTCTTGCTAAAGCCCCTCTTGATACTCCAGCAGTTCTTACTCCTCCCGTTCCTCTTCCCATCTTAAGAGGTGGGGCACTTTTACTTGCTTGTGTAGAAGAGTAACTAGGGGTGTTCCTTTTCTTAGCATGAAAATTCTTAACTTGCAGCCTTGCACTTTCAACTCTCTGTGCTTTCTCTAAGGCTTCAGTAAATGTAGAGATTTGGGCTGCTGCTAACCCTTCCTGAATCTCCACATTAACTCCTTGTACAAAACGTCTTATCTTTTTCGCTCATTAGTCACCAATTCCGGAGCATACTTAGAAAATTTAGTAAATTTTTCTTTATATTCAGCCACACTAAAAGCTCCCTGTCTCAATTATATAAATTCGTTCTCCCTTTTTTCTTGAATTAAGGGCTGGGAGAAATTTCTCATTAAACTCCCTTGTAAAGTTTTTCCAAGTCCAAGGGGTCTGCGCTCTTTTCCATTTTCCCTTAATCACATCCCACCAAGCACGTGCTACACCGTTAAATTGAAAGGCAACAAAATTCACTCGTCTCTCTTCAATATAGTTTAGGGTAGCAAATATATTGGTCATTCTCTCCAACCAGTTCTCCGCTAACTCAGATCAAACCCTCCAATAAATTTAGGTGAAGCAAATTTTAAAAATCTCTCCAAATCCCTATCATCCCCTCTATCCTGAGCCCCAAGTTGGTTATTAGGTCCTGGACCTTCTCGCTCTGCTAATCGCTCTAAAATATCCGTCATGCGGTTGATGGCAGTAGCCACTTGGTCACCCTCTACATTTCTTTGTCTTTGGGTCGGTCCAATTGCCGATCCTTGATCATCCCCTTGAGGTTGGAGTTGTTTAACCCCACGCCCTCGACCTCTACCACTCCTTCGTCCGTCCACGATCCTAGTTATGTCCAATGTAAGAAATAAAATAATTATGCGAGAAAATATTTAAAATAAAAGCCAACTTGAAAACATTGAAAATAACAATAACTAACATATATTAACACTTTAAGGTTCGTACAATTAGCAAGTCACGGGGTATTTACAAAAACATAGCACACAGGTGCCCACAAAAGTATATTTAGTCATGCACGTCAAAAGTAGATTCAAGTGTCTCAAAAGTAGACCACACAGTTAAGCAAAATACAATGGCCCTTGAACTAGCACCACCCCAACTAATTCTAGCTACAAAAGTCAAAAGATTTATCACTCCAAACCTAATCCTCAGCAGGACCGTCAGGCGGGACCTCCTCCTCTGGGTCCTCCTCGAAAGGCTCCTCCTCAGGAGTGCCCTCAGGAACCGGGCTCTGAACAACGTCCATCACCTCCTCTATCAGCATAGTGGTGTCAGCTAGAATCCCAGCGGCCCGATTCCGGATCTCCTCGACTATCCTAGCGAGTCGAGCCCTAGTCCTCTGAATCTCGTCACGAGCGGCCTCAGTCCTAGCCAGCTCGTCTACCACCGTCCCCTCTAGCTCCATAATTCTAGCACCCTGAGCGTCCACCATAGCACCCATCTCCTCAATCTCCTGGAGTAAGGCTCTATTAGTATTCACCAACTGCCGACGCTCATCGTCAATGGACAATACGAGGTCATTAGGATAAGCATGCGTTGCCCTACAGAGACAACGGGGAAATCTAAAGGAAGGCGAGAATCGAACGTGAGCTCCTCCACCAAGTGCTCGATAGTAGATAGGCCTAAGAGACTCCACCGGGCCATTAGCATGCCCATTACCATTGGCATCATGCCCTCCATTACCGCTCTCCATCTCTACAAAACAACTACAAATTCTAAGTTAGAACTTAAAGTCACGAATTCGCTCAAATATCAACTTAAGGTATAACTAAATTATCTCATTCCTATTCTCAAAGGTAAAGTCTCTAACACATTCCCCATATAGATCTCTAAACCTAGTGCTCTGATATCAACTGTGACGCCCCCACTTCTCCCAAGGGCAAACTCAAGGGTATCCGCGGAATGCCTACCCAATTCTCGCTAGAACTCAATACAAGTCAAATTTAAACTTAAAGGTACACAGCCAATAATAAAAGACAAAATAAGGAAGAAGTCTCTCCCTAAATAAATCTTCAAGTCTCATATCACAAGTTCTCAAAATTTCATCAACTTTCCCAAAATACCACCACTAGAAGTCGGCTAATCAATTACATCCAAAATACTAATCAAAAGTAATCAAACGGTCTTCTCCAAAATTCTTTCCATTCCGATCTCCTGTTAAGGAAAACAAAACTAATGGGGTGAGCGAAAGCTCAGTGAGGCCAAGAAACACACATGCAAACATATAGTCCAAGTAACAATAACATTTATACAGCAAGTAAAATTGTAAAGTTCGAGTAATTAACATTTCAAGTAGGAAAAGTAAGCAGAAACAATTTAAGGATACTGGACCCTTAGGCTCGATCAAATACCTCCACGGGATGACACTCCGTCAAAACCGGGTAGGTATTAAGTCCGTAGAACTCCATTTACTCTACAATTCCCGTTCACCGTTACACCCCTGCCCCAGGCCCGCTCTTCCTTTTATAAAAGGCACTACTCCACGAGTATGCCAAGTAAGATCTCTTAATAGATCAACCTTTTGATTATCTCATGGTTCACTGAACTTCTCGACCAAGCCCAAACTGACTCGAGTCGCAAGGTCGGCCAATTGAGATTTAGGCATCCCCCGATTACTATTATGAGTCGATGAGATTCACTCCAATCGACAAATACAATTATAAGCCGATGAGATTCACTCCAATCGGCATATTCAACCACAATTATATATTCAATTATGAGCAATTCGATTATGTAATCAATTAAAAGAGAACGACTACGATAAAGTACACACTCGACTCGACAATTGTAAGTCACTTAATCAATAAGAAGCAATTCACATAATTGGCAACTATTCATGCACTTGACACTCACCAATTCAAAATAAGTGAGTAAGTGCAAATAAGATCTTTAGTGGTCGGCTCCGAAATTCTCTTCAAGATCCTCTTGAGTGCTTGAAAAAATAACAATTAACTATCACTCACAAATACTTACAAACCCCTTGCCAAACAAGGAAGAATGTACACTTGCGTAATACTAAGACAATGTCTTAAAAGTGCTTTAATATCTCGAAAATCGAGATTCAAAAGTGAAGATTTAAAGTTACACGAGAAACTTGCAACCTCCATGAACATGAGTTTAAAATGAATGATCGATATCGACAGACAATGAAAAGTTCTCAAAAACTCATTTCCCAAGGAATCATGAATTTTCGGCTTTGCGCGATAAACTTGGTAAAATCAGATCTTGAGTTCGGTATGTCCAAAAATGGAAAAATTTATACCGTTGGAAACTAGATCCAAAGTACTAAAAGTTCCCAGATGACACTTTTCCAAGGTTCCAAACAGAAAGCATTCATTTTTTCAGCTCAAAGTTGCTGATTCAAGAAGACAAGACAGAACCAGTCTTGGTTTTCGGCAATGTTTGAAAATTCAGAAAAATTCATAGAAAATGAATAAGTCTCTGAAATTTATAACACGATAAGAGTCCCAAAAAAATTTTCAAATACAACAAGAGGAACTAAATTCGGAGTTTTGAGCAACAAGATATAACAGTTTAAAGTCGGTTGATTTTCACAACCTGACAAGTGGATTTCCAGATTTGAAGAGCAATGTTTGGGGCATTATTTAGGCATCGAAATGGTATTGAAATTACACCAAATTTGGTACTCTTAAACCTCTATATATGGACTACCTCTCTATCAAAATTTAGATAAAAACTCGTACAGGAAGGTAGTTAACGAAACGACCAAAGTTTGTGAAATGTTTCAAAGCTAATCTGCCATCCTATTTCTCTTTCTTTTCAAAAGTTTCGTCCAACGAAATCAGCCCCAATTTGCTCAAATTTTGAAACCAAAGTTCCAGAAACATTTAATAAGCAATTGACACTAAAATTTTCGAAGTATAACATCCCGAAATAGATTTGACCTTTCGGCCAACAAGGAAGGAAAAAATCTTTCAATTTCCAGCTTTGTCGAAGTTTCGAAACTAAACCATATCTAACTCTACACAAACTAAAATTAAGAATGGTTGGTGGGCGTTGGAAACTAGGTTCAAAATGCTACAATTCATCAGAAGTCATCATTTTGAAAATATTTTCACAAATCGGGACCAAATCGAGCAACAAGATGCAGCTTCCCAGTTTCATTATAATAGACAGTCAAAACAGAACAACCGATTTTGCCTGACTCGCTACGGTTCACTCAAAGTGAACTAGCAGGGGATTTTTATACTGTTTAGAAGCTATGAATGTCTCATTTTGAATGCCACAAACGGCACTCAATTTTGACTTTTGCACAAAAAGTTATGTTCGGACAAAGGACCACTGTCCGGGTACCTTGCTATACGTTTTCCAGATTTGAACCTTTACCAAAAACTCAAGTTTTGAGCAACCATTCAATACAATTTTTGATAGGCACTTTGTACACACAATATAAACATATATCCATCAATTTTACAGCCAACCAAGAATCAAAAATTTCGAAATAAAAACTGAACAACATGGACAGAATTTTCGGCCAGCTTGCCTTCACAACTTTCCTTCAATTTCTCTCCACTTTCTAACCATAATCCTCTCATTTATCACATAAACAACCATAATCAAACAATCAAGCCTCAAGTCAGCTACCTACAAGACTTCTCAAGACCGCTAGCCTATGATTTAAACCGAAAATAAATGGTTCCTCAAGTCCTCTAACCTTTTTTCTTGCTTAGGGTTGTAAACCCATGAAACTAACCACTAATCTTTGAATAAATGGAAAGATTAAAGGAGATGAAAGGTTACCTCCTAAACCCTAGATGAAAGGTTACCCAAGAAACTCCACAAGATGTTGCCTTTCTTCAAGCTAGAGTTGATTCCAAGAGGTGTGGAAGTTGGATGAAGAAATGGAGCAAGATTGGAGCAAGAAAAGTGAAGCTTTCTGCCTCCTTGTCTTCCTTGGAGTTTCGGCCGACCAAGAGGAGAGAGAGAGAGGTTTTTGTGTGTTTGGCTTGTGTTGGAAGATTGGAGGGAAAAGGAGCTAATAAGCTTGCCAAAAGTCAACTTTGAATAGTTGTACGAAATAGTGTCGTGCATTACCACTTCTCTCTTGTTTGATATACTCATGCACTAACCCTCCAATGTAATTCCTTTAACACTGTAATTTCTCACTCTTACTAGTCTAATTATTAATTTGTCAAATCTCCACTTAGTCGTTCCGGCACTGCTTACGTAAACTTTCGACTCACACGCGATAAGGCGAAATTTAAGGGCAATTCATGCAACTAAAATATAATTAACTAATTCTGGGGCAAATAATTATAAAATGACTATTTTAAGAATAAAAACATGAGTCCTCACAGTTTCGCTTAAAGAATATCAAGTAAATGGAACTCGTTTAAATAGTATTCATTTTACTTATCAAACCCTAGAAAATCATGCTCACTCTTTTGGTTTTTGAAAAGAAGCGATTAAAACATTGAAGTTCACAACTTGGTCTAAAAGATGAGAAAAATGTATTTATAGTGGTCGCTAATGTGTACGAGTTTTGGCAAAAATTCAGCTTATATACCTCTATTAAAAGAAACTTGAAGACTCTAAACAACCGAAGTTCAATTTGACCACGAATCACCGCTCAGTTCCAAGTTCACTCACTTATCCCTCGAGCGAAAATTTGGACAGCATACCCTTTCTATTTATCCATTTTTCCAGCCATTCAAGGCTTCATGTTTTTCCTCAAATCAACCCAATTCAAACACCACAAGTAAGCATATCATGATAGCTCTTCATCTAGGCTAAAAACCATCCAAATATAACTTATTTTTAGCAAATAATCAACCACTACCAAAGCTGGAATTTTCTCATCAAAGCTGGAAATTCATCTTTTAATGCTAAAAAGTCACAATCATGCCACTAATCACCTCATAAATTCCATATCCAAGTTCAATACCAACATTTGATAGTTAAACAACAAAATCAAGGCTGAAAAATTTCCAAACCCTTGCTGAAATTTCATTAACAACACCAAACTAGAGTATCATCCAATATATTCCATGATTCAAAGCTTCTATAGCATATTTTAGCAAGATTAAGGTAGTGACAAGAAGTGGATGAACTTATACCTTCCAAAACCTTCTTGAAAGTGAGGAACCAAGCAATTTTCTCCCAAGAACTTTCTGTGACGCCTCCACTTCTCCCTAAGGACGAACCAAAGGGTACCGCGGACGCCTGCCCACTCTCGCCAGGACTCACTACAATCCACAATTCAAAGCTCGAATTACTGTCAATAATTGTTCAATATATAATTAACGGACTCCAAAATATTGCATGCTACGAATTACATAGCTTTGCAAGTTTGAATACAAACCAAAGAATATGTACTACAACTATCCGTTATAATATAACTTAAGGCCTTCAAATGAAAACAATCTAGTACTATCCACGAGCACTCTTGGTCTCGAACCCTGTTAAGGAAAACAAAAACGTGGAATGAACTATACAGCCCAGTGAGGTTCCAAGACACTCAAGCAGTTCTAATAAATCAGGTAATTTGAACGTACCACATATATGGTTCCAGGTTGCATATTGGGCACATTAGCATGAGACGGTGTTCATTGTACGATTAATTTGAACATAACACAGGTATGGTTCGAGATTGCACATTGGCACATTAGCATGGAACAGTTATCATTACGCAAAATAAACACATATTGAAGGATACGGTGTTCCAGTGGAACCATTTCAGTCAACTTCACCTTATGACTCCAGTGATCCCCTCGGTTGTCTGGCCATCACCTTATCCCTCCAGTGGTAGTACTCGAGTATACCGAAACGGTGTCCCAAAGTTCCAACCTACCCGACCGAGCCCAGTCCTGGCTCGAGCAGGTTAGTAACCAAGGGCAGGGCCCAGTTCAGCATAGAGCTTACAACATGCACAAGTAATCAAGTAAATCGGTAAACGGTAAAAATTTATCATCTTAGTAGGTCGAGTGAGATAAGGTACACACTCGCCTTAAAACATTGGCAATTTCACCAGAGCAATTATAGGTAACACTTAACATCCAAACACGTAAGGAATATGCCATAATTTCATATGAATACGGAATTCATGGTAATCAAGTAATCAAGTAGTCAAGTAAATCGGTAAACAGTAAGTAATCAAATAGATCGGTAAACAGTAAATAATCAAATAAATCGGTAATTGGTAAGTAATCACGGTTAACGGTAAGTAGTCACGGTTAATTGATAGACATTATTCATCTTAGTAGGCCGCCTATTGGCCATCTATTTTTATCACTTAAGAGTCGAGGAGATTCACTCCAATCGACTTATGTAGCCATAGCATAGTCAATCATTGAAACGCTTCATGTAAATATGCATTTCAAGTATTTCATATCGAGTAATTCAAGTACATTTTACTTAAATGAGAACGAGTGCGGTAACACTTAACACGTAATGACCATGGAGTAAACATATCATAGACTAATCAAATCACGTACTCCTATATGGAACACTCACCTAGTCAATACAAGAGAGTAAGTACTCAAACAAGTGTTTAGGCGTCCACTTCGAGTTCCTCTTGAAGGTCCCCTTGAGCGCCGGAGCAAATAACCATCAACTATTACACAATATCACTTAGAATTCAACTTGGAATTGAGCGTAGTTAGTGGCGTAAAAAAATAAATTCACAAGGCTACAATTTCTCAGAAGCAATCGTTTTAAAATTTTGTCCAAAACAGGCTCATTTTTTAGCATCAATTCGCAGCTCAAAATAGAGCTTCCAGTACAGAGGAAAAACAGGACAGGCAACTTTACAAGGTTGGTACGGATCACTCAGGTGGAATCAGGATGTGCATTTTATACCATTGGAAAGCTGGGAATGTCTAGTTTCCAGTACCACAAACAGCACTCGATTTAGACATCCTAGTAAAAGTTATGGCCAAAACACAAACACTGCCAGAGCATCACTGGTTACGATTCCAGCTTTGGTTAGTTTTCAAAATCTCAACATTTGGCCAACCGAATCACGAAATGTTTTGATGAAACTTTCTACACAACCTATATTACACATATACATCAAAAAAAAGTCATTAGAACCACAAAAAGTTGCTCTAAGGGCCACGGCATGTACAGGGGCAGAAATGGAAAAATTCCCTCATCACTTCCTTTGAGTTTTCCTTCAATAACATCACTCATTTCTACTAATTTAAGCACTAATCCAACATTATTAACATCAAAACTCACAAAATCAGTCCATCAAACCATAGTGGGAGTTCATAGAGCCCACACACCAAATTTCCAATATAAATAAGCTACCCACATATATGAACTTATAAGTGCAATAGAACTTTCATAAATCAAGATTTGAAGGTTTGATCGTCACTTACTTTGCTAGATGTTCAAGGCAGAATTTTCGGTCCTCTTTAGCCCAAGAAAAATCGTGGAAAGCAAGCTCCTTTGTAGCTTAAGATGATCACCAAGTGCTTAGCAAAGTGTGGTTGAAATTTGGTGTGATTTGGTGAAGATTTGATGAAGAAATGAAGAAGAAAATTGAAGAACTTGGGGTTGTTTTTCCTCCTCCTTTGGCCGGCTGGAGTGAGAGCAAGAGAGAGAGTGTTTTGATCAAAATGAAACTTCCAAGAGAAGCTAAAATGTGTGGCCCAAAATTGTGCGAAAGTCAACTCTCTTCCCCGCGCGTTCCGTGCTCGATTCCCCTCGGGTTTGTTTCACTTGTGCACTAAACCTCTAATGCACTTCCATTCATACTATTATTATTCACTCTTCATGGTCTAAAAATAAGGGTCTAAAGTCCCTCAATTAAATCGCGTGCGTAAAAACGCGTACTCCAAATTTGTGCTCGATAAAGTGGAATTTTCAAGAAATTCTTATAACGACAGTGTCACTAACTAATACCTGAGTATTTAAATATAAAAATACCTATTTCAAGACTAATGTACAAGTCTCCAATTTTTCAAGCTTATTGTATTCTCGAATCAATTATTGACTCCAATCGCGTATTCATTATTCTCACTTATCTAGCCTTCCAAAAATTAATTTTCGTAACAAGTCATTTTTAAAAATACATGTAAGCCATAGTTCCATGTAATTGGGTCTAAAAAGGTTGGAATAAAATATTTAGAGAAAACGGGTGAGTAAATAATTAATTAAGCCAGTAAAATAAAATAAAATAGGAAAAAAATTACGGGTCCTCACAATTTCACCATTCCTAGCTTCCTAAGCACCAAGATGCAGTTTAACCGGTTTAGTTTTTGTGATTTAACTCAAACAAGGCTAAAATCAAGGTTGGAATTGAAAGTTTTCCTCTCTCTTTCTCCTCTCCTAGCTCTCGGCCACCATGAAGAAATGAGGGAGAAAGCGAGCCAAAATGGAAGATAAGAAGGAAGGAAAATGTCTTGGTCAAACTCCCTTGGATTGCCGACACTTGTCTCAGGATCTTTTCTTTGTTTTTTGTTTTCTTTTCTTCTTTTCTTTGGTCAAACTTTTCCGATGGTTTAGGGGTTAATTAGGGCTGATTATGTGAAATAAAAACAAGGAGATTAGGTAAGAAAGTAGTGGTAAAGTAGTGTACTCAATCAGTAGCAAACGGTGCATGTCGGTTCAAGCCTATTTTCCTTAACTCTCGCGTACTTGTGTTTTAACTTATGATTCACTAACTTATTAATAGCACTTCTAATCACACACTTCCTCTTATCTAATACTCACTCTTATCCACCAAATTTAGTACACACACCTCACCAATTAATCACACTACCAAAATACGCAAAAACCCTAGTTTATCCTAACTATAAAAGTAAAGGTAAAACTCTCGATTCTATCATTTATTACAACTATTGAGGGAGTAATTTAGTAGTAAAGATATTATAAAGTGACTTATTCAAAATAAAAGGAAATTTTGAAAATATGGAGAATTTTGCAAGTCCTCACATTAATAGAGTCAAAAAGTCTTGCTTGAAGTGACATAAAGCTTCTTTTACCATCTTCTAGGATTTCTTGAGTAGCTACAGCTGAAATTCTTAGCTGGAAATAAGGCGGAAAAGCTGTGGGAAAGCAAAACAAGTTGCTATGCAAATTGCACACATGTTTTCAGAATACGCACCCTTTAGGGTGCATATAGCCTCCTCTATATTTTTGTCTTTTTTTGCTCCAACTTTATTAAGGAGAAAAAAATACAGATGTCTAAGTTTTGAGGACTCGTTTTAAGGCCAAAAAACTGCATTTGTTGATCTAATTTTCTCCGAATCATCCTTGAATCGCGTCCGACATAATTTGCATGAATCCTTCTTGATTTGATGTGATCATTGCTCTTCAAATCCTACAATAAAACCAAATTTGCACATTAAATTACTCAAAAGTTCATTTTGGCTATAAAATGAAACTTATAAAAAATAGAAGTTTAATGAGCAAGTTTAATGTCTAAAAACACTAATTCATACCAAAAGCAATCAAATAAACATACTAAGAACATGCAAAATAAACACCTATCAAATTTTTCCATATTTGAATCATTGCTTGTCCTCAATCAATAAGAATTACTGTCCAACAATGATTCAAACAGTTGAAATAACATATGTTCATCTTTTAATTCAATTTCTCAAAATAAGGTAAATAACCATTATGCAAACATTCATTAATCCTCAAGTACTCATTATATCAAGTAAAGGAGAGCCAATTATATTGCTATTTTAACTAGTTCAATTCAATTTCTCACCGTCGCTCAATTCCACAATCAAGTGACTCATATGGTCAATTAGAGCTTCTTAATCCCATGATCCCCTTTCTTGCAACTTATAGAGGGATTTATTCATATATCATAGCAAACATTAACTCAAGTTGTGAGAATGTCTTTTGACGCGAAAATCAACATTTTTAGATGAAGATCCCCGATTACTCAATACTTTACATCCTCGAGTTGTTTCGCATGCTCTTAATTCAAGTACCGTTTTATGCGAAAGTCGACATTTATAAATGAAGACTCACAATTACTAAATACAAAACCATTGGAGTATAACTACAACTTTTATTCACTTTTTTTTCTTTTTCTTCTTTTTCTTCTCTTTTTTTACAAATTAAAGATAATAATCATTCTCTCAAAAGAATAATTATTACAAGTGTATCGTAATTGTTGATCATATTTATCACTCAATTTTGTAAAGTTAAGTTAAGTAAAGAGAAGAAACTTCATCAAATATGCAAAATATAGGCATAATTTTCTTCACTTTTCAAGATATACTTTCCTAAAATAGCAAAAATTATAATTGCATAATAGTCATTTTCAAGTTAAATGAGAAATGAATTTTTAAGTCACATAGATTTATCTCAAAAGTAAAAGAAATTTGACTTCCTAAAGGTATGGAACTTGTAGCCTTTTGGATTAATTTGAAAATTTTTTTAAAAGTTTTGGGGTAAATTTGCAATTTTGGACAAGATTGTGGAAAAATTTTGACAGAGTTTCCTCTTATAAATGGACGAAACTCCCTGCCAACCAAGCCCAATATTGACAAATTCTGAGTGTAATTCAAATTTCAACATCAAGTCCAAGTCATTCAAAGCAATATAAGTACATGTAGCACATATATCACAAGTTCCCCCCCCCCCCACACTTAGAACACATATTATCCTCAATATGTAAAGAAAGAAAAACAACAAAAGCAAGAAAGAAATACTCCCCAGTTTAATGGTTGAGATCCAATTCAACCATGACTTATGAACTGTCACAAATTACAAAACATCTACCAATACAACCAAAAGATCAAGTTCAAAGGCAAAAGATCAAAGTCACCTTGCAAATTGAAAGAAAATAAAAACTCTAAGGGAATATAGAAGCAAAGAAAATGGTAGCTCAAGATGTCAGCTCTTCTTCAAGATGACGCATTTGGATGTCAAAATTATCTAGGCGAGCATCAACCCAATCAAGTCGCTCCACGACTTGAGTCTGAAAGCAGTCTAGAACTTCAAATACTCACTGCCAATTGAATCGCGAAGATAGAGGTGGTGGTAGTGGTGGTGCAAAAGTAGAAGGATCGGCTTCACCTTGCTCGGATCTACAGGAACCTCGTGATCTCTCTCTCTCTCTGTGGGCGAGTTAAATTGTCCGTGGGAATGCCCATACCATTAAGGGTAGTAACATTCAACTCATCCAAAGTTCGTACCGGAGATTGAGGTATGCTCCCCAAATTAACTCCCTCCTGCTCAAAAATTAGTGAGAGGAGATATGGGAATCCAAATTGATAGGAAGAGTACTTCATTTGGTAGTCGTACTCATGTTATTAATGATGATGTTTGGGAGCGGGATATGAGCATATGGAGACTCTCGGTTATGAAACATGTGATCCAAAAAATAGATATCATTAACTTCACCTCAACCACTCTTTTTAGGGATCACATTTTGAATCATCAAATAAATGATAAGACGATGCCAAAATTCGAAAACACGGGCGAGAATCGTCTCATTCTAAGATGATTGGAATGGTTGGTATTAAAGACAAACCGCATCATGGCATGTGAAAGATTTGAATGCTTATTTGGTGAAAGTAAATTCCTTCTTCAAATCGATAACCAGTCCACGATCATTATACCCCAAAATTCTAGAAGTGGTGCCTCGAGAGATTGTCAAATGTCTCCCTCGATCAAAAGGCCAAATCTCTTCTCCACTATGGCCCTTCTTATTGACTATATTAGCGTAAAATTTCCGGATCAAATCTGGATAGATATACCCCAGTAATTTGATATACGACATCTGCCTTCGGAGCTACGTGCATTTCATATATGAATTCCATGTGCTCGCGCTCTTCATACTAGTCTTGATTATCCTTAGACGTGAATCTCTCTATATCATAATTAGGAGGATGTGGCTGCCTAGATGAGTTCCTTCGCAATCTTCTTTCTTGGAGTACAGGAGAGGGTGTCCTCTCTACACTTGCCTCTCTACTTGGAGGAGAATCGCGAATAATAGCTCGCTTCCTCTTGCTATGGTATCTAAAAAGAAATTATATAATGTGACAACCCCACCTCCCCCTAAGGCGAACCAAAGGGTTCAGCGGACCGCCTCACCAACTCTTGTCAGGACTCACTCATTCACTTCAATCAACTTCAAGATTAACATTCAAACTCCAAAATAACATTTAAGTTCTACAATTCAACCAAAATTCAAACTTATTTACAACCAAAAGCCAAATGTAAGATACAACATTCAATGTCAAAATACATTTTATCTACCAAAACTGTAAGTACGAGAGGGTTTTACACACTAGTTCACAGTTAATTGGTCCGGCCTCCATTCCTGTAAGGAAAACAAAAAGTAAAAGAATGAGCTAAAAGCCCAGTGAGGTCCAAAACAAACAGTCAAGTAGGTAAAGCATGGAAATATTACATTTAACACTTCACACACTTTGCATAGTAATAAGCAGTCATTCAAGATACAAACATTCAATCATTGGAAGGATACGTGCTCACTTGGAACCATTCATTCAATCATTCATCGCCGACCATTTCTCCCTTATTCCTCCAACACGTGAAAACATTTGAAAATAAAACTCCAACAGTGACCATTTCATTCAGACAGTTCATTTCATTCGTTGCATTTCATTCATTGGCCAGTTTCGTGGTCATACTCGAGTATACCAAAACAGTGGCCCAAGGTCACCAACCTACCCAACCGAGTCCGCTTATGGCTCGAATAGGCTAGCGACGAAGGGCAAGGGTCCAGTTCAGCCAAAGGCTTACATTCATGCACCAGTAACATTCAATCATTTGATCATTGAAAATTTCACATTCACTTAGGTCGAGTGCGATAAAGTACACACTCGCCTATTGAAAATCCACTTAACAATCATTGAAAAGCATTTAACATTCAAGCAAGCATTCACAACAATCCACATAGTCATTGGAAGCACAACATGCAAGCAACAGTCACCGATATCAGTAGATTAAACGTCAACTCTCTGGTTGATAACCTTGATCATTACCAAACCCTAAGGCAAGATTCACAATCACAATAGATTTAAATTAGTAGATTTAACTAGCCAAAACATACACATCTAGTATTCCAAGGTATTCCATAGGCTCCTTACTTTGAGCTCGAGACTTTAAGATAAAATCCAACACAAGTATTCTAAAAGTGAGGAGAGCAATTTAAGCATCCAAAATCACACCAAATTGAGGTTTAAGACCTAGAAAAGTTTTCCCAAAGTTTTTCAAGTCCCACTAATTCATTTGACAAAATTTCCAACTTGGGTGACATTCTTTGAAAAAGTATAACTTGAGTTCCGTAGGTCAAAAAATTGCAAAACTTACACCATTAGAAAATAGACTCGAAGAACTAATAAGTTTTAGAAGATATCTTCATGAAATTCAGCTCATAGGTTAGTCAAATTTCAGTTCAAACTCACTGCTGTCTCATGTGCAAAACAAAGAACAGTCATGGTTTTCAAGAAATTTTGCAGATTTGCTGGTATTTATAGGAGTTGAACCAAACCCTGAATTTTATACCGTTGAAAGCCCTATTACTCTAGTTTCAAACGCAATAAACAGAACTCAATTCCGATTTTCCTATACGAAGTTATAGTCAATTTCCCAAAGCTGCGCAAGGCTTCCTGCGAAATTTTCCAGCAAACTATTAGTTTGGAAAACTAGGTTTTTCCCTTCTTAAACTTCTTTGTTTGGCTCAAAACTAATACACATGCAAAGAAATAGCTTGTAACAAGTGTTTTGAGTAAAATCATATGCAAGCGAAAGACAAAATGCCCTAAGTTCACACCTCAACCCTCACTTGACCAACAGGAGAAAATCCAGCAATATGTCTCCATTTTTCTTCAAGTTTACCATCCAATTCACATCTTAGTTTCATAGTAAATGAATCTCAATCAAGGCCACAAAACTAATCAACTTTAAACATATATATCAAACTCCCAATCACTAACACCAAAGCTGAAATTGGCATTCCAAGGGTGCAAATTAACATAAGCAAAGCTGGAAAATTAACCCCTAAAGTTGGAAATTCGAATATAGAGCTAGATAATATGATGACCCCACCTCCCCCTAGGGCGTACCCAAGGGTTTGGCGGACCGTCTGCCTAACTCTCGTCAGGACTCACACACTAACGTTCTTGAAATAGCCATTCAAGCCTCAAAATTAACATAAAAGTTTCCATTTCCAAACCAACAATTCAAACTTAATTTACAATCCAAGAGTAAAAACATAGGATTACATTTCTAAAGATTCCAAATACATCTCATCTACAAAAGTACAAGTACGAGAGATTATATACACTAGTTTCACGGCTACTTGCTCCAGCCTCCACCCCTGTAAGGAAAACAAAACTAATGGGACAAGCTAAAAACTCAGTGAGGTTCCCAAACAAGCAAACAAGCAGGTAAAACACGGGAACATTTTACACTTAGCAATTTGCTCACTCGGCACAGTAATAAGCAGTCATTCAAGAATCAATCATTCATTCATTGAAAGGATACAGCTTACTCGGAGCCATTCATTCAAGTCATTCATTCATTCATTCGCCAACCATTTTCCTTATCCCTCCGACATTAGAGAACATTTGCAAGTGAAAACTCCTTCAGTGTTCATGTCATTCATTCATTGATTTCATTGCATTGAATTCACAGGCTAGTTCTCCACCAGATTTCGTGGTAATACTCGAGTACACCAAACATTGTCCTAGGGTCACCAGCCCTCCACCGAGTCCGCTTCTGGCTCGAGTCGACTGGCAACGAAGAGCAAGGGTCTAGTTCAGCCAAAAGGCTTACATTCATCACAAGTAGCATTCAATCATTGAAAATTCACTTTTGCTTGGGTCGAGTGCGATAAAGTACACACTCGCCCATCGAAAATCCATTTAGCAATCATTAGAAAGCATTTAACATTTCGGCAACATTCACAACATTTCACAGTCATTTAAAGCACACACTTGCAAGGAACACTCACCTTTTAAAATAGACCAAATCTAAACGTTCGACTCCGGGTCGTGCCTCATTCCCACGTTAAAGTCCTAAAAGTGACCAAGACAAGATGTCATGGTCCGATCATTCAAAACTTAGGTTAATAAGGTGCTACTTTAGCCTTAATCATGAGCCATACGCCCTATTTAAATCGGCCCCTCAAAACAAAACTCAAAGACAAAACTTGAAAACCAATCAAAGAATATCCAAGTGCATTCTAGGGCTATGAAGGTACACTTGTTTAAGGGCCCACAAAACCATCCAAATCACACCAATTAAAGTTTAAGACCTAGAAAAGTTTTCTCCAAAGTTTCCAAGTTCAGTCAATTTATTTGACAAAATTTTCCAGCTTTGGCGACATTCTTTGAAAAGTATAACTTGAGTTTCGCAGGTCAAAAAATCACAAAATTACACCATTCGAAAATAGATTCAAAGTAATAATAGACTTTAGAGACATCTTCATGAAATTCAAACTCTTAGGTTAGTCAAATTTTCAGTTCAAAATCACTGCTGTCTCATGTGCAAAACAGAACAGTCATGGTTTTTCAAGAAACTTTGTAAATTTTCTGGTATTTATAGAATTGAACCAACCCCTGATTTTTACCACAGTTAAAAGAGCTATGAGTTTAGTTTCCAATGCAACAAACGGAACTCAATTTGATTTTTGTACACTAAGATATAACAGATTTCCCCAAAACTGCTCAAAGCCTCCTGCGGGAACAATTTTCAGCAGCACTTCCCCTTATTTTCCCTAATTTCCAGCCATTTTCAAGGCTTCATTCTCACCACAAAACAACCTCAAATCATGCATATACATACCAGGCCACCAACTCACTAAATCAAGCATATACATAGCATATAACCATCACATACTCAAGTTAGAAAAATTAAACCCTAGGCTGGAATTTCACATCTAAAGCTGGAATATCCTATTTTGAAGCTAAAATTTCATACCAAAGCTACAAATCTTCATAACTAAACTTTCATATCCAAATTCAAAGCTAGAAACTCCAATTCATGGCTGGAAAATATAATAAAAACTGAAAAATTCCAAACAACATCACAAATCCATGAAACCAGCCACAAAACTTCCATATTCAAGTCATATGGCCCACTTAAATGCAAGATTAAAGGGAAAGAGTAGTTCTTTACCAAGATTACCTTCAATTCCTAAGGAGAGTATCAATCACAGCTTTCTTCCCTCAAAATCACACCACACCAAGCTTCTTCCTTCCTTGTTGCAACCTTCTACGGATGGATTTAGGGTTTAAGGTTGATTTCCCCACAAAATCAAGCTAGGAATCAAGATGGAACTTGGAGAAATTTTCTCTCTTTTCTTCCTTAAGAGGGTCGGCCAAGAGGAGCAAGAAAGTGATGGAATTTTCTCCAATTTTAAGATAAAGGCAAAGGATAGTCTTGGCCAAAGTTGGGTTGGATGGTTGACAAGTGTCAAGATCAAGTTCCATTCCTATCTCTTTGTCTCTCTTATGTTTCTTATAACTAATCTATCTTGTGTTCCTCTAATACACTCTTAACACTTTTAATCAATATAACTCCTCCAGTACCACACTCGTTCTCGTCCACTAAATATAACGCACATATCTCACTAGTCGGTTAAACTACCTCAATACTCTATAAAACTTAACATACACTAATATACAAAAAAGGCAGTGATAAAAATCTTAACTTAACCTTTTAAATCACTATCACATTAAGAATAGCAAATAAGCAAGTAAAGTAAATTTAAAGGAAATATAAATTAATCTTTCAAAAAACAGGAGAAAAGTTAAATAATTTTTTTTTCGGGTCCTCACATTCTCTCCCCCTTAAGAAAATTTCGTTCTCGAAATTTTTACCTTCCATTGCCTCAAACGACTCTAGAGCCTGTTGCTTGTCTATGGCGTAGACCCGTGCTGGTACTCTTTGTCTATTTCTTCTTTCATTAGCTTGTCTAGGGTTACTTTTATCCCCTTGTTGAGCATTATTTCCCCGTTGTTGCTTCCTCGGGCAGTTGCTAATTTGATGGTCGGTACTCCCACAAACCAAGCACTTTTTGTGAGGACCCGAATTTTACTTACTTTAATTCTATTTTATTGGGTTATTTAATTATTTATTCACCCGTTTTCTCCGAATAATTTATTTCAACCATTTTGAATCCGTTTCCATGGAACAATGTCTCACTTATATTTTAAAAATGTCCCGTTAGCCAAATTAATTTTCTGCGACTCGTTTAGTAAGAAATAGCGAATACACGTTTTTCGAGACAATATTCGATCCGAGAGTGCAATAATCTTGGAGAATTAAGAATGATCAATAGTAGACTAAAAAAAGTTAATTGAGAGATTAGATGTGAGTGAGTTAAAATTAAGCTTTTATCGCGTTCGCGTCGAAAGTTTCTCGTAAGTCGTGCCGGTACGATTAATTGGAGATTTGAGAATTTAGTACTAGACTCGTAAGTATGAGTAATTACAGTGTTAGAGGAATTACCTTGGAGCATTAGTGTATGAGTGTATCAAACGAGAGAGAAAGTGGTAGTACGAAACCCTATCGAGTCACTATTGAAAGTTGACTTTTGGCAAAACTTAAAAGCTACTTTTCCCTCCAATCTTCCCTCACAAGCTTCACACTCAACTCCCTCATCTCTCTCTCCTCCATTCGACCGAACTCAAGCAAGGGAAAAGGGGGAAGAAACTCCATTCTTCTAGCTTCCATTTTACTCACAAATCCTCCACCAAATCACACACCACTTGGAGTTTCACTCTAGCAAGGAGAAAGGTGAAGGATTGTGGAGTTTTCTTGGTGGAAAATTGGAAGAAACACACACTTACAACTAGGGTTCATAGCTTGAAGAGGTACCCTTCCATCTCTTCTTTAATCTCTCAATTTATCCAAAGAATAGAGCTTAGTTTTCATGGGTTTGAAACCCTAATTGCAATTATAGGCTAGCGGACTTGAGGAAACATTTATCTTGCTTTAAATCCTAAGCTAGATGTCTTGAGGAGGCCTTTAGGTAGCTAACTTGAGGCTATATTACTTGATTATTGTTGTTTATGTGATGGATGAGATGATTATGGTTGGAAAGTGGAGAGAAAGTTGGAAAACTTGTGAAAAGAAAGCTAGCCGAAATTCTGTTCATGTTGTTCTGCTTTTAATCCAAACTTTTGATGCTTGGTTGGCTATTAAATTGATGGATATATGTTGTAATATGTATGTTGAAAGTGTTTTCAAAAATCATGTCGAATGGTTGCCATAAAACTTGAGTTTTGGTAAAGTTTGAAATCTGGAAATTCCGCTAGTAGGGTAACCGGACAGTAGTTCTTTGTCTGAACATAACTCTTTGTGCAAATGTCGAAATTGAGTGCCGTTTGCGGCATTCAAAACTAGACATTCAGAGCTTTCAAATGGTATAAGAATTCCCTGCTAGTTCGTTTTGAGCAAATCATGGTGATTCAGCAAATTGGACTGTCCTGCTTTGCCTGTTTGTCCGAATAAAACTGGGAAGCTGCATCTTGTGGCTCGATTTTGTCCCACTTGTGAAAGGATTTTTAAAACGATGTCTTCTGATGAAATGTAGAATTTTGAACCTAGTTTCTAACGCCATAAATCATTATCAATTTGGACTTGTGTAGAGTCATATTTGGACTGATTTCAAAACTATGTCAAAACTGGAAACTAGAAAATTTTCCCTTCCCTGCTGACCGAATGGTCAATTCTGTTTTGGGGTGTTTTATTTCGAAAATTTTAGTGCCATTTACCATCAATTGCTCATTAAATGTTCTGGAACCTTGGTTTCAAAAACAATGGAGCGAATTGGGGCTGATTTCGTTGGACAAAACTTTTGAAAAAGAAAGATAGGGTTGGCAGATTAGCTTTGAAGAATTTCACAAACTTTGGTCATTTCGTTAACTGCTTTCCATGCGTGTTTTTGCCTAAATTTTGATAGAGAGGTAGTATACATATGGAAGTTTAAATGTACCAAATTTGGTGTAATTTCAATATCAGTTCGAGGCCCAAAGATTTGCTATTCAAATCTGGAAATCCACTGCTCAGGTTGCAAAAATCAGCCGACTTCAAACTGTTATATCTTGTTGCTCAAAACTCCGAATTTAGTTCTGCTTGTTGTGTTTGAAACTTGATTTCGAACTCTTTTTTTGTTATAAATTTCAGAGGCTGACTCAATTCCTGTGAAATTTGCCAAATTTCCAAACATTGCTGAAACCAAGACTGGTTCTGTCCTGTCTTCTTGAAACTGTAACTTTGAGCTGAAATTTGAATGGTTTCTGGTTGGAATCTTGGAAAAATGTCTTCTGGGAAGTTTTAGTACTTTTAATCTAGTTTCCAATGGTATAAAATTTTCCATTTTTGGACATACCAAACTCAAGATCTAATTTTCCAAGTTTTGTCGCGCAAAGCTGAAAATTTCTGATTCTTTAGGAAATGAACTTTCGAGAACTTTTCACTTTCTTTCGATATTGATAGCCGTTTTAAACCCGATTTCATGGAGGATACAAGTTTTCCTTGTGACTTTAAATCCTTACTTTTGAATCTTGAATTTCAATAGAGTAAAGCCCTCTTCCTTGAATTTCAATAGAGTAAAGCCCTCTTCCATGTCGTTCTACGTTTAAACGAATGCACTTTCTTCCTTGAATGATAAGTAGTCGTGAGTTTACATGAGTGATGTATGGTCACTATTTCTTCAGGTGCTCAAGCGAATCTTGAAGAGAATCTCGGAGGGAACAACTAAAGACTTTATTTGCTCCCTTACTCACTCATTTTGAATTGGTGAGTGTTAAGTGCATGATTTGTTGCATAATACTTGAAATACTTCTTGTTGAATATATGAATTGGACTTGTCGAGTCAAGTGTGTATTTTATCGCACTCGTTCTCTTTTACTTGATTATATAATTAACTTGCTCATACGTGAAATTATACTTGTGTTTGACTCAATGTCGATTGGAGTGAATCTCATCGACTATTATACATGTAATCGTGGGGGACGCCCAAACTCATAGGCTAACCTTGTGACTCGAGCCGGCATGGGCTTGGTCGAGAAGGTTGGTGAACCATGGGATAGATTTTAAAGTATGATCTATTTGAGAGATCTTGCTTGGCATACTCGAGTAGTATTGGCCTTTAATAATTGACGTGCGGGCCCGATTAAGGGGGTGTAATGGTGGGCGGAATTGTGAAGTAAGTGGAGTTTTACGGACTTGATACCTAACCGGTTGACGGAGTGTCATCACATGGAGGTATTAGATTGAGCCTCGGCAAAGCAAGTGGAATCTAGCTCCTGAGAGGTCTCGTATCCTTATTAATCGTGTTTTATTAATAATTGTGAATTACTTGAACTTTCTAACTTTAATTCTTGTACAAATGTTATTGTTACTTGAACTATGTGTTTGCATGTTTTTTTTTCTTTTTCTTGGCCTCACTGAGCATTCGCTCATCCCATTAGTTTGTTTTCCTTAGCAGGAGCTCGAAATGGAAAGATTTTGGAGAAGCCGACTTGATTACCCGTTTGATTAGAATTTTGGATGTAATCGATTAGTCGACTTATGGTGGTTGTATTTTGGGAAAAGTTGATGTACTTTTGGTAACTTGTGATGTAAGATTTGAATGTTTATTTAAGAAAGCAGACTTTCTTTGTATCTACTTTTATTATTGGTTATTTATCCTTAAGTTTGAATTGGATTCGTATCGAGTCCTGACGAGAGCTAGGCAGGCGTTCCACGGATACCCTTGGGTTCGCCTTAGAGAGAAGTGGGGGCGTCACACTTTCGCCCCTTCCTCCAACAATCATCCTCAGTGTGATTTGTCTTCCCACAGTATCCACAGCCCAAGCGAGAAGCCACCTTTTGGCCTTCTCAAGGAATTTCCTCTTGTTGCCCTTTTTCCATTTGACTTCCTCTTGTAGACCCTTCTTCTAGTGCTCCTAATGTCCATGGTGGGTAAGGTGAATGGTCCACTCTTTTAACTTTGGAAGGTGATACGTTATCACTAGATTCTTCAGACTTACTGTCGAGCGCACCCCTTTTTCGTGTTTGGAAAGCTTTTACCTGTGCCTTCGCATTCTCAACTCTCTGGGCTTTCTCAAGCACTTCCGTAAATGTATTGATTTGAGCCGCTGCTAGAGCCTCCTGAATTTCTACATTCAATCCCTGTATGAATTGTCTCACTCTCCTCTGCTCCGTAACCACTAGTTTAGGAGCAAACTTAGACAATTTAGTGAATTGGGTTTCGTATTCAGCTACGCTTAAGGTTCCCTGACGTAACCTAATAAAATCATCCTCTCTCTTCTCTTGGACCAGAGGTGGGAAGTATTTCTCATTAAACTCTCTCATAAACTTTATCCAAGTCCATGCCGTCTGTTCTCTCTCCCACTTTGCCCTGATAACATTCCACCATGCCCTGGCAGGTCCTTCAAATTGGAAGACAGCAAATGCCACTTGTCTTTCCTCCGTATAATTCAAGGCGGTAAAAATATTAACCATAGCCTCCAACCAATGCTCAGCCGTCTCTAGATCAGGCCCTTCAAGGAACTTAGGGGGAACAAACTTTTGAAAAAGCTCTAGAGCCCTGTTCTCTCCATTTTCAGGGTTCCTAAGCTGATTCACTGGAGTTTAGCCTTATTGCTCTACCAATTGCGCTAAGATATTAGCCGTTTGTTGTATTGCCGTTGCTACTTGGTCCCCTGCTTTGGCCCTTGGTTCCTATTGCTGCTCTGCCGCCGCGTCTCTTGTTTCTCTTGGTTCTTGTACTTGCCTACCGCCACGTCCATGCCTAGCCCCACGTCCCCGCCTAGCCTCTCGTCCTTGATTTCGTCTACCCTCCATACCCTTCTCTCTCTCTTTTTTTTTCAAAAAGTTATGTAGCACATAAACAAAATAAATCGGTTATAACAGAAAAAGAAATACATTTTTAAATCACACAGTCAAAGATAAGGAAATGCACTCAGTACATTTATAGCATTCCAAGTTCATTCATTAGGTTACAAAGATACTTTACATATCAACTTGATAAAACTAAGTGCGTAAAACAAAGCAGATACTATACACATTAATATTGACATGTCACTAGCAGCATACATACAGTGGTAGAACAAGAAATGGCTTGTCATCCCAATTACCTACACCACGTCCTGCATTCTCGAGTCTCTATCCTAGATCATTATCGAACCAACTGATTCTACCTCTCCCTGGGACGCAGGTTGCCCTACTTTAGGCTCAAGATTAAGTTCATTAGGGCCTGCATACCCTTGACCTCCATTGACTACGTTCACTTGTACTACCTCATCTACAAGCATCTCAAATTAGTCAAAAAACCCTCTCTCTCTCCTCTCCATAAGCTCGGCCGAAATAGCAAGGGAAAGAAGAAGGAGAGCTCCACTTCATCTTGCACCATTTGGCTTCCAATTCCTTCACAAATCACCACCCAACTTACCTACCATTTGGAGAACAACTTTAGCTTGGAGGAGGACACCTTCTTGCGGGTTTTCTTGGGAGATTTTCGGTCAAAAATTTCTGGTTTCTTCAAAATCTAAGTGGTGGCCTTCATCAACCTTGAACCTTTTCATTTTCTTCAAAGTTGGAGCTTTAATTGCAAGGGTTTGAAACTCTAAGCATGAAACTAGGTAGAGGACTTGAGAAACCCACTTTATCTTGCTTTAATCTTTAGGTAGAGGTCTTGAGGTGACTTATAGGTAGCGGGCTTGAGGTGTAATTGCTTGAATATGATTGTTATGTGTGTAGATGAAAAGATTATGGTGAGAAATGAAGGAAAGATCGAAGGAAAATTGCGCATGGATGCTGGCCGAATCTATCCTGTTATTGCCTTGCCTATATTTCGAATTTTTTATGCTCAAATGACTGTGAAACTGATGTATATATGTGGTATATTGTGTGATAAAAGTTTCTACCAAAAATCATTTGATTTAGTTGAGCAAAACTTGGAATTTCGAAAATTTGAAGAAATCTGGAATTGGGATCTGGCTGTCCGAACAGTGTACCTTTGATCGAAGATAACTCTTCGTACAAAGGTCGAAATTAAGTACCATTTGTGGCATTTGAAATTAGACATTTTTAGATTTCCAACGGTATAAAATTCACCTTCTAGTTCGAACCGAATGAACCGTAGTGATTCCTTAAAGTTTGCTGTCTTGTTCTGACTGTCTAACCGAGAGAAAGGTAGAAGCTACATCTAGTGGCTCTATTTTCTCCCACTTGTGAACTGATTTTGAAAATGACTTGTTCTGTTGAAATGTATAGTTTTGAATCTAGTTTCCAACGCCACCAACCATTCTCAATTTCAAGTTGTATTGAGTGAGATATGGTTCAATTTCCAAACTGTGATAAAGCTGGAAATCTGGAAATCTTTCTCTTCTTGCTAGCCGAATGGTTAGGTTGGTTTGGGACGTTTTGTTTCGAAAATTTTGGTGTCAATTACCTACCAATTGCTTATTAGATGTCCATAGGACCTTGGTTTCACAAATGAACTGAATTGGGACTGATTTCATGGTGCAAAATGTTTGGAAAAAGAAAGGAAAGCAAGAAGACAGATTTGCTTTGAAATATTTTCCGAACTTTAGTTGTTTCGTTAACTGTATTTCCGTGGGATTTTTTGTGTGAAATTTGATAGAGGAGTATTCCTCATATGGGAGTTTCAGTGTACCAAATTTGGTATATTTCTAAGACTATTTCGATACCCAAATGATGTTCCAAAAACTACTTGTCAAATCTGGAAATTTCACTGTTCCAGTGGTGAAAGTTATTGACTTTGAACTGCTATATCTTGATACTCAAAACTCCGAATTTAGTTCCATTTGTCCTGTTTGAAACTTTGTTAGGAACTCATAATTTGTTACGAATTTCAAGGCTAGTTCGCTTTCTGTGAATTTTTCCGAATTTCCAAAGATTGCCGAAAAAACATGACTGAAACTGCCTTGCTTGTTCAGATCAGCCACTTTGAGTTGAAAATTGAATGCCTTCCGTTTAGAATCTTGAAAAAAGTGTCTCCTAAGAACTTTTAGTACTCCGAACCAAGATTCCAAAGGTATAAAGTTTTCCAATTTTGGACCTACTGAGTGTAAGTTCTGATTTTTTCTAAATTTTGACGTGCAAAACTGAAATTTTCCGACTTGATAGGAAATAAGTTTTTGGGAACTTTTCCCTACTCTTTGATGTTGATTGATTGTTTTAAACTTGGTTTCATGAAGAAATCAGTTTCTCTTTGTTATTAAATCCTCACTTTTGAACCTCGATTTTTGAGTGATTAAAGTTCACTTTTGAGGTTTTGACTAGCCTAAATAAGTGTACCTTCTTTCCTGATTAATACGTGATTGTGAGTGAAAGTACTTGATATTTGTCCAGGCGCTCAAGAAGATCTTCAAGAGAATCTCAAAGCGGATGCCTAGACACTTAATTGCTCGCTCACTCACTTTTGTTTTGACTTGGTAAGTGTCAAGTGCATGACTTGTTATAATTATGTGAATTGCTTCTTATAGATTGAATGATTGATAATTATTGAGGCGAGTGTATACTTTATCGCATTCGTTCTCTTTTAACTGATTGTATAACTGAACTGTTCATGACTGAATTGCAATTGATTGATTGAATTGTAATTGATTGATTGAATGTCGTTTGGAGTGAATCTCCTCGACTTACAACTGAATTGGGGGACGCCCAAAATCTCAATTGACCGACCTTGCGACTCGAGCCAGCAAGGGCTTGGTCAAGGAGTTTGGTGAACCATGAGATAACTGTAAGCTTGATCTATTAAGAGATCTCGCTTGGCCTACTCGAGTAGTAGTTCCTTTTATAGAAGTGCGGGCCCGGGGTGGTTGAAATGGTGGACGGAACTGTGAAGAAAGTGGAGTTCTACGGACTTATTGCCAACCCGATTGACAAAGTGTCATCGCAGGGAGGTATTTGATCGAGTCTTGGCAAAGCAAGTGGAACCTAGCTCCTGTATCCTCCTTGAATGTGTTTAATTAAAAATTGTGAATTGCTTGAATGTTACAGCTTTATTTCTTGCTTAAATGCTATTACGACTTGAACTATGTGTTTGCATGTTTTCTTTGCCTCACTGAGCGTTAGCTCATCCATTAGATTTGTTTTCCTTAATAGGGGCCGAGATGGAAAGAGTTTTGGAGAAGCCGACTCGAGACATTTTTTATTAGGGTTTTGAATGTATTTGACTAGACATCTTTTTGGAAGTTGTGTATTTTGGGAAAGTGGTTGTATTTTGAAACTTGTGAATGTAAGATTGAATATTCATGTATGGAAATGATTTCTTGTCTTTATTTCAACTATCGTTATTAGTCGTTACACCTTTAAGTTTGAACTGGAATTGTACTGAATCTTGGCGAGAGTTGGGCAGGCGTCCTGCCGATACCCTTTGGTTACTGACTATAGGGTCTATGATAACCATTGTGATTCCTGATTGTGAAACAAATAGCTCTCAATTTTTAAATAGGAGAGAGAAGGGAAAACAAATGTGAGGCGAAGCATTCTGCTCTTTCTAGATCAATGAAATGAGCCCCTTCCAATTTCTCATTTGCAAAACCAGAAAATCACATGAAACATATATAGATTAGAGAATGTAGTTTACCAACATTCAAACAGATACCGTAGCTAGACGATCACCATAATCTAAACCAAAAGCAAAAGAAAGAAATGAAGAAACAAGCACATTGTTAATCTGAACCCTTGAATCTTGATGTCGCGAGATCCCGACTTTTCCACCCTAACATCATCCACCACTGGTCCACACAAAGAGCTCATGTCATCAGTTCTTGTGTTGTAATAGATGCTGTAAAATGCGACGCGAGTCCTCTCAGCTTTTGCTGTGAAGTTCAGATTCGCTGACTGGAATGTCGAATTCGAATCTAGAGTGTAATGAATATTCTGAGCTTGATCACCAGCAAAGGCCATTACAGCTAAAGGTTGCTTACATGAATCCCCAGCATGGCCTAACGAAAATGTTAATCTGTAACGTTGGTTTGGCTTCGTCTGCACCATCTGGGAGATTATGCCTTCCTTTCCAGAGAGCAATTCGATAGCTCGTTGCCTTCTGGGACTGTGAAATGGTAAGAATCGATGTACCGCACTGCTCTGTTGGATTCCACTATCCAACCAGGTAATGAGGATGTTTCTTCATCCAGATTAGTTGGGAGCAAGACACCGAGTGAAGCATTCCTGAACATCCAAGGGCCTTCCTCAAAATCACCATTAAGTACTGCATTATCTGCAGAGAAGTAAAGGATCACCATTTAGTAGTTCTTGCTTAAGTTTACTTAAGTCCATGAAAAAGAAAAGACCGACGTTATTTTCTTATTGGATTATTATTGTTTTCACGTTGTTATTCAACAATTTCCTAACCCAAATCAAGGAACTATTCGTACATTTTTAAGTAAGACATTCCAGTCACTAATAATTTTGTTATCATCCAGTTATTCTCGAATAGTTTCATTCATTGGTGTAAAATATCACAATGCAATAAACAAATTAATTTAATAATTAAAAGAAAAAAGATCCCCAATTTTTCCATCAAAGAACAAAAGTAAAAATGGTAGTTGCCTATATGGAAAATTTTTCACCCCTCGACTCTTGACATTTCGAGGTAAGATGATTAGTATTTTGTAACAGAAATTATATGGACGATTTAGCAGATTCAACAAAATTTTACTGCCATCTCACAAACATGGAATTGAAATCTAAGTAGTGATAGGACTGAAATAATTTTATATGAACGATCAGAGTCAAATGATCAAAAGGCAATTGCATCAAATAGCCATGTTAGGTTTAACAGGATAGAAAACCACTTGGCCCAAAAAACTGATAAAATGCTACTTTTCTCCGTCACTTTCTATATGCTCAGTAATCAAAGATTTAACAGTAGCATGATTTAATTAAAGGCTTTGGGAAGATTAAATCTTAATGGTCAATCATTTTGTCCAAAGAATTGCTCAATCATTTTGTCACTAACTAGTACATTCAAACTCAAGTGGGACCCAGGAATTATTTCACTTAGCTCAAGATTCAATACACAATGATGAACCTTTTTCACACTTTCATCAAGAATTTAAGCCAATCACATGATACTATTAAAATTTTCCTTTTTTCATTTTTTATTCCCAAGTAGAGATCGCGTCAATTATCTCATGTCCTGTTTGGATTGTCACTTTTTAAAATTATTGTAGAAAACTATACTTTAATGATGTGATATATGTGAAGTAAAATGATGATTAAAAAATGGGGAAAATGGCTTAAAATATCCCTCACATTTTGCCGAGTAAATTTTTCCCTCACTTTTAAAATATTAATTTTACTTTCCTTACAAATTCAAGTCAGCAAAATTTGTTCCCAATCTAAATTTTCAATTACTTTTTTATCTTGACTTCATTATGTAACTTACATGTGGTTGTTTTTTAAGAGCAAAAAAGATTAGATATTATTTATAGTTAAACAAATGACTCGATTCACATTCATTTTTGACTCTATAAAAAGTAGAATCTGTTTTCTTTTTTTTCCTAAAAAAAATTTGACCCAATCCATATTTAGTTGCGCATCTAAATAAGTGGGATATGACCTTTTTGTATTTAAAAACTGATCACATGTGAGTCACGTAGTGATTTTAAATTAAAAAGTGATCGAAAACTTAAGTTTAGACTAAATTTTATGATTTGAATTTATAAGGGAAGTAAAATTAACATTTTAAAAGTGAAGGACAAAAAAATTCATTTAGTGAAACGTGAAGGACGTTTTGAATTATTTTTCCTAAAAATATGTGTCCAAAAAATATTCTAAGATTTTTCCACGTAAACTATCGGTTCAAATTCAAAAGGAACTTAATGTTTGGAAATTTTGGGCAATTCAAACAAATAAACTGGACAGAACAGGGCCCAAGTCATAGCGGGCCAAATTTAACTCCTCATAGCTACGGCAGAAACTAAGAAACATGCAGATTCCATATTAAAATGACAAACCAACCTTTGGATTTATCTGGTACGAAAAGCTTCTTGATGGCAATATCATCAATGATGGGCCCACAAGTGGGGTCATCCTCCATGCCAGGATTTTTAAACACAACGCGTACGTCATCCTCGTCTGCCTGAAAGGCCCACGCATAGGAATCCCAGCCATGAACACTGTACAAAGTCTGCAAATCAATTGTCTGTGACGCAGGCGGAACAGACACGTTCAGTGACTCTAGCTGAGCGCACGTGCGAGCAGCGCTAAACGTGACCGAATAGATGGAACCCTTTTCTACTTTGACTTCTTGACTAATTTCGGCGTCGTTTCCGAGCCTCACGGCATGTGTACCCTGAGGTACAATCAGGATCATCCCACCTTGTTTTTGACCCGATTCGACTAATTCTACGGTGCCGTTTGATTTCCAGCTAGGGATTGTGGCGGGCCCATCTGGGAATTCTGCGTCTGGGGAGAAACCTCCTGGTGGAGGGGTCTCAAAATCCGCCGTTGATCAGTGAACCTGCAAAATTAAAAAGGCTTGGGGATCAAAACTACATAAAAAACAAGTTAGTGACTGAAGTACAAATATTTCAACCGATCGGCAATTTCACACTTTCTGAGTTTTTCCTAAAAATTTTTGAAATATTTCTTTGACATGTTTTCTCAATTACATTTTTAATTCACATATATGATAATGTTACAGTATTTTTTTTCTTAGAAAAACTTCTAAAACTTCCAATCATAGCGTGCATGCTGCAAAAATAGAAACATATTTGAGGCCTAGGGAAAAAAACATAAATATGCGCATTTTTATTTCCTAATATTTTCAATAATGAGAAAAAAGGAACCATGATGAGAAAGATAATAACGAAAAAATAAGGAACTAAAGGATCACACATAATGAGGAACTAAAGGATTACATCTACTTAAAGATATCAGCAGTTCTTGTTATATGCATCAAAATGATATTATAGGAAAAATAATGTTTTAATTCTTGGACCGGGTAAAATAAGCAAAAGGTGCAGAAGATTATTATTACAGTTTGTCTGACCATCATTAGTATGTTGAATAAATAACCAGAAGAGCTGAAATTACGGCAAATGATTTTGTAACCATATAAGGATGAATTTCTCCAATTGTTGAAAAAAAGAGCTGCTAAATCCTTAATTGCCAGAATATTCTGCTAATTTTTCACCATCTAAACATTTAAGCAGCAACACGGTGGAAAGCAAAGGCACGAAGGTCTAGCAACAAAATCTAGAGTTACAGTAAAAAATTTTTAAAAAAAAAACTCCTAAAAATACCTAATTTATACGAACCCTTTAAAATA
Source organism: Coffea humblotiana (assembly GCA_023065735.1). Taxonomy (NCBI): domain Eukaryota; kingdom Viridiplantae; phylum Streptophyta; class Magnoliopsida; order Gentianales; family Rubiaceae; genus Coffea; species Coffea humblotiana. The sequence continues at coordinate 20,035,563 of CM041216.1, forward strand.
AGCAAAGTCAAGAAAAAAAAAGTAAATATGTAATGATTTCGGATTAAGCGTGCTGCTGTGGCCCCCAGCGTTCTTTAAGACTAAATTATTGAAACCGGCAAGGAAAGAAATTAAAAGATATCATGAACGTTTTCGCTAATAAGAAGAAATGCTAAGGACCATGTGATAGTGCACATCTTTAAGGGTTGGTGTAAAATCAGGAATGTTATGATTCACGTCATTTTTTTTTTCCTTGAAATAGACTATTACCAGGTTCAATTTTAAATGCCATTTACATATGATACAAACCAAAAAGCTGACTATAAGATCAATGCATTATGCCATAGACATATCCTAACCCATTAAAAGAAAAAACACATAAAAAATAACAAGAAAAAATATTCCTAACCAGATAGCAAAAAATAAAATAAAGGTAAAATATGTATTATAGTCGTAGAAATCACAAAAAATAAAAAATATGATTATCTTGCGAACTCAAAATCTAGTAAAATAGCCACTCCACCGGTTAGTAATAGCAATGGTAACAATTTTTCAGATGAAATGACTGAAGTACACTCCCACTTTTATAAATTAAAATTTTCAAATTTACACATTTATTGAAAATAAGAATAACTAAGAACAAAAGGTTAATGAAGTATATTTTTCTTGGGGAGGGTTGGGTTGGCGGTAGGGTCAAGGCCTCCCACCTAAAAAGAAAAAAAGAGTACATTTTTCTTTTGAAAGAGTAAATGAAATTGTACAAGGAAAATTTTGATTTTGACTAACGGGTAAAATAAGCAACTTGATAGCTAGAGGCGCTATTTTGCTTGATTTTGGATTTTTGAAGTGCTACAACATTAACTTATATTTTACATGAGGGTTAATCAGCATATTTGTGATTTTCATAGGGATGTAATCCGCATATTACCCCCTCCCGGCCCCACCACCCCAAAAAAACAAAAAAAAAATAGAAAATAAAAAAAGGAACAGCTTCTCCAGATTTTTCTTTTTGGCTTTGAAAGAAGAGCCCTCCCCAAATGGACCCAATATGGCTTGGGATTCCCTCTGTTACTTTCTCTTTAATTTTTTATCCATTTGTTTTATATTTATACACTTAAATGTTTACAAAATGATCTGCTTGTGTCATTAATTTTATTTCGATAAGTAGATCAGCACACCTACAAATCAAGTTCATCTAAGAATATGTTGTGCTTCAATTTGCATAAAATATTTAAAGGAGTCAAATTTACGACAAAACTTGTAAAGCTTAGTCCACCAGCTAAATGCAGTCAATTTAATTTTAAATTTTTGTAATAATTTAAAAGGAAACTGGGAAGTATGTAATAAGCAGTTCTCATTGTAAGAAATACTACTATTGCAGGTAAATTTATTTAGCTGTAATGCAGTCAAACTCAAGGAGCCTAAGACACAACGATTATAAGTTATTTAAGTTGTAACACTACGAAAACTAGCTAGTTAAACCATAAAACTTATAGACGTTAACACTGTTAATGGGATAAAGAGAGAAGCAAAACATAAATCAAAGAACTAGTTACGCTGATGCCTAATGTAACTCATGTAAGTATAATCTTAGTACGAAATTCTTCTAGGAAATTACTCCTTTCATCCCAAATTATGTGTTGCGTTTCAGGATTCTAACTTTCAATAATAGTGACTTGATAGTTTTTTTTTCAAATAATGGTGACTTAGATAGTTTGTGTTGGTAGATTTGTTTTCAAAGTTTGCCCTCTAAACAGATAAAGACGGAGACGACGTTGAAAAAAGATATCAAAAAAACTTTGATTTTAGTAAGATATCAAATATTTTTAGATATTTCAAAATAAAAAGTAAAGATACTTTCAATAAAACGGAGGGAGTACAATTAGAGAATCTGATCCATTCATTTAAATTTTTAATTATGAAATTAACATGTAAAAATTAAAGGCCCAAATCGAGATCACTTCAACGCATTAAGACCATTTTCATTCTTGATGATTACGAAGAAACTTGTTCAGAATTTAACAGTCATTCGGTGGGCCCAGTTACAAGCCCCATTACTTTGTCGCAGGTATGATGGATCATGGGAGCTGCATGAGAAGATAAATACAAAATGGGCCCCAAAAAGGCTAAAACTTTAGCCAAGTTCAAGAAGCCGCAGTAGAACACGTAGGGTCCCCAAAACCCAGCCTAAAGCTGGACTTTTGCTTTACCCCTGCCGATCGTCGCCGAACCCAATGAAGGGTAATACCGTAAAATTGCTGAAATCTCAGAAGTGAGAGCTCCCTGTGATTAATATTATTTGTATAATATTTTGACCCTCAAACTATTATAAAATTTAACTTTTAACCCTCTAACTATTAACTGATAAATGTTATCCCTTTGATTAATTGAAACAAATAATTTTAGCCCTTCTGCTAGCTTAAGCTGTTATGTTTAACAAAAATAACATGACATGCACAGCAATGGCCTTCAAACTATTGTAAAGTTAAACTTTTGACCCTTCAATTATTAACTGATAAATTTTACCCTTCCAACTAACTAAAATATATAATTCTAACACTTCCTCAATTTAAATCGTTATGTCGAACAAAAACATCACCACATGAGCAGTAAGGGTAAAACCTAGGGGTGTTCTTGTCTTCACAGGACATATGTCGGGGTAAAATTGTTTTACTCCTATTTGACTTATAAACTAATTTATCATCCAATTGCTGAACTTGACCAAAATCAATTGAAAACCTAAAACGCAAAATCCCTAATAGAGATATTTCAGCAAGGATAGGTAACTTAAATTAATCGAGTTGTTCTCACCTCGAATTTAACTCATTTTTCGACGTTGTTCCAAATTCATTGGATTTATGTGCTTCTCTTAAGGACATAATTCTGGCATACAATTCATTTTTTGGGAATATTCCAACAAGTCTTGGTTCTTCCAAGTTTGAACTCTCTAATTCTCTCAAATAATCAATTCTCTAATGAGATTCCTCCAAATTTTACATCCACTATATCTAAAGCTTTTTGATTTGTCAAACACTTGGTTGGGCACATTCAAAATTCTTTATCAATAGATATTTCTACTCGATATAACGACTCAAGTTAACGAAAAGGATAGAATTCTACGTTTTAATTAGTTAGAGGATTAGGACTTATCAGCTAATAATTGGAGGATCGAAAATTGGATTTATAATAGTTTGAGGATCACTAGCATCACATGAATCCTTTATTTCCGTTAGATATAACAACTCAAACTGACAGAAGAACTAAAATTATATGTTTTAATTAGTTAACAGGCTAAAACTTATCAGTTAATAGTTCGAGAGCCAAAAGTTGAATTTTATAATAGTTTAAGCGTCATTGGGACATTTTGCCCTATTTAATATAAATTCATTCAAGTTTGATTTTTTTTTTATCAGATGGATTTTTTTTTGTTTTTTAAGTTTGATGTAATTGTAACTTTTACACCACTAAGTTATATTAGTTAACAAGCTTTACAATTAAATCAAAGTTTTGCCGACTGAAGTGGACAAAAATCATTTTGAGAGGCCTCGATCTTGAAATATCATAACCCGATATCCTAAAACACCGTATGTTTTTTTTTTCGGTTACTTTATAGATTTGGTGAAAATTAGAGTCAAATGTCCCCCCAAAAAAAATGCTAGAAGTAGCATCTAAATTGTGCTGCTGCATAAGCATAAACTTTAAGGATCTAATGACGCATATAAACAGCTTCTCTTAACTTTTTGACTAAAATCTGACCTCCAAAAATACTTGGGCCCCAACATACACCCAAGTTTCTTTCGTATTTTCCAGCTATATCATATCATTATTCATACTTTGATTTGATGATGCCCAGGTCGAAAGTAACACATAGGATATAGTAACTTATTACCTACATTCACCGTATATTATCACGATATACTAAATGATGAAAGGATCTGTACCAATTAGTGTCACTAGTAAATTTTAATAATTAAGGCTCTGACACAGAATTTCGCTGATGGTTTTGTGCCAGAATTCTTGAATTATTTAACTTTGGTTACATTCCATAGTAAGCAAAATCGAATCTAAAGTTTCAAAAGTGTCCACAATTTAATTGGCACTGTAACTTGTAAGAGTAGTGAAAATAATTTGTGGCACAGACTTCGATTTTCACCTATATATGTTCCTTTCATCAGTTCATAATTACAAACCACCACCCCCCCCCGCCGCCCCTCTCTCTCTTGCAGAAAAGTGAACATAATGAAGCATTCTTCTTTCTACTTGTAGAAAGCTAGACCTTTCCTTTCTCAAAAGAGAATGGCAGACAAGAAGACACATCGGTGAAAATACCAATTCTGAAGGCAATTTAGGGTTCCAACAGCAAAGTCGCATTGCATTTTAGACATATAAAACTAGGAATAAAAAGCATAACTAAAGATTGATAAACAAAGATAGCATATCCTTGATTAGATCTCAAAAGCATATATAACCAGCAGAATCCACCAAGAATAAAGCACAAAAAAATCAGCATTGTCAGTCAATAATCTCTATAGAAGAGATTAAAGCTAAAAAAAATTAACCACCAAAGTGCAAGAGAAGAGAAACAAAGATTAGAGAAAGAGAGAGAGCTTACCATCTTCAATCAGTGCAACAGCAGCTGAGGATGCTAAAAGAACCACAAAAACAAAGACCCTTTTGCAACTTCTTGAGCTCCAAATCATCTTCTCTTCTTTACTTCTCTCTCTCTCTTGGCACACGAAAACAGTGTCCCTAGCTATTTTACTGTGTGAAAGCTGTCGCCTCTCCGTTCTCTGGAGCAGGGGAGATGAAGTTTTAGAAGAGGGACTAGGGAGTGTGAAGAAGTTGCAGACAAAAGTGTCCTTATATCCAAGATTCCAGCCAGCCTTTGTTCTTTGCCTATTTCACACCCGGCTCTGACAACTTGACTAGTTTGCTAGTACAGCAGGAGTATATATTATACTGTCTTATTAATTAATCATTCATCAAAGCTTTGTTTACTGGATTAAGGGCAATGTTTTGAAAACCGGACCGGACCGGCCGGTTCGACCGGTTGAACCGCAAACCGGACTGAACCGGCGGTTTTCGGTTTTCAACTTTTCCTCTTTTTTTTTTTTTTTTTTTTTACATTTTGCAAAATGCAGCTATCAAGATTCGAACCAAGACCTTTGTAATAGAAGACCAATGTATTAACCATTGTACCATCACATGTTATTAGTTTTTTTTTATACTTATTTATATAAAACAAATGCTCATATTTCTTTTTCCATTTTTCTTACAAAATCCCACCCTCTCATGACTCTTTCTTTTCAACCAAAAACTCTCTCTCTCTCTCTCTCCTCTTTTCTTTTATCACTCCCTTTTTAATCAAACCTCTTTATTTTTAATTTATTGATATTTTCTTCCATCTTTTAATTTGTTTTGTCCATTAAATTGAAAAAAGTTAAAAAAGAATTATTTTTTTAACCCAAATTATTTAATGCCACAACCACTCACTTTTATCTCATTTTTTGTTTCTTATCAAGTTTACATTTCTATTTTCGATTCTCTTGACTTCCTTCAAACTCCAAACTTTTTTTTTAAAATTGCAATCTTTAAATTTCAAAACGTAAATTAAAATTTAAGTTCACAAAATCTAAATTCTCATAAACGTGAATTTTGTATAATTTCAAAATATTATGATATTTTTAGGTTGGATTTAGATATAATTGAAATTGAGATGAAATTTATTTGTTTTAACTTATAATTTAAAAAATTTATTTTTAAAAATTTAAGTTATTAAAAATAGTAAACTTTTCATCATATAAAGTATTAAATTAGTCCATTACATGTCTTATTTTGTGCATATATATATTTCTATAAATTATTTTTTAAAAAATCATTAAACCGAGGTTGAAACCGGTCTGACCGGTTGAATCTCGACCCTTTCACTTTCACCGGTTCAATAACGGTCCGGTTTTTAAAACATTGGCTAAGGGCAAGTACTACCTTTGCTAAAACGAATAGCATATTTATTTGTTTGGATTGCATTTTTTCTAAATTTTTTTTAAAAATTACTATAGTAATTTGATATTTGTGAAATAAAAATGTGATTAGAAAATATATTCATGAAAAATATATCAATTTTTTTAAATGTGATTAGAAAATATATTCATGAAAAAATATATCAATTTTTTTTAAAAAAATTGCAATCCAAAAAAATAGCATATTTAACTTACTTTTAGTTTAGTAATTAATTTTACATTTCATAAAGGTTGCAGGATTAAATATATAATAGTTGTAGCGAATTTGAGCTTCATTTTTTCATTAATCGATCTCCCCCCTTACCCGAAAACAAAAATTCCCCCATCTTTTTGTCCTTAATTATGTGTCTTCACATCTTAAATTTATTTACACCATTCCTCCACCTATTTACACTCAGGGATGGATAATCTGATTTGAATTGAGACTTGTGATGCGCTTAATCCCTAACTCCCTTTGCCTTAGACACAGCTAACAGGCTGAGCACGAACTCGTGTCAGGATGCGACATTGTTTATTGCTAGTCACGTCCAATGGCTGGTATAAGACCGCCTGGGACTCACTGTCCGTGTTCTCAAATGAGCATATAGGACAATAAGAAGAAATTTTACGTGGATCTAAACTAATTATATGGTAAATCTAATAGTTAGTTTTTGACCAATGAAATAAAGTTAATTGGACAAATAAATACTTCACGAAGGACTTTATCATTTTATTGAGATTGTATTTACTATAGAATTAGTGGGTTCTAGAATCTTATTTGAAGCATTTTCTTTAGTCAACTATACTTCTCAAGTAGTTGGTCAGAATCAAGATATAATTTCTAGAGTACTATATCAATTTGGTATTGATAATTTGCTCTCACCATTTCAGCCCCATAGCTAACAGAAAAAAAAATAAGAAAGAAATAAATTACTGGAGGCCAGAACAAAATAATAATGTGGATTAACCTATACTTCATGGTTCCAAAAAATTCTACTCGAAAGTGGTTCATATATCCAATATACCATCTCAACATGTGTAGCTTGTTTATGGGTTTGGCTAACCATTCTTTGCACATTGTCTAATTGAGGCTCAACTATTAATCTTTAAAAAAATTGAGACAAAATATGCACACATATGCAAAGAAATTTAATACATATTAGTGTGTGTAACATAAAAGAAAAATGAAAACTCAGTTTAGAAAAATTTCATATTAAGCACTCGCTTTTTAATACACAAAGTTTTTTCTGCAAGAAAAGTTTATTCCTTTTAGTTGTATAATCAAACAAAGAAGGCTACATAGAAAGCACTCGCCTTTTTATGCACCGATTCCTTTTACTGTTTCATACCACCGGATATAACTGGCTTCCATATTCCGTGTTTTCAGACGTCTTGGACTGCACTTTATGGTCTCTGTGCGGGACCCTTTTGGTCCTCCGCGTTCTTTTTTTTCCCCATTGATTGCCTATATGCGACTTTATTAAATCGTGAGTTTATTAAATCGTTTTCCGACGATGAAGATTTGACGAGTTCAACTTTTTGGACTTTCTGATCGGTGATTCCTTTTCACTCCCATCGATGCTGAGGAATAAGTTTTTTGGGAAGGGCAAGTTAACTTTCAAAATCCCCCTAATGTTTGGCATACTTTTTAATTTAGTCCCATGATTATGGCTAATTACTCATATTATTGGTGAAAAAAAATAACTCGGAAGAATGTTGCTCTGACAAGGGGGCATATGAAACTATTGCTGCCGGCGGCAATTTTAATATATATTTTCAAAAAAAAAAACTGGTTGCCATATAGCTAGTGTGTCAATCTGACTATTGCCAGGCTGTGTCAGCTCAGTAGGACCTGCAAAAAGTAAAAAAAAAAAAAAGGCAACTAGATTCCAGCTTTGATTGGAATTCAATTCCACTACCGGCTGTGTTAGTCCAGTAGTGATGGTTAAACTAAAAAAAAAAGTGGCTTTGGAACGACTAACTAGATTTTCATTAAAGCTTTGTCCTCGCCTATATAAATGAGCATTTTTAATGCAGCATATAAAGTCATTTAAGAGTATTTTTTGTTAACAAAAAGTGTAAAAGTGTAGTTTAGGATTTTCCAAGATTTTGTCTTGGAAGGTAAGTAATATTTTTAAAATTTTAGGAGTAGTAAGTGATATTAAAAGAAAGCTGAAGGCAGGTTTCTGATATTATCCCTTTTTCTTTAATTTTTTAGAGGTAAAATTTTTAAAATTTTTTAATTAAAAACTTATACTGCCTGGCTGACTAAGACCGACAGCCTTTTTGGTTAAAAATTTTTCCAAAGTTGAAATGTAAGAAAAAGATCAATACAGATTTGCTAAATCAATTATTCTTATCTTATGTTAAACCCTAAAAAAAGTTTTTTTAAACAAAAAACCTCATTGAATTTATAATAAGATGCATTTCCCAAATCTTTGAAAAATAATCGTTGAAATTATTATGTAAAAGATATGATTTTAATTTTTTTTATAAAATGTATAGAAAATTGATATTTATGTAAATAAAATATACCAATAAATTATTAAGTGACAGTGGACTTTTTTTATAAGAATAGAGGTAGAAGTAAATATGATAGTGGATAGTTAAACATAAAAAGTAATTTTTAATGTACACTCTAATTTTATAAATATAAATTTATTGTGCAATATAAAAACAAAAATGGCAAAAACTAGAAAGGAAGAAAAATTTGATAACGTAAAATGGTGAAATTTAAAAATAACAATAACCATTCGAATAATAGAAGTTTAAAATAATGCTAAATAGCATATTGAAATGGTGACATTCAAAAACATGTACAGAAAATGATAATATCAATGCCCAGTGCGCCTTTTGCCCTTGCCTTTATAACCAGTGTTGTGGGCGGACAGCAAAATCTTTTGGACTATTGTCTGCAATGTTCACGAAGAACTATAGGCTCCTGAGGTGCATCGATTGGAGGCGCAAGATTTATGGAAGTAGCATCAAGTCCTATGTTCTCCTCATCGACTGACTCTGCAGTCGTACTGCTACCATAATCGTTTTGAGAATGATACGTGATAAAATCTCCCGACTGACCGTATCCAGAAGTAGATATGGGCTAGATTGACGTATGTACTGCCATAGGCTGCCCAAGACTATAATAATCGGGAAGGCCTAGAGTAGGAGACGTACCACCTGTTCCGCTAAGAAAGTGAATATTGGATGCAGTTTAGGAGCAAAAGATGAGGCCAATGTAGTGGTAGCATATCCAAATGGAGGCACATGAGATGAGGATGGAAATTATTCACCAAATACAAGAAAATGTGGAGAGGGCGTGGGATGTGTACCAAAAGGCGGAAACTGTGGTGAAGGCGTGGCATCTAAACCAATATACAGTAAGTGCAGGGATGGTGTGACCTGAGGCCAAAGGCCAATAACTGTATAGATGGAATAACATGGACATCTGTCATCATCAAAGACATGGATGTGGTGAATTGATTGCCAGTTGAGCTGTGTCGAGACTGAGAGCCCGCCTCTGTGTTTTGAATGCTCATTTCACTGATGACTTCGCCTTGCAAGCCATGCCTGTGCCATTGACTTTTGCTAGATGATGGTTCACCTTGTGTAAGGACATGTCGCACTAGGTTTTGGAATGGAATATTTTGCGACGTGGGAGGATTATTGTGACGCCCCCACTTCTTCCTAAAGCGAACCAAAGGGTCTCAGCGGGACGCCTGCCCAACTCGCCAGGACTCGATACAAATCCAATTCAAATTTAAGGGTAAATAACCAAATAATAAAAGTCGAAATAAAGAAAAGTCGCTTCTTTAATGGAACACTCAAATCTTACATCATAAGTCACCAAAAGTACATCAACTTTCCAAAATACAGTCATTAGAAGTCGACTAATCAATTACATTCAAAATTCTAATCAAAAGTCCATCAAGTTGCCCTGTCCAACATTCTTTCCATTTTCGACTCCTGTTAAGGAAAATAAAACTAATGGAATGAGCTAATGCTCAGTGAACCCAAGAAAACATGCAAGCACATAGTTCAAGTAGCAATAGCAGTTATACGAGAAATAAAACTATAACATTTAAATAATTCACAATTTAAAATAAAATACACTCAATAAGGATACAGGAGCTCTCAGAAGCTAAATTTCACTTGTTTTGCCGAGTCTTTGATCATATACCTCAGTGTGATGGCGCTCCGTCAACCGGGTAGGTATATTTAGTCCGTAGAACACAGCTTTATTTCACGAATCTCGTTCACTGTTACACCCCCTGTTCCGGACCCACTCACTATTTAGAAAAGCGATACTACTCGAGTATGCTAAGCGAGATCTCTCAAATAGATTAAACTTTACGAGTATCTCATGGTTCACCAAACTTCTCGACCAAACCCATGCCGGCTCGAGTCACAATGTTAGCCTATGAGTTTTGACAGGTGTCGAGTCTGTGCAATAATAATTACCTACTCAAGAAAAATACAAATTTTGTATATAGCGGTGAGTAGGGTCGAATCCACAGGGACCGGGGATAATTCGTTTCTTTTTAAGTCAAGACAGATGGGGGGTTTAAGGATTAAATGCTAACTAAATAAATTAACTACAGAAAATAATTAATTAAAAGAAATAATTGGGAGAACTCTAGCCAAGGGTGCACTTCAGAAATGGTTCAAGCACTGATCATTGATTCACAAATAATTCCAACATTTATTAATAGATTGGTTATAGTTGTCATGCACGCGATAAACAACCAACCCTTCCTTAATTTCTCGATAGTTAAGGTACGACCGTTAACTATTTCTCTAACCCAAAAACAACCCTAGGTACGACCGTAGGATTTAATTTCTAGATTGCATTAATAATTAGAAAGGCCCAATCCTAACTAACAAACACGCTACGAGGGTTTGTTTAAGTTAGATCGTATGTTTCCCTGACATAAACCCAATTACGCCAGTTGCTATTGAGATAGAGATAATCGAACAATTACGGATTCAATTACCCCTAATTAGCAAAATAGCCTATATGAATAATTAATTATTGCGCACTAATCAATCATACACAAGAGTTATAAACAATTAAAAGTAGGAAACATATAAATACCAATAAATGGAGGAAACAATTAAAATAATTTAGATCTCACAGTAATTGCCGAACCAAATCATCAGTTGTCCCCTTAACTAGAATTGGAGAGTTAGTTCTCCATTAATGGAGAACCATCCATGCGAATGGTTAGAGAAAGAGGCCCCCAAGACTTGACTTCCACAATTGATTGAAAGAAAGGAAAGATCGAAAGCATAACAAGTAAAAGCCTCTCTCGGAGGAAGCTTGCGGAGCAGACCATGATGAATTAATCTCCCCTCCGTCAATGTTGCAAGCCCCCTCTTAATCACGCGGGATCCGGCTTTTTCTCCTCTCCCAAATCCGTGCAAAGGAAAGAAAAACAAGAAGTTCCTATGTTGCCCAAGATGGGTCTCCCCCACGGATTCTACTTGCTGACTTTTCAATTCCTTGGTTTCCTAGTACCAATCAGATTCTTAAGGAGTTTCCTATTACAATTTAATTTCCTAAAAACTCTCCCAATCACTTGAGGATGATCTCGCGAAATCAGGAAGGTTCTGATAGCTATCAAATTAGGAAATTGATTCAGATTTGGAGACTGCCCAATATCAATCCCGACTTTTTGGCTTGGAGCAGTGAACTTAGGCGCGCCCCCATGCAACCATCAGATGTTTTTCACTATAAAATCTTCATTTAAGCACTTTTCATTCCCGTTCCTGAAATAAAGCATAAAATACCAAATATAAGTAGAATCCGACAATTAAAATAATATTTGGCTAAAATCAAGGGGCGAATAATTGTAAATTTAGTAGCAAATTATGACCTATCAGTTTGGGCGTCCCCAGAATACGAATATAAGTCGATGAGACAACGCTCCAATCGACGATCACAAATAAGATTCACAACAGCATCATTTCACACGAGTTGATTATCGATTCACATAGCGAAATTCTATCATAATTTCATTTAAAAGAGAACGAGTGCGATAAAATACACACTTGTCTTGGTAATTCTAATTCACATGATTACCAAGAAGCAATTCACGTATTCCACAACAAATCATACACTTGACACTCACCAAGTCAAAAGTGAGTAAGTGAGCAAATAAGTTTTTAGGCGTCCGCTCCGAAATTCTCTTGAAGATCCCCTGGAGCGCCTGAAGAAATAATGATTTTCTATCACTCACAACCATGCATCAATCAAGAAAAAATGTACACTTGTTTAGAATCAAGATAAAGTCCTACAAGAGAACTTTATTCTCTAAGAATCGAATTTAAAAGTGAGGATTTAAAGTCCCAAGAGAGACTTGCCTCTTCATGAAATCGAATTTAAAACGGTCTATCAATATCAAAAGAAAGTGATAAGTTCTTAAAAACTCATTCCCTAAGAAATCGGGAAATTTCAGCTTTACGTGACAAACTTGGAAAAATCAAATCTTGAATTTAGCATGTCCAAAAAATAGAAAACTTTATACTACTAGAATCTAGGTTCGTAGTACTAAAAGTTCTCAGAAAACACTTTTCCAAGATTCCAACTAGAAAGCATTCATAAATCAGCTCAAAGTTACAATTCCTAGAGGACAGGTTTGAACCAGTCTTGGTTTTCCAGAAATTTTTGAAAATTCGGTATAATTCACAGAAAGTGAATCAGCCCTTGAAATTCGTAACACAATAAGAGTTCCAAACATGGTTTCAAACACGACAAATGAAACTAAATTCAGAGTTTTGAGCATCAAGATATAACAGTTTAAAGTCAGCTAAATCTTGCAAACTGATCAGTAAATTTCCAGATTTGAAGAGCAATTTTTGGGGCGTTATTTGGGTATAGAAATGGTATTGAAGTTATACCAAATTTGGTACACTTAAACTTCCATATGTGGACTATCTCTCCATCAAATTTTACTCAAAAACTCATGTGGGAAGATAGTTAACAAAACGACTAAAGTTCATGAAATTTTCAAAGCAAATCTGCCAACCCACTCTTTCATTCTTTCCAAAGGTTTTGTCCAATGAAATCAACCTCAATTCACTCCATTTTTGAAACCAAGTTTCCAAATAATTTAATAAGTAATTAAAAGGCAATTGACAAGAAAATTTTTGAGGTATAACATCCCAAAATAAACCTGACCATTCGGCTAGCAGGAAGGGAAAAACTTTCCAGTTTCCAGCTTTGTTGCACTTACGAAATCAGACCACATCTCACTCAATACAAGTTCAAATTAAGAATGGTTTATGGCATTGTAAACTAGGTTCAAAATGCTACATTTCATCAGAAAGAGTCGTTTTAAAAATCAGTTCACAAGTGAGAGAAAATCAAGCCACAAGATGCAGCTTCTCCTTCCTCTCGGACAAACAGTCACAACAGGACAGTCAACTTTACTGAATCACTACGGTTCACTAAATTCGAACTAGCAGGTGATTTTTATACCATTAGAAAGTTATGAATCTCAAGTTTCAAATGCCACAAACGGCACTCGATTTCGACTTTTGTACAAAGAGATATGTTCATACAAATAACTACTGTTTGGCTACACTGATCACCTATTCCAGATTTCTTTCTTTTTCTAAAACCCTAGTTTTGAACAACCAAATGAAACGATTTTTGTAAGGCACATTGTACACACAAAATACAACATGTAACCATCAATTTCACAGCCAAATAAGCATCAAAATTTTGAATTAAAATAGAGCAACATGGACAGAATTTTCTGTCAGTTCTAATCTCACACATTTCTCAACTTTCTCTCCCCTTTCTAACTGTGATCCTCTCATATAACACATAAACACAATAATCAAGTATTTAATCCTCAAGTCAGCTACCTATAATCCACCTCAAGACTGCTAGCCTAGAAATTAAGGCTAGAAATGAAACTCCTTAAGTCCCCTAGCCTATTTCTTGCTTAGGGTTTCAAACTCATGCAAAACTAACCATGATTCTTGAAGAAAATGGAAAGACTAGAAGAGTTAAAGGGCTACCTCTAACCCTAGATGAAAAATCAGATTTTCCACCACAAATCCTCCAAGAAGCTCCACAAGATGTTGTCTTTCTCCAAGCTAGAACTAATCTCCAAAGGTTTTTGTGAGTTGGGTGAAGATTTTCAAGTGAAATGGAAGCAAAATTGGAGCAAGATGAAGAGAGCTTTCTTCCCTCCTTTTCTTTCTTTGGGTCGGCCGAACAAGGAGTGAGAGAGAGAGAGTGTTTTGAGTGATCAATCTTCCTTTGGTAGCTTTGAAGAAAATGTGATCAAAAAGCTTTATAAAAGCCAACTTTGAATAGTATTCAAAATAGTGAGGTGCACAACCACTTTTTTCTCTTGTTTGTTTCACTTGCGCACTAATCTTCCAATGTAATTCCTTTAACACTGTAATTACTCACTCTTACGAGTCTAGTATTGATTTCTCAAATCTCCACTTAGTCATTCTGACGCGAAATACGCGAACTTTCGACTCGCGCGCGATGGAGCGAAATTTAAAAGCAATTCATGCAACGATAATATAATTAACTAATTCTAGGGTAAATAATTATAAAAATGAATATTTTAAAAATAAAAACATGAATCCTCACATCCTCTCCCCCTTAAGAGAATTTCGTCCACGAAATTCATACTTTGATTTGGAAATAGATTTGGATATTTTCCTCAAATTTCTTCTTTTACTTCCCAAGTTGCTTCCTCTAGTTCGTGGTTTCTCCATAGAACTTTCCCCAATGAAATTTGCTTATTTTTCAGTTCTTTCACTTTACGATTTAGAAGTTTTATCGGTTTCTGGTGCTCGGTTTTAACCTGCTGGCAAATCAAATAAGTTTGGACAAACTGAGCAATTTCTTTCTTCATATTCTCCCACCAGTACAAACTCTTCAAATTCTGGTACATTTTATTTCCTCCAGGATGTACCGTGTACTTAGAACGGTGCGCTTCTTCCAAGACTTCCTTCTTAAGTCCTTCTTCCTTTGGTACTACTATACGATTCCGAAATCTTAGTACACCGTTTGTTCCCGAGTTAAAATCCTACTTTTCCCCCTTTTTGATTTTTTTCAACCACTTTTGCACTTCAGGGTCCCTCTCTTGTGCTTCCTTTATATGTTCCAACAAAGTGGATTTCATGACAATGTTTCCAACGATCACTTTTCTCGGTTCAAGTCGAGAATTCCAACAACTAACCTCTTCCAACAAGTGCAATTCTTTAATCATCAATCCTACCACTTGCACTTGACGACTTAAAACATCGGCCACTATATTGGCTTTCTTTGGGTGATAGTTTATCGTGCAATTGTAATCATCCAAAAATTTCACCCATCTACATTATCTCAAATTCAGCTCTTTTTAAGAAAACAAATACTTAAGACTCTTGTGGTCCATGAAAATCTCAAATGTCACTTCATATAGGTAATGCCTCCATTTCTTCAAAACAAATACAATAGCAGCTAACTTCAAATCATGAGTTGGGTAGTTTCTCTCATACGATTTTAATTTCCTAGAGGCATACGCAATCATCTTATCATTCTGCATCAATATACACCCCAATCCTTCTTTGGAACCATCTGTATAAACCACAAAACTATCCTTTCCGTTAGGTAAATCTAATACAGGTGCTCTCGTCAACCGTTTTTTTAATTTCTGAAAACTTTCTTCACATTTCGAGCTCTATATAAATTTTTCACTTTTCTTAGTCAATTCAGTCATGGGTCCAGCAATTTTAGAAAACTTTTTGATAAACCTCCGGTAATACTCTACTAACCCTATAAAATTTCGAAGTTCAGTAGAGTTTTCCGATTGTTTTCACTTAGAAACTACTTCAATTTTGGTTGGATCCACCTTAATTCTGTCCTTGAAAATTATATGACCTAAGAAAGTTACTTTTTTCAACCAAAACTCACATTTGCTAAACTTAGCATACAATTGATATTCCCTCGAAGTCTGTAAAATAACTCTCAAATGTTTCTCATGATTCTCCAGAGTTTTAGAATACACCAGCATATCATCAATGAATACCACTACAAATTGGTCCAGATAAGGGTTAAAGATTCTGTGCATTAAATCTATAAAAGTTGCAGGTGCATTAGTCAATTCGAATGGCATTACTGCGAACTCGAAATATCTGTACCTCAAGTTAAAGACAGTTTTAGGTATACTTTTTTCCAAAATCCTCAACTGATACTAACCCTGCCTGAGGTCCAATTTTGAGAATACTACCGATTCATCAATGTGGGGCAAAGGGTCTTGTTCTTAATAGTAACATCGTTCAAGTTTCGGTAGGGCTATATACAAATTTAAACTCCCATATTCTTTTAACAAACAATACCGGAGCTTTCCACTGGGAATCATTTTCTTTTATAAAGTCTCGCTTTAACAAATTTTGCAACTGCAATTTCAATTCTTTCAATTTAGTTGGAGCCATTCTATAAGGCGTCTTAGAGATAGATGCTAATTCTGGAGTCACATCAATCTTAAAAGCTAATTTCTTTTTCGGAGGCAAAGACTCTAATTCCTCAAGAAAAATATCCGGACACTCCTTTACTACAGACATATCTTTCTAATCTCACTTTATCACTAGGAGTATTTATAAGAAAAGCCAAATATCCTTGAACTCTCTTACTCAACATCTTTCTGGTTTGAAAATCCTGAAATAAGAGTAGATGAGATTAATCTACCATTACATCCAATTTAGAGTTGTTTCTTCTGGAATGTACAACTCTATCATTTTCATCTTACAATTCAATTGAGTATGGTAGCGAACTAACCAATTCATTCCTAGGATGACATCATACCCCTTAATATCTAAACCATCAAATCGGCCAGTAACTTCCGTTCTCCAACCCATATCTCGCAATCTCTATATAACAAGTTAGCAAGTAAACTTTGTTCCCCAATCGATGTTCTAACTTCCAAATCATAAGATAATTTAATTGGGTTCATATCTATCCCGCTCATAAAGTTAGGGTTCACAAAAGAGTGTGTTGCACTCGGATCAATCAAAACTTTAGTTTAAACGGTAAAAATAGAGATCGTACCTTCGACCACCTCAGTAGTATCGGGAATTTGCTGATAATCCAATGCGTAAATCCTAGCAGGTACCTTGGGTCAACTTCCTCCAGCACTAGATTGTTTAGAGGCTGACTTTTCAGGCTTTTGAGTACTACCTCCTTCTTTTGGTACGGTTGGACATTTCGATATCTAGTGATCGGTACTGCCACAATACAAACATTTTCTCAATTTCCTCCAACAATCATTATCCGCAATGGTTGGGCTTGCCACAGTAGCCACAACTAATTTGAGAAATTACGGCCTGACTACTAGAAGGTATTCTTCTCGTTTGACCTTAGCCACTACGACCTCTTCTTGATAAAACCTCTCTTGGAGGTCCAGTGGTCCTTACTCCTCCCGTTCCCCTTCCTATCTTGGGAGGTGGGGCACTTTTACTGGTTTGTTCAGAAGAGTAACTAGAAATTTTTTTTCTTAGTATGGAAGTCCCTAACTTGCAGTCTTGCGCTTTCGACTCTCTGCGTTTTCTCCAGAGTTTTGGTAAATGTAGATATTTGAAACTGCTGCCAATCCCTCTTTGATCTCCACATTAAATTTTTGCACAAAATGTCTTATCCTTTTCTACTCATTAGTCACCAATTCTGAATCGTAATTAGAAAATTTAGTGAACTTCCCCTCATACTCGGCCATGCTAGAGGTTTCTTGGCTCAACTTTATGAATTCGTCCTTTTGCTTCTCTTGGATCAGAGGCAGAAGAAATTCTCATTGAACTCACTCGTGAAGTTTTTCCAAATCCAAGGGGTCTGTGCTCTTTTCCATTTTCCCCTTATCACGTCCCACCAAGCATATGCAACGCTCTCAAATTGGGAAGGCAGCAAAACTCACACGCCTCTCTTCGGTATAGTCTAAGGCAGCGAAAATATTAGTCATTCGTTCCAACCAGTTCTCCGCAAATTCGGGATCAGGTCCCCCAATAAATTTAGGCGGAGCAAATTTCAAAAACCCGTTTAAGACTCTATTCTCCCCTCTATCCTGGGCCCCGGGTTAGTTAGTTGGCCCTGGATCCTATCGCTCTACTAATCATTTTAGGATATCAGTCATCCGATTAATAGCAGTAACTACTTGGTTATCTTCTACATTTTCTTGTCTTTGGGTTGGTCCAGTTGCCGATTCTTGATCATCCCCTTGAGATTGGGGTTGCCTAATCCCACACCCACGACCTCTACCACTCTTTCGTCCATTCATGATCCTAGTTATACCTAATGCAAGAAATAAAATAATTAACGAGAAAATACTTAAAATAAAAGTCAACATGAAAACAATGGAAATAACAATAACTAACATATATTAATACTTTAAGATTCATACAATTAGTAAGTCGTGGTGCATTTACAAAAATATAGCACACAGGTGCCACAAAAATACTTTCAAGTCATGCATGTGAAATTAGATTTAGGTGTTTCAAAAGTAGGCTACACAGTCAAGCAAAATACAATGGCGTTTGAACTAACACTACCCCAACTATTTCTAACTACACAAGTCAAAAGACTTATCACTTCAAGTCTAATTATCAGCAAGACTATCAGGCAGGACCTCCTCTTCTAAGTCCTCCTTCGGATCCTCCTTGAAAGGCTCCTTCTCAGGAGTGCTCTCAGGAACTGGATTCTGAACAGCATCCATCACCTCATCGATCAATATAGTGGTGTCAGTTAGAATCCCAGAAGCCCGATCCCGGGCCTCCTCGTCTATCCTAGTCAATCGAGCTCTAGCCCTCTGAAAATCATCATGAGCGGCCTCAGCTCTAGCCAACTCATTCACTACCATCCCTCTAACTCTGTAATCCTAGCACCCTAAGCATCAACCATGGCGCTCAACTCCTCGATCTCCTGAAGTAAAGCTCTGTTGGCATTCACCAACTGACGATATTCATCGTCAATGGACAGTACGAGATCATTAGGGTACGCGTGCGTTGCCTTACAGGGACAACGGGAAAACCTAGAAGAAAACGAGAATCGAACGCGAGCCCCTCCACCAAGTGCTCGATAGTAAATAGGCCTAAGAGACTTCACGTGGCCATTAGCATGACCATTGCCTTTAGCAGCATGTCCTCTATTACCATTCTCCATCCCTACAAAACAATCACAATTTTCAAGTTAGAAACTTAAAGTCACTAACTCGGTCAAATATTATTTAAGGTATAACTAAATTATCTCATTCCTATTCTCAAGGGTAAAGTTTCCAATATATCTCCCCAATAGATCTCTAAATCTAGAGTTCTGATACCAACTGTGACGCCCCCACTTCTCTCTAAGGCGAACCAAAGGGTATCGGTGGAACGCTTGCCCAACTCTCGCCAAGACTCGATACAAATCCAATTCAAAATTAAGGGTAAATAATCGAATAATAAAAGTCCAAGTGAAGAAAATTTGCTTCTTTAATAGAACATTCAAATCTTACATCATAAGTCACCAAAAGTACATTAACTTTCTAAAATACAATCACTAGAAGTCGACTAATCAATTACATTCAAAATTCTAATCAAAAGTCCATCAAGTTGGCTTCTCCAAGATCTTTTCATTTCGGCTCCTGTTAAAGAAAACAAAACTAATGGGATGAACTAACGTTCAGTGAGGCACAGAAAACATGCAAGCACATAGTTCAAGTAGCAATAACACTTATACGAGAAATAAAAACTATAACATTCAAATAATTCATAATTTAAAATAAAACACACTCAATAAGGATACAGAAACTCTCAAGAGCTAAATTCCACTTGTTTTGTCGAGTCTCGATCATATACCTCCGCGTTATGACACTCCGTCAACCGGGTACGTATATTTAGTCCGTAGAATACCGCTTTACTTTACGAATCCCGTTCACGGTTATATCCCCTATTCCGGGCCTGCTCATCATTTAGCAAGGCGATACTACTCGAGTATATCAAACGAGATCTCTCAATTAGATCAACCTTTACGAATATCTCATGATTCACCAAACTTCTCGACCAAGCCCATGCCAACTCGAGTCACAAGGTTAGCCTATGAGTTTGGGCATCCCTCGAATACGAATATAAGTCGATGAGACAATGCTTCAATCGACAATCACAAATACGATTCATAACAGTATCATTTCAGACGAGTCGATTATTTAGCATGTCCAAAAATAGAAAAATCAAATCTTGAATTTAGCATGTCCAAAAATAGAAAAATTTATACTACTGGAATCTAGGTTCGTAGTACTAAAAGCTCTCAGAAAATACTTTTCCAAGATTCCAACTAGAAAGCATTCATAAATCAGCTCAAAGTTACAGTTCCTAGAAGACAGGTTTGAACCAGTCTTGGTTTTCCAGAAATTTTTGGAAATTCGGTATAATTCACAGAGTGTGAATCAGCCCTTTAAATTCGTAACACAATAAGAGTTCCAAACATGGTTTCAAACACGACAAATGAAACTAAATTCAGAGTTTTGAGCATCAAGATATAACAGTTTAAAGTCAGCTGAATCTTGCAAACTGATCGGTAAATTTCCAGATTTGAAGAGCAATTTTTGGGGCGTTATTTGGGTATAGAAATGGAATTGAAGTTATACCAAATTTGGTAAACTTAAACTTCCATATGTGGACTATCTCTCCATCAAATTTTACGCAAAAACTCATGTGGGAAGACAGTTAACAAAACGACTAAAGTTCGTGAAATTTTCAAAGCAACTCTTTCTTTCTTTCCAAAGGTTTTGTCCAATGAAATCAACCTCAATTCACTCCATTTTTGAAACCAAGGTTCCAGAACATTTAATAAGTAATTGAAAAGCAATTGACATGAAAATTTTTGAGGTATAACATCCCAAACTAAACCTGACCATTCGGCTAGCAAGAAGGGAAAAACTTTCCAATTTCCAGCTTTGTTGCACTTTCGAAATCAAACCACATCTCACTCAATACAAGTTCAAATTAAGAATGGTTTATGGCGTTGCAAAACTCTGTTCAAAATGCTACATTTCATAAAAAAGAGTCGTTTTCAAAATCAGTTCACAAGTGAGAGAAAATCAAGCCACAAGATTCAACTTTTCCATTCCTCTCAGACAGACAATCACAACAGGACAGTCAATTTTGCTGAATCACTCCGGTTCACTCAGTTCGAACTAACATGTGATTTTTATACCGTTAGAAAGCTATGAATGTCTAGTTTCAAATGCCATAAATGACACTCGACTTTGACTTTTGTACAAAGAGATATGTTCAGACAAATAACTACTGTTCGGCTACACTGATCACCTATTCCAGATTTCTTTTTTTTTTTTTCGAAAACCCTAGTTTTGAGCAACCAAATGAAACAATTTTTGCAAGGAACATTCTACACACAATATACAACATCTAACCATCAATTTCACAGCCAAACAAACATCAAAAGTTTGAATTAAAACAAAGCAACATGGACAGAATTTTCGGCCTGCTCTAATCTCACACATTTTTTAACTTTCTCTCCCCTTTCTAATTGTGATCCTCTCATATAACACATAAACACAATAATCAAGCATTTAATCCTCAAGTCAGCTACCTATAATCCACCTCAAGACTGCTAGCCTAGAGATTAAGGCGAGAAATGAAACTCCTCAAGTCCCCTAGCCTATTTCTTAGGGTTTCAAACTCATGCAAAATTAACCATGATTCTTGAAGAAAATGAAAAGACTAGAAGAGTTAAAGGGCTACCTCTAACCCTAGATGAAAAATCAGATTTTCCACCACAAATCCTCCAAGAACCTCCACAAGATGTTGTCTTTCTCCAAGCTAGAACTAATGTCCAAAGGTTTTGTGAGTTGGGTGAAGATTTTCAAGTGAAATGGAAGTAAAATTGGAAACAAGATGAAGAGAGCTTTCTTCCCTCATTTTCTTTCTTTGGGTCGGCCGAACAAGGAGTGAGAGAGAGAGAGTGTTTTGAGTGATCAATCTTCCTTTGGTAGCTTGAAGAAAATGTGACCAAAACGCTTTATAAAAGCCAACTTTGAATAGTATTCAAATAGTGAGGTGCACTACCACTTTTCTCTCTTGTTTGTTTCACTTGTGCACTAATCCTCCAATGTAATTCCTTTAACATTGTAATTACTTACTCTTACGAGTCTAGTATTGATTTGTCAAATCTCCACTTAGTCATTCTGACGCGAAATATGCGAACTTTCGACTTGCGTGCCGTAGAGCGAAATTTAAAAGCAATTCATGCAGCGATAATATAATTAAATAGCTCTAGGGTAAATAATTATAAAAATGACTATTTTAAAAATAAAAACATGAGTCCTCACAATTATGATCGAAGGAGTCAAAATCACCAACTTCCATGCGATCAAAGCGCTGGAGGTATTGCATTGATTCAAATGCCCCATAAAAAATAGTCAACAGACGTGGATGAAACCGATTTGCAATGTTATTAAGTTCAAGTGAGTCATGCGATTACCCGCTAATGCGCTGCATAGTACCCATCTTATATTATCGAAGATGGAAAAACTATTACCAATCGTTGTCGAATAGTAAATAAATTAAAGACTGAGTAGTGGTAACTTACTAAATACTCTAACTGGCTAGAAACTCCATCCAACATTTGCCCAAACTGTGCATTTTGCTAGATAGGAGGCGTAATGCATAGAATGGTGTGATTGTGATACCACTCGAGGTATTCAATCAAAGGTTTGAACGTTGTTGTGGGCACACCAGGTACCTCTGCATTTGCATATGCATTCCAGTATTCTATTCAACCCCTATAAAAATGAGCCAAATTCCTTCTTGGATAACTGGAAAGATCCAACTGGTGTAGGCCATCCCAATTAGTGTCAACTAGTTTCAAAATTGACACATGATACGATCGGGACAATAGAGTTTGATTATGTGCCAAAATATAAGAGGGACTCTTGCTCGCCATATGTGCTCTCCCCATCCATAGTAATCAGATAGACTAGCTAATATACCATCGCTATACGGTATCCAAATAAACTAATAACATAACAATTTTTTAGTTGTGGACGAAACTTACGAGGTTACTATAACACATAACTAGTTGAGTTATAAGAAGAAATACCTTATCCATCTGTAGCAAGGCTAGCTGCTTAAGATATTGTGCTGGATTGGCTAGAAAGGTCAACCCCAGTTCGTTTGACTGCCTATCTCCCACCTTTAGAAAAATCCCTAATTTCAGTACATAGGTGTAAATCAGGACGAATCACAAAAATTCACTTCCATGCCCAACACTGTAGTAACAAGTACGGCCCACTAGTTGTGATAGCAGTAGAGTGCGATACGTGGCACATTCGTGAGTATAAACAGGCCAACGTTGCGAACCCCCAACTGTGCTGACTCATGACATCCAGATCATGAACATAGTCGAGCCAATTTAAACTGACGAGATTCTAGCATGAATCCGCAAATAACAATCTATCCAATAGAATTAGAATATACATGCGGGCATACTGGCGAACCATCTCATCGGAAGCATCTGTAGGTAGTGGTGTACTCAACCGACGGGATATAGATGATAGTTTAAGATGACTGTGGTTAAGCATATTATCTTCTGGCCAGTGTCATTAAATATCATGCACCAACTATTTGTGCTATAATGAATTATGTCTAGTGTATACCAATATAACCGGTAAACCATCAATGTGTAGACCCCATAAAACCTCTATATCCTGCAGAGTGACTTCGCCTCTCCCATAATTGAGAGGTGAAAAGTATGTATCTCTTGCCTCCAACACTCCACAAGCGCATTTATAAGGTCATGATCTACTGTGAGATAACCGGTTCTGCGAATACCATAATAGCCAACTGCATCGATGTATTGAGCAACTCATGGATCTAAATCTATCAGAGATTGAAAAAACCTCGTGTCACAATGCCGAGCATCTAGATCCATACTTGTACCTTGAAAAATAGCAGCGGACCTATATTCGGACTGTAGATATAAAACACTCCCATCTAAGGGCCCGGGATGAGGGGATGCTGTGGTTGTGTTCCATTGCTCCATTCCAAATCCTATTTTCAAATAAAAGTCACACAAATAATGATAGGTTATATAATTATAATTCATCGCACCAGATAATATAAAAAATGCAACATTTATTAACATAAAATAGCAGTTCATATCAAAGTAGCATGAATACAGTCTTAGCTACAATCTCGACTTTCTACCACAACTCATACAAACCCTATTTATGAAAGTAACCATTATAAGGATAATTGAAGGCAGTGCGATCTGACTGTAAACAGTTACTACACCGGCGTGGTGCATCAGAACATCTTTTATCCATATGATTTTTGATCCTAGTAGTTTTCAATGGTCCTAGCATCTTTTGTTTCAATCGATCTCTTATGATGCTCAACCTTAATTCCGCTACGAGCCAATATTTTGGATCCCTTAATGGTTAAAAAGGACCACTAAATGTAGCCTAATAAGCGAAAAATGTATGTTCAGAAGCGACAAGCGTTATTAGACTAATGCCACACCTAAAACACGCGATCATGGCATGTGAATACGAGAATCGCAATTCTCTCCATTTTTCACATGTACATGTGCGATTTCCAATGTCAACAGTCTGGGCATTACCTTTTTGATGATTTTGCTAATAAACAGTCGTGATGCAGTAAATATCCCTCCCGTGATCGAACACTTGAATTGCATGTGCCCTTTCCTTTTTTTCATTTTTGACATATTTATCCCAACATTTCCATGGGAGTGAGTACACCTGATGCCATGCAATCTTATGATTTTTGTACAAACAGATCAACTATTTGGTTGAATGTGAACCGTATACATGCAGTGATTGATAGCAACTGAGCGTCCCTCAGTAAATTGTTGAGCATTCAGCCATATTTGTGGATATGTACCCTTAACGATACCCCTCGTCTTTACACAAAGTCCATTGCTACGGTCGAACTGATCCACCTGTTAGCTATGCATATGCCTCCATATTTAGGGAGAAAATCACGTTCATGAATTTCTCATACTTGCGCAGCTGATTTGCCACACTAGATGCAAACATCAAGCTCTTAAGTCTATGAAGTGTGGCACAACATCGTTAGAATGGGATCGACACCAAAAATAACATAGGAACATGAAAAGATGTCATATGTGTAAGGGTCCAGAGACAATTTACTTTTCATTCTTGAATTTTTGTGCGAAATTGCTCCGAACATGAATCAAACAGAATCGATGCACCCCTAGTGGCTCTTGCCACTCTTTGAGTGTACATATAGTGTTAATGATGCCGTGGTGATAGTAAAAAATAATACATATATTCTACACATCACCACACACGTGAACATGTGAATGCGTAACAGTCTCATGAACCAAGGCCAGCTCCGATTATTCTCCTCATTAACTATAGCGAATACCAAAGGAAAATTGAGTTGTTAGTATCAAAACTTATGGCGACAAGTAGTTTTTCCTGATAAGCTCCCTTAAAAAAGGTACCATCCACGCATATGACCAGTTTGAGATAACGAAAGGCTTGGATGACAGGATCAAATACCCAAAATATGTAATCAAAAATTGTTGTGGAAGGGATACTTAATGGATGATGGTCCCAAACAACTATCGTACCCGGATTGGACCGTTGTAACTCTTGAACATAAGCCGACAACTGCGATATAGAAATCGGCCAATCCCCATATAATATTTCATTGGTCTCATGTTTGGCATACTAAGTTTTCTTATATGACACATCGCAATGAAATTCCTGTTTCACCAATGCCTGAATTTTTTTGATTTTGTACGCTGGACCATTCATAATATGGGGAATAATGTGTTGCGTAATTATGTCACTACTCAACTCATAGTGGTCATTAATATAACAAACACGGACGTAGGTATGCTTATCGACAAGTGTGACAATCATCCACATGTTGTGGGAGCTGCGCAAGGTTGCACGAAGTTCCCAATTACATGGAGGTACAGAGTTACGAACCTGACAACGAACATACCAAGTCATTGGTATGCTCTCATGGACTTTGAACTCCCTATTCTCCTTTGTGGACCACAATTTCACAGCTTGTTTGATATGCACCTTTGTTTCGAACAGTTGGGCCAGTTCTAAATCTTTGGTGTGTTCGTTCCACAATTTTAACTTCTCCACTCCCCCAACATCAAGGGTCAAAGTTTAATGCAGTGTCAACACCAACTTCATAATGCAGTTGTGGTCCCTCACTATTTATCCAAGGAGCACTACGACCCATGTCATCATGGGTCGTAGTCGGGAGTTTTGATTACCCTTCCTATTTGTTGGTATCATGTTGGTGATTCTCATCATCGAAACTACCAAGATTCAGCTCTGGTTCAGAATCCATGTAAACATCTACAAATTAAACATCAGTAGATGGCAGTGCATCAAACATCGGTGTTGATTCAATATCCGCACCTTGAGTTTCAAATGTCGACTTGTGTATTATCAGTCGACCACTTGTACTTAAAGGATTATTATCCGTCTGCCGACCATTGCTCCTTCTTCGCCCTCTATGCTTTGGTTGGACATCTCCTACATCTAATTGGGTCATTGACTCTCGAAAAGGCCGACTAACTGGAACAAAGTTACATGTTCCGAACTACTGTCGCTTTGCTCAGGATTAGCACTTACAATTTTTAAGGTTTGGGTATCATTTTCTCCCAAACCAAAGAGCTCCTTGACCTCCATATATATTTCAGTGCATGTCAACTACCAGATTATAAGTAGTACATTCCAGTAACTCCATTGTCATCCACCAAAGGCATCGCAGTAAATATGCTATTTCGGAGGCAATTCCGAAATATCAAACTAATCTTATGGCTATTCCAATCTAAACCCATAATATTGTATATTCTGTCTATCAATTTATCATAGCCTACCCTCTCTGTAAGGAATAACACTTTTTTCGGTATAGGGGGGTTATATGAAATTGACCGTCTGGCGTATATAATTTTTCCTCCCCAATATAGTTGAATCACCAAACAATTATCCCTTGACATGTTACACCTATTAGAGGTGAGTGTTGATAACATTTTAAAACCGTATTAATATGCTTGTTTGAAAAATTAATTGAATCAAATATATTTAATTTATAACAAATAAATAAATAATTGTGATTTCTAAAGTTATAACAAATAATAAAAAATAATGATTTATAATTAAATAATTAAATCATTTATAACAAATAATTGAATAATTAAATGAATAACAGATGAAACCTAATTAATCACCTTAATTACTACATTTATTTACATTTATTTTTTCTTATGCTAACTCTATCTGTGACGCCCCTACCTTTCCATAGGACGAACCCTAGGGTATCAGCAGAATGCCTGCCCAACTCTCGTCGGGACTCACGCACTCATTCAAGTTTAATAAAGGACCACAAGACAACCATCGACTTAATTAAGAAATATTTCGAATATACAAGACCAAAACTCCCAAGTATACCATTATAATTACAATCCAAAATACCCAAGTATAAGAAAATTTACACTTTAATGGTTTCCAATAATATACAAAAATATACTATCTTCCACCAAAACCGCTAATCTAGAACTACCAACTTCTACCTCGAAGTCCTGTTAAGGAAAACAAATTTAAAGGGATGAGTTAACGCTTAGTGAGGCCAAGAAATTTCAACAAACAAGTAATACCAATCAATCAAATAACGTACTTGAAAGCAACTTTGACATGAACTTTCATTTAAGTGCATAAGTAGGAAATAAACACACATGGAAGGATATAGGAACTCTCAGGAGCTATTTCCATGTTTCGACCGCTTCAAACCATCTGAGGTTGACTCTCCGTCAACTCAGGTAGCAACATGACTATAATGCTCCACTTACTTCCTCAATCCAATATAACACCCTCTCAGATTCGGAACCAAACACGCATGAGTGACAATACTAATCGACTATGCCAAGCAAGATCTCAAAAGATCAAACTATAAAATTTTTCATGGTTCGTCAAACTTCTCGACTAAGCCCTTGCCGGTTCGAGTTACGAGATTAGCCAATGGGTTGAGGCGTCCCTACAAGTATAATTGGTCGATGAGACAACGCTCTAATCGATTTAGAATTGTTCATGGTTTTGAGTCGGTATGAGAGGCACCTCTTACCCGATTAGAGTGTGGTACATGTTGCCACTCAGAGAATCGATCATAGCACTGAGTTGGTATGAGAGGCACCTCCCACCGAATAGGGTGTGGTACATGCTGCCGCTCAGTGCTCACGAGTAAAAACATGTTCGAGTACAAGTGCAAGTCATATATATTCATTTAACAAGTATTATTCAATCAAGAGAGAGAGAGAGGACGAGAGCGGTAAAGTACACCCTCGTCTCGACAAATTAACGTATCATATAGTACTTGTACAAATATTATTTCAATCATAGGAACATTGAACATGCACTTGACACTCACCAAGAGTCAAGGCAAAACAAGAGCAAAGCGAAAGGTCAGACAAGCTCCTCAGCATCCACGTGACCACCTGAAACATGCACAATCATGATTACCTAGGTACTCGACCAAGGCTAATAAGAAAAACATCTTCTTGCTACCCACTCTCAAGGTCACAAGTTCGAGTCAAATTAAAAGAGTCTTTCTCGTTAAATCATTGAAATAATATTTAAAGAAAACTCAAAAGTCATTTTCAAGTCAAGTCTTGGCAAGAACCCTCAATTTTAAAAGAAAGTACCATATTTAACTTTTGACACGCAAATCGAGAAACGATAGATAGTTTTCATCTCTCAAAACTTCTAGTCTTACACCCAACCTTTAGAATATAAGGAGCATTCACATTTTCTAAACTAATGGAGTTAAAATTCATCAAAACTCCACTCATTTCCATAGTAAATATCAAAGCTAAAGGTTCCAAGTTTCGAGTTTAAAACTAGTGAAATCCTCCAAGAGTTAATCTAGTTAAAGCGCTCCATTTTTAGAGTTCAATCTCATGAAAATCAAGGGCGCAAGACTAGGGGTTGAAATCCATTTCTCAAGTATGAAATAAGGTACAATTAACAAAGAAAGTTAGGCAACCAAGAAACGCATCAAGAGAGATTTAATCCTTTGGAAACTAAGATTCGAAATAAAGGTCTAATGTTCAAAGAGACCTTGTATCCAACCATGAAATCAAACTTAAAATGAACTAATAATCTCAACGGAAAGTTAAAAGTTCTTAAAAGAGCATTTTGCTTGAAACCAGAAAATCCCAACTTGTGCGACACCACTTGGTAAAATCATAACTCGAGTTCTGTAAGTCCAAATATTGGAAACTTTATATCGTTGGAAACTAAATTCAATGTACTAAAACTTTTTAGAAGACACTTTTCTTAGATTCAAATCCAAAATCATTCAAATTTTAGTTCCAACTCACTATTCCAGCAAGAACAGAGCAAAACAGTCTTGCATTTTCAATAAATTTTGAAAATTTGGAAAAATTCATAGAAAAAGAATTAGCCCTTGAAATTTATATCATTGAAAGAACTCCAAGTGCAATTTCAAATGCAACCCATGAAACTCAATTTGGACCTTCCTACTCCAAGGTACAACAGATTTAGGAAAGCTGATTTTTAGAACCTGTTTCACAGAAATTCCAGTTTTGGAGCACTTGCCATAGTGTATAAATCAGGTCATAACTAAAGATTCACAAATCAAAATTCAACGTGGTCTATGACATTGGAAACTAGATTCAAAATGCTAAAATTTGCTAGAAGGAACCATCTTAAAATTCATTTTTCAAGATAAGTGAAAATGAGCTACAAATTGCAGTTACACTTGTTTCTCGGATGAAAACAGTGAGAAAAATCGGTCAACTTTGCCGGTTCACTACGGCTCATAGAAAACGAACTAGAAGGTGCTTTTTATACTGTTGGAAAGCCCTTGGAGTCTAGTTTCATATGCCATAAATAACACTTGATTTCAACTATCGGACGACAAGTTATGGGCTGAAACGTACACACTAGTTTGGTATCCTAGTCAGCAATTTTCTAGATTTCTTCCTCACTTTAACCCAACTTTCACTCAACCAAATGACATGCTTTTAAGGAGATAATTTACACATATAAACACGAACATATAACAAGCATTTTGGCTTCAAAACGACCACAAATTTTGAAATTAAAATGAAGGAAATAACTAGCAGAAATTTTTGACAGCATGCTCCTTTCTCTCTTCAACTTTTCTTTTCAACTCTCACTACCAAAATCCAAGATTTCATTCAAAAAAACACCAACCAAACAAGCAATTCCTCAAGGCCACTACCTAAAAGTCACCTCAAGACATCTACCTAGTGTCAAGATTCTTAGAAGCCATCAACAACCCAATGTTTAACTAGTTAAAACTAACTAACTAACCATAAGTTGAACGAAAAGATGAGAGCTTTGGA
The DNA here is from genome assembly GCA_023065735.1 of Coffea humblotiana. Lineage (NCBI taxonomy): Eukaryota > Viridiplantae > Streptophyta > Magnoliopsida > Gentianales > Rubiaceae > Coffea > Coffea humblotiana. The sequence continues at coordinate 20,065,935 of CM041216.1, forward strand.
GTGTTACCTTACTTCCAAGAGATGAAAACCAAACCACTAGTCTTTAAACTCTAAACCACCAAGGTTTCTTCCTCCTTCAAGTCTCTCTTCAAACTTGAGTGATACTCCAAGGAAGTGAGCAAAATTGGAGTGTGTTTTTGGAGCAAAAGTGGAAGGAAAGCTAGCTAAAATTTTGTAAGAAATTGAGCAAGAGTGGCCGGCCAAGAGGGAAGGGAGAAGAAAGGGTTTGTGTGAGTTGTTGGTGAAGTGATGGAGTGAAAGAAAGACATGACAAAAAGGTGCTTTTGGTACAAAAAGTCAACATATGAATAGTGGGCTATTAGTACTCCTAATTGAGCTTAATTCAATTCACTCACCTCTAATATCTCAATTAACTTTTCTTAGTCCAATATTGATCATCCTTAATTTTCCAAGACTACTGCACTCTCGGATCGAATTTTTGCCTCGAAAAATGTGTATTCACTATTTCTCACTAAACGAGTCTCAGAAAAATTAAATTCACTAGCAAACGTTTTAAAATATAAAATGAGACATTGGTCCTTGCAAATGAAATTAAAATGAATGAAATAAATTAATTGAAGTAAACGAATAAATAAATAATTAAATAAGCCAATGAAAAAATAAAAGTAAGTAAAATAAAATTCGAGTCCTCACACTATCAATATCCTACATTTCACATTCTATCAATTAAATAACTATTCTAATACCATATCTTTTAAATATTAGTAATACCTATTTTGACTTTAGCTATACTAATTATATTAATTATATTTATTTAATTTATTAAATGCATCAATTATTTGAAATACTTAAATTACCTCGACTAAATAGCTATCATAACCAGAAGTCAATACATATCTCGGCAAATACATCTAAATTCATTTAATCGAGCTCTTAAAATTAATTCATTAAACTAATTAAAACAACTAATTAAACTAATTAAACCACTAAACTAATTAAACTAATCATATACCAAATAACATAAACTAATTATCAACTAACTTACGTAATAAAGTAAATTACATTAAACTAATAACACTAATTTCAACATTTAGCTAAACTAAATAACAATTATTTTATGTATTCAATTCATTAAAGATGCCAATTATTTCAATTACTTAAATTGGCCTAACTAATTGAATAGCTATCATAATCAGAAGTCAATACTACATTAATTACATCTACATTCATTTAATCAGTTTCTTCAAATTAATTCATTAAACAAATTTAAACAACTAATTAAACTATTTAAACTTATTAAACCACTAAACTAATTAACCTGAGCATGTACCATGTTATTAAACTAATATTAACTAACTTAAGAAATAAAGTAAATTACATTATTTGTCTACAACTACTTTTACGATAAATTAAATATTAATTTAATAACATAATATAACAATAACATAAATATTTACCACTAACTAACTAAGATAATATAAAAAATATAACAACTTTCATATAATACAAATTACTAACCTCTTCAAAGCTGTTCGTATTTAAAAAATTGATTGCCTTATGAGCACAGTGAGTAATTAGCATGGTGACCTTAACAAAAGCACCACAAATAATCAGCATGGTGGTCTTAGCAAAAACGCGGCACCAAGAGGCACTCGCCAATTCTGCTGACGAGCAAGGCAATAATCAAAGGCACTCGTAGCCAATAATCAGAGAGGTTTGGCCAATTCTGGCAAGCAGCGATTCTCAGAGAACTCGCTTAACAGAAAGAGCTAGCGAGATCGATTGAGATGGGAGAAAGTGAGAATTATTCTCAGAATGCAGCAAATGAGATGGTGCAGAGTGATGTTTGCTCACCGCTTGTTTATATAAAGGCTTGGTGAAAATCTAGCTGTTCATTTACAAAGCCAAATTTTTTTAAAAAAAATTTTACCATGCCACACCTGCCAAAAAAAGGTCACTCACAAGATTCTAGTCAAAGATGGAATTTGAGCTGACATATCTTACCGAGGCAACTTTTTTTTTTAGACTTTTTGCAGGTCCTGCCGGGCTATCAGACTGACACACTGGCTGCTAGGCTGTGTCAACCCGGCAACAATAGTTTCATATGCTCCCCTTATCAGAGCAACATTCTTCTGAGTTTTTTTTTTCACCAATATTTTGAGTAATTAGCCCAAGATTATTTGTCATTTCTTGATCCTATTGCAAAGGGTAGCGAGTAGCATGAGAAAGGAAGAAATAGGAAGAAAATGAGAAACACTCCATGCAATAAATAATCAAAACTCTCAAAACTTTGATTAACAATCGATATCCATCAAAACAACACCATGGCATTGTGAAATTCTATTGTTTTATTTTTAATTGATACTAGGGGAATTACCTTTTTCATAATTTTTCAATGTTTGGTTTATTAGTGAAAACATTTTTGACTTCTTTTTTAGGGTTTGTTGATAAGTTGCATATGTTGCAATAGTACAGGGTATTATAGTAGGTAGAAAAGGAGAGGGCAGCGTTGCACGTGGGATTGGATTTTGGGATTTTGGGGGAATTGTTTGTTTAATTATATAGGGTGAAGAAGTTAGATATTAACACTTAACACCTTCATATACCTTCTCTCTTCTCTCCCTAGGATTCGATACTAGGGTTTGTGATCAGTTATGGTAGCTTCAAAGCCCTAGAAACTTTTGATAGTGGTGGTCAACCACCACTTTCAAGGAGTTTTGCGACAATAGTGTTTGGGATGACTTCTCTAATGGAGTCATTTGATCCTAGTGTTATTTCTACGTATTGAGGTGAACCTTCTCTTCGTTTGCCTCGCCAAGCGATGATGCAGTTGGAAGAACCTTTTCACAATGCTTTGGTTGGTAGGTTTGCATTTAGTAGCCTTCTCATGGATGTTATAAGAAAATTTATTAATTCGCTTGGCCTCAAAGGTGAGGGTTTAGTAGGATCATTGGACGCTAATCATGAATTGATCCGTCCAGTGTTAGAAGAGGGCTATATGAGGTTATTCTTGAGAAGAATGTGGTTTATCCAAAACTCGCCAATGATGTGATGATTCCACCTCCTCCTAGGGCATACCCAAGCGTTGACGGACCGCCTGCCCAACTCTCGACAGGACTAACTACAATAAATTTTTAAAATAACCTTTCAAGCCTCCAAATTTAACATCAGAGTTATACAATTCAACAAAAATTCAAGCTTAGCTACAAACCAAAAGTGGAACATAAGATACACCATCAAATATCAAAATACAATTTGTCTGCCAAAAGTACATGTGCAAGAGGATCATTACACTCTAGTTCAAACTTTTCCGCTCTGGTCCTCAATTCCTGTAAGGAAAACAAACTAATGGGATGAGTTTACGCCTAGTGAGGTTCCCAAACAAGTATCCAAGCAAAACATCAATCAAATCATGAAAATATTGCATTTAACAATTTCAAACACTTTGCACAGTAATAAATAGTCGCAAGACGTTCAAGAAGTAAACACTCGATTGTTTAAAGGATACAAGCTCATTTAGAGCCATTTATTCATTTAGTCTCCGCCCATCTCTTCCTTATAACTTCCGACATTTGAAAAAAAAAACCCCTACATTGATCATTTCATTCCAGTCACTTCATTCATTTATTTCATTCATTGCATTTCATTCACGGGCCAGTATTCTACCTGACTTCGTGGTAATACTCAACCATACCGAAACAGTGGCCTAGGCTTACCAACCTACCCGACCAAGCCTGCTTCTGGCTCGAATAGGCTAGCGACAAAGGGCAAGGGCCCAATTCAATTGATGCGATAAAGTACACATAGTTTACATTCATGCACAAGTAATATTCAATCATTTGACTATTAAAAAATTCACATTCACTTAAGTCGAGTGCGGTAAAGTATACACTCACCTATCAATAGTAAAGTGATCATTGAATTATATTTAATAGTCAAACAAGCCAATAACAACACAACAAGGGCATTTAATTCATAAAATACAAGGAACACTCACCAACGGATCACAATCATTTCACTTCAATCCCTAGTTCATCCGCTTGGACATGCTCAAATCCTGTGGTCATATAATATATCAAGAATCTAACCACTTGAGGCCAACATAAATGCAAAATTATGAGTTCTGAAGCTTCACTTAGCCAATAAAGCGATTTGTAGGTTTAACCCCTATTTAGCTTTCTAAAATGCCAAGCTTTCTTGTTCAAATCCAGGGAAAAATCCATGTGCATGCTAAACCACTACTTCAAGGAGAATATAGAGCACAAAGACACTGATTATAGTCAAAAGTTGAAAGAAAACGGGACAAGACTTTCGAAGTACAAGTTGGAAATTTCGATTAGAAAATAGTTTGGAGAAAGTCATTCCTTTTCGTTTAAACCTCTTGTTTTGGCAAAACTAACACACATACAAAAACTAAGTTTGTAATAAGTGTCTCAAGTAAGATCATATGAAAAAGGAAAGCAGAAATACCCTAAATTTACACCTCAACTCTCACTCTCTCTCGCTTGACCAATAAGGGGGAAAATTCCAGCAGCATATCCTCTTAATTCTTCAAGTTAACTCTCTCATTTCCAACCCTAGTTTCATGACAATATCACTAACAATCAAGATCATATGTTATGGGGTATATGGTCTCTGTTCTAGGTCAAGAAAGCTATCAACTTTGGACCTATATAAAGCTCTAACCAAGTTACATCAAAGTCGGAAATTTGCACCTCAAAGCTGGAATTTGCATACCAAAGCTGAAAATCACATCTCAAAACTGGAAATTTCATATCAAAGCTAGAACATCATCTATTAAAGCTAGAAATTCAACTCAAAGTTAGAAAACCTCATATCAAAGTTGGAAAAATCTGATTCAAGCTGGAAAATTCAAGCTACCATAATAAAACCATGAAATCTTCCATGAAATCTGCCATAATCAAGTTATATGTCGATTAAATCGCAAGATAAGAAGAGAAGAGAGGTTTCTTAGTAATATACCTCAAAATCATAAGAGAAAATGCAAAACAAGAGCTTTCTCTCTCCAACAACTTTACCAAAGGCTACCTTCTGCACTTTTTTGAAGATCTACGGAGTGGATCATTGTTGCTCGTCGAATTTCTCACAAATCAAGCAAAGGATTGAAGCTAGAACTTGGGACTCTCTTTCTCTCTTTCTCTCTCTATAATTTTGGCCAAGAAGAAGGGAAAATGATGGAATTTTTGGTTAAATTGAAAAGATAAAGACTAAAGAAATTCTTGGTTAAAAAGGTCTAGATCGTTGAAACTTGGCAGCATATGGTTTCATGCTTTTCTCTTTGACTCTCTTGTGTCTCTACTAGCCAATCTATCTTGTGTTCTCTAATTCACTCTTAACACTTCTAGTCATATAATCCCGCTTGCACCATACCCCTTCTTGTTCACCAAATTTAGTACACATATGTCACTAGTTGGCCACACTACCATAATGCATTACGAAATATGCACCAAATTATAAAAGGAAAAAGATAAAAATCTTGACTCAACCATTCAAGCATCTAAGAAATTAAGACAAGTAAATTAAAATAAAATATAAATTAACGTATTCAAAAATAAAAGAAATGTAAAATAATTTTTAGATTCTCACACTCTCTCCCCCTTAAAAAAATTTTGTTCTCGAAATTCTAATCTTCATAGGATTCTAGAATTGGTTGTTGATCTATAGCATATACCATAACTGTCTGTTTCCTCCTTCGTGGGTCTGTCTAGGAGTAGTCCTATCCACTTGCTATGCGTTCAACCCTCTTTGCTGCTTTCTCGGGCAGTTGTTAATTTGATAGTCAGCTCTCCCACAAATCAATCACTTTCTCCCCTTCACCTAGCAGTCATTCTCAGCGTGATTTATCTTCGCACAGTATCTATAAGCCAAGTTAAGAGCCACTATTTGGCCTCTTCGAGGGATTCCCTATTGTTGTTCTTTTCCTACCTGAACTCCTCTTGTAGCAACTACTTATAATTTTCCTAGTATCTATTGTAGGTAAGTTGGAAGGTTCACTTTTCCAGTGCCTCTCCTAACTTTAGGAGGGGATCTATTTTCTCTAGATTCCTCAGAATTACTACTAGATGCACTTCTTTTTCATGCTTGGAAAATTGTTACCTGCGTCTTCGCTTTCTCGATCCTTTGAGTTTTCTCAAGAGTTTCCATAAATGTATTAACTTGAGCTGCCGTGAAAACTTCTTGGATTTCCATATTCAACCCCTGCACAAACCGTCTCACTCTTCTCTGCTCCGTAACCACCAGTTCAGGAGTAAATTTGGACAATTTAGTGAACTGAGTTTTATACTCGGACACACTTAGGGCTCCCTGACGTAGCCTGATAAAATCGTCCTCTTTTTTCTCTTGGACTAGAGGTGGGAGATATTTCTCATTGAATTATCTTGCAAAGTTTATCCAAATCCATGCCGTCTATTCTCTTTCCCACTTAACCCTAATCACGTTCCACCATGCTTGTGCCGGTCGTTCAAATTGAAATGCGGTAAAAGTCACCTGCCTTTCCTCTGTATAATTCAAGGCTGCAAAAATGTTAATCATCTGCTCTAACCAATTCTCAACTATCTCTGGATCAGGTCCTCCAAAGAACTTAGGAGGAAAAAACTTTTGAAAGCGTTCTAGGGCCCTGTCCTCTTCTATCTCAGGGTCTATAGGCTGGTTAACAGGGGTTTAACTTTGTTGTTCTACCAATCGCGCTAAGATATCAGTCATTTGTTGTATAGCTGTCACTACTTGGTCCCCTGTTTCGACCCTCGATCCACGATCTTGCTCAGCCACTGCTTCTTTTTCATTCCTTGATTCCTGTGGTTGCCTAATTCCACGTCCACGACTAGCTCCAAGTCCACTATTTCGTCTACCCTCCATACTCTTTTGTTAAAATAAGCCATATATACATAAGCGAAAATTAATCGGCTATATATAAGCAAAAGACAAGCTAAAAATAATGAAACACGCTTAGTATATATATAGTACAACATGTTCATATCATATATATACTGAAACCAGGTCGCAAAAGTACTTTACTGTGCATATTGTAGACATCAAAATTTTAGCCTTTCCTTTTTATTTCATTTGCTTGATTTTGTTTTAATTGTTGTTTATGTTTATCTCATTTTCATTTTTGTTAAGAAAATCATTTTATTATTATTAATTAATTCATTGGAAAGAAAAAAATCATCAATCAAACACAAAATGTTTAGCATTTTTATTTCATTTTAGTTGATTTTGTTTTATTTCCCATTTTGTTAAGAAAATCATTTTATTATTGTTAATCAATTCATTGAAAAAAAAAGAATGAATCTAGTGCGCATGCAAACACGCGCACTATTCATCATCTTCTTCGTACATGGCATTGACGAGGCCAGGTATCAATTTTCCAGCTGCATTTTGTCCCATTTTTACTGGATCCTTTTTGCATTTTTCTTTGATCCCTCGAAATCCAGTACAGGCCATCTCACCCCAATATATAACAAAGATGATTCTAGAAGAAAGAATGATCTAAGGGCTCCAAAATCTTTAGTAAAAACCTAACTATCATCCTAACCTTAGGTATGAGGGTTTGGGAGATTCTACTCCATATAAAAGGCTCAAAAAACAGAAGATACAAAAGAGAAAAGAGAGGGCGGTGGCTAGGTTTTGAGAGGACTGGTTACTAGAGAGTAAGGGAGAAGGTCTGGGAAGCAAGGAGAGAGAACCGAGAGAGAGAGAAAAAACTGGAGAGAAACCAAGTAAAAGGAAAAGAGAGGCAGCGAGCAAAGGCAAGAAAAACTAGAAGGAAAAGCAAAAGGGGAGGTGGCGGGCAGCCAAAAAAAAAAGGAAAAAGAGGGACTGAGTGGGGAACCAAGAGAGGCTAGGAGCTACGGGCTGAGGAAGAGATCTGGGAACGAAGCAAGAAAAGAGAAGGCAGCTTCGGGGGAGGAAAAAAAAGGTTTTGGGGAGAAAGAAATCTGGAAAAGAGAGAGCTTGGGTAGAGCCGGGAGAGGGAAGAGCGAGGAAGAGAAAGGGGTTGCAGCTGATCAAGGAAAAGGAAGCCTGGGGAAAATTTGGAAAACCTGGGAGAATCAAAGAGATCAAAGGTAGAAAAACAGCAAAGGAAAGAAGGGACAAACGAAAAGGAAAAGTGCAGAAATCTCTTCTGCCAAAACCCACGACGAGGCTGACTTTTCAGCTTACTTTCGCAAGGATTTTCTCCCCCGACTCAGCTTCATTCATAAAGCCATCGATTTCTGCTCAATCTACAAAGTAAAAGGAATGATTTTTTTTCAGACATCTGGATGAAAAAACCACGGGAAGCTCGTCAAATCTGGCCACAAAGTAGCGGCTTCACCATTGCTGCGATTTTCTGCAACGAAAGTTCGTGGCTTCGTTCTCGGAGTCGTAACGCATTTTCAGGCATATCTCACATTCAAGTGATCACAGAAGTGTTCTCAGGTAACCATAGTTTATCTTCCTTCCATTTTAACATAATTTTGTGAAAATCTGAATTCATCACATCAATTTCTTGCTTGTTCCTTGCGCGTGTACTTGTTATTCCTCTTTGTGGTTCCTGATGCTTTGAAGAAATTCATTTGGTTGACTCAAATGCACTTAAAAGGCTTTAGGGTAATTTGATGTTCAGTGATTAGGTGGTTTGGCTAGAAAAACAGTGACTTGTGATGGATCTAACTGCAGTTACTGCAAGTTTCTTCCTTTCTTTCTTTGCTGCGTTTCCTTGGCCAGTAGCATGCTTGGATCTTCTGAAAATGGGCAATATTGTTTGGGTAATGTGGTTAAATATGGGCTGAAACAATTATATGGGTTTGTTTAACGAATCAGTGGGTCTTTGTCTGAGATCATTCGCATGAGCAGGCTTATGTTAAATGAAATTGCTGCCAAAGATTTTTGTGTATAGACACTAAATTTCTGTGAGCTTGATTGAAGATTGCGTTTCTGTTTGATATTACCTGTGTTCGGATGGAAAATCACGTTTGATAATCATCAGCAATGGCAGAGAATCATGGCTGAAAAGTTGCAGAAATTTTGTTCTTCGATTGCTTTGCATGAATGATTTAAAAATTGCATTTTGACCCTAGAATTTTGGCCCAATGCTACTATGGCCCGAAAAATTGGAAACATTAATCAATTTTGTCCTTTTAAAAATGCTATTTTTCTTTGGTATGTTTTAATGTGATTTCTGGACAGATTGTTGGTGAATCTTAGGAATAATTTTGAAGTTTAATAATTGTTAATAGATTTATAGTTTGATTTGGATTTTAATAGAACTTTGAGTAATTTGTTGTTTAATTATAATAAATAGGTTTTCATTCACCTTTTGTGATGTTTTGGCATTTGATTTTGATAGGTCCCAGGTTAAGCCATTAATTTTAGCATTTCATTTTAGACCCCTAAAACTTTTTAATTGTTTCAATTAGGTCCTTATTTATTTTAATTTCTTGAACATGGGTGGTTTATTTTCATGAAAATACTTTAGTTGATTCAATTTCGTATTTATTTTCTTTTTATGTAATTAATTGTTAATTAAAGTGATGCCTTGACCTTTTTATTTGTTTTGGAGGGTAAAAATAGAAATTCCGTCTCCTTAGGTCATCAATTCAACAGAGGTATACTCTATCTTTTATTTTTTATTTTATTTGATCTCATGTGTTTTTATGTGTGTAATTGCATGATTTTGAATGTTTTATTTTATTTTCATTGATTTATTTCTTTAGTTATTTCATTTACTTTAATTTTGTGTATTTATTCTAATGTAATTATTTGAAAGGCATTTAAAGACCAAAATTGTAATAGTTAGGTATTTATTTTATTTCTCCTTTTAGATTGTAGTTAGGGCTCCCCAAATGTAAAAGTTAGGGGTTTATTTGCTTTATTTGCCTTATGTATTTTGCATGCTTGTTTGTTATGTGTTACTCGCTTTTTTAGGATCTTGCATCTAGATATTATGTCTATGTGCTATGTGTTTTATGTAACTTATGTGTTTATTTATTTTTTATTAGTTTTACATGATTAGTTAGTTATAAATGAATGCATGCCGTCACCGCACTAGTCCAACGCTAGTTGTGCCCCTTTTTACGATTCTACACTAGTCCAACGTTAGTTGTGGTCCGATTTCCCATTTTCTCGATAGTCCAACGCTAGTGAGAACTTATAGACATGGGTTAGTCCAATACTAGACCCTTAGAGACCCATCCACGCATTAGATAATGATTGTGTGATAAAATCACTTCATCTCATGCATATTTTTTCACTTTCTAGGATCTTTTATCATTTTTGCATGGAATCCCCTTATATGTATATCCCTTATCCCATATTCCTTTATACATATATCCCTTATTCCATATTCCTCTCTAAATAACCCTTTGTGTGAGACATGACATTAGACTTGCATTTCATATAAAAAAATTAAAGATAAGTTAGTACATTTGCTTGTTTAGATAGGAAAAATCCATCGAATATGGGATATGAATGAGTTTGGCTTTCTAACTTTAGTACGCTCGTATTCTCTCTATAAAAAGGAAAATTGAAGTCACGAGTCTTAACTCCCCGCACCCGTTATGATACATTCATCTAGGTCATGTATATTTGTATAATTATTATTTTATTTTCTTTTCTTCTCTTCGAGTCTCATATTTTGCACATTCGTGACCTCTTCAAATAATTACTTTTGGGTATCGTAATTAATACGATTTTCACCAACTAAAATTCGAAGAGACATGTTGACCCCGATACATTAGGTCTAGGGTTTGCATCCATATAGTGACATCAAAATGTGATAAATTTTTAGGTTAAAATAAGACTAAATCACGCAACTAACCTTGGTTAGGTTAAAAGGGTGCCTTGGATTTTTATCCTTGCCTTCCGTTTCTTCAAATGTGACTCCTGAACACTCTTCTCTGATTTTCGAAATTTTGGAGTCGTTTAAAAAGGGTTTTTCTACTTTTTCTTTGAAAATTTATTTTAGGTGATTTGGTACACCTTAACTCAATACCAAGTGGCGGTTCTGATTTTTTTTATTCAAAAATCCTTTTTAAACTATAATTTGGACCAAAAATCGTCGCATTTTAAACCCCATTTTCTTTATTTATTTTCTAAAAATAAAAAAATCATCATTTTCACTCAAAATTAAACCAAAATTCATAATCCATTTTTCATAAACACGTTATTTTTATTTTTCATTTAAAAATGGGCCGCGACACATATCAACCTACAAAGCCAAGTACACAAGGTAGAAGCAAGTACTATACACATTAGGCTTAACATGTCACTAACAAAAATACATACAATGGCAAAACAAGAAAATGGTGTGTTGTCCCAACCACCATAGCTCACGTCCTACAACCTCAAGGTCCTAAATTTCTAGCTTAATTCATTACCGAACCAACTGATTCCACTTCTCCCTCGGTCGCAGGTTGCCCTTCTTCGGGTTCAAAGTTAGAGTCATTAGGAACTGCATTCCCGTGACCTTCCTCGACTATGATCCCTTGTACTATCTCATCAACAAGCATCCCATACTCAGTTAAAATATTTTCTGTTTGGTCTCTCACTTCCCTTATCACCTGAGTGAGATATCCATTAATCTTTTTCACTTGCTCTCGAAAAGCATTAGTCTGTTCTTGTTCCTCGCGAATAGAGTTTCAAACTCGCGATTTCTAGCGCCTTGCATCCTTAACATTGCCCTCAAGCGCTCAATCTCAACAAAAGGAGATTCAGAAAAGAAGGATCTAGCAATTCAAATTCTAATCAATTCAACAATGCAAGAAATAAAGGAAAGCAAGAGGCCAACAAAAAGTAAGATGACAAATGCTATGAATGCGGCTAACTTGGACACTACATGAGTGAGTGTCCAATGAATAAGAAGAAAGAAGGAAGAAAATCAAGATTCAACAACTTCCAATTCACATGGAATAAGTGCAACTCCAATGGTGAAATAGAAGAGGAAGAAGAATCTGGTCAAATGACTCTTGTGGCCATTGGAAATAATGAGATAACAACTTGTAACGCTCAACTTGAAAGTGATGATGAAACTGATGATAATCTTCAATCATTCATTGAAAAATTGCATGATAATTTGAAAGAATCTTCTGCTAGAAACAAGGAATTAAAACACAAAATTAGTTTTCTTCTTCAGGATAATGCACGTCTTTTTCAAGAAAACAAAAAGCTGAAAACTGAAAATGATTACTTGAAAGAAAGTGAGATTGATCTACAAAACGAGTTTGATAGAAAACAAGACTTTGTGAAATGTTCAAAAAACAATGTTATTTGAAAAGAAGAATGAACAATCTAAATGAGTTTCTCCAACATAAAAAATAAAATTATTTTCAAGGAAATGGATCAAAACCTCATCTTGGCACTCAAGAAAAGTAGTTAAATTCTAGTGCAAATGAATTCACTATTCATAAGAGAAGAGAAATAAGATCTATTAAACCTTTTCATGTAAATAACTCTTTGGTTATGTGTAGTTTTTATTGTCAAAAAGATCACATGAAAAGTTATTGTTATGCAAGTAAGAACATGAGAAGGGGCATAAAATGCATGTGGATAGTTAGACATGATGCTAACTCTCAAGAACAAAAAAAATTAAAGAGTACCAAATATTATTTCTTGGACTCTTGTTATAGAAGAAACCATACATGTTACATTTGATAAAAGTAATGATAATATTTTCAAGAGTTGTTGTGAAGATGATGATGTAGGTGTTCAAAAAAGATTTAAGAAGCTCACGATTCAAGATGAAGAAAATACTCCATTAGAAGAGAAATAAAAGGAAAATGATTTTCAAGAAAATCAAGCATTAGAAGAAAATGACAAGGGTGTTAGTATACCTAAAGATCTTCCAAAAGTTTGGAAGTTTGTTCAAAATCATCCCAAAGAATTCATTGTTAATGATCCATCCGAAAAGAGTATACAAAGGAATTTCTCAAAAGATTCGGAATGGAGGATTCGAAATAAGTTGGAATGCCTATGTGTACATCCACCAAATTTGATAAAGATGAAGAAAGTACGAAAATTGATGAGAAGAAATATAGAGGTATGATTGGTAGCTTATTTTATTTAACCGCAAGTAGACCTGATATTATGTTTGTCGTTTGCTTGTATGCTCGTTTCCAATCTTACCATAAAGAATTTCATTTGAATGCTGTTAAAAGAATTCTTAAATATTTAAAGGGAATCTTGAATTATAGTCTTTGGTATCTTAAATGTCATGAATTTGCCTTTTATGATTTTTCGGATGCTGATTTTGGTGGGTGTAGGATAGATAGAAAAAGTACTAGTGGTACATGTCATTTTCTTGATAATTGTTTGGTATTATGGTTTAACAAGAAACAAAATGCTATCTCTTTATCTACGGCAGAAGCGGAATATGTAGCCATTGGTACATGTTGTGCTCAATTGTTATGGATGAAACATATCTTGAATGACTTTGAATTAGTGTATGACTGTGTGCCTATGTATTGTGATAACACGAGTGCCATAAATTTGACAAAGAATCTCATTTAACACTCTAGAATAAAGCACATAGACATAAAGCATCATTTCATTGGTGATCTTGTCCAAAAGTGTGAAATTTGTGTAAAATATGCTTGTTCAAAAGATCAAATTGCTGATATTCTTACAAAAACTTTATATTTGGATCAGTTTATATTTTTAAGGACAAAATTGGGCGTTTTGAAAAAAGCTATTTAAAATTTTTTTTTGGTCAAGGTTTATCGGACGTCGATAGTTGATGGACGGGCGTCCGACAGTATTCTAAGGTCATTTGCACTTCATATTAGAATACATTTTTAGTTTTTCTTTTATAATATTTTTGATATTTTTGATGTTTAGTACTGTGTTTCCTTTGACGTTTTTTATATTACAATTAATGGATTTTGGTTGATATGAATGTTGGTATCATTGATTCTCATTGATACCCCTTGATATTATTTTTTTGTTGATATTGGCTAGTGATGGTTGCCATTGATTGATTTCGATGTTAGTTGATGATGTTACTTTTGATGACAATTATTTTCTAATTTTATGATGACAAAAAGGGCGAGGAATTACTGAATGATTTTGAATTGGTTATGGATGCTATATGGAATGGGGAGTTTTTGATGATATTATGTTGACTATGATGGAAATTACTTTGCTCATGATTTTGCTTATGTTGGTACTGAATGATTTTGAATTGGTTATGGATGCTATGTGTAAGGGGGAGTTTTTGCTCAATTTTTTTTTTCAAAATATCATCCATTGTTTTGTCATCATCAAAAAGGAAGAGGTTGATGATCTTGATCTCGACTTTTTTGATTTTTATAAAACATTTGGATAATTCAAACTAATATTTTTTCACTGAGAAAGCTTTTCGACTCTGAAGAAATTTGATTCAAAAAAATATTGAAAGAAGAAAAAGAAAGTCGAAAGTTGTTGGACTCTCACAATAACAAAACCGGATGTCCGATAGACAGGACAAGTACCGGACAATCATATCAGACGAAGAACATTATTACTGGACGTCCGAAAGAATTTTCAAACTCTCTGTCTGCTTTTGGACGCAAACATCGAAAGTATCGGACGTCCGATACTCCCAACGGCTAGTCGACTCTTCAACTATCTTCTATCCGTTAAAAATTTTAATGAAGTACTTTCTTGGTTTCCCATAAATAGAGTATGGTCAGAAATTTTAAAATAGTTTTGCACACTAAGAATATAAAAGGTCAAGAATAGTTTTAGTGAGAAAATAATCTTCAAAAAACATTTGTACTCTTTGTGGTGTAAGATTTTTTATAATCTTTTCATTTGTGAGAAAATACTTCAATAGTGTAGTTTTGTGAGGGTTGTCATAAGGGATTGTAAAACTTTCTAACTTGATCGAGTGAAACTTGGGGCAAGGAGGAAGTAAGCCTTCTTTTGTACACAAGATTGGTAGTATTTCATCAACTTGTAGAAACTTGTTTTGTGAATTGATTTTCGAGTTTAAGAGGAATTTGGTAGTCAATTGGTTTGCAATTCTTCTCTTTTATTTATTTATCATCTTGTGATCCTTAAATTGCATACCTCTTCCACTTCTCTCAAGTGATATTGCTTCTTTATCGATTGATTCATTGTGTGATCACTTAAAAAAGAGAATAAATTTCATATTGAACAAAAAGTACCCATAACTTGATTAGTTTTTTTAATCAACCTAATTCACTCCCCTCTTAGATTGTTTTCGGGCCTAACACCTGTTTTATCTGTCTAAATTGTTTATTCTCTTGATGCTACGTATAATGTAGGAATTGGAAGGAGACTGTAGGAACGGTAGTTCCGAATGGCCTCGTCGAGTGCTTAGTTATCAGGAACGTCCGGGAGGGTCTGTATTTCGGTGGGTTCTAGGGCATAGGGTCAGACATTGTGATTGCTAGTGAAACTACTTATATCTCGATAGGGTGGTCCTCGCCATAGCGGACGAGAGGAGAAGGTTGGTTAGTGCTAATCGTTGGAACCAGACAGAGATCGAGCGCCTGAGGGCAATGCTAAGGATGCAAGGGAAAAGAATTCGAGAGATTGAGACTTCTATTCTTGAGAAACAGGAGCGAACTGATGCCTTTGGATAGCAAGTACAGGAGGTTAATGGTCGTCTCGTTCGGGTGGTGAGAGAAGTGAGGGACCGAAGGGAGAATATCTTAACTAAGTGTGGTGTACTCGTAGAGGAAGTGGTATAAGTGAACTTAGCCCAAACAGGTCAAGAGAACGTGGCCCCTAATGAATCTGGCCGTAAACTTGAGGAATGCCAAGTTGAACCTGAAGGGGAGGTGGAATTGGCTAAGTCGGTGATGAACTGAACAAGAGATCTAGGTTTTGTGGTTTGTGCAAGGTAGTTGGATGTGGCATAGGGTAGTTGGGATGACACGTCACCTTTCTTGTTTTGCTTTTGATATTGACGTGTTAACATTTATGTATATAGCACTTGTTTTTGTTTTGTGTCCTTTGATTTTGTTATATGTACTTGATTTTATTAGGTTGACATGTACATTATTTTATGACTTGATATTTGAATTGTTATGATATGTATATAAATAGAGTATTTTATTTTAAATGTGTCCTATTATTCTCACTTTATAACTTGGAAATGCTTTTATTAAGCTCTATAGCTACTCTATTTTGTTTATACCTATATAGTCTATTTTCAAAAAAAGGTATGGAAGGTAGATGAAGTCAAGAACGTGGGGCTAGTCGAGGACGTGAGGCTAGCCATGGACGTGGGGTTGGACAAGTACAGGAACCAAGAGAAGAAGGTGGCACGGCGGCCGAACAACGTGTACCAAGGGTTGAAGTAGGAGATCGGGTAGTAACGGTAATCTAACAAATGACTGATATTTTAGCACAATTGGTAGAGCAATAGGATCAAGACCCTATTAACTAGTCTAGAGACCCTGAAATAGGGGAAGATAGAGCTCTAAAATGGTTTCAAAAGTTCTCTCCTCCCAAATTTCTTGGAGGGTCAGATCCGAAAGTAGCGGAGAAATGGTTGGAGATAATGATTAATATCTTCGCCGCCTTGAATTACACGGAGGAAAGGCAACTGAATTTTGCTGTATTTTAATTCGAAGGGTTAGCCCGAGCATGGTAAAACGTGATTAGGGTTAAGTAGGAAAGGAAATAGACAACGTGGACTTGGTTAAATTTCATACGAGAGTTTAATGAGAAATATCTTCCACTCTTGGTCCAGGAGAAAAGGAAGGACGATTTTATTAGGTTACGCCAGGAAGCCTTAAGTGTATCTGAGTATGAAAGTCAGTTCATCAAATTATCCAAATTTGCTCCTGAATTGCTAGTTATGGAGTAAAGGAGGGTGAGACGGTTTGTATAAGAATTGAATGTAAAAATTCACGAGGCCTTGGCAACGGCCCAAATTAATACATTCACGGAAGTTCTTAAGAAATCTCAGAGAATTGAGATTGCGAGGGCGCAGGTAAAGGCTTTACATGTAAGAAAGAGAGGTGCGCCTAGTGGAGGTCAAGGATAGGGACAAAGTGAGCGCAACATGCCACCCCCTAAAGTGGGACGAGGAGTTGGTGGTGTGAGAATTTTGGGGACACCTAGAGGAGTTATTCAATTATTTTGGAGACACCTAAAGGAGCCCTAGGTGGGAGAGAACGGCAAGTAGATGCCTCACAAGAAGGCCACGCATCGGTTTCATGTATAACTTATGATTACTGTGGGAAGCCAAACCACTCTGAGGTCAAGTACTGGCAAAAGACACAGAAATATCTGCGTTGTGGGAGTACTGATCATCGAATTATTAACTGTCCACTCATGGATAGAGGCGATGCTTCACGGTCGGATAGGTCGAATCCTACCCAGACAAATGTAGGAGGGAATAGGCCGAGGGTGCCAGCCAGAGTATATGTTTTGGACCAATAGCAAGTGCATAACCCATCTGAAGTAGTAGAATGTACGATTCCTGTCTTCTATCATCTGGCTAAGATTTTAATAGATTCTGGTGCCACTCATTTTTTTGTATACCCTAATTTTATGTATACCATTGATGTGAAAGTCGAGAGACTATCGTATGATTTAGAAGTGAGAACACCTACAAGTAGAATGTACGATTCCTGTCTTCTATCATCTGGCTAAGATTTTAATAGATTCTGGTGCCACTCATTTTTTTGTATACCCTAATTTTATGTATACCATTGATGTGAAAGTCGAGAGACTATCGTATGATTTAGAAGTGAGAACACCTACAAGTGATCAATATTTGCTTGCTAATGAGGTGTATAAAAATTATGAGATCTGGGTTGGTGAACGAAAATTAATAGTAGACCTTATAAATCTGGCCATTAAGGGGTATGATGTTATTGTAGAAATGGATTGGTTAGTTCGTTGTCATGCTCGGTTAGATTGCAGGACGAAAGTGGTTGAGTTTTGTATACCAAGTGAAACAATTTTAAAACTAGATATGAGGAGTACTTTAGCCTCATTTGCTTTTATTTCAAAAATTCGATTTAGGAAGTTATTAAGTAAGGGGGCACAGGGGTATCTAACTTTTCTAATCAACACCCCAGGAGAAAAGGTTAAATTAGAGGATATGTTGGTGATAAATGAATATTCAGATGTATTCTCTGATGAATTGGTGTCATTGCCTCCCGAGAGAGAGATAGAGTTTAAGATTAATCTGGCACTTGGAACCACCCCTATTTCGAAACCCCTTATCGGATGATGCCCGCTGAGATTAAGGATGTGACGCCCCCACTTCTCCCTAAGGCGAACCAGAGGGTATCTGCGGGACGCCTGCCCAATTCTCGTCAGGACTCAAGGCAATACGATTCAAGCTTAACTATAAATAACCAATAATACAAGTCTAATAAAGAAAGTTGCTTCCATACCAATATTCAATAGTACACCACGAGTACAAAATGTATCAATCGTTCAAATCTTACATTAGATTCCCAAAAGTTACATCAACCCAAATTCTTCAATAATCGAGAGTCTAGCCAGGTACGTTGAAAACCCTAATACAAAAGCACGTCACAAGGGGTTCTCTTCAAGTTCACTCCAATCCATCCCTGTTAAGGAAAACAAATCTACAGGGTGAGCAAAACGCTCGTGAGGCCAAGAAACACACATGCAAGCACATAGTCCAAATAACAATTCCATTTAACGGATAAAGCAGTAATATGCAAGAAATTAGTAATTCGAGCAATAATATATAAACAGAAACAATTCAAGGATATAGGGGCTCTCAGGAGTTATTTTTCACTTGCGCGATCCAGAACCTCCACGAATTGACACTCCGTCAATCGGGTAGATTTAGTCCGTAGAACTTCACTTATCTTGTCCTCTTTCACCTTACATACCCCTGTATCAGGCCCGCCTGTCATTTGTTTGAGGCGATACTGCTCGAGTATGCCAAGCAGGACCTCTTAATAGGTCAAACTTTTGTTTTTCTCATGGTTCGCCAAGGAGTCCTACCAAACCCATGTCGGCTCGAGTCCAAGATTAGCCAGTGAGATTTGGGCGTCCCCCATGTACATTTGAGAGTCGAGGAGATTCACTCCAGCGACGTATGCAGCCATAGCATACAAATTCATGTCATTCAAGCATTTGATATATCCAAACATTTGATAATTTCAAACATTTGAAACATGAGTTATTCATTTCAAATGAGAACAGGTGCGATAAAGTACACACTCGACTCCATTTTCAAAATCTCAAGTCATGGATAACAAGTAAGCATGTATTAAGTTCGCAGGAGTTCAAGTAGTCATGCACTTGACACTCATCAAGTAAGTAAGAAGAAATGTCACTTGAAGTTCAAGCGTTCACCGTGGGATCCTCTTGAAGGTCCTCGTGAGTGCCTGAACAAATTAATAATAATCTATCACTCATAAACCCCAATTATCAAGGACGATTGTACACTTGTACAATTTAAGGAAATTTCATGAAAATGAGCCCTATTTATTCGTAAATCAAGACTTAAAGGCGGGGTTTTAAGGCACAAGAAAAATCGAGTTTTCACCTTTGAAATCAAGTGTAAAACGTTCAAGTGATATCGAGGGGAAAAGGAGAATTCGAAAAACTCCATTTCCTTAAGTTTCGAAAATTTCAGATTTGATATGAGATCTTTGAAAAATCGTATCTCACTCATTACAAATCCAAAATTGGGAAAAATTGGTACCGTTGGAAAATTATTCCAAAGTATTAAAAGTTCTTAGAAGACACTTTTCCATGATTCCAAATGGAAGATATAAAAAATTCAGCTCAAAGTTGCCTTAAACTTACTAAGGCAGTTTCGGGTTGGTTTTCGGCTAACTTTGAAAATTCGGTAAAAATCATAGAATTCGACCTAACCTCTGAAATTTGGAGCTCAATTAGAGTTGCAAACAAGGTTTAAAACTCAACAAACAGAACAAGAATCAGAGTTTTGAGCACCAAGATATAGTAGCTCAAAGTTGCTGAAAAATTGAGACAGTTAGGCAAATTTCCAGGTTTAATTTACAAACTTTGGGACTTTGTTTGAGCATCGAAATGAACTCAGAACAGCACCAAATTTGGCATTATTATCCTACCATATGAGGGCTATTCCTCTGTCAAATTTCATACAAAAATGCATTCAGAAAGCTAGTTAACAAAGCCACTAAAGTTTCTAAAATTTCCAAGGCAATCTGCCTTGCATTTTGTTCTTCCCTTTTCCGAACATTTGGCCAATGAAATTTCCTCAAACATGGTTCATTTTTGAAGACAAAGTCTAATAAACATCGAAGATGCATTTGGTAGGTGATTAACACCAAAAATTTCGAAACAACAAGTCCCAATAAAGATTAAGGCATCAACTAGCCGAAAAGAGGGTTTTCAATCCCTGAGTCAGTTTCGAACTTCAGCCACAACTCACTCAATTCAACTTGGAATTGAGCGTGGTTGATGGAGTTGAAAATTGTATTCATAAATCTACAATTACTTAGAAGAAATCGTTATCAAAATCTGTCCACAGATAGCTCATATTTGAGCATAAATTCGCTGCTCAAAACAGAGCTCCTAGTGCAGACGAGAAACAGGACAGTCAACTTTACAAGGTTGGTACGGATCACTCAGGTGCAATCAGAATGTGAATTTTATGCCGTTGGAAAGATGGGAATATCTAGTTTCCAGTGCCATAAGGGGTACTCAATTCCGACGTCGGAGCAAAATGTTATAGCCAAAACAAAAACACTGCCAGAGCAGTGACGGGAAATTTTTCCAGTTTTACTGATCTTCGAAAACTCATCATTTGGACAACCAAATCATGGAATTTTTTGATGAAACTTTCTACACATCTCCAAAAACATATATACATCATAACCAAGTCATTAGAACCACAAAAATTTGCCCTAAGGGCCACGGACATCACAGGGGCAGAAACGGAAAAATTCTCCCCTTCACCTCCTTTGAGCTATCCTTCATAAAGTCACTTATTTCTACTAATTTAAGCACTAAACCAACATTAATAACATCAAAACTCATCAAATCAGTCCATCAAGCCATAGTGGGAGTTCATAGAGGCCACACAACAATTTCCAACATAAACAAAGTTACCCACATGATTATATGAACTTATAAGTGCAAGACTACTTCCATAAACCAAGATTTGCAAGGTTGATCGTTGTTTACCTCTCTTGATGAACAAAGCAGAAATTTTCGGCCTCTTGAAGCTCAACAAAACCGTGGAAAGCAAGCCCTTTTCCTAGCTTGATGTAATCTTCAAGTTATTTGCAAGATGGGTGGAAAGTTTGAAGTGATTTTGTGAAGGAATGAAGCAAGAAATTGGAGAGCTTTCGATCCTTCTTGCTCCTAGTGTTGCACGGCTGTTTTGAGGAGAAAAGAAAGAGTGTTTTGCTGATAATGAAGCTTCTTGAGGAAGCTTAAAAATGTGTGGCCAAAAGTGCTTCAAAAGTCAACCCTTCACTAGTGCGCGTACGCGCGCGTTTCGTGCTCGATTCCTCTCGAGTTTGTTTTACTTATGCATTATATCTCTAATGCACTTACTTTAATACTAATATTATTCACTCTTAATAGTCTATCAATAATTTTAGAATCCTCTAATTAGTCGCGCGCGTGAAAACGCGAACTTCCAACTTGTGCGCGATAAAGCGAAATCTCTAAGAAATTCTTATGACGATAGTATAACTAACTATCACTCGAGTATTTAAATTTAAAAATAACCATTTTAAGACTAATGTACAAGTCTCCAATTTTCCAAGTTCATTGTATTCTTGAATCGATTATTATTTCCAAACGCGCATTCACTAATCACACTTAACGAGCCTTCAAATATTAAATTTGGAAACAAGTCACTTTAAAAATATAACTAAACTATAGATCCATCTAATTAGGTCTAAAAAGGTTAGAAAATAATAATCGGAGTAAACGGGCAATTGAATATTTAAGTAATAAGAATTTAAAAGAAATAGATTTGCGGGTCCTCACATGAATCTAGTATTACTTTCTCACTCTCCAATAAATTTGCCTCAGCGCGTTTTTTGGGAAAGCTATCGACGCGCGAGCGGTATGCACTTAATTAGAACTCATTCACCTTTAATTTCTCAATTAACTTTTCTTAATCTACTATTGATCATTCTTAATTTTTCCCAAGATAATTACACTCTCGAATAAAATATCACCTCGAAACACATGTACTTATTATTTCTCACTTAAACAAATCTCCGAAAATTAAATTTACTAACGGGACGTTTTAAAAACATAAGGAAGACATTGTTCCATATGAATGAACTTAAAATGGTTGAAATAAATTATTTGGAGAAAACAGGTGAATAAACATTTAAATAAATCATTAATATTCGATAAAAATAAGAAATTTTTAGAGTCTTTACATCCTCCCCTCCTTAAAAAGAATTTCGTCCTCGAAATTCACACTTGGGACAATATCATTTCCTTAATGGTTATGCCTACCAGATCAATCACTAACTTACATTTTTCCAACCCATACTTCACAATTTCCACTCATCCCACTAGCAAGTGAATCTTGATTTTTTTTCCAATAAACATTTTAACTTCCAAGTCATATAGTAGCTTAATCGGCTTCATGTCTACTTCATATAGGTAAGGTTTTCACTTTTTCAATGCAAATATTTTAGCTACTAGTTCCAAATCATGAGTTGGCTACTTTCGCTCGTGATATTTTAACTTTCTGGAGGCATATACAATTACCTCATCATGTATTATTAATATACATTCTAAACCATCATTTGAAGTATCTGAATAAATCACAAAGTTACCTCCTCGGCTCGATAAGGCTAACACAGGTGCATCAGTTAAACATTTTTCACCTTCAAATTTCTTCCTCTCATTTAGAATATCAAATAATTTGCCAAGTCTTGCACCCTTAGAAAAATTTTTGATAAACCAAAGGTAATATTCGGCTAGCTCTAAGAACTCCAAATTTCGATAGGATTCTTTGATCGTTTCCTCTTAAACAGCTTCCACTTTAGCTAAGTCAATAACAACTTCTTCCTTAGATATTGTACAACTTAGAAAGGTTACTTCTTTCAATCGAATTCACATTTATTGAACTTAACGAAAGCTGGCGCTCTCTCGAGGTTTGTAAAACTATTATCAGGTGTCTTTCATAATCTTTTCAAACCTTAGAATATACCGATATATCATCAATAAATGCCACCGCAGATTAATCCAAATACGATTTAAAACCCTGATACATTAAGGCCATAATCGCTACTAGTGTATTAGTCAACCCAAAGGGCGTAACTAAAATTTCAAAGTGTCGCCATCTTGAATTGGGAGTGGTCTTAAATACATTAGTTTCTAGGATTCTCAACTAGTAATAGCTTTACTTTAAATTTAACTTCAATAATACCACGACCCCTTACCATTGATCAAAATTCTCATTTATGTGAGGCGACAGAATATTTGTTCTTAATAGTCACATCGTTCAAGTCTCGATGGTCTATATATATATAGCCTCAAATTTTCATTCCAAATACGATATCTGGTCCCTTAACCATTAGGCTCATTAAATCTATCAACTATTTCCTTTCACTAACCCAAATCTCACAACTTTAATAAATCAATTTGGCAATCAAATATTGGGTCCCAACTTCAACACTAAATTCTCAATTCGGTCCCGATCCCTAGTCGTCTCCAGACCTCGGGATGGTCTATATTCTCAAGTACAATCTTGACCATATCTACTACTGTTCATGTCTCACTATTAATCTAAAGGTGTGGGACGAAGTTTAAATATACATATAAACCATGAAATCAATTAAAAGTAAAGTACATCTCTATACGTTATAGGAAATCATAATAGTTGCATCAAGTTGGGATAGGTTTATCAAATTATTTCAAATGGAAAAGGAAAACTACGAGATTATAACAAAACGTGCCAAGTTGCCAAGATACAAAAGACTTTCCCTTATACAAAAGATTAAATCTCCAAAAGTGCCAGTCTAGTTTAGGGTAAAACTACAACCTCTATCCCTGAAGTCATAAACTTCCAGTGCTTAGACCCCCTTCCGGCACTCGATTGTTTGGTGGCGGATCTAGCTGGCCGCTGAGTATTTCCTCTTTTTAGAGGTACTAGGGCAATTCGAAATCTTATATTGGGTACTACCACACCTAAGACACTTACCTTGTTTTACCAAACACGTGGCCTTAGTATGGTTAATCTTGCCACAGTATCCACAATTTGCGTGAGAAGTGATGGCTTGACCAGTTTGAGGATTTCCTTTGTATTTCTTTTCCAGTTCTACGTTCTTGCGTAGCAACTCCGTTTTCTCTGCATATTCTTGTTTCCACCGTCCTTCCCAGTAGTCAGCCAATTTTCTTTGAAATTCTACCTCATTTCAAAGAACGTCTATTTCCTGATGCATTTCTTTCAAATTCGTCATTTTACCAGTTGGTTCAAGTCAAATGCTAGCCTGCCAGGTAAATCAAATGATCAATATAAGTAGCTATTTATAATGGAAGCTCGAGCCATATTACTCTCTGATTCTTTTGCTTATAGGTTACCCCGGAATACAAATCTTAATTATTCTCTGCTTAATACGGGCGAGCTCTTAAGTCTCCACGAGATTACTATCATTACTTACAACACAACAAGATACGGAAACCTTATTCATTAATATAAAAATTCCATATCTTAGTTCACCTTCCAATACTTGTCTATAAAGTTGTTCGAGGGGAAATCATAACCCTTTGCTCTCACTAGTGCCTTATTGTATTCTTTCAAATCAATCTTACTATTTTAAGGTTAGATTTTCCACGAAACCTAGATAGGCAAACTTCAAGAATCATTCCATTTTCACACATTTCTTGATTCTTAGGTTGGCTTATTGGTCTAAAGCTTCGGTGCTTAACCAACCGTCTTAGGACATCAATCATATGGTCAATAGCAGTAGCTACGTGATTGTTCTTCCTTCATTTCTAGGGTTTTGGTTTAGTTCAGTAGTCGTTCCCTAATTATCCCCTTGAGCTTGGGGTTGCGTAACCCCTCGCCCTCAATCTCCTTTCACTTCTTTGACCGCTCATAAATTTAACATTTATAAAGGCATGACGTAATATGGGTGCACATAAAATGAAGTTGAAAAGTGACATTTTGATCATGCAAAACGAAAATAAAAGGGAAGACACCGAGATAATCGCAACTGTGCACAACCCATTCATCGATTTGAAATCATAAAGCAATAAAGTCAAGCATCTCATGAGTAACGTTTAATTGCTTCAAAAGATAGGAAACATAGTCAAGCAAAACACAAAATGCAATGGCCTTTGAACGAGTATCACCCCGACTAATTTTGACAAAACCATTAAAGTAGTCTAAGTCACTAGCTTAGTAATTGGTAGAGCCAGAAGTCCCTGCTACTTTAGTAGAATCATTTTCATTTCCAGCATTAGGAGTTTTTAATCTCATGTCCCTTATCGAGTATCTTGTTGTTCTCCACTTGTTCAACCAAGGTAACATACCCAACCATCAACTTATTCATCCGGTCTTTAATTCCGTATACTACCCTAGCAAGTCAGTTCCTAACTTTTTGAAGCTGTTCACTAGGACCTTTGTCTTTTCCTTACACCTCAAGTACCTCAGTCTCCACTTCAAAATTTCTAATAGTTTGGGCATCGACAATTGCCCTCGGTCCTCAATTATCCTCTTGAACTGTGAGGACTCGTAAATTTTATTATTTTTAACTCTTAATTCTAACTTATTTAATTATTTATTTGGCCAAATATTCCGAATATTATTTTCTAGCTTTCTTAACCCTAATTGCATTGAATTATGATTTGCTCATATTTTTTAAAGTGAGTCGTTTCAAAAATTAATTTTCGAAAGCTCGTTAAGTGTGAATAGTGAATGCACGTTTGGATAGAATAATTGATTCGAGGGCACAATGAGTTTGAAAAATTGGAGACTTGTACATTTGCCCTAAAGTGGTTAATTTTAAGTTTATATACTCAAGTGATAGTTAGTTGTACTATCGTTATAAGAATTTCTTGGAGATTTCGCGTTATCGCGCACAAATCGGAAGTTCGTGTTTTCACGCGCGCGACTAATTGGAGGACTTTAGAAATTATTTCTAGACTATTAAGAGTGAATACTATTAGTATGTATATAAGTGCATTAGAGGTTTAGTGCACAAGTGAAACGAATTCGAGAGGAATCGAGCACAAAACGTGCGCGCGCGCGCGCGAGAGAGAGTTGACTTTTGCACACAAAAGCCACCAACCACCAAGCTTCTTCAAGAAGCCACACACTCTCTCTCTTGCTCACTAGAACAGCCGGCCAAGAAGAGGAGAAAAACTCTCCAAAGTTCCACAAATTTCTTCCTCATTTCTTCATCCAAATCTTCACCAAATCACTCCAAAATTTAACCGTATTTAGCTCATCACTTGGAGATCACAACAAGCTAAGAAAGGAGCTCATTTTCCACGGATTTTCTGAGCTTCAAGAGGGCCGAAATTCTGCTTGAACCATTAACTAAGGAAACCAACGATCAACCTTGAAAATCTTAACTTATGGAAGTAGTATTACACGTATACGCTTGTATGATCATGTGGGTAGCTTGGATTATGGTGGAATTTGTTGTGTGGGCTCTATGAAATCCCACTTTGAATTTTTGGATTGATTTGATGAGTTTTAATGTTGTTAATGTTGGATTAGAGGTTAAACTAGTGGAAATAAGTAGCATTGTTGAAGGAAAGCTCAACGGTAGTGAAGGATGAAAATTTTCGATTCTGCCCTTATGTTGTCCGTGGCCTTTAAGGCAAAATTTTGTGGATTTAATGGCTCAGTTATGATGCTTATATGTTGTATGAGATGTGTAGAAAGTTTCATCAAAAAATTCCATGAATTGGTTGGCCAAATGTTGAACTTTTGTATGACAGCAAATCTGGAAAATTTTCACGTCACTGCCCTGGCAGTGTTTTTGTTTCGTCCATATCGTTTTGCTCTGACGTCGAAATCAAGTGGCGTTTGTGGCACTGGAAACTAGACATTCTCAGCTTTCCAACAATATAAAATAAATGTTCTGATTCCGTCTGAGTGATCTGTACCAACCATTTGAACCTGACTGTCCTGTTTCACGTTTTCACAGAGAGCCCTGTTCTGAGTAGCAACTTAATGCTCAAATATGAGCTAGTTGTGGACTTATTTTGAAAACGATTTCTTCTAAGAAATTGTAGCCTTATGAATCTAGTTTTCAAGGCCACTGACTACGCTCAATTTTGAGTTGAATTGAGTGATTTGTGGCCAAAGTTTGAAACTGACTCAGAGGTCGAAAACCCTCTTTGGGCTAGTTGATGCCTTAGCTTTGATTGGGACTTGTTATTTCGAATTTCTTGGTGTTAATCACCTACCAAATTGCACCTTGGATGTTTCCTAGACCTTGTCTTCATAAATGAAGGACGTTTGAGAAATTTCATTGGCCAAATGTTTGGAAAAGAGAAAAACACAAATACAAGGCAGATTGCCTTTGGAATTTTGGAAACTTTAGTGGCTTCGTTCGCTAGCTTCCCGAATGAATTTTTCCATGAAATTTGATAGAGGAATATCCCTCATATGGTAGTATTATACTACCAAATTTAGTGCCAATCCGAGTTCATTTCGATGCTAAAACAAAGACCCAAAGTTCGTGACTTCAACCTGGAAAATTGCTTAATTGCTTCAATTTTCTAGCAACTTTGAGTTACTATATCTTGGTGCTCAAAACTCCGATTCCTGTTCCGTTTGTTTGATTTTAAACCTTGTTTGCAACTCTAATTGAGTTCTAAATTTCAGAGGTTAGATCGAATTCTGTGATCTTTGCCGAATTTTCAAAGTTGGCGAAAAACCAACCCAAAACTGTTTTGCAAGCATAAAACAGCAACTTTGAGCTAATTTTTGAATATTTTCCGTTAGGAATCATAGAAAAGTGTCTTCTAGGAACTTTTAGTACTTTGGAAGAAGTTTCCAACAGTACCAATTTTTCCAATTTTGGACCTACGGAGAGTGAGTTATGATGTTTCCAAAAACACCCTTAAATCTGAAATTTTTGAAACTAAAGGAAATGGATTTTTTGAATTCTCCTTTTCTCCTCGATATCACTTGGATGTTTTAAACCTAATTTCAAAGGTGAAAACTTGGTTTTTCTCATACTTTAAAACTCCACCTTTGAGCCTTGATTTACGTATAAATAGGGCTCATGTGCATGAGAATCTTCTTAGATTGTGCAAGTGTATAATCTTCCTCAATAATTGGGGTTATAAGTAATGGATTATTATTTAATTGCTCAAGCACCCACGAGGACCTTCAAGAGGATCCCACGGTGAACGCTTGAATCTCTAAGTGACATTTCTCCTTGCACTATTTGGTGAGTGTCAAGTGCATGAATAGTTGAAACTATATGCATTCGATACATGCCTACTTGTTATCCACAAAATGAGATTTTGTAAATGGAGCCAGGTGTGTACTTTATCGCACCCGTTCTCATTTGAAATAAATGACTCATGCTTGAAATGCTTGAAATTTGCCAAATGCTTGAAACTATCAAATCCTTGAAATTGCCAAATGCTTGAATGACATGAATTTGTATGCTATGGCTGCATACGTCGCTGGAGTGAATCTCCTCGACACCCAAATGAACATGGGGGACGCCCAACTCTCACTGGCTAACCTCGGACTCGAGCCGGCATGGGCTTGGTCAGGCTCCTTGGCGAACCATGAGAGAAACAAAAGCTTGACCTAGTGAGAGGTCTTGCTTGGCATACTTGAAGCAGTATCGCCTTAAACAAATGACAGGCGGGCCCGATACAGGGGTATGTAAGGTGAAAGGGGACATGATAAGTGAAGTTCTACGGACAAAACCTACCCGATTGACGGACTGTCAATTCGTGGAGGTTCCGGATCGCGCAAGTGGAAAATAACTCCTGAGAGCTCCTATATCTTTGAATTGTTTCTGTTTACATATTATTGCTCGAATTGTTAATTTATTGCACATTACTGCTTTATTCGCTAAATGGGATTGTTATTTGGACAATGTGCTTGCATGTGTGTTTCTTGGCCTCACGAGCGTTTTGCTCACCCTTTAGATTTGTTTTCCTTAACAGGAATGGATCGGAGTGAACTTGAGGAAAATCCCTTTTGAATGTACTTTTGTATTGGGATTTGTAATGTATTTGGCTGGACTTGGGATTGTTGTATAAATTGGGGATTGGATGTAACTTTTGGGGATCGAATGTAATATTTGGATGAATGATGCATTTTGTACTCATGGTGTACTATTGGATATTGGTTATAGAAGCGACTTTCCTTATTTGGCTTGTATTGTTGATTTTATAGTTAAGCTTGAATGGTTTGCCTTGAGTCCTGGCGAGAACTAGGCAGGCGTCCCGCGGATACCCTTTGGTTCGCCTTAGGGAGAAGTGGGGGCGTCACATGAACTATCCTAATTTCCTCGAATAGTCATTTCCGATGATCGGCCACTATTAACGCCCCATTATTTGGGCACGAGTAAGTCCTTTGAAAATCACATAAATTCCTAGTTCGGCGAGTTGGGTTATACCTCCAACAAGCTCCCTTAAACCCTTCTCGACAATGGCCATCGGAATACGTTCCCGAGACGGTTCAATACCCCCGTTACCTTCCGTAACTTACAATTAAAATTAAAAACTTCAATGGGTCCAAGAATACTAAATAAACTAGATTTGATCATCTCATACTATCCCACATATCTCTTACAAGATTGAGACCCCCAATTGTCCATTAATTCAAACCTTGCTTCTAATTTTCTTCCCTACAAGCAGTCACTTAACTTTCCAACCAATTCCACAGTCCGGCATCCTAAACTCCAAGTCTAGGATACACTACAGAGATTTGAAGTCTAAACTCTGATACTAACTGTGATGCCCCTACTTCTCCCTAAGGCGAACCAGAGGGTATTCGCGGGACGCCTGCCCAACTCTTGCCAAGACTCAAGGCAATACGATTCAAGCTTAACTATAAATAACCAATAATACAAGTCTAATAAAGAAAGTCACTTCCATACCAATATTCAATAGTACACCACGAGTACAAAATGTATCAATCGGTCAAATCTTACATTAGATTCTCAAAAGTTACATCAACCCAAATTCTTCAATAATCGAGAGTCTAGTCAGGTACGTTGAAAACCCTAATACAAAAGCACGTCACAATGGGTTCTCTTCAAATTCATTCCAATCCATCCATGTTAAGGAAAACAAATCTACAGGGTGAGCAAAACGCTCGTGAGACCAAGAAACACACATGCAAGCACATAGTCCAAATAACAATCCCATTTAACGGATAAAGCAGCAATATGCAAGAAATTAGTAATTCGATTAATAATATATAAACAGAAACAATTCAAGGATACAGGAGCTCTCAAGAGCTATTTTCCACTTGCGCGATCCAGAATCTCCACGAATTGACACTCCATCAATCGGGTAGGTTTAGTCCGTAAAATTTCACTTATTTTGTCCCCTTTCACCCTATATACCCCTGTATCGGGCCCGCCTGTCATTTGTTTGAGGCGATACTGCTCGAGTATGCCAAGCAGGACCTCTTAATAGGTCAAACTTTGGTTTTTCTCGTAGTTCGCCAAGGAGCCCGACCAAACCCATGCCGGTTCAAGTCCAAGATTAGCTAGTGAGATTTGGGCGTCCCCCATGTACATTTGAGAGTCGAGGAGATTCACTCTAGCGACGTATGTAACCATAGCATACAAATTCATGTCATTCAAGCATTTACTATATCCAAGCATTTGATAATTTCAAACATTTGAAGCATGAGTTATTCATTTCAAATGAGAACAGGTGCGATAAAGTACACACTCGACTCCATTTTCAAAATCTCAAGTCATGGATAACAAGTAAGCATGTATTAAGTTCGCAGGAGTTCAAGTAGTCATGCACTTGACACTCATCAAGTAAGTAAGAAGAAATGTCACTTGAAGTTCAAGCGTTCACCGTGGGATCCTCTTGAAGGTCCTCGTGAGTGCCTGAACAAATTAATAATAATCTATCACTCATAAACCCCAATTATCAAGGACGATTGTACACTTGTACAATCTAAGGAAATTTCATGAAAATGAGCCCTATTTATTCGTAAATCAAGACTTAAAGGCGGGGTTTTAAGGCACAAGAAAAATCGAGTTTTCACCTTTGAAATCAAGTGTAAAACGTTCAAGTGATATCGAGGGGAAAAGGAGAATTCGAAAAACTCCATTTCCTTAAGTTTCGAAAATTTCAGATTTGATATGAGATCTTTGAAAAATCGTATCTCACTCATTACAAATCCAAAATTGGGAAAAATTGATACCGTTGGAAAATTCTTCCAAAGTATTAAAAGTTCCTAGAAGACACTTTTCCATGATTCCAAATGGAAGATATCAAAAATTCAGCTCAAAGTTGCTGCCTTAAGCTTACTAAGACAGTTTCGGGTTGGTTTTCGGCTAACTTTGAAAATTCGGGAAAAATCATAGAATTCGACCTAACCTTTGAAATTTGGAACTCAATTAGAGTTGCAAACAAGGTTTAAACTCAACAAACAGAACAAGAATAAGAGTTTTGAGCACCAAGATATAGTAGCTCAAAGTTGCTGAAAAATTGAGACAGTTAGGCAAATTTCCAAGTTTAATTTACAAACTTTGGGACTTTGTTTGAGCATCGAAATGAACTCAGAACGGCACCAAATTTGGCATTATTATCCTACCATATGAGGGCTATTCCTCTGTCAAATTTCATACAAAAATTCATTCAGAAAGCTAGTTAACAAAGCCACTAAAGTTTCTAAAATTTCCAAGGCAATCTGCCTTGCATTTTGTTCTTCCCTTTTCCGAACATTTGGCCAATGAAATTTCCTCAAACATGGTTCATTTTTGAAGACAAAGTCTAATAAACATCGAAGATGCATTTGGTAGGTGATTAACACCAAAAATTTCGAAACAACAAGTCCCAATAAAGATTAAGGCATCAACTAGCCAAAAAGAGGGTTTTCAATCCCTGAGTCAGTTTCGAACTTCAGCCACAACTCACTCAATTCAACTTGGAATTGAGCGTGGTTGATGGAGTTGAAAATTATATTCATAAAGCTACAATTACTTAGAAGAAATAATTATCAAAATCTGTCCACAGCTAACTCATATTTGAGCATCAATTCGCTGCTCAAAACAGAGCTCCTAGTGCAGACGAGAAACAGGACAGTCAACTTTACAAGGTTGGTACGGATCACTCAGGTGAATCAGAATGTGAATTTTATGCCGTTGGAACGATGGGAATATCTAGTTTCCAGTGCCATAAACGGCACTCAATTCCGACGTCGGAGCAAAATGTTATAGCCAAAACAAAAACACTGCCAGAGCAGTGACGGGAAATTTTTCCAGTTTTACTGATCTTCGAAAACTCATCATTTGGACAACCAAATCATGGAATTTTTTGATGAAACTTTCTACACATCTCACACAACATATATACATCATAACCAAGTCATTAGAACCACAAAAAGTTACCCTAAGGGCCACGGACATCACAGGGGCAGAAACGGAAAAATTCTCCTCTTCACCTCCTTTGAGCTATCCTTCATAAACTCACTTATTTCTACTAATTTAAGCACTAAACCAACATTAATAATATCAAAACTCATCAAATCAGTCTATCAAACCATAGTGGGAGTTCATAGAGCCCACACAACAATTTCCAACATAAACAAAGTTACTCACATGATTATATGAACTTATAAGTGCAAGACTACTTCCATAAACCAAGATTTGCAAGGTTGATTGTTGTTTACCTCTCTTGATGAACAAAGTAGAAATTTTTGGCCTCTTGAATCTCAACAATACCGTGGAAAGCAAGCCCTTTTTCTAGCTTGATGTAATCTTCAAGTTATTTGCAAGATGGGTTGAAAGTTTGAAGTGATTTTGTGAAGGAATGAAGCAAGAAATTGGAGAGCTTTCGATCCTTCTTGCTCCTAGTGTTGCACGGCTGTTTTGAGGAGAAAAGAAAGAGTGTTTTGCTGATAATGAAGCTTCTTGAGGAAGCTTAAAAATGTGTGGCCAAAAGTGCTTCAAAAGTCAACCCTTCACTAGTGTGCGTACGCGCGCGTTTCGTGCTCGATTTCTCTCG
Organism: Coffea humblotiana; assembly: GCA_023065735.1. NCBI lineage: Eukaryota > Viridiplantae > Streptophyta > Magnoliopsida > Gentianales > Rubiaceae > Coffea > Coffea humblotiana. Next base: position 20,098,998 of record CM041216.1, read on the forward strand.
AGTTTGTTTTACTTGTGCATTATATCTCTAATGCACTTAATTTAATACTAATATTGTTCACTCTTAATAGTCTATCAATAATTTCTAGAATCCTCCAATTAGTCGCGCCCGCGAAAACGCGAACTTCCAACTTGTGCACGATAAAGCGAAATCTCTAAGAAATTCTTATAACGATAGTATAACTAACTATCACTCGAGTATTTAAACTTAAAAATAAGCATTTTAAGACTAATGTACAAGTTTCCAATTTTCCAACCTCATTGTATTATTGAATCGATTATTATTTCCAAACGCGCATTCACTATTCACACTTAACGAGCCTTCAAATATTAAATTTGGAAACAAGTCACTTTAAAAATATAACTAAACTATAGATCCATGTAATTAGGTCTAAAAAGGTTAGAAAATAATATTCGGAGTAAATGGGCAATTGAATATTTAAGTAATAAGAATTTAAAAGAAATTGATTTGCGGGTCCTCACATGAATCTAGTATTACTTTCTCACTCTCCAATAAATTTGCCTCAGCGCGTCTTTTGGGAAAGCTATTGACGCGCGAGCGATATGCACTTAATTAGAACTCATTCACCTTTAATTCCTCAATTAACTTTTCTTAATCTACTATTGATCATTCTTAATTTTTCCCAAGATAATTACACTCTCGAATAGAATATCACCTCGAAACACATGTACTTATTTTTTCTCAATTAAACAATTTTTTGAAAATTAAACGCTAACGGGACGTTTTAAAAACATAAGGAAGACATTGTTCCATATGAATGGACTTAAAATGGTTGAAATAAGTTATTTGGAGAAAACAAGTGAATAAACATTTAAATAAATCAACAATATTCGATAAAAATAAGAAATTTTTCGAGTCTTCACAAAGGAATTGGAATTGCAATTGCAGGATTTGTTAGAATGGAGATTTATACATAAAAGTGAATCACCTTGGGGCGCTGCAGTGCTTTTTGTTAAGAAGAAGGACGGGAGTTTACGGTTGTGTATTGACATTGGGTTTAAATACGGTGACCGTTAAAAACAAATATCCCCTACCCCACATTGACGAATTATTTGATTAATTACAAGGGGTTGTGGTGTTCTCTAAGTTGGATCTTAGACAAGAATATTATCAATTAAGAATTAAAAAGAAGGATGTGCCAAAAACTACTTTTAACACTCGATATGAGTATTATGAGTTTGTAGTGAAGCTTTTTGAATTAACTGATGCCCCAACAATATTCATGGATTTAATGCATCAGGTGTTTAAACCTTATTTGGACCAATTCGTAGTAATATTTATTGATGATATTTTGGTGTATTCAAAAACTAAGGAGAAGCATGAGTGGCATTTGAGATTGGTATTACAAACTTTACGAAAGCATTAGCTGTTTGCTAAATTTAGCAAGTGCGAGTTCTGATTAGAGAAAGTATCATTTATAAGCCATATAATCTCAAAAGACAGATTCACTGTGGATCCGGCTAAAGTTGAAACTGTTGCCAAGTGGAAGTAGTCGGAGAATCCTACTGAAATTCGTAGTTTCTTGGGTCTAGTAGGGTATTACTGTCGGTTTATAAAAAATTTTTCAAGAATTGTAGGACCTCTAACAGATTTGACAAAGAAGCAGGGTAAATTCATTTGGAACACTAAGCGTGAAACTAGTTTCTAAGAGTTTAAAAAACAATTAACTATGACACCAGTGTTAGCTCTGTCAAATGGAAAGGATAGTTATACGGTACATACAGATGTTTCGAGAGAAGATTTGGGGTGTGTTTTAATGCAATATAAGAATGTAATTGCCTATGATTCTTGGAAGTTAAAACCTCATGAGTAATATCATCTGACCCATGATTTAAAACTCGCAATTGTTGTATTTACTTTGAAGAAATGGCAACGTTACTTGTATGGTGTTGTGACAGCCCCACCTTCCCCTAAGGCGAACCAAAGGGGTTGGCGGACCGCCTGCCCAGCTCTCGCCAGGACTACGAAGTCGAATCACACAAACCCTAGATTACGCGCGATCGAAACCAAAGAAAACAAACACTCGGAGACTACTACGCCGATTACACACAACTAAAATGTTCCGAATGATTACAAGTAGTATCTCAAACGAATACACCTAATATACATGCTTAAACACTTAAGTACATACATAAAAGTTGTATAAGTCAAAACGTGATACTTGATCAAAGCAACTAGGGTTTTGATTACAACAGAGCGTAACAAAATAACATTTACACTAGCTTGACACTTTCTTCAAAATCATGGTTCAAAAGTGTTGTTCCCTGTAAGGAAAACAAAGATAACGGGAAGGGGGTGAGCTTACGCTCAATGAGGTACCAGAAGTACAAGTAGTCATGAATCATGGCATTTCACGTATCAATCATGCAGTTATACACACCAGATAGGGAAATAAATAAACACTTCAAATGGAAAGGATACAGGTGGCTCTCAGGAGCCAAGGTTCTCATTGCTTCACCGGAGCTTGACCAAATAGTAGTTGACACTCCGTCAACTTTCAAATAAAGTAACCCGTCCAGTAGAGTACCACTTTAACGCCGATTCCGTCCACCAAACATACCCCTCACCGGGCCCGAACACCTCAGCAGTACAGTGGGTGGTAATACTCGAGTATACCGGAAATCCAGAGTCTCCAATACCCAAAGATTCCCTAGAGTGGACTACCGTGGTTCGTTATCTAATCGACCGGTCCTTGCCGGCTCGACTCGAGTAACTAGCCCCCGGTTTTGAGCTCAAAGGTCATAGAATGGTCGTTGGATTTAATTCTCCAAACGACATCAACAAATACAGAAAACAGGTACGAATAACAGATACAGAGAACAAATACAGATTTATACAGTATACAGGAACCAGAATAACCAGATGAGAGAAACGAGTGTGATAAAGTACACCCTCGTTTCATACGAAGCATACAAAAGTCACAGATAATCAAGTTGCAAGTTGCAAGTACAGATGAATCAGATAAGCACCAATTTCAGGGGATGGTACACTCACCAGTTCACACAAACAACTTCAAATGTTTCCTCCCGAAGTACTCGGATCACCGGCACGTCCTAAACCACCAAGGTAAAACAATTGAGACTCGATTACGAGTCATATGTCTAACCAAGTAAATTACCAAAGCAATACAAAAGTGTAGTTGTGGAGTGAAAAAGTAGTAGTAGTTGGTCCTAAAGACATGAACGATCCAAAACCCTTCACTTCTACCGAAAACCATGCCTACAATGATCTACTAACTCCAAATTTAAAGTGCAAAATGAAAGTAGGACTAATTCGAGGAAAACAGGATTTTCCAGTTTTGCGCGGCATCACTTGAAAAATCATATCTCACGATTCTTAAGTCCAATATTGATAAAATTTATACCGTCGGAAAATAGACTCAAAGGGGTACAATTTCTTAGAAGACATGTTTATAAGATTCAAATCACAAGTCAGTCAAATTCGAGCCTCAAATCGCAGCTTCATCCAGTAAAAGACAGAACAGGTAGGTAATTTCAGTCAACTTTGCAAAATCACTATAATTCGTGCAAACAGAAACAGGGTCTGAAATTTTCACAGTTTATAGTCCTATGAGTCTAGTTTAAAACGCAACAAACGGAACTCAATTCCGATATTTCTACAACCAGATATAGTAAATTTCCCAAGACTGCTCAAAGGTTCCTGCGAAAATTTTGACAGCACTTCCCTTGTTTTTCCTTACTTTTCCATCCTACAAACAACACCAAATTCCAACTCAAACCAACCACAATTACACATACAATTCATAGGCAGTAGAACACATCTAATGAGGGTCACAATACCCTTCAAATGAGCCAATTGATAGCTCCAAAATCAATCACAATTACTCCACACCTTAAGTTACAAATATTAGGTCAAGCAAAGAATATTCTGGAATCATCAAGTTCCACGTACCGTTCGGCATAACAACCACAACTGAAGCTACACTTGTCCGATTGAGACGAATCGTATGGCGTTTCGAAGCCAAGACATATACCTACATTTCTTATGAAGACCTCCAAAGCCAAATCATGCATGTTCATGGTCAAAAATTGAAATTCCAGAGAGAACAGAAAACTGTCCGTGAAACAAGGCTTGTGGGCAGTCACGGGTATTTTGGTCATTTCACAAGTTACAGTGCTCCGATTGAGCTGAAAGTTTACCAGTGGCTAGCTAACGCAAATACCTACAACTTTCATGTTTTGAGCAAGGGCTGATTCGGTCTCTCTCAAGGTCGAACATACAGTGCAAAAACAGGGCAGATTACTTCCATATAGAAACCGCAATTCACCACAATTAACATATAATAAATCCAACTTACACCATTTTAAGCCATCAATCCAAGTCAACTATGATTATCATATGAAATCAGAAAAATTCCCAAGAAAATAAGAAATTCACTAAACTTCACTTTAATCCACACAATCACCCATAAAACAAGCTCCTTAATCGTTATCAACCACTAATTCACCATTCTTATGGACAAAAATGAAGTTCCAAGCAAAATACCTTAATCACCAAGAAAGATAGCAACTTAGGGCTTTCCTTTGCAAAATCACTCCACAAGCACCTTTGATCTTCCTTAATAAGCGGTTTCTACGGAGAGATTCGAAGTTTTATCGGTTGGATTTTGAGATTTGGACAAGAATTTGGAAGAGAAGTTGAAGCTTTCTTTCCTTTCTTTTCCCTCAATATTTTCGGCCAAGAAGCATCAAGAATGAAGATGATTTTGGTCAAATTTAGCTTTTAGTAAAGTTGTAAGAAAGTTAGGCAAAACTTGGCCCAATCCCGTCGCGACACGTGTCGCCTTTTTTTGATCGTTTCCTTATCCTTTAACTCACTAATGACCAAGCATCTAACCAACCTCTAATTATCTCTTAGCACTCAGTAATTTAATGCCTTACTGCACAACTTAACCTAATTGGCCGAATTTCTCTCACTTAACGCACTAGCGGGTCCCACATCCGCTATTCGCTCCAAATCTCTCGTGAACTCACTTATACTAGAAAAATGGTTTAAAAACTATATTTACTTATAAAATATATGTAAAATGAATATAATAAAGAAAATAAAAAAGATGTGTGCACGAAAATCGATAAAACCCTAAAACCCTAAAATCGGATTTTTGTCTTCCTCGAGTTCTCACACTCTCTCCCCCTTAAAGAATTTCGTCCTCGAAATTCTCTCTTCGTTAGGATCTATCAAAATCTTAGTTAAACGGTGGGACACGGGTATCGTACCTTCTACGCCCTCAGACGAGTCAGGGACCTGACGTTGTTCTAGGGCATACACCGGAGCCGATACCCCCAATCCAGTCTCTACCCCTTTCGAAGGTCCAGGGTTGGTCTTGGTCGATTGTTGGATCTTTTTCCCTTTTCGTAATAAAACCGGACAATTAGCAATCCGATGCTCGGCGCTCCCACATCGCAGGCATTTTCTCATTTTCTTCCAACAACTCTCCTCAGTATGGTTGATTTTTCCACAATAGCCACAAGATAGGGGAGGGGTTGAGGTTTGATCTCCTTGTGAGGTGCCTCCTAGTTGTCCTCCTCCAAATAGGGCTCCAAATGTCTAGGGTGGATGAGAGAAATGGTTCACTTTTTGCACCTTGGGGGGTGTTATGTCTTCTCTAGGTTTCTCAAGTATGTTACTAGATGCACCTCTTTTCTTTGCATGGAAAGTTTTCACCTGTGCCCTCGTGATTTTTGCCCTTTGGACTTTCTCCGGAACCTCCGTAAAAGTATTAGCTTGGGCCATTGCTAAAGCCTCTTCGGAAATTCCTTCGTATTTTCTTTTCAGCTCTATGTTCTTGTGCAAGAGCTCAATTTTCTCCGAATACTCGTGTTTCCATCGCCCTTCCCAGTACTCGGCTAATTTCGTTTGGACCTCTATTGCGTTTCGAAGAGTCTCAATTTCCTTATACATATCAACCCAATGTGCCATCTCACGGATTCGCTGGAATTTGAGTGATAGCCTGCCAGGTAAATCAATGGATCATAATAAGTAACTAAGCGCAAGTGGATCTAAGTTCAAGTGGCACTCAAATCATATAGCTGTTAAGTCCTTCAACCCCAATCCAACCACGGAAGATCAAACGGAGATATTTCCTAATAAATAGGCGAGAAAATAAAACATGGTTAAGGCATACTATGCCACGTATCACTCATGTACATAACAAAACCTTAAAGTATACCTCGCACATCAAAAGTTTCAAACCTTATGCCACATCTGTGTTTTAAACAAAACATCTCCCTACCTAATTCCAAAACTTTCACTCTCTGTACAATAATAATCAAATCAAGTTCATAAGTTGATGTTAGGGAATAGGTATCAAGGAAGCATAAACAAGGGTCGTTCGTCGAGAACCAAGCTACGGGTATCAGATATCCAAAGCGAGGTAAAGATACCTACATCATTGCAGTCAGATCGTCTCAAATCAAATAATCACTTATCTAGTCCTCACGTTTATAGCATAGAAATTGGTCTTCGGTGCGAATTCCTCGACGTATACTACAATCTGGTCACCCTCTATAGAAACCCCAGTCAGACCATTACTAGGTTCATCCATGATAACACTCTTAGATCCAATCCCCCCGATCAGTCCAATTACTAGGTCAATTATTGAATCTTCGGCACTTTGACTTTTGCCGATAAACTTACCTCAAGTACAATCAAACTACAGGCCTTTATTCTAGCGTTCTCATTATCGAGTACTCAAGTACAAGAATCCACAATAAGGTAATTCACAACTCGAGCCGGCCGGTCCCAAGAGTAAGTCACCCATATTAGAGATTCCTACCTGACGTACATACTATTGTTCCCAAGTATTCTGAGAAAGATTCGAAACCTATAACGGCTCATAATTCATAGCTTACGTCCAAGAAGAGCACTTAGTCCCTTACACTTATTCGCACAATCAGGACCATAACACCACTTGACCCAAGATCACTCCGCGCAGAGACCACGCGACGTGGCTCTGATACCAACTGTGACAGCCCCACCTTCCCCTAAGGCGAACCAAAGGGGTTGGCGGACCGCCTGCCCAGCTCTCGCCAGGACTACGAAGTCGAATCACACAAACCCTAGATTACGCGCGATCGAAACCAAAGAAAACAAACACTCGGAGACTACTACGCCGATTACACACAACTAAAATGTTCCGAATGATTACAAGTAGTATCTCAAACGAATACACCTAATATACATGCTTAAACACTTAAGTACATACATAAAAGTTGTATAAGTCAAAACGTGATACTTGATCAAAGCAACTAGGGTTTTGATTACAACAGAGCGTAACAAAATAACATTTACACTAGCTTGACACTTTCTTCAAAATCATGGTTCAAAAGTGTTGTTCCCTGTAAGGAAAACAAAGATAACGGGAAGGGGGTGAGCTTACGCTCAATGAGGTACCAGAAGTACAAGTAGTCATGAATCATGGCATTTCACGTATCAATCATGCAGTTATACACACCAGGTAGGGAAATAAATAAACACTTCAAATGGAAAGGATACAGGTGGCTCTCAGGAGCCAAGGTTCTCATTGCTTCACCGGAGCTTGACCAAATAGTAGTTGACACTCCGTCAACTTTCAAATAAAGTAACCCGTCCAGTAGAGCACCACTTTAACGCCGATTCCGTCCACCAAACATACCCCTCACCGGCCCCGAACACCTCAGCAGTACAGTGGGTAGTAATACTCGAGTATACCGGAAATCCAGAGTCTCCAATACCCAAAGATTCCCTAGAGTGGACTACCGTGGTTCGTTATCTAATCGACCGGCCCTTGCCGGCTCGACTCGAGTAACTAGCCCCCGGTTTTGAGCTCAAAGGTCATAGAATGGTCGTTGGATTTAATTCTCCAAACGACATCAACAAATACAGAAAACAGGTACAGATAACAGATACAGAGAACAAATACAGATTTATACAGTATACAGGAACCAGAATAACCAGATGAGAGAAACGAGTGTGATAAAGTACACCCTCGTTTCATACGAAGCATACAAAAGTCACAGATAATCAAGTTGCAAGTTGCAAGTACAGATGAATCAGATAAGCACCAATTTCAGGGGATGGTACACTCACCAGTTCACACAAACAACTTCAAATGTTTCCTCCCGAAGTACTCGGATCACCGGCACGTCCTAAACCACCAAGGTAAAACAATTGAGACTCGATTACGAGTCATATGCCTAACCAAGTAAATTACCAAAGCAATACAAAAGTGTAGTTGTGGAGTGAAAAAGTAGTAGTAGTTGGTCCTAAAGACATGAACGATCCAAAACCCTTCACTTCTACCCAAAACCATGCCTACAATGATCTACTAACTCCAAATTTAAAGTGCAAAATGAAAGTAGGACTAATTCGAGGAAAACAGGATTTTCCAGTTTTGCGCGGCATCACTTGAAAAATCATATCTCACGATTCTTAAGTCCAAAATTGATAAAATTTATACTGTCGGAAAATAGACTCAAAGGGGTACAATTTCTTAGAAGACATGTTTATAAGATTCAAATCACAAGTCAGTCAAATTCGAGCCTCAAATCGCAGCTTCATCCAGTAAAAGACAGAACAGGTAGGTAATTTCAGTCAACTTTGCAAAATCACTATAATTCGTGCAAACAGAAACAGGGTCTGAAATTTTCACAGTTTATAGTCCTATGAGTCTAGTTTAAAACGCAACAAACGGAACTCAATTCCGATATTTCTACAACCAGACATTACAAATTTCCCAAGACTGCTCAAAGGTTCCTGCGAAAATTTTGACAGCACTTCCCTTGTTTTTCCTTACTTTTCCATCCTACAAACAACACCAAATTCCAACTCAAACCAACCACAATTACACATACAATTCATAGGCAGTAGAACACATCTAATGAGGGTCACAATACCCTTCAAATGAGCCAATTGATAGCTCCAAAATCAATCACAATTACTCCACACCTTAAGTTACAAATATTAGGTCAAGCAAAGAATATTCTGGAATCATCAAGTTCCACGCACCTTTCGGCATAACAACCACAACTGAAGCTACACTTGTCCGATTGAGACGAATCGTATGGCGTTTCGAAGCCAAGACATATACCTACATTTCTTATGAAGACCTCCAAAGCCAAATCATGCATGTTCATGGTCAAAAATTGAAATTCCAGAGAGAACAGAAAACTGTCCGTGAAACAAGGCTTGTGGGCAGTCAAGGGTATTTTGGTCATTTCACAAGTTACAGTGCTCCGATTGAGCTGAAATTTTACCAGTGGCTAGCTAACGCAAATACCTACAACTTTCATGTTTTGAGCAAGGGCTGATTCGGTCTCTCGCAAGGTCGAACATACAGTGTAAAAACAGGGCAGATTACTTCCATATAGAAACCGCAATTCACCACAATTAACATATAATAAATCCAACTTACACCATTTTAAGCCATCAATCCAAGTCAACTATGATTATCATATGAAATCAGAAAAATTCCCAAGAAAATAAGAAATTCACTAAACTTCACTTTAATCCACACAATCACCCATAAAACAAGCTCCTTAATCGTTATCAACCACTAATTCACCATTCTTATGGACAAAAATGAAGTTCCAAGCAAAATACCTTAATCACCAAGAAAGATAGCAACTTAGGGCTTTCCTTTGCAAAATCACTCCACAAGCACCTTTGATCTTCCTTAATAAGCGGTTTCTACGGAGAGATTCGAAGTTTTATCGGTTGGATTTTGAGATTTGGACAAGAATTTGGAAGAGAAGTTGAAGCTTTCTTTCCTTTCTTTTCCCTCAATATTTTCGGCCAAGAAGCATCAAGAATGAAGATGATTTTGGTCAAATTTAGCTTTTAGTAAAGTTGTAAGAAAGTTAGGCAAAACTTGGCCCAATCCCGTCGCGACACGTGTCACCTTTTTTTGATCGTTTCCTTATCCTTTAGCTCACTAATGACCAAGCATCTAACCAACCTCTAATTATCTCTTAGCACTCAGTAATTTAATGCCTTACTGCACAACTTAACCTAATTGGCCGAATTTCTCTCACTTAACGCACTAGCGGGTCCCACATCCGCTATTCGCTCCAAATCTCTCGTGAACTCACTTATACTAGAAAAATGGTTTAAAAACTATATTTACTTATAAAATATATGTAAAATGAATATAATAAAGAAAATAAAAAAAATGTGTGCACGAAAATCGATAAAACCCTAAAACCCTAAAATCGGATTTTTGTCTTCCTCGAGTTCTCACAGGTGTGACTTTTGAGATGTATATGGACCATAAAAGTCTTAAATATCTATTCTCCTAAAAGGAATTGAACCTGAGGCAGCGTCTGTGGATGGAGTTTTTAGAAGATTATGATTATACCATTAATTACCATCCAAGAAAAGCCAATGTAGTGGCGGATACTTTAAATCGGAAGGCTCAACTAGTAGGTTTAATGTTAAGAGAATAGAACCTGTTAGAGAATGTTAGTGAATGGAATCCTCGCCTTGAGTCATAAAAAGTTATTTTTGGGAATATTGTGGTGAAGTAAACATTGTTGGATCGAATTAAAGAGAGTCAAAAGAAAGAACCAACAGTGCAAAAGTGGTTGGAGAGGGTGCAAAAGGGAGAGTTACTTGACTTCAATTTAGATTCCGATGGAATTCTGAAGTTTCGAAATTGTATTGTTGTACCAAAAGACGAAAGGTTGAAAAAAGATATTTTAAAAGAAACTCACAGTTCTAGGTATACTGTGCATCCAGGTAGTGGCAAGATATATCAAGATCTCAAAAGTCTATATTGATGAGATAACATGAAATTGGAGATTACTCAACTTGTCCAAAAATATCTTACTTGTCAGTAAGTAAAGGCCGAACATAAAAAATTTGTCGGGTTTGCTACAACCTCGAAAAATACCTGAATGGAAGTGAGAGCACATAACGATGGATTTTGTGTCAGGGTTGCCACGAAATAAAAAAGGTCATAATGCTGTTTGGGTGATAATGGATTGATTGACTAAATCAACACATTTCTTGCCCGTTAATATGAAATATTCTTTGGAGAAACTTGCCAAACTTTATATGGATGAGATCATGAGATTACACGGGATATCAGTGAGTATAGTATCCAATAGACATTCTAGATTTGTATCCCGATTTTGACAAAAGTTACTAGAGACTTTAGGGACTAAATTGAATTATAGCATAGCTTATCATGTTCAAACCGATGGCCAGTCGAAAAGAACCATTCAAACCCTTGAAAATATATTAAGATCATGTATTGTGGATTTTGGAGGAAGTTGGGGCCAACATATGACATTAGTTGAGTTTGCTTATAACAATAGATATCACACCTCTATTCAAATGGCACCATATGAAGCGCTTTATGGACGAAAATACCGATCACCAATTCATTGGGATGAAATCAGAGAGAGAAAAGTTATGGATCCGGTAACAATACCATGGGTTGAATAAATGTATAAAAAGGTAAAAGTAATTCGTCAGAGACTTCAAACGGTTCAGAGTCGACAAAAGAGTTATGCTGACCATCGAAGAAAGGATTTGGAATTTGAAACTAGAGACAAGGTATTTCTTAAGATTACCCCATTAAAAGAAAAGATTAAAACAGGAAAAGAAAAGAAATTACAACCAAGATACATAGATCCCTTTAGCATACTCCAACGGGTAGGAAAGGTAGCATATCGATTGGAGTTGCCAGCAAGCTTATCTCAAATCCATGATATTTTTCACATCTTTTTGCTTAAAAATATCACTCAGACCAGACCCATGTGAGGATTCGAAAATTTCTTTAGAATTTTTTCCCATTTTTGAAAATTTAATTTATATTTCCTTCTATATTTCTTTACTTAACTATTTGACTATTTATTAGGCCTAAATTTTATGGTGATTTCATTAGTTGAGTCAAGATTTTTAAAATTTCCTTTTATATTTTAGTGCATGATAAGTGTCGTAGTACATTAAGATAGTGTGACCGACTGGTAAGGTGTGAGTAATAAATTTGATAAATAAGAAGTTTTGTACACCAAGAATTATGTGACATGAGGTGTTAAGAGTTAAGTGGAGAAACCCTAGATATCATGGGAAATAGAGACAAACAAGAGACAAAAAATATGTTTGAATCGACTTGCGCCGTTTGTTACCGGTTGAGGACACCACTTGACCAATACTTTCTTACTCTAATCTTCTTATTTTCTTATCATTTATCCTACTTTAATTTAACCCTAAGCCTAGCCGAAATTCTTGACCAAAAACAAGAGGAAAATTAGTGGCTTGCCAAGTGTTGGCCATCCATGCAATCTTTGACTAAGAAACTTTCTTCCTTCTTATCTTTCCTCTAGCCACAATTTTCCATCATTTCTTCACCTTCTTGGCCGTGAGTTTGGAGAGGAAAAGAGAGAAGAAAAACCACCAAGTTCATCTTGAATCTTGCCTTGTTTGAGTTGGAATCACAAAACTAAATCGAACAAAGTTTCTCCAAGGAAGTAAGGAAGCTTGTAGTGGAGAGTTTTTGGAGAGGAAAACTTGGTTCTTCATTTTCTCAAGGGGTTTTGAAGGTACTAAATTGAACAACTTCCTTTCTCTTTCTTATTTTGCAATTTAAGGTGAAGATGACTTGAAATTTGGAATTTTATGGAAGATAACTTAGATTTGGTGAAGATTGGTAAAATTTCAGCTTAGAGTTTCATTTTTCCAGCCTTGTTTCTTATTTTTCAGCTATAGTATGATGGTATCTAGCTTTGTTATGGACTTGTATGAAGATTTATAACTTTATTGTAACTTTTTAGTTTCCAAATAAGAATTTCCAACCTTAGTTGCAAATTCCAGCCTTGGTAGAAAATTTTCCAACTTAGGTATATGTTGATTATAGCTAGTTTTGTTGCTAAAATAAGTACTTTATGTATCTTATACCTTATGAACTTGATTTGGGGCTGTCTTGTGGCGAGAATGAAGCCTTGAAAATGGCTGGAAATTAGGGAAAATAAGGGGAAGTGCTGCTGAAAATGTTTTCGCAGGAGACTTTGAGCAGTTTTGGAAAATCTATTATATCTTGATGTAGAAAAATCCAAATTGAGTTCTGTTTGTTGAATTTGAAACTAGACTCATAGCTTTTTTAACCGTGTAAAAATCAGAGGTTGGTTCAACTCCTATAAATACTAGCAAATTTACAAAGTTTCTTGAAAAACCATAACTGTTCTATTTTGTACATGAGACAAAAGTGATTTTGAAATGAAAATTTGACTAACCTATGAGTTGAATTTCATGAAGATATCTTCTAAAATCTATTAATACTTTGAGTCTATTTTATAATGGTGTAAGTTTTGTGATTTTTTGACCTACGAAACTCAAGTTATACTTTTTCAAAGAATGTCACCAAAGCTGGAAATTTTGTCAAATGAATTGAGTGGAACCTGGAAAACTTTGAGAAAACTTTTTTAGGTCTTAAACTTTAATTGGTGTGATTTTGTGGCCTTAAACAAGTGTACTTTATAGCCCTAGAGTGTACTTGGATATTCTTCAATTGGCTTTCAAGTTTGCTTTTGAATTTTGTGTTTTGAGGGGCCGATTTTAGATAGACGTTTGACTCATGATTAAAGCTAAAGTGAACACCTTATTAACCTAAGTTTTGAATGGTCGGACCATGACATCTTGTCTTGGTTACTTTTAGAATTTAACGGTGGGAATGAGCACGACTCGGAGTCGAACGTTTAGTTTTGGTCTACTTTAAAAAGTGAGTGTTCCTTGCATGTGTGTGCTTTAAATGACTATGTCAAATGTTGTGAATATTGTCGGAATGTTAAATACTTTTCAATGATTGCTAAATGAATTTTCGATGGGTGAGTGTACATTTTATCGCACTTGACCCAAGCAAAAGTGAATTTTCAATGATTGAATGCTACTTGTGCATGAATGTAAGCTTTTTGGCTGAATTGGGCCTTGCCCTTCATTACCAGTCGACTCGAGCCAGAAGCGGATTCGGTCGGGTGGCTGGTGACCCTGGGACAATATTTTGTATACGCAAGTATTACCACAAAGGCTGGTGGAGAATTGGCCAGTGAATTCAATGCGATGATATCAATGAATGAATGACAAAAACACTGAAGGAGTTTTCACTTGCAAATGTTTTCTAATGTCAGAGGGATAAGGAAAATGGTTGGCGAATGAATGAACGAATGACTTGAATAAATGGCTCCAAGTGAGCACGTATCCTTCTAATGATTGAATATTTATTTCTTGAATGACTAGATATTACTGTGCAAAGTATGCAAATTGTTAAATGTAATGTTTCCTCGGTTTCCCTACTTGATTGTTTGTTTAGAAACCTCACTGGACTTTTAGCTCATTCCTTTAGTTTTTGTTTTCCTTCCAGGAGTGGAGGTTGGAGCAAGTAGCCGTAAACTAGTGTATATAATCTTTCATACTTGTACTTTTGTAGATGAGATGTATTTGGAATCTTTAGAAAAGGTGGGGTCGTCACAAGTGGTATCAGAGCCATTTCGTGTGGTCTCCGCGTGAGGTAAGTTTGGGTCAAATGGTGTTATGGTCCCTATTATGTGAATGAGTAAATGATTAAATACTCTTCTGGAGCATAAGTTATGAATCATGAATGTTATAGGCGTAAAACCCTTATCATGATATTTGGAGAAGATAGATATGTATGTCAGGTAGGAATCTCTAATATAGGTGATTTACTCTTGGGACCGGCCGGCTCGAATTGTGAATTATCCTATTTTTGGATTCTTGTACTCGAGTACCAAAGAGTTGATACTTTTATGACGGTTACGAATGAAATTGAGGTAAGTGGGGAAGATGCGATTAGGTCATGCTTATATGAATTGTTTCTGGATCGAAAGAATAAGTTATTACCTTGAATTGGCATTACTAATGATGTATTTGAATTTGTACCTGCAATTGAAACGGTTTGTACTTTGACTAATTTGAGATGTTTGTGGATGAAGTAGTACAAGGGAACGTAGTCAAGGGAGGTCAAGGGTATGTAGGTCCTAATGAACTTAATCTTGAGCATAAAGTAGCGCAACCTGCATCCCAGGGAGAGGTAGAATTAGTTGGTTCGATAATGACTTAGGTTAGAGACTCGAGAATACAGGACGTGGGTGTAGGTAACTAGGATGACAAGCCATTTCTTGTTCTACCACTGTATGTATGCTGCTAGTGGCGTGTCAATACTAATGTGTATAGTATCTGCTTTGTTTTACGCACTTGATTTTGATCAAGATGATATGTAAAGTATCTTTGTAGCCTGGTGAATGAACTTGGAATGCTATAAATATACTAAGTGCATTTCCTTATCTTCGACTGTGTGATTTAAAAATGTCTTTCTTTTTCTGTTATAATCGATTTATTTTGTTTATATGCTACATAACCTTTTGAAAAAAGAGAGAGAGAGAGAAGGTATGGAGGGTAGACGAAGTCAAGGATGAGAGGTTAGTCAGGGACGTAGGGCGGCAGGCAAGTACAAGAACCAAAAGAAACAAGAGACGCGGCAGCAGAGCAGCAACAGGAACCAAAAACCGAAGCAGGGGATCAAGTAGCAACAGCACTACAACAAATGGCTAATATTTTAGCATAATTGGTAGAGCAACAAGGCCGAGCTCCAGTGAATCAGCGTAGGAACTCTGAAAATGGAGAGGACATGACTCTAGAGTGTTTTCAAAAGTTTGTTTCTCCTAAATTCCTTGGAGAGTCTGATCCAGAGACGGCGGAGAATTTGTTGGGGGTTATGATTAATATTTTTACCGCCTTGAATTATACGGAGGAAAGACAAGTGACATTTGCCGTCTTTTAGTTTGAGGGACCGGCCAGGACGTGGTGGAATGTTATTAGGGCAAAATGGGAAAGAGAACAGACGGCATGGATTTGGGTAAATTTTATGAGAATTTAATGTGAAATACTTCCCACCTCTGGTCCAAGAGAAGAGAGAGGATGATTTTATTAGATTACACCAGGGAACCCTAAGTGTGGCCAAATATGAAACACAATTCACTAAACTGTCCAAATTTGCTCTTGAATTGGTAGTTACGGAGCAAAGGAGGGTGAGACGATTTGTACAGGGGTTAAATGTGGAAATGCAAGAGTCTTTGGCGGCTGCACAAATTAATACATTCATAGAAGTCCTTGAAAAAGCTCAAAGAATTGAAATTGCGACGGCGCAAGTGAAGGTTTTTCATGCGAGAAAAAGGAGTACACCTACTAGTACAACTGAGAAACCTAAGAAAAATGTAACGCCCTCCAAAGTAAGAAGAGCGAACTTTCCGTACTACCCACCATGGACATTTGGACAATTAGAAGAAGATTATTCAAGAGAAATTCAAATAGGAAAAGGACAACAAGAGGGAATTCCTCGATAAAGCCAAAAAGTGGCTCCTGACTTGGTTTGTGGATACTGTGGAAAGACAAATCATACTGAGAATGAATGTTGGGTAAAAGGGCGAAAGTGTCTGATTTGTGGGAGTACTGATCATCAAATTAACAACTGTCCGAAAAAGTAGTCATAAGAGAATAATGATCAACAAGTGGATAGAACCAAATCTAAACAAACTAATGAAAGAGGGAACCGACCAAAAGTATTAGCACGGGTATATGCCTTAGACAAGTAACAGTCTTCGGAATCATCTGAGGTGATGGAAGGTAAAAAAATTTCGAGAACCAAATTTTCTGAAGGGGGAGAGAGTGTGAGGACCCGAAAATTTCTTTAGAATTTTTTCCCATTTTTGAAAAATTAATTTATATTTCCTTCTATATTTCTTTACTTGACTATTTGACTATTTATTAGTCCTAAATTTCATGGTGATTTCATTAGTTGAATCAAGATTTTTATAATTTTTCTCTTATATTTTAGTGCATGATAAGTGTCGTAGTACATTAAGATAGTGTGACCGACTGGTAAGGTGTGAGTAATAAATTTGATAAATAAGAAGTTTTGTGCACCAAGAATTATGTGACATGAGGTGTTAAGAGTCAAGTGGAGAAACCCTAGATATCATGGGAAATAGAGACAAACAAGAGACAAAGAAATAGGTTTGAACCGACTTACGTCGTTTGTTACCGGTTGAGAACACCACTTGACCAATATTTTCTTCCCTTAATCTTCTTATTTTCCTATCATTTATCCTACTTTAATTTAACCCTAAGCCTAACCAAAATTCTTGACCAAAAATAAGAGGAAAAGAAACAAAAACAAGAGGAAAATTGGTGGCTTGCCAAGTATTGGCCATCCATGCAACCTTTGACTAACAAACTTTCTTCCTTCTTATCTTTCCTGTGACGCCCCTACTTCTCCATAAGGCAAATCAAAGGGTATTGGCGGGACGCCTGCTCAACTCTCGCCAGGATTCAGTATAATTCCAGTTCAAATTTAAAGGTGTAACGACTAATAACGATAGTCGAAATAAAGACAAAAAGTCATTTCTATACATGAATATTCAATCTTACATCACAAGTTTCAAAATACAACCACTTTTCTAAAATATACAACTTCCAAAAGATGTTTAGTCAAATACATTCAAAACCCTAATCAAAAGTGCCTCAAGTCGGCTTCTCCAAAATTCTTTCCATCTCGGCCCCTGCTAAAGAAAACAAATCTAATGGGATGAGCTAACGCTCAGTGAGGTCAAGAAAACATGCAAACACATAGTTCAAATAGTAATAGCATTTAAGCAAGAAATAAAGCTGTAACATTCAAGGAATTCACAATTTTCAATTAAACACATTCAAGGAGGATACAGGAGTTAGGCTCCACTTGCTTTGCCAAGACTCGATCAAATACCTCCCCGCGATGACACTCCATCAACCGAGTTGGCAATAAGTCCGTAGAACTCCACTTTTTTCACAGTTCCGTCAACCATTTCAACCACCCCGAGCCCGCACTTCTGTAAAAGGCACTACTACTCGAGTAGGCCAAGCGAGATCTCTTAATAGATCAAGTTTACAGTTATCTCATGGTTCACCAAACTCCTCGACCAAGCCCTTGCTAGTTCGAGTCGCAAGGTCAGCCAATTGAGATTTTGGGTGTCCCCCAGTTCAGTTGTAAGTCGAGGAGATTCACTCCAAACGACATCCAGTCAATCAATTACAATTCAGTCAGTCAATTGCAATTCAGTCAATCAATCACAATCCAGTCATGAACAGTTCAGTTGTATACAATCAGTTAAAAGAGAACGAGTGCGATAAAGTACACACTCGCCTCAACAATTATCAATCATTCAATCTATAAGAAGCAATTCATATAATTGCAACAAGTCATGCACTTGACACTCACCAAGTCAAAACAAAAGTGAGTGAACGAGAAATTAAGTCTCTAGACGTCCGCTTTGAGATTCTCTTGAAGATCTCATTGAGTGCCTGGACAAATATCAAGTACTTTCACTCACAATCACGTATTAACCAGGAAAGAAGGTACACTTATTTAGGCTAGTCAAAACCTCAAAAGAGAACTTTAATCACTCAAAAATTGAGGTTCAAAAGTGAGGATTTAATAATACAAGAGAAACTGATTTCCTTCATGAAACCAAGTTTAAAACAATCAATCAATATCAAAGAGTAGGGAAAAGTTTCCAAAAACTTATTTCCCATCAAGTCGGAAAATTTCAGTTTTGCACGTCAAATTTAGAAAAATCACAACTTGCACTCAGTAGGTCCAAAATTGGAAAACTTTATACCGTTGGAATCTTGGTTCGGAGTACTAAAAGTTCCTGGATTACACTTTTCCAAGCTTCTAAACGGAAGGCATTCAATTTTTAACTCAAAATGGCTGATCTGAACAAGCAAGGCAGTTTCAGTCATGTTTTTCGGCAATTTTTGGAAATTCGGCAAAATTCACAAAAAGTGAACTAGTCTTTGAAATTCATAACACATTACGAGTTCCTAACAAAGTTTCAAATAGAATAAATGGAACTAAATTTGGAGTTTTGAATATCAAGATATAGTAGTTCAAAGTCAATAATTTTCACCACTGGAACAGTGAAATTTCCAGATTTGACAAGCAGTTTTTGGAACATCATTTGGATATCGAAATAGTCTTAGAATTATACCAAATTTGGTACACTGAAACTCACATATGAGTAATACTCCTCTATCAAATTGCACACAAAAACTCCCACGGGAAGATAGTTAACGAAACAACTAAAATTCAGAAAATATTTCAAAACAAATCTGTCTTCTTGCTTTCCTTTCTTTCCCAAACATTTTGCATCATGAAATCAGTCCCAATTTAGTTCATTTGTGAAACCAAGGTCCTATGGACATCTAATAAGCAATTGATAGATAATTGACACCAAAATTTTCGAAACAAAACATCCCAAACCAACCTAACCATTCGGCTAGCAAGAAGAAAAAGATTTCCAGATTTCTAGCTTTGTCACAGTTTGGAAATTGAACCATATCTCACTCAATACAACTTGAAATTGAGAATAGTTGGTGGTGTTAGAAACTAGATTCAAAACTCTACATTTCATCAGAACAAGTCATTTCAAAATCAGTACACAAGTGAAAGAAAATAGAGCCACAAGATGTAGCTTCTACCTTTCTCTCGGATAGACAGTCAGAACAGGACAGCAAAATTTAAAGAATCACTACGGTTCACTCGGTTCGAACTAGAAGGTGAATTTTATACCGTTGAAAAGCTACAAATGTCTAGTTTCAAATACGGCAAACAGTACTCAATTTTGACCTTTATAAGAAGAGTTATGTTCGATCAAAGGTACACTGTTTGGACAGCCAGATCCCAATTCCAGATTTCTTCAAATTTAGAAATTCCAAGTTTTGCTCAACTAAATCAAATGATTTTTGGTAGAAACTTTCAACACACAATATACCACATATACATCAGTTTCACAGTCATTTGAGCATCAAAAATTGGAAATATAGGCAAGGAAATAATAGGACAGATTCGGCCAGCATCCATGTGCAATTTTCCTTCGATCTTTCCTTCATTTCTCACCATAATCTTTTCATATACACACATAACAATCATATTCAAGCAATTACACCTACCTCTACCTAAAAATTAAAGCAAGGTAAAGTGGGTTCCTCAAGTCTTCTATCAAGTTTCATGCTTATGGTTTCAAACCCTTGCAATTAAAGCTCCAACTTTGAAGAAAATGGAAAGGTTCAAGATTGATGAAAGCTACCTCTTAGCTTTTGAAGAAACCAGAAAATTTTGAATGAAAATCTCCCAAGAAAATCCACAAGAAGGTGTCCTCCTCCAAGCTAAAGTTGTTCTCCAAATAGTAGGTAAGTTGGGTGGTGATTTGTGAAGGAATTGGAAGCCAAATGGTGCAAGATGAAGTGGAGCTCTCCTTCTTCTTTCCCTTGCTGTTTCAGCCGAGCTTATGGAGAGGAGAGAGAGAGGGTTTTGTGTTGTGAAGCTTCCTTTGGAAGCTTAAGGAATATGTGGCCAAAGTTTGTGCAAATTTCAACTAGGAATAGTGTCGCACGAGGGTGTCGTACCACCGTTTTCTCTCTTGTTTGTTGCACTAGTGCACTAATCCTCAAATGAAATTCCTTTATTACTATAAGTATTCACTCTTAGTAGTCTAATATAAATTTCTTAAACCTCCACTTAGTCGATTTGACGCAAAATACGCGAACTTCCTATTCGCGCGCGATAAGGCGAAATTTAAAAGAAATTCATGTAACGATAATATGATTAACTAATACTAGGGTAAATAATTATAAAAATAATTATTTTAGAAATAAAAACATGAGTTCTCACATTTCCTCTAGCCACAATTTTCTTTCATTTCTTCACCTTCTTGGCCGTGAGTTTGGAGAGGAAAAGAGAGAAGAAAAACAACCAAGTTCATCTTGAATCTTGCCTTGTTTGAGTTGGAATCACAAAACTAAACCAAACAAAGTTTCTCCAAGGAAGTAAGGAAACTTGTAATGGAGAGTTTTTGGAGAGGAAAGTTTGGTTCTTCATTTTCTCAAGGGGTTTTGAAGGTACTAAGTTGAACAACTTCCTTTCTCTTTCTTATTTTGCAATTTATAGTGAAGATGACTTGAAATTTGGAATTTTATGGAAGATAACCTAGATTTGGTGAAAATTTGTGAAATTTCAGCCTAGGGTTTCATTTTTCCTGCCTTGTTTCTTATTTTTCAGCTATAGTATGATGGTATCTAGTTTTGTTATAGACTTGTATGAAGATTTGTAACTTTATTGTGACTTTTTAGTTTCCAAATAAGAATTTCGAACCTTAGTTGCAAATTCTAGCCTTGGTAGAAAATTTTTCCAGCTTAGGTATATGTTGATTCTAGCTAGTTTTGTGGCTAAAATAAGTACTCTATGTATCCTATACCTTGTGAAATTGATTTGGGGCTGTTTTGTGGCAAGAATGAAGTCTTGAAAATGGTTCAAGGCTGAAAAATTGGGAAAATAAGGGGAAGTGTTGCTGAAAATGTTTTCCGCAGGAGACTTTAAGCAGTTTTGGGAAATCTGTTATATCTTGGTGTAGAAAAATCCAAATTGAGTTCCGTTTGTTGCATTTGAAACTAGACTCATAGCTCTTTTAACCGTGTAAAAATCAGGGGTTAGTTTAACTCCTATAAATACCAGCAAATTTACAAATTTTCTTGAAAAACCATGACTGTTCTATTTTGTACATAAGACAGTAGTGATTTTGAACTGAAAATTTGACTAACCTATGAGTTGAATTTCGTGAAGATATCTTCTAAAGTTTATTAGTACTTCAAGTCTATTTTCTAATGGTGCAAGTTTTGTGATTTTTCGACCTATGGAACTCAAGTTATACTTTTTCAAAAAATGCCACCAAAGTTGAAAATTTTGTCAAATGAAATGAGTGGAACTTGAAAAACTTTGAGAAAACTTTTCTAGGTCTTAAACTTTAATTGGTGTGATTTTGGATGGTTTTGTGGCCTTAAACAGGTATACTTCATAGCCCTAGAATGCACTTGGACGTTCTTCGATTGGCTTTCAAGTTTGTCTTTGAATTTTGTGCTTTAAGGGGCCGATTTTAGATAGGCGTTTGACTCATGATTAAGGCTAAAGTGAGCACCTTATTAATCTAAGTTTTGAATGATCGGACCTTGACATCTTGTCTTGGTTACTTTTAGGATTTAACAGTGGGAACGAGCACGACCCAGAGTCGAACGTTTAGTTTTGGTCTATTTTAAAAGGTGAGTGTTCCTTGCATGTGTGTGCTTTAAATGACTATGTCAAATGTTGTGAATGCTGCCGGAATGTTAAATGCTTTCCAATGATTGCTAAATGGATTTTCAATGGACAAGTGTGTACTTTATCGCACTCGACCCAAGTAAATGTAAATTTTCAATGATTGAATACTACTTATGCATGAATGTAAGCTTTTTGGTTGAACTGGGCCCTTGCCCTTCGTTGCCAGTCGACTCGAACCAGAAGCGGACTCGGTTGAACGACTGGTGACCCTGGGAGAATGTTTGGTATATTCGAGTATTACCACGAAATCTGGTAGAGAACTAGCCAGTGAATTCAATGCAATGATATCAATGAATGAATGACAAAAACACTGAAGGAGTTTTCACTTGCATATGTTTTCTAATGTCGGAGGGATAAGGAAAATGGTTGGCGAATGAATGAATCAATGACTTGAATAAATGGCTCCAAGTAAGCACGTATCCTTCCAATGATTGAATGTTTATTTCTTGAATGACTGGATATTACTGTGCAAAGTATGCAAATTGTTAAATATAATATTTCCTTGGTTTCCCTACCTGATTGCTTGTTTAGGAATCTCACTGAGTTTTTAGCTCATTCCTTTAGTTTTTGTTTTCCTTACAGGGGTGGAGGTTGGAGCAAGTAGCCATGAACTAGTGTATATAATCTTGTGTACTTGTACTAATGTTGATGAGATGCATTTGGAATCTTTAGAAATGTAATCTTATGTTGTACTCTTGGATTGTGAATTTAGTTTGAATTGTTGGTTGGAAATGAAATTTTTATGTTAATTTCGAGCCTTGAACGGCTATTTCAAGAACGTTAGTGAGTGAGTCCTAACGAGAGTTAGGCAGGCAATCCGCCAAACCCTTGGGTACGCCCTAGGAGAAGGTGGGTCGTCACAACCATATACCGCTACCAGAGGATATTGAGTTTGACAAGTCTCTAACCTATGAGAAATGACCTATTCGACTATTAGACCGAAAGGTGAAAGACTTGAGCAATAAGCAAATTCCACTAGTTAAGGTT
The DNA here is from genome assembly GCA_023065735.1 of Coffea humblotiana. Lineage (NCBI taxonomy): Eukaryota > Viridiplantae > Streptophyta > Magnoliopsida > Gentianales > Rubiaceae > Coffea > Coffea humblotiana. Next base: position 20,122,207 of record CM041216.1, read on the forward strand.
CTGTGGAAACACCATGAGATAGAAGAAGCAACTTGGAAGCTAGAGGCGGTCATGCAAGAGAAATACCCTGAGCTATTTACAAGTAAAGGTATGAATTTTGAGGTCGAAATTCTTTTAAGGGAGAGAGATTGTGAGGACTTGAAAATTCGTTTATATTTTCTTATAATTCTCTTTACTTTTGAATAAGTTAATTTATAGTTTCCTTAATACTAATTTACTTAACTTAATATTTGTAATTATTTTTTTATGATAGACTCGAGAGTTTTACTTTTACTTTTATAGTTTGGTGCATGCTAGGTTTTAGAGTGCGTTGGGGTAATGTGATCTATTGGTGAGATGTGTGCATTAAATTTGATGGATGAGAGCGATGTATTAAGTAATAGAAAGTATGTGATTAAAAGTGCTAAGAGTAAATTAGTGAATCATAAATTAAAAATACAAGAAAAAACAAAGAGATAGGCGTGTACCAACTCGCGTCGCTTGTTATCTGTCAAAGACACCACTTAACCAAGATTTTCTTTCCTTCATCTTCTTGTTTTTCTTTTTAGTTTCCTTTCCTTTTTTTTTAGCATGCTGGCCAAAATTTTAGAAAAAAAAAGAGGGGAAAAGAAGGAAAAAAAAGGGAAAAATGGTTGGATGCCAAGTGTTGGGAATCTGGTCATTTTTGACCAAGACATTTCTTCCATCTTTATCATCTAGTGGAACAAAACTTTCTTCATATCTCTTCCTTCTTGGCCGACTTTTAGAGAGGAAAAAAGAGAGAAGAAATTTTCAAAACTTACCTTGATCTTGCCTTGATTTAGTGAGGTATCAACAAGAACCACTAATCTAATCCGAAAAAAGTTGCAACAAGGGGACAAGAAGGCTTGTAGTGGAGTGATTTGGAAAGGAAAGCTTTGGTTTTTCATTTTTCTCCTAGGGGTTTGAAGGTATTAAGTTAAGAAGCCCTCCTTCTCTTTCTTATCTTGCATTTTATTGGATATATGCCTTGAATATGGAGGTTTTGTGGAAGATTTCATGGATTTGTGAAGTTGGTGAACTTTTCCAGTTTTGATTTATATTTTTCCAGCCATGAGATGATAATATCTAGCTTTACTATGGACTTGAGAGTTTTGATATGAAGATTTCTAGCTTTAGTATGAAATTTTAGCTTCAAAATAGGATTTTCCAGCTTTATTTCCAAATTTTCAGCGTTGGTTGAGAATTTCCAGCTTAGGTATATAATGAATATATACTATATATATGCTTAATATAGCTAGTTTTTTGGCCAAAATAAGCACCCTATGTATTTTATAACTTGTCAACTTGATTGGGGCTGTTTTGCTATGAAATTTTAGCTTTAAAATTGGAGGAAAAGTTAAGGCAAGTGTGTACTTTATTACACTTGAATTCTTCTCGACCTGTTTATTTGTAAACCAATATATCTGTGCATGACTTCAAAGCCGGTTGGAGTTGTTATCTCATCATCTATACTTGCTTTGGGATCCCATTCCCATCGGCTTGTTGGTCAAATCGGTCCAGCAAGAGCTTGATTGAGGTGACTAATGAACCATGGATCTTATAACTTGTTATTGGCATTGGAATACTCGAGTATTACCCTACTTGTACTTGATTGGCGTGCGGGCCCGGATAAGGGGGATGATCGGTGGTCGGAGATGGCGTGAAGTAGTGATCTACTAGAGTGTATTCCATAGTTGACGGAGTGTCAACGGTTACAAGTTAAGTGGCCAATGTGAGGAAAATGTATCCTTTTACTTGAATGTGCTACTTGTTCTTGATTACCTATTATTGATTTGCTTAGTTACCGCCTTCTTACTTGCTTTGAAATTGATTCTTTGTTTGCATGAATTGTTTTGGAACCTCACTGAGTTATGGCTCATCTCATTAGTTTTGTTTTCCTTACAGGGGATACAAGCATGAGCATGTAACTGGGATAGACTAGATTTTTTCTAGACTTCTTGGTTTTTGTAATTGTAATAGCGCTAATGCTCGTCTAGGGTTAAGTTTTCAACTAAAACTTGAATCTTTTGCTATATGTTGGGTATGTATGGATATTTGAGATAACCAAGTGTGTATATATATTTTAAGTCTGGAAACTGTTCCTACTCTTACTCTTGAAGTTATAATTCGTCTTTTAAGTCATGTGAGCGAGTCCTAGCGAGGGCTAGGCAGGCGGTCCGCTGAACCCTGGGGTATACCCTAGGGAAAGGTGGGGTCGTCATAGTTCTAAAGTTTTTTTTTATATTGACCATGCAGCTCTCAAATGCCTATTAAACGAAAAGGATGTTAAGCCTAAACTAATCCATTGGATTTTCTTGTTATAGAAATTTGATATAAAAATAAAAGGCAAAAAAAGATTGCAAAATATGGTAGTAAATCATATATAACATCTTGATAATATCCCTATAAATGATCAAGTTTCTATTAAAAAAGATTTTTCAAATGAGTTCATGTCAGCAATCCAAAATTCACCTTGATATGCCTCTTTTGCTAATTATTTGATGAGCGGAATGGATCCAAGGAACTTGAACTATCATTAAAGGAAGAAGTTCCTACATAATGTTAAGTATTACTTTCAGAAGGAATCATTCTTCTACAAACATTGTGCAGATAGCATGATAAGAATGTATGCCTAAAGAGAAGGTACGTAGTATTTTATTTATTTACCATAGCCTTGAGGCGAGTAGATAGTTTAGCACAACTAGAACTCTGGCTAAGATATGGCAATCAGATCCTTATTGGCCTACTATATACTATAGTGTGAGAAATTTTGTCAAGAGCTGTGATAAATGTCAACAAATCGGCAATATTTCTATAACACATGAAATGCATTTGACTGGATTTTAGAAGTTGAATTATTTGATATTTGAGATTTAGATTTTATGAGGAAATTTCCTAGCTCTTACAATTACAAGAACATCCTTTTAGTGGTTGATTATGTGTCTAAATGTGTAGAAGCTATTGCTTCTCCTACTCAAAATGTTAAAGCTGTGCTTAGGCTCCTTAAAAGAAACACATCTTGCAGGTTTGGAATCCTAAAGATCATTATAAGAGATGAAGGTAAACATTTTTGTAATAAACAATTTGACTCTTTATTGCTTTAATATGGCTGTTAGCATAAGATTTCATGTCCTTATCATCCGCAAGCTAATGACCAAGTCAAATTGACCAACCGAGAACTCAAACTCATCTTGGAGAAAATGGCGAATAAGTCTAGAAAGGATTAGGTATGGAAGATCGATGATGCTTTATGGGTTATGGGACGATGCTTAAGATACTATTAGAGAGGCCCCCATACCACCTAGTTTATGAAAAATCTTGTCATTTATCTATTGAGATTGAACATAAAACATATTGGATAATAAAAGCTATTAATATGAATTTTAATCTTGAGAGGTCGCTTAAATTAAGAGAATTGGGAGAATTTTGCTTGACATTGTATGAAAATGCCAAATTATACAAGAAAAATGTGAAATTTTGGCATGAGAAGCATATCCTCAAAATAAAGTGCAATTTCTTTGTTTACGGTGGAAATCGAGTATATTGCCACAATACTTGTTGTACTCAATTGTTTTTGATGAAAAAAAACTTTGCTTGACTAGTGTCATCAACTTGACTAGGAACCCCATACAGCATTTTAGGATTACGCGTATAGACATTATGCATTATTTCATTCATGATTTAGTCCAAAAGGGCTAAATTTGTATAAATTATATTTTTTCAAAATATCAAATTGCTAATATTTTTACAAAAGCTTTGCCGCTGGATCAATTTTTGTATTTGAGATCAAATTTGGATGTTCTGGAAAGAAATTTTTGAAAAATTCTATCTCAAGGATCATTACATATCTGATGCTTAAGAATGGACATCTGGCAGCTTTAAAAAGCATTGTTCCAACTTTCTTGGTTAGGATGATGGTGTCGAACACACTCATGCCATTCAGCAATCCGATCTGTGTTTTCTGAGCAAAAAGGGCATTTGTCAAAACAACTCAAAGGTTTCGAATGAACAACTCTCACTCTAGCCTCTTTTATCTCAAATTCATCCATATTTCACAATTTTCACTCAAAATTAACCACAAAAATTGAATTTTCCTTACTCTAAAACTTCTAGTCTTGAAAAAATTTCATCATGAACAGATTGAATTCGCAATATTCAAAAAACCCCTCTTTCCCTTAAATTTTTGAATTTTCTCCTAATGTTTTTCTCATGAGTTTTCTTTCATAACATAATTTGTACATTCGTTTCATCACAATTATCGTCAAGTGCATCATGGTGAGAACTAGAGAGGCATCATCTTATGTAAGACCTAGAACTGGGCATGCTGTTGCTCTCATTGATTCTCTAAAGGGTAGAAGTACAACTAGGAACTGAGGAACAGAGACTTAATGCACTCATGAAGAAAGGCAACAACTCCTGAAGTTCATTAATGAAGTAGCTGAGCAGCGCTATGCTTTAGTTTCTCAAAAAGGCTTTATTACACAAAGGTCCATTGAGTGTCTCTAATTTTTGAAAATACAAACTCCAGTAGATCATTGATCAATTTTCCTTTAAAAATGGTCTCATTTGTTACACTTTCCTTATGTTGTTTATCTCGAATTGCTCCAGCAATTTATGCAAATCTTAGACAAGGTGAACATAGTACCAATGTCATCTCTCTAGTTAAGCACATTGATATCCATCTTACCCCTGCCATTATTAATCAAATTTTGAATACCAAAATTGGGGAATCTGGTAGGAGTCAGATTGCAAATTTCTTATCATATGAATAGCTTCCCACTTCTTATAATCACTATGATGGTTCTAAATTGTAATCTTATTTTAAAATTCGTTTAATGCCCGTTGTGAAGCTAACTTGAATGAACTCCAGACTTTACATCATGTTCTTTTAAGTACGACCAGAAATCTCTTGATTCTAGCTAGTGGACATAGAACTGATGCAACCAAAATGGAACTCTACCTTTTCAATTATTTTATGGAAAAAATAAGGATTGATTTTGGATTTATGATGTGTCATTTTATGAACAAGATTGGTACTAATAACCGTCGAAAGCTAAAACCTTACGAGCAATCCTCCAAAAGAAAACTTCACCCACTTTTAATCAAAAATTATTTTGAATGCAAAAACTTCAAATTCTTTGATGGTTCGTGGGTCTATGAAGAAACCGCTACTGAGAGATGCTCAAAACAACTCCATGATCCCTCTTTCTCTTACCAAGCATCTTCACCTCCTACTAAACACCCTTGCATTGAATCTCGTGTGATGACCCTACCTCCCCCTTGGACATACCTCAAGGTTTGGCAGACCGCCTGCCTAACTCTCGCCAGATCTCACGTACAAATCCCAAAAACAATAACAAAACCACAAGAACAAGAGTAATAGCAACATCTAAGCTTAGATATATATACATTCGTTATCATCAAATTCCCATATAGACCATGATATAACAAGAGATTCAAGTCCAAACCAAACCACTAAATCTAGAAGAACACTAGAACAAAAGACAAGGGACCTAGGCCAAAACACCAGCCTTCTCCAACTCACATGCCCACATTCTCACCCCCTATAAGGAAAACAAATTAATGGAACGAGCTATCGTACAATGGGGTTCCTGTGAGGACCCGAAGATTTCTTTAGAATTTCCTCCCAATTTTGAAAAATTAATTTATATTTCCTACTATGTTTCTTTACTTGATTATTTAACTACTTGCTAGCCCTAAATTTTATGGTGATTTCATTAGTTGAGTCAATAGTTTTACTTTTACTTTTAAAGTTAGAGTAAGTTAGGGTTTTGGTGTATTTTGGTAGTGTGATTAATTGGTGAGATGTGTATATTAAATTTGATGGTTAAGAGTGAGTTTTATATAAGAGGAAGTGTATGACTAGAAATGCTATTGATAAGTTAGTGAATCATAAGTTAAAACACTAGTACGCGCGAATTAAGGAAAATCGGCTTGAACCGACGTGCACCATTTGCTACCGATTGAGCGCACCACTTGAACACTACTTTATTACCTTAATCTCCTTGTTATTAATTGAGCAAAATGATCCCCAAAATATCCCTCAAGGCAGCCGAAATTCTTGACTAAAAGAGAGGGAGAAAAGAAAGAAAAATAAGAATTATTCTTGTGGTGACACTTGTTGGAAGCCTAGGAAACTTTAACCAAGCAATTTTCTTTCTTTCTTATCTTCTTCTTGGCTCCATTTTCTTCCTTGTTGGCCGAAAATAAGAGAGCGAAAAAGAGAGAAAAAACAACTTCAACTCAAACCTTGATTCTTCCTTGTTGAGCTGAAATCACACAAACCAAACCAATTAAACTTACCTCTTGGTGCTTAAGAAGTTTGGTGTGGTGAAATTTTTGGAAGATAGTGGTTTGTTTTTCACTTGCAAGAAGCTTTTGGAAGGTATAAGGTTTGAACTTCCTTTTCTCTTGTTTAATCTTGCTAAATTTGGTATAGAAGCTTTCAATCTTGGCTTGCTATGGTTGAGTTTCCAGTTTTTGATGGTGTAGTAGAATTTTCAGCCTTGATTATTGTTGTTTACCTAGTAAGTGATGTTATTGAGCTAGGATATGGATTTGGTGAAGTGATTAATGGCTTGGTTGTGACATGTTAGAGTAAAAGTTGAATTTCCAGCATTTGGTAGTGATTCTGCCCTGTTTTTGGACCCAACTAGAACTGCATATTCATCCATGATAAAGGCCAAATTTGTGAGGACCCGAATTTTTCTCGCTTATAATTCTATTTTTATGGCTTATTTAAATATTTATTCACCCGTTTTCTCTGAATAATTCATTTTAACCATTTTAAATTCATTTACATGGAATAATGTCTCGCTTATATTTTTAAAACGTTCCGTTAGCAAATTTAATTTTTCGGAGACTCGTTTAGTAAGAAATAGTGAATACACGTTTTCAAGGCAATAATCGATTCGAGAGTGCAAAAATCTTGGAGGATTAAGAATGATTACTAGTAGATTAAGAAAAAATTAATTGAGAGATTAGATGTGATTAACTTAAATAAAGCTTTTACTGTACGCGCATCGATAATTTCTCGAAAGTCATTACCGCGCGACAAATTGTATATTTAAGGAATTAATAATTGTGAGAACTCATCTTTTATTTCTAAAATGGTTATTTCATAATTAATTACATTAGTAGTAGTTAATTATATAATCGTTATATGAATTTCTCGTAAATTTCGCCTTATTGCGCGCAAATTGGAATTTCACGTATATCGAAGCCGAAACGGCTAAGTGGGGATTTAAGAAACTTATTCTTGACTACTAAGAGTGAATAATTATAATGTTTAAGGAAGTACATTAGAGGTTTAGTGCACAAGTGAAATAAACCCGAGAGAAATGGACTCGAAACACGCGTGCGCGATTACTATTAATAGTTGACTTTCACCAAACTTTGGCCCTAAGTTTTATCAAGCTTCCAAGAGAAGCTTTAGCCATCAGATTTTTCTCTCTCTCTCTCTTCACTCAAGGCTGGCCGAAACACTTAGCAAGGAAGAAGAAGGAAGCTTCACTCCATTTCACTTCTCACACAAACTCACAAACACTTGGAGATTAATCTTGGCTTGGAGGAGGAGGTCTTCTAGCTGAGTTTCTTGGAGCTTTTGGTAACCCAAAATTTCTGGTTTTGCATCATCTAAGAGGTAGTGATCATCCAACCCTTGAAACTTGGTTTTAGTGAGTTAAATTTGGCCTTGGAGCTTGTAGCTTCATGTGGGTGTTGTTATTTGGTTGAAAATGACTAGAGTGGGCTTTATGAAATCCCGCAATGGACTTTTTGGACTGATATGATGATTATGGTTGTTATTTATGTTGATTAAGTGTTAAACAAGTGGATATAAGTTGGAAAAGTTGAAGGAAAATCGCAAGAAGAGCTTCACATAATCTGGCCGAATTCTGCCCCTGTTTTTGCCGAGCCCTTGGTTCAATTTTTTTGTGATCAAATGACCTTGAATTTGTTTTAGATATGTTGTATAGGTTGTGTGGAAAGTTCCACAAAAAATTACTTGATTTGGTTAAGAAAAAGTTGAGTTTTGAACAAGAACAAACTGGAAATTCGCGTAACAGGGTTTGCTGGCAGTAATCTTTAAACGATCATAACTCTTTGTTCAGATGTCAAAATCAAGTGCCGTTTGTGGCATTTGAAACTAGACACTTCTAGTTTTCTAAAGGTATAAAATGCATCCCCTGTTTCGAAGTGAGTGAGCCGTACTAGTTCACCAAAATTACCTGTTCTGTTTTATTGCTCTGATTGAGGGTCAGTGATGTGCTGGGACTTGTTGCTTGAATTTGAGCTAGCTAAGAACTGAATTTCAAAACAATTTCTTCTGACGAAATGTATCCTTATGAAATGTAGTTTCCAACACCACCAACCATGCTCAATTCCAAGTTGAATTGACTGAGTTATGGTCAAATTACAGAACTGCACCAGTGATAGAAAAACCCTAATTTTGGCTAACCGAATGGCTTAGCTCGAATTGGGACTTGCTATTTTGAACTTTAGGTGTCAATCACCTACCAAATATATGTTGGATGTTTCTTAGACCTTTTCTTCATAAATGGATCATGTTTGAGATGATTTCATTGGCCAAAGGTTCGAAAAGAAAAAAACGGAAGCTTGAAGGCAGCTTTGTCTTCGAATTCCCTTAAAATTTGGTAGTTTAGTTAAACTACCTTCCTGTGTGAATTTTCAAATAAAATTTGGTAGAGGAATATTCATCATATGGAAGTTGAGTTGTACCAATTTTTGTGTCAATCCAAGACCATTTCGATACCAAATGATGGTCCAAAGTCATTTGCCAAATCTGGAAAATGTGCAATCTGTCCTTATTTTAGTTAACTTTGGACTGATATATCTTGATGCTCAAGACTCCAATTTTAGTTCTACTTGTTGTATTAAAAACTGTAATTGGAATTCTAATTGAGGTACAAATTTCAGAGGCTAATTCATTTTCTGTGAATTTTGCCGAATTTTCAAAATTTACCGAAAACTAAGGCTGAAACTGTCTTGGGAGTCCAAGTCAGCCCTTTTAGGCCAAAATTTGAGTGTCTTCCACTTTGAATCTTAGAAAAGTGTCTTCTAGGAACTTTTAGTACTTTGAAATTAGTTTCCAATGGTACCAAGTTTTCCAATTTTAGACCTACAGAGTGTAAGATATGATTTTTCAAAAATTGCACCTTAAATCTGGAATTTTTGAACTTGAAGTGAATTAAGTTTTGGAGACTCTTCACTATCCTTTGATATTGAATGATCGTTTTAAACTCGATTTCGTGAAGGAAATCAGTTTTTCTTGTGTTAATAAATCCTTACTTTTGAACCTTTATTTTGAGTGGTTAAGGTTTATGTTTGAGGTATCAACTAGTCAAATTAAGTGTGTATTCTTTCTTGATTAATACGTGATTGTGAGTGAGAAATATTTGTTAATTGTCCAGACGCTCAAGGAGATTTCGAAGGGAATCTCGGTGCGGACACCTAAAGTTTTGTTTGCTCACTTATTTTGAATCGGTGAGTGTCAAGTGCATGACTTGTTGTATTTACTTGATTTATCTGCTTATATACGTGAATATCGCTTGGTGAAATAAGTGTGTACTTTATCGCACTCGCTCTTCTTTACTCAAACTTTACTTGCATTAAACTTGATTTTCAAAGTCGATTGGAGTGAATCTCATCGGCGAAATATACTTGTTTACGTGTGCATGTCGTGTTGTCGTACGTGTCGTGTTATCGAGTGGAGTGAACCTCCTCGACTTATGGGGACGCCCAATTCTCTTAGCCAATCTTGCAACTCGAATCAGCATGGGCTTGGTCGAGAAGTTTGATAAACCAAGAGAATAACAAAACAAAACTTGATCTTTTGAGATCTTGTTCGGCATACTCGTCGAGTATCGCCTTTTTTCGTGCGTGTTTGGTTACGGATCCGAGAGGGTGGAATGTTGGCTGGAGGTAGTAAGTGGAGCTTCTACGGACTTCAAAACCTACCCGGTTGACGAAGTGTCAACTCATGGAGGTAGTGGATCGAGCATTGGCAAAGTTTGTAGAAATTAGCTCCTGAGAGCTCTTGTATCCTACTCAAGTGTGTTTAAATTGTTAATTGTGAATTAGTTAATTTTATCGCTTTATTTATGACATAAATGTTATTGATACTTGAACAACGTGCATGCATGACTTTCTTGGCCTCACTGAGTATTGGCTCATCCCATGAGTTAACTTCCTACCCAGAAAATTTCAGCTCAATCGGAACACTGTTGCCTTTGAAATGACTAAAATACCCCTGACTGCCCAAATGCCCTGTTTAACCGACAGCTTTCCTGTTTTCTCTGAGATTTCAAATTTTGACCCTATAAATGTGAGAATTGGGTGTTGATGTCTGCATAGAAAATGTAGGTCTATGTCTTAGCTTTGAAACACCATAAAATGTACCTTGATCCGATATACCTAACTACAGTTATGACCAAAATACCAAAAGATGACAAAACTGCCATTTATCAGTTCTTCTTTAAACTGGTTTCTAGTTTTGGTCCATGGTGATAAGTTATTATTTCGTTTGCTTTGTTGGTTTTGAGGCCTTAAATAGATGAATATTGTTGGATATCACTTGTGGTTGGATTGGAGGGTTGTTGACTTATGAATCCAAGTTGTACTTGGATGGGAAAAGTAAGAAAATAAGGGAAATGCTGCCCAAATTTCTATTACTTGCTCTTATGAATATTAGTGAGATGTAAGGTTTAATTTTAGGGTTAGTTGGATCTTAAGTTATATATGTATCTTTGAATGCACTTCAATAGTAGTAAATGAGTTATTTTTTACCAAGATTTGGTATCAACTAAGATGAAAAATGTTAGTTTTATCTCGAAAATTTTGAATTACATTTACTCACTTCAATTTGGGATTGGTTATTCTTAGGGTTTGTCGGTGATCAAGGGCATAATCTGGAAGGAAACTTTTGACGTTATTTTGCTTAGACTGGTGAGTGTTCTTTGTATGTTGTGCTTCCAATGACTATGTGGATTGTTGTGAATGTTTGCTTGAATGTTAAATGTTTTCAATGATTGTTAAATGAATTTTCGATAGGCGAGTGTGTACTTTATCGCACTTGACCTAAGTTAATGTAAAATTTTCAATGATTAAATGATTGAATGCTACTTGTGCATGAATGTCAGCCTTTTGGCTGAACTAGGCCCTTGCCCTTCATTTGCCAGCTGACTCGAGCCAGAAGTGGACTCGGTCGGGCGGCTGGTGACCCTGGGACAGTGTTTTGGTATACTCGAGTATGACCACGAAAGTTGGTGGAGAACTGGCCAGTGAATTGGCTAGTGGCGGGAAATGAAATCAATGAATGAATGTCAAGAACACTGGAGGAGTTTTCACTTGCAAATGTCTTTCTAATAATTAGAGGGATAAGGAAATGGTTGGCGAATGAACGAACGAATGGCTCCACGTGAGCATGTATCCTTTTAATGAGTGTGTTCTCATTGCTTTTATATTGTGAATGTTTTCTCGATTGCTTGTTCTTTAATGAATAATGTCCTTGTTTAAAATTGCTTGATTACTTGTTTGGGAATCTCATTGGGCTTTTAGCTCATTCTTTTAGTTTTGTTTTCCTTATAAGGGATACGAGCGAGTGCGTGAGACTGGTACAGGTTAGCATAGTCTAAGTTTTGTTTTTGAATTTTTGCGATTGTACTCGCGCTAGTGCTTGGTTAGGGTTGAATGTATATGAAATTCACAGCTTTTGTTATATTTGGGATTGTATGAATGTTTGAGATAGAAATGAATGTAAGTATACGTTCCAAGTTTAGGAACTATTATTTCACTTATTCTTGAGATTATACCTTATTTTATTTCAAGAGAGTGAACGAGTCCTGGGGAGAGTTGGGCAGGCGGTCTGCAAAACTCTGGGGTACGCCCTAAGGGGAGGTGGGGTCGTTACAGTTCCAAGATAAGATACAAACAAAGTAGCAAGTTGACAGTTATATACTTATCGCAATCTCAAAGTGAAGAAAGTAAAAGTTCACAAGAGTAGACATTAACATTTCAAGTCAACAAGTTAGTTAGGCAATTAACACTTTCACACATAAGGATATAGTTTATTCTTGTGAACTAGTTCGGTCCGCAACTTGTCCAGGATCCATTGACACTCCGTCAACCATAGGAATATAGTAACAAGTCCAGTAGAGCACCGCTTATCTCCAATCTCCGTCCACCGATCAACCCCCTACTGAGCCGAATTCCAAAAATAATAGTAGAGGTGATACTTGAATATACCAAATCTCCAATAGAATAAACAGCAAACAGTATCCATAGTTTGTCAATTTCCTTGACCAAAACCCTTACTTGCTCGATTCAACTAACTAGTCGATAAAGGTTTTGAATCCCAGGCAATTACTTTCAAGTCATGCACATGAATATCAATTCACTTGCAAACAGTGCACAACACTTTAGTTAAATCAAGGTAAGTGCGATAAAGTATACACTCGCCCAACCAAACAAGTCAAGTATTGTTCAATCACAACATGGGAGCATTTCAATCAAGCGGCAAGTTCTACCATGCAATTTGAAAGACTCACTAACCAATTAAGATCTAGCAATGTTAAGCTCAGGCTCTGCCACCTGGCCACTCTCGAAATCTGCGATCAGATATCGTATAGCAAGAAGCTATCAAATTTTCAACATAGGTTTTCAAAATTCATAACTTTTACTCGTGAAAATCAAAGGAAAACCACGTAAATGTAACTCATGTAACTCAAGACTGCAAGCACAAGATGGGGTAACATATGGTAAGTATAGGTACGACTTTTCAAAAAATAATTGACACAAATCACGAGTTTAAAGTTAGATACATCCAACTATAAAACATGTTTGGGGCAACCATTACTTTCCTCCTTTTAAATCGCTTAATTTGGCCAAAATCCAACATATATGTGAAAGTCAAGGTGCTCTCAAGTAATTTCGAGTAAAGTAGGTCCAAATCACCCAAAACTTACCCCTGAACTCTGACTCTCTCTCTCTCTTAACCAACAAAAGAAAAATTCCGGCAACTTGTCCCCCAAATTCCTCAAATTAACCCTCCAATTTCAACCCTATTTTCATGGCAAAATCACTAACAATCGAGCTAACATATCATATGGTGTACGATACATGTTCTAGGCAAGGAAATCTAGCAAAATTTCACATATATAAATCTCTAAACTAAACTATATCTATATTGCATCAAATTTGAAAATTTCAATAAAACTTAACAAAATCATGAAATCTTTCATGAAATTTCTTTTGCTTCATATAGTTCAAACCTATCTCTTTGTCTCTTGATTTGTCTCTAATCACCAAGATATTTAGTATTCATCCACTTAACTCTTAACATCTCTTGTCACATGATTCGCTTTGCACAAGACTCCCCCTTATCCACTAAATTTATTGCACACACCTTACTGGTTGGTCACATTAGTATAATGCACTACGAAACGTAACATGCACCCAATTATATAAGGAAAAGATTAAAAACCACAATTCAACCATTAAAACAACAAAGAAATTAAGGCCAGTAAATTAAGAGAAAATAAAATATAAATTAAGTTAACAAAATATAAGAAGATATAAAATAACTTTCGGGTTCTTACACTCTCTCCCCCTTAAAAGAATTTCGATCTCGAAATTCTTACCTTTACTTGCAAATAACTCAGGGTATTTCTTCTACATGTCCTCTTCCAATTCCCAGATTGTTTCTTCTATCTCATGATTTTTTCACAAAACTTTGACTTAGGAAATTCACTTGTTCCTCAATTCCTTCACTTTTCGATCCAGGAGTCGAACAGGTTGCTCTTCATAAATTAGAAACTCATCAATCTCGATATCCTCTGACTGAAGTATATGAATCGGATTTGGGTGATATTTCTTAAACAATGAAACATGAAAAATATTATGAATTCAAGATAAATTCATTGGTAACTCTAATTAGTATGCCACTTTCCCTACTTGTTGGAGAATGTTGAAGGACCCTATATATCTCAGTTTCAGTTTCTTCTTTTTTTCCTTCCTTGATACTTCTTTTCAATGGAGTGACTTTAAGAAATACCTTGTCTCCAATTTCAAATTTCAATTTCTTTCTCTGATTGCCTGCATAGGTTTTTTGTCGACTTTGGACCATTTGAAACCTCTGACAGATTAGCTTCACCTTTTCGTATATTTTTTCAACCCATGGTATTGCTGTCGGATCCAAAACTTTTCTCTCTCTTATTTCATCCTAGTAAATTGGTGAACGAAACTTTTGTCGATAAAGCGCTTCGTATGGTGCTACTTGAATAGAAGCGTGATAACTATTATTATAAGCAAACTCAACCAATATCATGTGTTAGCCCCAACTTCCTTCAAAATCCATGATACATGATCTCAACATATGCTCAAGAGTTTGAAAAGTTTTCTTCGATTGTCCATCTGTTTGAGGATAATATGTTGTACTAAAATTCATATTAGTCCCTAAAACCTCTTGTAACGTTTACCAAAATCAGGATACAAATCAAGGATCTCTATCGGGCACTGTACTCATCGGTATCCTATGCAATCTCACAATTCATCGATGTAGAGTTTAGCGAGTTTATCTAAAGAATGCTTCATATTAATTGGCAAGAAATGTGCCGACTTAATCAATCGACCCACTATCACTCAAACTACATCATGACCCCTTTGAGTTCGCAGCAAACCTGACACAAAATTCATCGTAATGTGCCCTATTTTCACTCAAGTATTTATAGAGGCTACAACAATCTAGAAGGTTTCTAATGTTTAACTTTAACTTGTTGACAAGTAAAGCATATTTAGACAATTTTGGCAATCTCCGCTTTCATATTATCCCACCAATATAGTCTTTTTAGATTTTGGTACATCTTGCCACTACCAGGATGCGTAGCATACCTAAAACGGCGAGTTTCATCCAGAATTTTCTTTTTTAACCCTTCATTCTTTGGCACCACAAGTCGATTTCAAAATTTTAAGGTTCCATCGAGACCTAAATTGAAATCGGGTAATTCTTCTTTTTGCACCTTTTCTAATCACCATTGCACCGTCAGTTCCTTCTTCTGAGTCTTTTAATACATTCCAATAATGTCGACTTCACCGTGATATTCCCAAAGATGACTTTCTGTTGTTCGAGGCACGAATTCCATTCACTAACACTCTCAAACAGGATCCACTCCTTTATCATTAATCCTGCTAGTTGAGCCTTTCGATTCAAAGCGTCTACTACTATATTAGCCTTTTCAGGATGATAATTGATGGTACATTCATAATCTTCCAAAAATTCTATCCACCAACACTGCCTCAAGTTTAATTCCTTCTACGAGAACAGATATTTAAGACTCTTATAATCTGTATACACCTTAAAGATTACCCCATACAAGTAATGTCACCACTTTTTCAAAACAAACACAACAACTGCAAGTTCTAAATCATGAGTTGAATAATTTTGTTCATGAGATTTTAACTTTCGAGAAGCATTGGCAATTATGTTCCCATTTTGTATTAATACACACCTTAAACCTTCCCTCGAAACATCTGTATATACGGTGAAACTATCCTTCCTATTTGGCAGAACTAACACTAGTGCTATGGTCAATCATTTTTTAAACTTTTGAAAGCTGGTTTCACACTTAGTGTCCCAAATAAATTTACCATACTTTTTCATCAAACTGGTTAGAGGCCCTGCAATTTTTGATAAATCCTTTATAAATCACCAATAATACCCCGCTAGACCCAAGAAACTACGAGTCTCAGTAGGATTCTGCGGCTATTTCCACTTGACAATAGCTTCAACTTTAGTTAGATCCACAGTAGGTCCATTTTTGAAATTATATGCTTTAGAAACGATACTTTCTTTAATCAGAACTCGCACTTGCTAAATTTGGCGAACAATTGATGCCCTCTTAGGGTTTGTAAGACCATCCTCAAATGTTGTTCATGTTCCTTTCGAGTCTTCAAATAAACCAGAATGTCATCAATGAATACCACTACAAACTGGTCCAAATAAGGTTTGAAAACCCAATACATTAAATTCATCAATGTTGTTGGGGCATTGGTTAATCCAAAAGGTATCGTTGCAAACTCATAATGTCCATATCAAGAGTTAAAAACAGTTTTTGGCATATCCTTCTTCTTAATGTTTAATTGTTAGTATCCCTATCTAAGATCCAATTTAGAGAACACTACGGCCCCTTGCAATTAGTTAAACAATTCGTCAATGTGGGTCAAAGGATATTTATTCTTAACGGTTACCATATTTAAATCTTGATAATCGATGCACAACCTTAAACTCCCATCCTACTTTTTGACAAAAAGCATTGGAGTTCCTCAAGAAGATTCACTCTTCTGTATAAACCTCGTTCTAATAAATCTTGCAATTGCAATTTCAATTTCTTAAACTCAACAGGTTCTATCCGATAAGAAGTCTTAAAGATGGGGATAGTTTCAAGTGTCAAATCAATCTTAAATTCTATCTCTCTCTCTTAGGAGGCAATGACACTTGTTCATTAAAAAAAATTCTGGATACTCGTTTATTACCAACACATCCTCTAGTTTCACCTTATCTCCCACGATGTTTATTAGAAATGCTAGATACCCTTGTACTCCCCTAGTCAACAATTTTCTAATCCGAATACCCGAAGTAAAGGTGGATGAGGCTAAGAACCCTCACGTCTAGGTTTAAGGTCACTTTACCTGGTATGCAAAACTCAACCACTTTCGTTCTGCAATCTAACCGAACATGATATCGGACTAACCAATCCATTCCTATAATGACTCAGTACCCCTTACTGGTTAGACTTATAAGATCTACTACCAAATTTTGCTCGCCAACCCAAACTTTACAATTTCTATAGACTGCATTAACAAGTAAACATTGGTCACCTGTAGGTGTTCTCACTTCTAAATCATATGGTACTCTCTCGGCTTTCACATCAATTCCACTCATAAAAGTAGAATTTACAAATGAATGGGTTGCATTTGGATCTATCAAAATTTTGATAAAACGATGAACAATAGGGATCGTACCTTCTACCACCTTAGATGAGTCAGGCACTTGTTGTTAGTTTAGCACATATACTTTGGCAGACACTCTTAGCTTATTCCCTCTTACAGTTGTTTGTTTAGGGTTTGACCTATCTGAAAGTTGGGTTTCACTCCCCTCTCGAGATATGAGTGGCCTGGTAGCAATCTGGTACTCGGCACTCCAGCATCGTAAGCACTTTCATACCTTTAGCCAACAATTGTCCTTGGAATGATTCGACTTTTCACAAAATCCACAAGATAAATAAGAAGTCGACACTTGATTTCCTTATGAGGTACCTTTCTATTATCCTCTTCCACTTTGAGAACCTCTCAGAGAAATTCCTCTGGGTATTCCTGAAAATCTCACGCCACAGGCCCCTTTTCCCACTTTGGAAGGCGGCATATTTTGATTACCTTGCCCTTACCCGAGGCTACTACTGACTCAACCTGATAAAATCATCCTTTTTCTTATCTTGGACCAGGGCTAGGAGATATTTCTCATTGAACTCTCTTACAAAGTTAATTCAAGTCCACGGTGTCTGCTCTCTCCTACTTTGCTCTAATAACGTTCCACCATGCTTGGCTCGATCCTTCAAATTGAATGATAGCAAACGTCACCTGTCTCTCCTCCATATAATCCAAGGCTGCAAAATTATTAATCATTGTCTCTAACCAGTTCTCGATTACCTTAGAGGCAGGTCCCCCGAAAAACTTAAGTGGAGAAAACTTCTGGAAGCGCTTTAGGGCCCTATCTTCTCCTACCTCAAGGTCCCTAGGCTAGTTAACAGGCGCTTGATCCTGTTGCTCTACTAAACGTTCTAAAATATCAGTTATTCGTTGTATGGTCGTCACTACTTTTGGTCCTCTATTTCGACCCTCGATTCACGATTTTACTCGCCCGCCGCTTCTCTTTCATCCCTTAGTTCCTATTGTTGCTTGGGCTTACGTCCATGACTTAGTCTACCATCTATACCTTTTTAAAATAGGGCTAGATGTACATAAGTACGAAATACGTAGAGTTATATCTATGTAAGCAAGAAGAAATTGCCAAACCATGAAACCAAAGACCACGAAACACACTTAGTATATATAACACAATAAGTTCATATTATAACCACTGAAACCAGTGCACAAAAGTACTATATGTATCAATCTTCACAAAGTCAAGTATACATAGCAAATTCAAATGCAATACACGTCAATTTTAACACGTCAATAACAAAAGCAAAACAAGAATTATGACATGTCACCCAACTACCCTAGCTTATGTCCTACAGCCCCAATGTCCTAAGTCTCTACCTTAATTCATTATTGAACTAGCCGATTCCACATCTCCCTCAAGCACAACTTGCCCTTCCTTAGGTTCAAGGTCAAATTCATTAGGAACTACATTCCCTTGACCTTCCTCAATTAAGTTCACTTGTACCACCTCGTCAACGAGCACCCTACACTCAGTTAAAATGTTCTCCATTTGGTTTCTCACTTCTCTCACCACCCGAATGAGATGATCATTGATCTCCTGCACTTGTTCTAGAAAAGCATTAGTCTGCTCCTATTCCTTGAGAATAGAGGCTTCAATCTCTTGAATTCTAGCACCTTGTATCTTTAACATTACTCTCAGGCATTGGATCTCAATCTGGGCCCTATTATTGGTGTTGGCCAACCTTCACCTCTCATTCGTTACAGTTAGGACCACCCGATCAAGGTACGAGTAAGTCCTCCAACAGTCATTGTGTTTCACTCTGCACCCTGGATCCCAATGGTGAATAGGCCCTCCTGGATATTCCTAGTAACTAACCACTCAACAAGACCTCTCGGGACTCTCGTTCCCACCGTCTCCTTTCATTCTTACATTCTAAGCAAGCATCAAGAAAATAAGAAATTTAGGCAAATGAAACAAAGTTAGCCACCAAACAATCTAGGTTCTCACACTTAGATATTCGTACTTAAACCGTCACAACTATCAGACACTCAATCTGCCAAAGCCAATTCAAACCTAGATTCTGATACCCCCTGTGACGACCGCATCTCCCCATAGGGCGTATCCCATGGTTTGGCAGACTGCTTGCCTAACTCTCGCCAGATCTCATGCACAAATCCCAAAAACAATAACAAGAACCGCAAGAACAAGAGCAATAGCAACTTCCAAATTTAGATATATATACATTCATTGTCATCAAATTCCCATATCGATCATAATATAACAAGAGATTCAAGTCCACCAAACCACTAAATCTAGAAGAACACTAGAACAAAAGACAAGGGACCTAAACCAAAACGCCAGCTTTCTCCAACTCACATGCCCATGTTTTCGTCCCCTGTAAGGAAAACAAACTAACGGAATGAGCTATTGCCTAGTGAGGTTCCAAAACAACATACAAATAAAGTAGTAAGTTGGCTGTTATATATAAATATCGCAATCTCAAAGTGAAGAAAGTAAAAATTCACAATAGTAGACATTAACATTTCAAGTAAAGAAGTCAGTTAGGCAATTAACACTTTGATGCTTAAGAATACAGTTTGCTCTTGCAAGCTAGTTTAGCCGCAACTTATTCGGGATCCGTTGAAACTCCGTCAACTATTGGAATATAGTAACAAGTCTAGTAGAGCATTGCTTATCTCTAGTTTTCGTCCGCTGATCAACCCCCTACCAGGTCCGAACTCCAAAGATAACAGTAGAAATAATACTCAAACATACCAAATCTAGTGTACCGAATCCAGTGGAATAAATAATAAACAGTACTCATGGTTCGTCAATCTCCTCGACTAAACCTTTGTTGGTTTGATTCGACTAACTAGCCGATGGGGTTTCGAATCCCAAGCAGTTACTTTCAAGTTATGCACATGAATATTAATTCACTTGCAAACAATGCAGAGTACTTTAATCAAGTTAGGGCAAGTGCAATAAAGTATACACTCACCAACCAAACAAGTCAAGTATTGTCCAATAACAACAAGGGAGCATTTCAATCAAGCGGCAAGTTCTATCATGCAATTTCAAAGACTCACTAACCAATTAAGGTCTAGTAATGTCAAGCTTAGGTTCTGCCTCCTGACCACTCTCGAAACCTGCGATCAGATATCGTATAGCAAGAAGTTATTAAACTTCCAACATAGGTTTTCAAAATTCATAACTTTTACTCATGAAAATCAAAGAAAAACCACGTAAATGTAACTCATGTAACTCAAGACCGCAAGCACAAGATGGGGTAACATATGGTAAGTATAGGTACGACTTTTTGAAGAAAAGTGACACAAATCACGAGTTTAAAACTGGATACATCCAACTATAAAACATGTTTGGGGCAACCATTACTTCCCTCATTTTAAATCGCTTGGTTTGGCTAAAATGCAACCTATATATGAAAATCAAGTTGTTCTCAAGTAATTTCGAGAAAAGTAGGTCCAAATCACCCTAAACTTACCCTCAACTCTCACTCTGTCTTACTTGACCAACAAGGAAAAAGTTCCAGCAACTTGTCTCCCAGATTTCTTAAGTTAACCCTCCAATTTCAGCCTTGTTTTCATGGCAAAGCCACTAACAATCAAGCTAACTTATCATAAGGTGTACGATACATGTTCAAGGCAAGAATATCTAGCAAAATTTCATATATATAATGCTCTAAACTAAACTACATATATCTTGCATCAAAGCTGAAAATTTCAATAAAACTTAACAAAATCATGAAATCTTCCATAAACATGCTTTCTTTTGCTTCTTTTGCTTCATGTATCGGACGAACTTCAAGATAAGCAAAAAAAGGAAAATTTCCTAGCAAAGTACCTCAAAACCCTAGGATGGAATGCAAATCAAGAGTTTTCTTCCTCCAAGAGCTCCTTTTCACACTTGCCTCTAAGATCTACAGAGTGGGTTGGGGTTTCTCGTTGAGTTTCTCACTAATCAAGCAAGAATCAAGTTAGAACATGAGTTTTTTCTTTTCTCTTTTTCTCTCTCTGTCTCTGCCACAAGGAAGAAGAAATGAAGGGCTTTTTGGTGAGAAAATGAAGGATAAATACTAACTTAGTCTTGGTCCAAGAATGCACAGATGATCGACACTTGGCGGCATATGATTCAAGCCAATCTCTTTGTCTCTTGATTTGTCTCTAATCATCAAGATATTTAGTATTCCTCTACTTGACTCTTAACACCTCTTGTCACATAATTCCTTTTGCATAAAACTCCCCCTTGTCTACCAAATTTATTGCATACACCTCACTAGTTTGTCACACTAGCATAATGCACTACGAAACTTAACATGCACCGAATTATATAAGGAAAAGGATAAAAATCATGACTTAACCATTAAAACAACCAAGAATTTAAGGCAAGTAAATTAAGAGAAAATAAAATATGAATTAAATTAATAAAAATACAAGAAAATATAAAATAACTTTCGGATCCTCACATCTCGTCCATCTTCTTCTCAGCCTTCTAATCGTGCTCCTCTTAGTAGTGTCCTTCCTTTATCTTCAGACCAAGTTGTAAACCTTTTATTGGAAATTAAGCACACTTCATCCTTTTCGAGCATGGCCTGCATATTGTCTTGAGTCCTAAGCTGCAAATGCACCTTTTGAACATAAAAAATCTTTATGATGAGCACTCCACAAAATAAGAAACCTCCTTCTAGTCTGACAACTCAAGATGAATCTCAAAAGGAATACAAGTCCATCAACTTAGCCACAGCAAGAGGAACTTTCTAGTGATGATGAAGCTATGGACAATGAAGGATCCGAACTGTCCCGCGAGCATTTCCTCACCAATCAACTAGTTAGACTAATTTAGAATATTTGGTGTTTTATTAGACTAGTTAAGATAGTTGCATTATTGCATATAGCTAGGATCATTTCATTCTTTGGATCATCTTGTTTGAACAGGTCTCTTATATTTCTCTTAGGATGTTGATAATGAACATTATGACTATTTATCTTGACTATGAGTGTTACTATGACTGTTTTACACTTATTTGTTTGGTCGATTTGATTTAAAGTTTTCTTTTAGCTTGGATTGTATTCTAGGCTATTGGCAGCTGGAAGTAACCAATTTTTTAGGGGATACTCTGTGAGGACTTATGTTTTTATTCCTAAAATAAATATTTTTAGAATTATTTACCCTAATATTAGTTAATTATATTATCGTTACATGAATTTCTTTTAAATTTAACCTTATCGCACGCGAATCGGAAGTTCACGTATTTCACATCAAATCGACTAAGTAGAGGTTTAAGAAATATATATTAGACTACTAAGAGTGAGTACGTATAGTAATAAAGGAATTTCATTTGAGGATTAGTGCACTAGTGCAACAAACAAAAGAGAAAATGGTGGTACGAAACCCGCGCACGACACTATTCCTAGTTGACTTTTGCACAAACTTTGGCCACAAATTCCTTAAGCTTCCAAAGGAAGCTTCACAACACAAAACCCTCTCTCTCTCCTCTCCATAAGCTCGGCCGAAACAGCAAGGGAAAGAAGAGGGAGAGCTCCACTTCATCTTGCACCATTTGGCTTCCAATTCCTTCACAAATCACCACCTAACTTACCTACCATTTGGAGAACAACTTTAGCTTGGAGGAGGACACCTTCATGCGGGTTTTCTTGCGAGATTTTGGGTCAAAAATTTCTGATTTCTTCAAAAGCTAAGAGGTAGCTTTCATCAACCTTGAACCTTTCCATTTTCTTCAAAGTTGGAGCTTTAATTGCAAAGGTTTGAAACCCTAAGCAGGAAACTAGGTAGAGGACTTGAGGAACCCATCTTATCTTGTTTTAATCTTTAGGTAGAGGTCTTGAGGTGACTTATAGGTAGCGGGTTTGAGGTGTAATTGCTTGAATATGATTGTTATGTGTGTAGATGAAAAGATTATGGTGAAAAATGAAGGAAAGATCGAAGGAAAATTGCGCATGAATGCTGGCTGAATCTGTCCTGTTATTGCCTTGCCTATATTTCGAATTTTTGATGCTCAAATAACTCTGAAACTAATGTATATACATGGTATATTGTATGTTGAAAGTTTCTACCAAAAATCATTTGATTTAGTTGACCAAAACTTGGAATTTCAAAATTTGAAGAAATCTGGAATTGGGATCTGCCTATCCAAACAGTGTACATTTGATCGAACATAACTCTTCGTACAAAGGTCGAAATCAAGTGCCATTTGTGGCATTTGAAACTAGACATTTGTAGCTTTCCAACGGTATAAAATTCACCTTCTAGTTCAAACTGACTGAACTGTAGTGATTCCTTAAAGTTGGCTGTCCTGTTCTGACTGTCTATCCGAGAGAAAGGTAGAAGCTGCATCTTGTCTCACTTGTGAACTGATTTTGAAAATAAATTGTTCTCATGAAATGTAGAGTTTTGAATCTAGTTTCCAACACCACCAACAATTCTCAATTTCAAGTTGTATTGAGTGAAATATGATTCAATTTCTAAATTGTGACAAAGCTGGAAATCTGGAAATCTCTCTCTTCTTGCTAGCCGAATGGTTAGGTTGGTTTGGGACATTTTGTTTTGAAGATTTTGGTGTCAATTACCTGCCAATTGCTTATTAGATGTCCATAGGATCTTGGTTTCACAAATGAACTGAATTAGGACTGATTTCATGGTACAAAATGTTTGGAAAAAAAAAAGGAAAGCAAGAAGACAGATTTGCATTGAAATATTTTCCGAACTTTAGTTGTTTCGTTAGCTGTCCTTCCGTGGGCATTTTTGCATGAAATTTGATAGAGGAATAGTCCTCATATGGAAGTTTTAGTGTACCAAATTTGGTGTAATTCAAAAACTATTTCGATACCCAAATGATGTTCCAAACATTGCTTGTCAAATCTGGAAATTTCACTATTCCAGTGGTGAAAGTTATTGACTTTGAACTGCTATATCTTGATACTCAAAACTCCGAATTTAGTTCCGTTTGTCATGTTTGAAACTTTGTTAGGAACTCGTAATGTGTTACGAATTTCAAAGGCTAGTTCGCTTTCTGTGAATTTTGTCGAATTTCAAAAGATTGCTGAAAAACATGACTGAAACTGCATTGCTTGTTCAGATCAGCCACTTTGAGTTGAAAATTGAATGCCTTCCATTTAGAATCTTGAAAAAGTGTCTTCCAGAAACTTTTAGTAATGGTATAAAGTTTTCCAATTTTGGACCTATTGAGTGCAAGTTCTGATTTTTCTAAATTTGACGTGCAAAAGTGAAATTTTCCGACTTGATAGGAAATAAGTTTTTGGAAACTTATCCCTACTCTTTGATATTGATTGATTGTTTTAAACTTGGTTTCATGAAGGAAATCAGTTTTTCTTGTGTTATTAAATCCTCACATTTGAATTCAATTTTTGAGTGATTAAAGTTCTCTTTTGAGGTTTTGACTAGCCTAAATAAGTGTACCTTCTTTCCTGGTTAATACGTGATTGTGAGTGAAAGTACTTGATATTTGTCCAGGCGCTCAAGGAGATCTTTAAGAGAATCTCGAAGCGGACGCCTAGAGACTTAATTGCTCGCTCACTCACTTTTGTTTTGACTTGGTGAGTGTCAAGTGCATGACTTGTTGCAATTATGTGAATTCGCTTCTTATAGATTGAATGATTGATAATTGTTGAGGTGAGTGTGTACTTTATCGTACTCGTTCTCTTTTAACTGATTGTACAACTGAACTGATCATGACTGGATTGTAATTGATTGACTAAATATCATTTGGAGTGAATCTCCTCGACTTACAACTGAACTGGAAGATGCCCAAAATCTCAATTGGCCGACTTTGCGACTCGAGCCAGCAAGGGCTTGGTCGAGGAGTTTAGTGAACCGTGAGATAACTGTAAGATTGATATATTAAGGAATCTCGCTTGGCCTACTCAAGTAATAGTGCCTTATATAGAAGTACGGGCCCGAGGTGGTTGAAATGGTGGACGGAACTGTGAAGAAAGTGGAGTTCTATGGACTTATTGCCGATCCGGTTGATGGAGTGTCATCGCGGGGAGATATTTGATTGAGTCTTGGCAAAGCAAGTGGAACCTAACTCCTGAGAGCTCCTGTATCCTCCTTGAATGTGTTTAATTGAAAATTGTGAATTGTTTGAATGTTACAACTTTATTTCTTGCTTAAATGCTATTGCTACTTGAACTATGTGTTTGCATGTTTTCTTGGCCTCACTGAACGTTAGCTCATCCCATTAGATTTGTTTTCCTTAGTAGGGGTCGAGATGGAAAGAGTTTTGGAGATACCGACTTGAAGCATTTTTTATTAGGGTTTTGAATGTATTTGACTAGACATCTTTTGAAAGTTATGTATTTTAGGAAAGTGCTTGTATTTTGAAACTTCTGATGTAAGATTGAATATTTGTGTATGGAAATGACTTCTTATCTTTATTTCGACTATCGTTATTAGTCATTACCTCTTTAAGTTTGAACTGGAATTGTACTGAGTTCTGACGAGAATTGGGCAGACGTCCCACCGATACCCTTTGGTTCGCCTTAAGGAGAAGTGGGGGCGTCACAGTTAGTATCAGAGTACTAGGTTAGAGATATATTTGGAAGATATATTAGAAACTTTACCTTTAAGAATAGAAATGAGATATCTTAGTTATACCTTGAATGACGTTTGAGCGAGTTAGTGACTTTAAGTTTCTAACTTGAAAATTGTAGTTGTTTTGCAGGGATGGAGAATGGAAATGGAGGACCTACTGCTAATGGAAATGGTCATGCTAATGGCCACGTGGAATCCCTCAAGTCTATTTACTATCGAGCGCTTGGTGGGGAGTTCATGTGCGTTACTCGCCTGCTGTTAGGTTTCCCCAATGTCCCTGTAGAGTGACTTATGCGTACCCTAATGATTTAGTACTGTCCCTTGACGACGAACGTCGTCAGTTGGTGAATACCAACCGATCTTTACTTCAGGAGGTTGAGGAGTTGAGTATTATGGTGAATACTCAGAGTGCTAGGATTTCAAAGTTAGAGGGGATTGTGGTGGACGAGATGGCTAGAGCTGAGACTACTCGTGATGAGATTCGAAGGGTTAGACCTCGTCTGACTAGAATAGGCGAGGAGGTCCGAGATCGGGCCTCTGGGATCCTGGCAAATGCCACTATGATGATCGATGAGGTGATAGAGACTGTTCAGAATCCAATTCAGGAGGGCGCTGAGGAGGACCCGGAGTAGGACCCAGAGGAGGAGGTCCCGCTCAATAGTCCTACTGAGAACTAGACTTAGAGTGACAGATCTTTTGACTTGTATAGTTAGGATTAGTTAGGATGGTGCTAGTTCTGAGACCATTGTATTTTGCTTGACTGTGTGGCCTACTTTTGAGGCACTTGAACTTACTTTTGTCGTGTCTGACTAATTGCACTTTTGTGACACCTGTATGCTATATTTTTTTAAATGCCCTATAACTTGCTAATTGTATGAATCTTGAAGTGTTAATATATGTTAATCATTGTTATTTCTGATGTTTTCAAGATGGCTTGTATATCAAGTATTTTCTCGCGTAATTATTTTATATCTTACACTAGGCATAACTAGGATTATGGACGGACGAAAGAGTGGTCGAGGGACTAAGCAAACCCAGCCTCAATGGAATGATCACGGATCGGCAACTGAACCGACTCAGGGACAAGAGAATCTAGAGGGTAACCAAGTGGCTACTGCCATTAATAGAATGACTGATATTCTTGAGCGATTAGTTGAGAGACAAGGTCCAGGGCCAATTAACCAACTCGGGACCTAAGATAGAGGTGATGATAGAGTCTTAGAGAAGTTTTTGAAATTCGCTCTGCCTAAGTTTATTGGAGCACCTGATCCTGAGCTAGTGGAAAATTGGTTAGAGCGGATGACTAATATTTTCACCGCTTTAGATTATACTGAAGAGAGAAGAGTGAACTTTGTTACCTTTTAATTTGAGGGCGCTGCACGCAGTTGGTAGGACGTGATAAGGGGAAAGTGGGAGAGAGCCAAACCCCTTGAACATGAAAAAAACTTCACGAGGGAGTTTAATGAGAAGTTTCTTCAACATGAAAAACTTCACGAGGGAGTTTAATGAGAAGTTTCTTCCACCGCTGATCGAAGAGAAGCGGGAGGACAAATTTATAAAGTTAAGACAAAGAACTCTTAATGTAGCCGAATATGAAGGAAATTCACTAAATTTTTTAAGTACGCTCCAGAATTGGTGACTAATGAGTGAAAAGAATAAGGCATTCGTGCAAGAAGTCAATGTGGAGATGCAGGAAGGGTTGGCAGCAGCCCAAATCTCTACGTTTACCGAATCTTTGGAGAAAGCGCAGATAGTTGAGAGCGCAAGGCTACAAGTTAAGGACTTCCACACTAAAAAAAAGAATATTTCTAGTTATACTTCTGGTCAGACAAGTAAAAGTACCCCACTTTCTAAGATGGGAAGAGGAATGAGAGGAGTAAGGACCGCAGGAGTTCTAGAGGAGTTTATCCAGAGGAGGTCATAGTGGGCAAGGTCAAGTGAGAGGGATACCTTCTGTGGTTTGACCATAACTCCTCAAGTTAGTTGTGGCTACTGTGGCAAATCAAATCACTCGGAGAATGATTGTTGGAGAAAGTCGGGAAAGTGTTTGTATGTGGTAGTGCCGAGCACAACTCGCAATTTCCAAGTAAACTGAAGAGGAGGTAGCACTCAAAGGCCAGAAAAGTCAACTTCTAAGCAGACTAGTGCTGGAGGGAGTCGACCAAAGAGCCTGCTAGGTTTATACATTGGACTATCAGCAGATTCCCGATACTACTGAGGTGGTCGAAAGTACGATCCCTATTTTCCACCATTTAGTTAAGGTTTTAATTGATCCGAATGCGACACATTTTTTTGTGAACCCTAAATTATGAGTGGGATAGATGTGAAATCAATTAAGTTACCTTATGATCTGGAGGTTAGAACACCTATTGGGGATCAAAATTTAATCTCTAACTTGGTATACAAGAATTGTGAGATCTGGGTTGGGAAATGGAAATTACTAGCCGATTTGATGGATTTAACAATTAAGGGGTATGATATTATCTTAAGAATAGACTGGTTAGCATGCTACAATACTCAGTTGAACTATAAGACGAAAATGGTAGAGCTGTGCATTCCAGGAGAGACAACCCTGAAATTGGATGTAAGGGGTAGATTAGCCTTATCTGCACTTATTTCAAGAATTCGAACTAGAAAAATATTAAGTAAGGGAACTCAAGAATATTTGGCCTTTCTTATAAATACTCTAGTGATAAAGTGAGATTAGAAGATATACCTGTAGAAAAAGTATCCGGATGTCTTTCCTGAAGAGTTAGAGTCTTTACCTCCAAAAAGGGAGATAACTTTTATGATTGATGTGACTCCAAGGGTAGCACCTATCTCTAAGACGCCATACAGAATGACACCAGCTAAATTGAAGAATTGAAATTGCAATTACAGGATTTACTAGATCGAAACTTGATAAAGGAAGTGATTCATCGTGGGGAGCTCCGGTCTTGTTTGTTAAAAAGAAATATGGGAGTTTAAAACTGTGTATAATTACCGAGCTTGAACGATGTTACCATTAAGAATAAGTACCCTTTACCCCACATTGATGAGCTGTTCGACTAACTGCAAGGGGTGGTTGTATTTTCGAAGTTGGATTCAGCAGGGTTACTATCAATTGAGATTTTGAAAAAAATATACTAAAACTGCCTTTAACTCGAGGTATTGACACTTTGATTTGTCGTAATGCCGTTGGGTTAGAATGCATCTGTGGCTTTTATGAATTTAATGTATTGAGTCTTTAAGGCTTATCTGGACCAGTTTGTAGTGGTGTTCATCGATAATATACTGGTGTACTCTAAAACTGTGGAGGATCACGAGAAACATTTGAGAATTGTTTTACAAATTTTGAGGGAACATCAGTTGTATGCTAAGTTTAGCAAGTGTGAGTTTTGGTTGAAAGAAGTGACATTTTTAGGCATATAATTTCCAAGGATAGGATTAAAGTGGATCCAATCAATGTTGAAACAGTCTCTAAATGGAAACAATTGGAAAATCCTATTGAAGTTCGAAATTTTATAGGATTAATAGGGTATTACCGGAGATTTATCAAGAATTTTTCTACGATCGCTGGACTCATGACTGAGCTGACTAAAAAAAGTAAGAAATTTATATGGAACCCTAAGTATGAAGAAAGTTTTCAAAAGTTAAAAAGACGTTTGACGAGAGCACTCGTATTAGTTTTATCGAATGGGAAGGGTAGTTTTGTGGTATATACAGATGTTTCAAAGGAAGGTTTGGAATGTGTATTAATGCAAAATGATAAGGTAATAGCGTATGTCTCTAGGAAATTAAAGCCGCACGAGAGCAATTACTCAACTCATGACTTGAAATTAGTGGTTGTGGTGTTTGCATTAAAGAAGTGGAAGCATTACCTATATGAAGTGACGTTTGAGGTTTTTACAGACCACAAGAGGCTTAAGTATTTATTTTCTTAAAAGAAGTTAAATTTGAGACAACGTAGGTGGATAGAATTCTTGGAAGACTATAATTGCACGATAAAGTACCATCCAGAAAAAGTCAATGTAGTGGCCGATGTTTTAAATCGTCAAGTGCAAGTAGCAGGATTAATGATTAAGGAATTACACTTGTTGGAGGAGGTTAGTTATTGGAATCCCCGAGTTGAATCGAGAAAAGTGATCTTTGGGAATATTGTCGTGAAATCCACTTTGTTAGAACGTATCAAGGAAACTCAAGAAAAAGACCCTGAAGTGCAAAAGTGATTGGAAAGAGCCAAAAAGGGAGAAAAGTCGGATTTTAACTTAGGAGTAATTGGCGTGCTAAGATTTCGAAATCGTATAGTAGTGCCAAAGGACGAAGAGTTTAAGAAGGAAATCTTGGGAGAAGCGCACCGTTCTAAGTTCATAGTACATCCTAGAGAGAATAAAATATACCAAAATTTGAAGAGCTTGTATTGGTGGGAGAGCATGAAAAAGGAGATTGCCCAATTTGTCCAAACTTGCTTAATTTGTCAGCAAGTTAAAGCCGAGTATCAGAAACCATCGGGTCTTTGACAACCTTTAGAAATACTGGAGTGGAAGTGGAAAAATATCACTATAAATCTTGTATCTGGATTTTCTAGGACACAAAAGAGTCATGATGCAGTTTGGATGATAGTGGATAGATTGATCAAATCGACTCATTTTCTGCCGATTAGTATGAAGTATTCATTGGAGAAATTAGCAAAACTATATTTGGATGAAATTATAAACTTACATGGAATTCCAATGAGTATTGTGTCCGATCGAGACCCTAGATTTGTCTCACGGTTCTAGCAAAAGATGCAAGAAATGTTAGGGACTAAATTAAATTTTAGTACTATTTATCATCCCCAAACTGATGGACAGTCTGAGAGGACGATTCAGACTCTCGAGAACATGTTAAGAACTTGTATTTTGAAATTTGGAGAGAGTTGGAGTAAGTATTTGACATTGGTAGAGTTTGCTTATAATAATAATTTCCATGCATCCATTTAAATGGCTCCGTATGAAACCGTTTTATGGACGAAAAGTGTAGATCTCCAATTTGTTGGGATGAAGTAGGAAAACGGAAGATTTTAGACCCCACTGTAGTGCCTTGGATTGAGGAGACACGAGAAAAGATGAAGTTGATACGTCAGATGATTCAAACTGCACAGAGTCGTCAGAAGAGGTATACAGATAATAGAAGGAAGGATTAGAGTTTGCAGTTGGAGACCAAGTATTTCTTAAAATTACTCCTCTGAAAGCGAGTTTGTTGGCAGGTAAGGAAAAGAAATTGCAACCGAGATTTGTAAGACCCCACAAGATCCTTCAACGTGTAAGGGAATGTGGCTTATAAGTTAGAATTGCATCAAAGTCCATCTCGGATCCATAATATTTTTTATGTATCGATACTCAAGAAATATCATCCTGACCCGTCTCACGTTTTGCAACAGGAAAATATCGAGATTGATGAAGCATGGACCCTATGAGGAAAAATCGATAAATCTTCTAGATCGTAAAGTGAAAGAATTGAGGAATAAGCGAATTCCGTTGGTGAAAGTTCTATGGAGAAACCATGGACTAGAGGAAACAACTTGGAAAGTAGAAGAAGAAATTCGAGAAAAATATCCAGATCTATTTCCGAATCAAGATATAAATTTCGAAAACGAAATTTCTCTTAAGGGGAAGAGGATGTGAAGACTCATGTTTTTATTTCTAAAATAATTACTTTTATAATTATTTACCCTAGTATTAGTTAATTATATTATTGTTACATGAATTTCTTTTAAATTTCGCCTTATCGCACGCGAATTGGAAGTTCGCGTATTTCGCATCAAATCAACTAAGTGGAGGTTTAAGAAATTTTATTCGACTACTAAGAGTGAATACTTATAGTAATAAAGGAATTTCATTTGAGAATTAGTGCACTAGTGCAACAAACAAGAGAGAAAACGGTGGTACGATACCCGCGCGCGACACTATTCCTAGTTGACTTTTGCACAAACTTTGGCCACAAATTCCTTAAGCTTTCAAAGGAAGCTTCACAACACAAAACCCTCTCTCTCTCCTCTCCATAAGCTTGGCCAAAACAGCGAGGGAAAGAAGAGGGAGAGCTCCACGTTCATCTTGCACCATTTGGCTTCCAATTCCTTCACAAATCACCACCCAACTTACCTACCATTTTGGAGAACAACTTTAGCTTGGAGGAGGACACCTTTCTTGCGGGTTTCTTGGGAGATTTTGGGTCAAAATTTTTTGGTTTCTTCAAAAGCTAAGAGGTAGCCTTCATCAACCTTGAGCCTTTCCATTTTCTTCAAAGTTGGAGCTTTAATTGCAAGGGTTTGAAACCCTAAGCATGAAACTAAGTAGAGGAACTTGAGGAATCCCACCTTATCTTGCTTTAATCTTTAGGTAGAGATCTTGAGGTGACTTATAGGTAGCGGGCTTGAAGTGTAATTGCTTGAATATGATTGTTATGTATGTAGATGAAAAGATTATGGTGAGAAATGAAGGAAAGATCAAAGGAAAATTGTGCATGGATGCTGGCCGAATCTGTCCTGTTATTGCCTTGCCTGTATTTCGAATTTTTGATACTCAAATGACTATGAAACTGATGTATATATGTGGTATATTGTGTGTTAAAAGTTTCTACCAAAAGTCATTTGATTTAGTTGAGCAAACTTGGAATTTCGAAATTTGAAGAAATCTGGAATTGGGATCTGGCTGTCCGAACAATATACCTTTGATCGAACATAACTCTTCATACAAAGGTCAAAATTGAGTACCATTTATGGCATTTGAAACTAGACATTTGTAGCTTTCCAACGGTATAAAATTCACCTTCTAGTTCAAGACCGAGTGAACCGTAGTCATTCCTTAAAGTTGGCTGTCCTGTTCTGACTGTCTATCTTAGAGAAAGGTAGAAGCTGTATCTTGTGGCTCTATTTTCTCTCAGTTGTGAACTGATTTTGAAAATTGAATTGTTCTGATGAAATGTAGAGTTTTTGAATCTAGTTTTCCAACACCACCAACCATTCTCAATTTCAAATTGGTATTGAGTGAGATATGATTCAATATCCAAACTGTGACAAAGTTAGAAATCTGGAAATCTTTCTCTTCTTGCTAGCCGAATGGTTTAGGTTGGTTTTGGGACGTTTTGTTTTGAAGATTTTGGTGTCAATTACCTACCAATTGCTTTATTAGATGTCCATAGGATCTTGTTTCACAAATGAACTGAATTATGACTGATTTCATGGTACAAAATGTTTGGAAAAAAAAAGGAAAGCAAGAAGACAGATTTGCTTTGAAATATTTTCCGAACTTTAGTTTGTTTCGTTAGCTGTCCTTCCATGGGCATTTTTGCATGAAATTTTGATAGAGGAATAGTACTCATATGGAAATTTTAGTGTACCAAATTTGGTGTAATTCTAAAACTATTTCGATACCCAAATGATGTTCCAAAAACGGCTTGTCAAATCTGGAAATTTCACTGTTCCAGTGGTGAAAGTTATTGACTTTGAACTGCTATATCTTGATACTCAAAACTCTGAATTTAGTTCCGTTTGTCCTATTTCAAACCTTGTTAGGAACTTGTAATGTGTTATGAATTTCAAAGGCTAGTTCGCTTTTTGTGAATTTTACCTAATTTCCAAAAATTGCCGAAAAACATGACTGAAGCTGCTTTGCTTGTACAGATCAGCCACTTTGAGTTGAAAATTGAATGCCTTCAGTTTAGAATCTTGGAAAAGTGTCTTCTAGGAACTTTTAGTACTCTGAACCAAGATTCCAATGGTATAAATTTTCCAATTTTGGACCTATTGAGTGCAAGTTCTGATTTTTCTAAATTTGACGTGCAAAACTGAAATTTTCCGACTTGATGGGAAACAAGTTTTTAGAAACTTTTCCCTACACTTTATTATTAATTAATTATTTTAAACTTGGTTTCATAAAGGAAATTAGTTTCTCTTGTGTCATTAAATCCTCACTTTTGAATCTCGATTTTTGAGTGATTAAAGTTCTCTTTCGAGGTTTTGACTAGCCTAAATAAGTGTACCTTCTTTCCTGGTTAATACGTGATTGCGAGTGAAAGTACTTGATATTTGTCCAGGCGCTCAAGAAGATCTTCAAGAGAATCTCGAAACTGACGCTTAGAGACTTAATTGCTCGCTCATTCACCTTTGTTTTGACTTGGTGAGTGTCAAGCGCATGACTTGTTGTAATTATATGAATTGCTTCTTATAGATTGAATGATTGATAATTGTTGAGGTGAGCGTGTACTTTATCGCACTCGTTCTCTTTTAACTGATTGTACAACTGAACTGTTCATGACTGGATTGTAATTGATTGACTAAATTGCAATTAATTGACTGAATGTCATTTAGAGTGAATCTCCTCGACTTACAAACTGAACTGGGGGACGCCTAAATCTTCAATTGGCCGACCTTGCGACTCGAGCCAGCAAGGGCTTGGTCGAGGAGTTTGGTGAACCATGAGATAACTGTAAGTTTGATCTATTAATGGATCTCGCTTGGCCTACTCAAGTAGTAGTGCCTTTTATAGAAGTGCAGGCTCGGGGTGGTTGAAATGGTGGATGGAACTGTGAAGAAAATGGAGTTCTACGGACTTATTACCGATCTGGTTGACGGAGTGTCATCGCGGGGAGGTATTTGATCGAGACTCGGCAAAGCAAGTGGAAACCTAGCTCCTGAGAGCTCCTGTATCTTCCTTGAATGTGTTTAATTAAAAATTGTGAATTACTTGAATGTTACAGTTTTATTTCTTGATTAAATGCTATTGCTAGTTTAACTATGTGTTTGCATGTTTTCTTGATCTCACTGAGCGTTAACTCATCCCATTAGATTTGTTTTCCTTAATAGGGGCCGAGATGGAAAGAGTTTTGGAGATGCCAGTTTGAGGCACTTTTGATTAGGCTTTTGAATATATTTGACTAGACATCTTTTGAAAGTTGTGTATTTTGGGAAAGTGGTTGTATTTTGAAAATTGTGATGTAAGATTGAATATTCGTGTATGAAAATGACTTCTTGTCTTTATTTCGACCATCGTTATTAGTTGTTACCCCTTTATGTTTGAACTGGAATTGTACTGTGTCCTGACGAGAATTGGGCAGGCGTCCCGTCGATACCCTTTGGTTCACCTTAGGGAGATGGCAAAAGGGGAAGTAGTGGAGTATAAATGATGATTTATTTAATGCTTTCAATGGTTCTTGTTTTAATGCTTTCAATGTTTCTTGTTTATTTTATGCTTATAGGATGAGTGTACTTCTTTTGTAAAGAAAATCATCATTTGGTTTGTTATCATCAAAAAGTACGAAATGGTTCAACTTGGATTTGAAATTTCCTTGTTTTGATGATTAACAAAATAAAATGATTATTTGGACTAATGATTTTGGGTGGGAAATTGTTTAGAACAAATATCAAATTTATTGGAATAAGAAGGAAAACAAAACAAGAAAAAGTGCAAGTTATCGTTGTCTGTCGGATGCAAATCACATTTTCAGACATTTGATAGAGAGTGAGCACTCACTCAGACATAGTGCTCGAGCATAGAATAGAAATGCAGGACATCCGAAGAACAAAGTAAGGGATCGAATGCAGAGCTCGACTGTCAGCCGTCCGAAAAATTCTAAATTGAAACCCAAACTTTTCATTTTTGTCAGACGAAAAACCATTGGATGCTAAAGAAGAGTGTTGGATGTCCGAATGTTATTTTGAGAAAAGTCAATCAACCCTATCGAACACTTGTGTCGAATGCCAATCAAAGGATCAGACGTTCGATAGGCCTAATGGCTAGTTTATTCAGTATTAAATATTTGACCATTGGAGACTCATTTAACACATAATTTCAGCACCTAAATAAGGAGTAATGTCTAGAACTTATATAAATTTTTTTCCACACATTGAATACAAGCTTTTAGAGTGATTTTTAGTGAGAAAATACTCTCCTTCTTCTTTGTATTCTTTGTGTGGTTGTGCGGAGAAAGAGCTCATAGTTGGTTGGCTAACAAATCAAGTGTAGCATAGTGAGGGTTGATTTGAGATAAATTGTAAAACACTTTGACTCTGTTGACCTTGGTTTCTAACTTTTGATGTTTACAAAACAATGGATGGTACTAATATCTCTTCAAGAAATACTTTCAACTATGAAGCAAATCTGGTTCAAAGAGAAAGAGCATCTGAAAGAGATAAAGGAAGTTGAAAGTTATCGGACGCTCGCGAAGACAACATCGGACGTCTGATAAACAATGCAGCACTTCGGAAGCATGAAGAACTCCATCACCGAACGTCCGAAAGAATTAAGATGATTTCTCAAACTCACTGTCTGCTGTCGGACGCAAGCATCAGCTGTACCGGACGACCGATACTCCCAACGGTTAATTGACTTTTCAACTGCCTTCTATCCGTTAGAAGCATTAATAAAGCACTTTCTTGGTCTCATATAAATAGAGTATGGTCAGAAACTTCAATAACTTTTGCACATTGAAGATACAAAAGATATAGAGTAGTTTTAGTGAGAAAATACTCTCCAAGAAAGATTTGTAGTCTTGGTGGTCTAAAGTTCATTGTAAACTTTTCATTTGTGAGTGAATACTTCAATAATGTAAGTCTGTAAGAGTTGTCGTGAGGGATAGTAAAACTTCCTAATTTGACCGAGTGAAACTTGGGATAAGGAGGAAGTGAGCCTTCCTTTGTACACAAGACTGGTTGTATTTCATCAACTTGAAGAAGCTTGCTTTGTGAATTGATTTTCAAGTTCAAGAGGAGTTTGGTAGTCAATTGGTTTGCAACTCTTCTCTTCTTATTTATTGATTATTATCTTGTGATTTTTAAATTGCATATCTCTTCTACTTCTCTCAAGTGATATTGTTCCTTTATTAATTGATTCATTGTGTGATCACTTAGAAAAGAGGGTAAATTTTATATTGATCAAAAAAAGTGCCCATAACTTGATTAACTTTTTAATCAACCTAATTCATCCCCCTCTTAGGTTGTTTTCGATCCTTACAAACTCAACTAAAGAATGTTTAGGGTGAGCAAAGAATGATCCTTCTTATGTGCATGGTGGTTTGCAACTCTATCAATTGAACAGGCTATTGAAGTGAACTTGATGTTTGGAAGAAACTTGAAAGTTGTTGGTTTGCATATTCTGCCTCTTATCTTTTACTATCTCTTTCACTATTTTTTTGGGTGATCATTACTACTTTTTCTTTCTTTCTTTCTTTCATTGATTATTGCTAAATCACTTTTGTGACTATCTAGAAAATTTGGTAAGTTCAAATTTTGAGCAAAGCTCAATTAAATTTCTAATCAATCTAATTCATCCCCTCTTAGGTTGCTTAGGCCTTACAATCTTCAACTCAAATAAGATAAAAAGAAAAAATAAAATGAGTAAATGAAAAGTTACTAGCATGGAGAAGTCCACTTAATGTTTGTGTGTTTGGTTAAAACTAATTTAGAAGCAATAAACAACAGAACAATTAAACTAATAACTTTTCTTTTAACTTGATTTTTTAGTCTGCACTTAAAAGGATATGTTGCTTTCTTTAGTATTGCCAGTTATACTTTATCAATCTCCAAAATCCACATCCTGTGGATTAGTCCAAAGATTTATTTCCTCATTTGTATAATCCTACGATAACAAGGCTAATTCTTCGAATTATTGCTATTAAAAAAATTCCGTCAACTATGACTCTAACCCAGTGGTTTTCTCTTTATATACTAAGCATGGCAGGTAGAATAATTTTTTTTTAAAAAAATAAGGAGCCATAATGGTGACCATGCATAATGGCCCAAAGATTATTTTTTAAACAAGAAGCCCAACGTGCTAAGTTAGGAGGATGGTAGCTAATTTTTTAAAAAATAACCATTGATAGCTAGCCATTGATCAACATTCATATCAATGGCTAGTAACCCCCAAACCCACCTATTTCCACTTCATTTCGCATCTACTTTCTCTCTCTAAAACTCTAATATATCCTTCCTTCTTCTCATCTCTCTTTAGAATAAAGGTGGCTTCTAATGTAAGGATCTGAAAAAGAAATTATTTTATATTTTCTCTTATTTTTGAAAAAATTTAATTTATATTTTCTTTTATTTTACTTTATTTGCCTTAATTTCATGGTAATTTTGTTGGTTGAATCAAGATTTTTATCATTCTTCTTTTTATATTTTAGTGCATGTTAAGTTTCGTAGAGTATTATGGTAATTTGACCGACTAGTGAAATGTGCGCATTATATTTGGTGGACGAGAACGAGTGTGGTGTTAGAGAAATTATGTGATTAAAAGTATTAAGAGTGTATTAAAGGAACACAAGATAGATTGGCTATAAGAAACACAAGATAGATAAAGAGATAGGAATGGAATTTGATTTTGACACTTGTCAACGGTCAAGCCTACCATTTGACCAACATTTTCCTTCTATCTTGATCTTTCATTTCATCAAAAACTCTTCCATTTTTTCTTCCTTTTGGCTGACTCAAAGAGAGAGAAAAAGAGAGAAGAAAGCTTCAATTTTCATCTTACTTTTGGCTTGATTTAATGAGGAATCAACAAGAACTCTTGATCCAATCCATAGAAGGTTGCAACAAGGAAGGAAGAAAGTTGGTGTGGAGTGATTTTGGGGAAAAGAAAGCTGTGGTTTGCTACTCTCCTTAGGGATTGAAGATACTCTTGGCAAGGAACTACTTTTTGCCCTTTAATCTTGCATTTTAGTGGATATATTACTTGAATATGGAAGTTTTGTGGAAGATTTCATGGGTTGTGAAGTTGGTGGAATTTTTCCAGTTTCGATTTCGATTTTTCCAGCCATGAAATGAGAATTTCTAGTCTTGATATGGACTTGTATAGCTTTGATATTAAGATTTCTAGTTGGATATGCATTTTTAGCTTGGTTGTCCGATTTTTCTACCTCTAGTAGTTAATTTCCAGATTTGCTATGTTAATTTGCCGCCTTGGGATGCCATTTCAGCTTTGTATGACCTTTTTAGGTCATAACATGGGAATTTCCAATTTTATTATAAATTTTTAGCCTTGTTATAGAATTTTCCAGCTTCGGTTACAATTTTCAGCTTAGGGTGTGAAATTTCCAACTTAGATATATGATGAAGATGTGCTTGATGCATGTCTACTATAGTTGGTTTTATGGCCTAGAATAAGAACCTCTTGTATCTTATCACTTGTGGACTTGTTTAGAGCTGTTTGGCTATGAAAGTTAGTTTTGAAATTGAAGGAAAAATGTAAGGAAAATAGGAGAAATGCTGCCCGTTTCTTTTCTTGTAGTATAAATGAGTGAAAGTGAAAGTGGAAATGTGATTTTTGGATGATTTGGACTTAGTTGCTTAGGGATGATTGAGTCCACTTTAGTGGTGATATATAAGCTGGAATTATGCCAAAACCCATCCATTTTGCAAGGAGCATTTAAACATGATTTCTAGTTGCATATGTCAAGTTTTAAACTTAAAGGTTTTAATCGTTATTTTTTCAAAAAAAAAAAGATGTGTGCATGTTTCTTGCATAAGGTTTACTATATCTCATGAGTCTATTTATATAAGTTCGATTTACATGATTTTGAATTGATAGTAACAAGTGAGACGTTGGATTTTGAAACCCTATTTGATTGTATCTGGCTATATGACATTTGATCGCAGATTTTGAATCCGGTCAGGGTGTTAGGCCTGAATCCGATTTTGATAAACAGTAATCATTGGTGAGTGTTCCATGCATGTTGTGCTGCCAATGACTATGTGGAATGTTGTGAATATTTGCT
The DNA here is from genome assembly GCA_023065735.1 of Coffea humblotiana. Lineage (NCBI taxonomy): Eukaryota > Viridiplantae > Streptophyta > Magnoliopsida > Gentianales > Rubiaceae > Coffea > Coffea humblotiana. The sequence goes on from CM041216.1 coordinate 20,161,505, forward strand.
TGATGTTAAACACTTTTCAATGATTGTTAAATGGATTTTGAATGGGTGAGTATGCACTTTATCACACTCGACCTAAGTGAATGTGAATTTTAAATCATTAAATGATTGAATATTACTTGTGCATGAATGCAAGCCTTTGGCTAAACTGGGCTCTTGCCCTTCGTTGCTAGTTGACTCGAGCCAGAAGAGGACTCGGTCGGGTTGGCTGATGACCCTGGAACAGTGTAAGGTATATTCGAGTATGACCACGAACTTGGGTGGAGTACTGGCTAGTGAATGCAATGCAATGATTGAAATAAATGATTGAATGAATGAATGAAATGAATACTGAAGGAGTTTTCACTTTTAAATGCTTTCAAATGTCGGAGGCATAAAAGAAATGGACGACAACTGAATGACTGAATGAATGACTCCAAGTGAACACTTATCCTTCCAATGATTGAATATTGTTTCTTGAATGACGGCTTATTACTGTGCAATATGTGTAAATTGTTAAATATAATACTTTCATGTTTTATCTACCTAAATGCTTGTTTGGGAACCTTACTGGATTTTTAGTTCATTCCATTAGTTTGTTTTCTGTAGACACCAAAATTTTAATTTTATTTTATTTTATTTTTAATTCACAAAATGATAGTTAGCTATTCTTATTGAATTAGTTTCATCATTTTTTAAAACATTTAGCATTAAATTGCCGAAAAAAAAAGAAAATTCTCCCAAAATTTTATTTTTAATCTTTTAAACTCAATTTCATCAAAATAAAAGGAAAATTTGCAAGATAAATCTCAAAAAGGAATATAACATTTTAATATAACATTTTCGTTTACTCTAAATCTTAGCCTTGAAAAATAAAAAAGGAAAAAAAATAGGTGGAATGCATGCAAGATAACTAAGTGGATTAAGTGAGCTTTAACCATGTGTTTTTGTCTCTTTGCACACCACAACATGCAAGAGACTAGGTGACAAGGACAGGTGTGGAGTGTGGAAAAACCTGGAACAAAGAGGAAAAATCTGGGAGAAGGGAGCTTGGGGCAAGAGGGCAAGAGGAAAAGAAAAAAATGGAGAGAAGAGAGAAGAGATTGAGAGAGGGTGACGGCTGAAGAACAAAGGAGGAAACAAGAGGAGGAGAGGAGAGAATCTGGGAGAGCAAGAAAGGGAGAGAGAGAGGCTGCGGGGAGATAGAAAGGAAAAACCAGAGAAACTGGGAAGAAAAAAAAAAGAGGAAGAGGGTTTTGGTACGAAGCAAGAGAGGAGAGGAAAAAAGGAAAAGAGAAGAGAAAGAAAGGAAGGGGGAAATCTAGAGAAGAATCTAGGGGAGAACTGTGACAGCCCCACCTCTCCCTAGGGCGAACCCTAGGGTATCAGCGGACTGCCTGCCCAGCTCTCGCCAGGACTCGGTCGATCAAAGAACTAGTAACTCAATATACTTAATGGAAAAACTTTAAATCAAAGAGTACAAACCCTAATAGCAAGTAATCGTTCAACCAACTGTCCAAACTTAAGAAGTCAAACTAAAAGTCACACTTACCACTTTGTACTATAATTACTTAATACAGGTCAAACTTAAGTATTGAAACTTACACAAGTCGAAAATAAAGTCATTACAACAAAAGGATTACAAGTTTAATCAAAAGGAAGCTAGTAAGGCCCTTGATCCTAAGTCCGTCCCCGATCTGTTAAGGAAAACAAAGGGAGTGGGGTGAGCTAACGCCCAGTGAGGTTCCAAGTAAAGCAAGTAAGCACATAGCCAAATAAGAGTATAAAATAATCAAGTAAACATCGAATAATACAATAACAATTTAATCACAGTGCAATTCAAGGATACGGGTGGCTTCCAAAAGCCAAACTCCCTTCAGCTTGATCATACCAGGGTCCGTTGACTCTCCGTCAACGTTTGCATTCATAGAATATACAGTCCGTAGAACACCACTTTCTCCAATCTCCGTCCACCGATCAACCCCCTACCGGGCCCGCACTCCATAAACAGTAGTTAGGTAATACTCGAGTATACCGGTTTCCAGTGATCAGTAAACAGTCCCCAAGTTTATCGGCCGTCTCGACCAAACCCTTGCTGGCTCGATCCAACCGACTCACCTATGAGGTTGGGTACCCAAACAGTAGCAGTAGTTGATGGGGTATCACCCAAGCAACTCAAGTACCAAACAGTAGCAGTAGTTGATGGGTATCACCCAAGCAACTCAAGTACCAAACAGTAGCAGTAGTTGATGGGTATCACCCAAGCAACTCAAGTGCAGTCACACATATAGAGAATTCATAACTCATAATTGCAGTATACAGAGCCACAGTGGAAAATGAGGGAGGTCGAGTGCGATAAAGTACACGCTCGCCTCCATTTTTATTAAAACATGGTTTGGCTCAAACAGTAGTAATTCAAGTATTCAGTTATTTCATATAAGCAGGTAGCAGGTAGTGGAACACTCACCTGTCAAGCAAGGTAGCAGTCAAGCGTCAAGTTGTGCAGTTACGTTCACCGCCGTTTCCCCCTCCTAGGGTAAACGTGTGAAAAGGTTAACGACTAGGTTTAATTTCAAGCAATAATGAGCTCATCAAGTGACCAAGTGAGTGATTAACTCTACTCAATTCACCACAAAATTTAGCCCAAAATGCAGTAAAAGTTCATGAGTAAACAAGTTTAACAAGTACAAGAAAGTTGGCCAAGAGAAAAGTTTTATTCAAGTTTGCATAGGTTCTTCGCGGGTAAACAGTCGCGCCCGTGCAGTCCCGGTAAAAACGATCATAACTCTCTGTAGAAAGGTCGTAATTAGGTACCGTCAACGGCCTTGAAAACTAGACTCGAAGGGCTTTCCAACGGTACCTTGTACACTTTCTAGTTCGTCTCCTAGAAGAAACAGTAGCTCAGGAAATTTGGCTGATTTTCCAACCCTGGATCAGTTTCAAACCCTACCAAATGCAAACTAATTCCTCATGCTATCTTCATTCGTTTTGGTTCAAATTCACCCAAATCAGTCCTCTAATATTCATATAAAGGATGTTAAGTCATTTGGTATCATTGGAGTTCAAAATTTAACACATAAACATGATTAAAGAGCACCAAAAATACGCCAATCACCATGAAACCCTAAACCAGTCCACTAGTAACCAAAATTACCACTTTTCTTGATCCAATTTCACTCCAATTCATCCATGAGCTTAGCCAACCTCTAGCCAAGTTGTTTAGGCATGATTCATGTGTAAATAAACCACAAAATCAAGGTAGAACCCTTTCATCATAAGCCGGTCAGCCATGGAGAAGGAAAACCGTCCACAATTTCCATTATGTCACTAACCTTCATCTTCTAATGATTTGCACTTAAACCACATATCAAGTATAGATCTAGCTCAAAAGAGGTTTAAAACATGTAAATACTTCATAAGCAACCATGAACAATAGGCAAACATTTCATCAAACACTTGGTGGACATACATTTCATCAAACACTTGGTAGGCATACCAACGGCAGATTTGACATCCCATAGTATTTTAGTCATAACTGGAGTTATGTTTATTGGATTAGGGCAAACCTTATACCATTTCGAAGATAAGACAGAGCTCTACAATTATTATGAAGACACCTCAACCCAGTTCTCAACCTAACTTAGTCACATTTACCCAAACAGTCTCAGATGTTTCCAGTTCGCAGCTCACTGTGAACTTCGACTAGCAGTACTGATTTATTCAATCATATCTCAACTCACACAGCTCCGATTCAGGTGATTCCAAAGCCATTTGAAAGCTAAGATTCAAGGCTACAATTGTTAAGAAGGCATCAAAAGCTAAATCAGTTGTCTTCCTGGTCAAAATGACCAATTACAGAGGCAAAAGATCAGTTCGGACAGAAACAGGACATCGGGGGCATTTTGGTCATTTCACAAGTTATCTTGCTCCGATTGAGCTGAAAATTTGCAGGCATATTCTACACCCAATTATCTACAACTTTCATGTTTTGTGCAAAAGCTCGTTTGGCCATTATCATGGTCGAACATCCAGTTAAAGTAAGTACAAAAACTGGAATCAAGCTGGAAAAATTTTTCAGCTTACTTAACTATGACAAAGTGATGATAAATCTTCAATTTCTTCAAGTTTACAACCATCATAATCCATCAACCACATCATTTAAAGAACACTTACCTCTCTTGTAGGAAGTTTGAACCACCAAATCAACCCACCAAATGAAGCCTTGAAGCTTGAATCTAGTACCAAGATTAGAAGGAAAACTTCCACTAAGATGCAATCTTTCTCTTGGATTTGTTTTGCTCTAAGTTGCTAGTGTTTGAAAGCTGAAATTTTTGGAGCTCTCTCTCTTCTTTTCCTTGTCCAGAATTTCGGCCATAAGAGGGTTTATAAGAGGGCCAAAGTGTTTTAAAAAGTTAGCTAACCCTTGGTCAAACAAAAGCTTGGTTAGGGTTTTGCCACATGGCTCAATTCTTGTCCATAATCTCTCTTAATCTTTTGACTAATGCTAATTCAACTCTTCCAAGTGTACCAATACTTAATTAACAACCCTAACCTATCTTTTAAAGTCCTCAATCCAAATCAAAGCCACTTGGAAACAAATAATTGGTGGATTATTGAAAATCAACTCAAGTAAATGTTTTTCTTCAAGTAAAAAGGAATGAAATGGAATGTATGAAAAATGTTGCAATACATGGGAAATGTCATGCAAGGGTATATAGTAAGTGGTCTAGATCTTAGAATAAAGTATGTATTTAGGAAAAATTAGGGTTTCAAGTGAGGGTTCTCACAAGAACAAAGAGCTTGGGACAAGAAAAAGAAAGAAAAAAGAGAGGGGTGATCGAGTAAGAGGAAAATAAGAAAGTTGCAGCAAATTTTTTCGTCACCAGGCTAACGAATCAGCCCTCTTTTTTGCTCATTTCTGGTCTCAATAGTGCTTATTTTGCGGAGATTTTTCTTTCTACACCTTCTCTGGATATCTGAGAACAACTTTCATTCAGCAATCATCGAGTGAAAACACCTCCAAAGCAACTAAATTGGGGCTCAAAATAGCAACTTCATCATTGCTGAAATTTTTTGCAACGAAGTTCTTGGCTTCGTTCTTGGAATCAGCGCACATTTCCGGGAATATCTCACGTTCAATTAACCACGTGAGTGTTCTTAGGTAAAAATGACTCTTGTCTTTATGGATTTAACATATTTTTATGAATGATAAATCTATCGGATGCGAACTTTTGAATGTTTGCTGCTGGTTTGAACTTTTGCTGGTTCCATAACTTTGCCATGTTGTTTGTTTGATAATTTCTGATTCGGTAGGAGTCCATGGGACAAGACTTATTAAGAAAATGGGTTTGGGGTTTTACTTGATGAATCCATGAGTTTTTGCTTGAGTTCATGGCTGATTTTCATAACAAGCAAACCCAGAAGATTGCAGAAGATTTGCATGTTCGAATGTTGAATTCCTGTGATCTTGTTGCTTAAAATCAATGCTTTATTGTTGGATTAGACTGTAGTTATGTTTAACGAAGAGAAACCTGTACTGTAAACTTCGAAACTAGTGGAAAGTTTTTTGAATAAACCTAGAATTTGCAAGCTTTTCCTCATTCTAGATTTTCCTTTCTCTTGCATGCATAATATGGTATCTTGATGATAAGCTTATGGCACTTAATAAGAACTTGGGGTTGGATCCTTATCGTTGTTAAAAAATTTTCTGCTGCATGAGGTTGCTGAGGTTTCAAAGCATCAGAAGTTGCAAAAACTCTTCTTCAATACATGCATGGGAAAATTATAAAAAATTGCATTCTGACCCCTGAATTTTTGTTTAATTCTACTATGGCCCGAAATTTGGGAAAATAGAATCAATCTTGTCCCTTAAAATGTTAATTTTCTTTGGTATGCTTTAATATGATTCTTTGGACAAATTATTTATGAATTTTAGGATAACATTTGAGGTTTAATAACTTTGATAGATTTATTATTTTGATTGGGTTTTAGCAAAAGGATTAAAGATTTAGATAATTTTTTGTTTGGGTTTGACAAGTGGGTTTTGGGTTATTTTGTAGATTTTAGGATTGGGTTGGGTAGGCTTTATTTAGAGACCTTAATTTTATTTTTTTTAATTTTGACCCCTAAAAGTTTGCAAAAATAATAATTTGACCCCTAAAATTTTTGTCAATGTTTGCAATTAAATCCTTGCTTGTTTGATTTCTCAAATAGAAGTTGCTTTTATTTTTTAAAATTAATTATATTCCATTTGAATGTCTTAATTGATAGATTTCATGTTTATTTCCATTTCCTTGTGATTTATTTGTTAATTAAAGTGGTGCATTGATTATTTTTGTTAATTTTGGAGCTAAATAGGGCAAATCCGCACCCCAATTATCTACTACTTTAAGAGAGGTATTTTCTTGTGTTATTTTAAATCCTATTATGTGCCCTTATGTGTTTTGTGTGTGTAATTGCATGTTTTTGAGTGATTTTTTTTAATTATTCGTTTTATTTGTTTTAAGTTTTATACATTTAAATTTAATTTTGATGATTATTTGAGAGGCATTTAAATGCCAAATTGTAATAGTTAGGGGTGCAAGACATGTATTTAGATAGATTATGTAATAGATAGGTTTTAATTTTGTCCAAAAATGTATTTAATTAGATAAATTTAATAGTTAGGGTATTATTTTAAAATTCCCCCCTTAGATTGTAGTTAGGACCCCAAATGTAATAGTTATGTTTCTATTTGCTTTTATTTACTTATATGTTTGCATGCTTGTGTGTTTACATGTTTACTCGTTTTCTTAGGGTCGTTGAATCTAGATATCATGCTTATGTGCTATGTGCCCTTTGTGATTTATGTATTTACTTATTTTTATTATGTTTTATATGATTTATTTGATTATAATAAATGCATGACATCACCACGCTAGTCCAACGCTAGTCGTGACCCTTTTCTCTGATTTTCTCACTAATCCAACACTAGTGAGAACTTATAGACATGGACTAGTCAAATGCTAGACCTTTAGGAACCGTTTACGCGTTAGGTCATGTTTGTGTAAAAATCACTACATTTCATGCATATTTTGTACTTTTTAGAATCTTTACCATGTTACATGATATTTTCCCTATATGTATATCCCTTATCCCAATGTGCGAAACATAATATTTAGATTTGCATCCAATTTAAGAAACTTAGAAATATGTTAGATCATTTATTTGATTAGATTAGGAGAGAACCCTTTAAATATGGAAATGGACGAGTATAATTTCTTAGTCTTAGCACACTCGTATCTCCTCTAATAAAAGAGAAAATTGAGTCACGAATTTTAGTCCCCCGTACCCATTATGATGCATTCCGTTAGGTCATGTATATTTGTATATTATTATTTTCTTTTCATTTCTTCGAGTATTATCTTTGCATATTTGTGACCTCTTCAAAGAGTCATTCTTTGCGTATATCTCTATTTGCTTTTATTTGCTTATATGTTTGCATGCTTGTGTGTTTACATGTTTACTCGTTTTCTTAGAGTCGTTGAATCTAGATATCATGCTTATGTGCTATGTGCTCTTTGTGATTTATGTGTTTACTTACTTTTATTATGTTTTATATGATTTATTTGATTATAATAAATGTATGACATCACCACACTAGTCCAACGCTAGTCGTGGCCCTTTTCTCCGATTTCTCACTAGTCCAACGTTAGTGAGAACTTATAAACATGGGTTAGTCCAACGCTAGACCTTTAGGGAGTGTTCACGTGTTAGGTCATGTTTGTGTGACAATCACTACATTTCATGCATATTTTCTACTTTTCCAAATCTTTACCATGTTGCATGATATTTCCCCTATATGTATATCCCTTATCCCTATGTGCGAAATATAACATTTAGATTTGCATCCCATTTAAGAAACTTAGAAATAAGTTAGATCATTTGCTTGATTAAATTAGGAGAGAACCCTTTAAATATGGAAAATGGATGAGTATGGCTTCTTAGTTTTAACACGCTCGTATCTCCTCTATAAAAAGGAAAATTGAGTCACGAATTTTAGTCCCCCGTACCCATTATAATGCATTCCGTTAGATCAAGTATATTTGTATATTATTATTTTCTTTTCTTTTCTTTGATTCTCATCTTTGCATATTCATGACCTCTTCAAAGAGTCATTCTTGGACGTCGCAATTAATGTGATTGACACCAATTAAACTTCGTAGAGATATTCCGACCCCCCGATATCCTCATAAATTTAGATTTTGCATCCATATAGTAACATCCAAATGTGATAAATTTTATAGGTTAAATTAAGAAAATTTTCGACTAAATCACGCAACTAACTTTGGTTAGGTTGAAAGGGTGCCTTAGATTTTATCTTTACCTTCCCTTTCTTCAACCGTAACTTTCGAGCCATTTTCTCTTTTTTTTTGAAGACTTTCAGTCGTTTAAAAAGAGTTTTCTCTACTTTTTGTTTAAAAATTCATTTTTAGGTGACTTCGTATACCTAAAATCGATACCAAATGGCGGCTCCTGTTTTTGTAAAAAACCCTTTTTAGACTTTTATTTTGAGCCAAAATCGTCGCACTTTTTTTAAATCCCATTTTAGGCCCTTTTGCTTTATTTACTCTCTAAAAATCAAAAACTCATTTTCACTTAAAATTAATCAAAAATTCATTTTTATAACCCGTAATTTTATTTTTTCAAAAAAATGGGGCACGACAGCTGGCGACTCCACTGGGGATGTTTAGAGAGTCCGATCACTTGATTTAGTTGATTCTTTTTTTTTCTATCCTTTTTACATATCACATTAGGATGTTTTAGATTGCATTTTTTTTTCCTTTTTTGGGTTTCTTGTATTTCACATGCACAATCGTCCCCCGATATCCGTGTATAAGATGAACAATTTGTTTATTTACTTTCATATATTGCGTTTTGCATCTTTGGGGAGGATAACCACCCTAGAACCTTCACCCACATTTGATGGTATTTAATCCCTCCTTTCAAAATAAGCACTTCATACGTGCATACATTTTACTTTATAACCCCTCATTTCTTTTTACTTTTAGTGGTTGTCACACCACTCCACCCTATTAGGATTAGGATCGATCCACTTGGACATGTGGCCATGGCACGGCGTGCACGTAGCAATGTCCAAGAGATCACTCGAACCACAGACTAAAGGCCTTGGGATTGATGACCCTTCGCCTCTTGGTCTGACGGTTTGGGAGCCTGAAACCTTATTGAGTCCAAATGCATTAGCGAGTCTAATCTCATGCATCCATATTAGAAATCGCCTAGGACAGAGTCAACCTTACCCGAATAGGAACACTAGACACGAGGGGAGGGATTACACCCTTCTTTCTTTAATTTCCTTCTATTTTTCATTGGTTCCAATGTGTTATGTGTCATATATCAATTAAACTAACCTTTCTTTATTTTATTGCATTCATAAGCCTTAGAAATAAGAGTTCTGGCATGATACTCTTTTAGAACCTACCCTCTTAGATGGGTTATTACACGTTTAAATTCCGATATATTGCATTCATAGGTTAATATTTGCACATCATTCTAGATCCACCCTGACATACGAAGGGTCCCTTAGGTTATGTTTTCATTTCAAATGGTATATTTAATTTTTTTGATAAATTGGCATTATGCATAAACTTTAGAGGGAATACCATTTAGAGAATCCCATGTTAAGAATAAGCCAACCCTATATTCCCTTGGGTATTTAACTCTATTTTGGAATTTTCACGTTTAAATTCCAATTTAAACCAGAAAAGTGGGACCTGCAGGTAAGGTACTTGACACCAATTTCTTGTCTTTAGATAAAACGCCCTCAACGAATCCAGCAAATGTTAGTAGCATCGATTGAGGTATAGAGATGGTCCGCATTGCTTTCACCTAATGAAATTAACCAAGTAGCCTCTCACTTAGGACCAATCAGAGATTTCAAGGATATCAAATCTGACGGCTACTTGGTAGAAGTTTTGATACATTTGTGGGACCCTATTTGCTCCGCATTTAGACTAGGCAAGAAGGAAATAATCGTGACAATTGAGGAGGTTTCTAACCTTCTTAATTTAGTGATTCATGGTACTGCTGTAATATTTCTATTTGTGTCTAGCAAGGCCAAGTTCTGCCATTTTATTGGGTTAAAGGAATGCCTAATACAAGGGTTTGATCAAGGCATAGATATGAAATTTCTATTCAACCAATTTGCATTGAGAGATGGGTTCGAGAGACACTTAGGAGATTTTTCATTTATGTCCGAGGCAATATGAGAACGTAAAAGACTGTGGGTGTATGAATTGGTTATAGCCGAAACTTACCTTTTCCGAGGAAAGACAAGAAGATAACTTTTAAACTCACCAAAGTCATGTTTGATTTGTTCCTAGGGATAAAAGATAGGCAATACTCTATTGTTCCGACTATCTTAGCCGATATCTTTGTAGTTTGCACTACTTGTCAAAGGAGTGGAAAATTCTTTCATGGATCAAATTTAGTTCTGCACATGTGGGCCATGGAGTACTGTTATGAGACGATCACCTATTCCTGATAGCCTGCCAATGTCTAGGTATAATTGGATAGTCCATGCATCACAAGAGGATTAATGGAAATGGTTTGTCGAATAATACATCTGAGTATGTGAATTTTTTAAAAGACTTGCCTGATCAGAATGTTAGATGGGTTTTAGTTTGGACTAATTGTGTTAAACCCGTACTTCGCACCAAAACATCAGAGTTCATTCCATTGCTAGGCACCCAGGGTATCATGGCTTATACTCCGAAGAGGTTTCTCCGACAGTTGGGCCGTATTCAATAATTGCCTTATAAATTTGATTTAACTGAATTCACCATTATTTTTGACAAAGGGATGTATCCAAGTGAAATTTCGATAAAAATTCCTATCATTGAGGCCTAGGGGACGTTATCCGACGACGAGCACGTTAAATATATTCCGAAACTCAAGCAAAGAGGTTTAATAACTCCGCAGTATGAGGATTGACTTAAGGGTTTTGGTACGCAAGAATTGGCAAGACAAACCATCTGAGGAGTTCAAGAAATTGATGGCCATTATTGAGGCCAAAAACAGAGAAAATTTACAGCTAAAAGAGTCCGTCAAACCTAGCAAGGAGATGGTAGAGAAACATAAGGAGACATGTGAAAAGATACAAGAGAAATACCAAGAATTGAAAAGAAAATGTGGGGAACTATACGATCAAGTGGAACACATGAGGGAATCCCTATACCAGAGAATTCAAAGATGCTGTAATAGATAGGTTGAAAAGGTTTAATGACTTTGTACGAGAACGTCTCCGAGGAATGATGTAAATAATGTTTATAAAAATGAAAATTTAAAAATTTGAAATGAATTTTCTTTTGAGCAAAATGGTGGTCAAAAGCAGGTTTGATAAATAGGTCCCACTTCGAAGGTGTTATATCATGTTAGGCCTACTCTCGACACAAAATGGGCTCCCTAATAGGACATGCATCCGAATTATTTTAATTTTTACTAACTCGCATCTTTTTCTTTTTCTTTCTTTTGTTAGCAATTAATCTAGAAGGGAATCTAAATAGGATTTTCCTAAATTTTCAGATAATTGCAAATATAGTTACACGAAAACATCCCATCATTACACTATCGCATAGGCGAGGTTTGAGAAATAGTGTAAACATGAGTACACATTCTGAATCATCTGATAGGTCTACAACAACACCATTAGCCGACCTTGCAAATCTGGGAGCTCAATTGAGTGAAGTGTTAAACAAATTCAATGAGTTAAGCATGGAGATGACCACACAACGACGCGTGATTGATCAGTTGGTTGCTGGTAGCTGCAGCGGTGTCCAGCATGATCCCCTACCTGCTAGTCAAACTGAACCGCAACCACTACCCCTACCCTATAGTCAAACCTTTTTTGCTCCACATGTCATAAATCCACCTGATGAAGTTTTCACCTATTCCACTCATGGCCTACCACATGCCTATGCATCAAATATCCAAACTAATTCTCCTCATACTCAAATTCCTTCAAATTATCCACCTGTTAGTCTGAACATGCCACTTGAATCTCAAGAACCATATTATTATACCACTACAGAATCATTCACGCTAGACACTGTTGTACAAGGAAAAGTTGAAATAGGAGAATCCTTCGTGCCAATTGACAAGAATCTGTTAAAAAGGTTGGATCGGTTTGACGAGTTTCATGAGGAAGAGCCAAGGTTTGAGCAAACAAGGAAGTTTAGACTATAATGAATTGTGCCTATTTCCTGATATGCAACTGCCTGTGGGTTTTAAAACACCCCAAATTTAGCAAGTATGAACGGAACGGGTAATTCCAAGGCACATTTCCGAATATTTGCAAATAAATTAGGGAAAGCCAATAGATGACAAGAATTTTGCCAGTTCGATTATTTCCCAAAAGTTTAGAAGGTGATGCACTGGATTGGTACTCCAATTTGAAGCCTGATGAGGATGAGGACATGGTTGGATTTGTCAACCGCTTTTTGTAAGATAATATGAGTATAATTGTGAGTTTTTCTCCGACGAGGACCACACTTGAGTGGACTAAGCGAAAGTCATCTGAGAATCACAAGACATATGCCAAGCGATAAAGGAAATTGGCTGTCAAGGTGGAACTTCTTATGAATGACGAAGAAATTGTTCGTACGTTTATCAAAACTCATGACCCGTCATATTTTGAGAAAATTTTTTCGCATGATTGGATGTTCATGTTACAGAAATTATTAACAAATTGGAGGAGAAATTGTTAATGTGTCAGCTCTGAATCGCAATTAAAAGCTTTGCAAAATCAAAGCAGTAGTAGCAAGAAACCTCAGTTTAAAAAGAAAGAGGGGGAAACTGCATTTGTTTGGGGACCAAGACTTTTTGTTCCCGCCTGAGATACCAACAATATCGCCACCTATCCATCTCGTTACCTATACTATCCATGCCCTCATCTATTTATCATACTTCTATTAACCATTCTCGACCCTGACCAAATTAATCCAAACACACCCACAACACCATTTCATATTTCTCCATCTAACTTTCAAATTAGACCTCACTCTCCTTATTAATCCAAGACCTGTTTCACCAGCCAACCAGAACTACAACTATTAACAAACCAATAACACCCAAATCCAACTTCCATTTAGAACTTTCACCAATTCATGTTAGCCCATTGATCAGTTATATAAACAGTTCAAAAGTCGCAGAAAAAATCGGTACGATACCTCCTAAAGTCTATCTAGAGGATTTTCCTTTGGTTATGATTGCCAATCTTTTTGTGCTAATCATTTTGGAGCTCTTGGACATTCTCTGCCAATTAGTAGGCATTTAAACATAAAATTCAAGGCATGATTGAGACCGGAGATATAGTTTTTAAGAAAGGAGAGATGACCCAAGAACCGAGTGTTAGCAAGAACCCTCTTCCTGCGCACAAGGATGCTGCTGCACACAAGGATATTGTTGGAGTTATTACTATTGATGAGGAAATCAAGGAACCTACTCAATACATTGTAGATGAAATTGGAAAAATAGGGGTTATTAGAGAACCATTCATATTGGAAGAAGAAAATTCCGAGGTCAAGAAAAATGCTGATCCTTTTATTTTAAATGTGATACCTTTTGAATGTCAGCTTTCAGAACTTGTGGTACTCGAATTGTTTGAACAAGCATCTGTTCTTAACCGATAAGAAGTTCCATGGAATTAAAGTGAGTCTATTTTATTGATTGGAGGAGAAGAAATGCCGAAGAAGGAGGTGGCCGCCGTCACCAGATCTGGAAGGATTATAGTTGAACCTGTAGTTAACGAGCCATCAAAAGCAAAGAAAAATACCGTGCCAACAAGACCAGTTGTGATTGAAGAAGAGACATTCAATTTCCTTAGGATGTTAAAGAAAAGTAAGTATAAAGTGATCGAACAATTGGATAAAATACCCACTCAAATTTCTATGTTAAATCTGACTTAATTTCAAAATTTCATAAAGAAACTCTACTCAAGGTGTTAACTGAGTTTCAAGTGTTTAAGAATATTTCGGTTGATAAATTCACTCATGTAGTCGAGCATGTTTTGGCTACAAATCAGATTTTTTTTTTGATGAGGATTTAACTTTTGAGAAAATTGGACATAACAGGGCATTGTATGTCTCAGTCCGTTGTAATGAAAAGTTATTGTCGAGAGTTTTAATAGACAACGGATCTGCTTTGAATATCTGCCCATAGAATATTTTGGTTAAATTGGGATTTCAAGAAACTAAACTTCAGCCGTGTGCAACTGTGATGAGGGGATTTAATGACGCAAAATGAGAATCAATGGGAGAAGTGAATTTAGTACTGAAAATAGGACCTACCCAATTTTAAGTTATGTGCCAAATCATGAATTTCTCAAGTGTTTATAATATTCTGTTTGGACGATCTTAGATTCACGCTTATACAATCTTCGCTCTATCAAATATTGAGATTTGTAGTGAATGACCAATTAATCACAGTGTTTGCAGAGGATGATTGTACTATGATCGTCAATTCCGAACCAAATGAGGAAGATGGTAAAAAATCTCTGATTTCTTCTCACCATGTAGCTGATATCGTTTTAATAGGTTGGGTATCTAAAGACAAGTTAGTAGTAGGAATGAATGTACCAGAAACCAACATTATGATGACTAAAGAAATGATTTGAGAAGAATACCAGAAGGATACCAGATAAGCAAGAGTCTCGAGTATAACTTGTAGGGAATTCTAGAACCAATAGAGTCTCAAGAAAAGAAGAACACTTTTGGATTAGGGTTTCAACCTACTTTTAGGAACAAGAAAGAAATATTGGATCACAAGAGAGCGGAAAAGAAAGGAAAGCAAATTATCAGGAGTATCCCACCATTGCACTACACTTTTCCCCATCTATCGGAGGTAATCGGATCTGAATTGGACCCGATCAATGAAGTGGATATCAGTTTGTCTAACCTGCTCATGGGGGTTACTTATCAGGGTGAGCCATCAGAGAATCCAGAATTTCAAGAGATCTCCAGGGAAACAATGAAGAATTAGACCAGTGATTTTCTTCCCTTCCGAAGGGAATTTCAGTAAATTTAAGGGATTGCCTTTGGTTGAAAACTATGAAAGAAATCATTCGCATTGTTCATATTTTGCCTTTCAGTTTTGTAAATAGTTTTGAATCAAATGTCTTTTCAATACAAGTCTTATGTTAAATAACGTATTATGACATTTTGTCATTTATTTGAAATTCAATGAAATGCACAGTATTCATTTTTCAAATTGTTTTACTTATGCATTGTTGTATCTATCTCATTCTTTTTCAGGTGGCAAAAAATAAAACACATTGACCCTTTGGATATCACTATTTCGAAATTTGATGACCGCAATCTCGGTATCTCTCACAAATTCAAAATTATGAAATCAATAATTCAAAACGAGAGCGATAATGAGAAAGAATATGAGTTTTTGTTAAAGAATATTGAACAATATGAAGAGAAATCCAAACCGAACTTAGAAGAAATAGAAATCATTAATATTGGCACTGAAATCGACGTCAATGAGATAAAAATTAGCATGCATTTGAATAAAAAGTAAAAAAAAGAGATTATTGAATTCTTGACCATGTTTCAAGATCTGTTTGTTTGGTGCTATGATAACATGACGGGCATTTCAACAGATATAGTGGTTCACAAATTGTCAACAGATCCAAAATTTTCATCGGTGAAATAGAAGTCTCGCAAATTTAAACCGGATATAAGTCTCAAAATCAAGGAGTAAATTGAGAAGCAACTCAACCCAGAATTATCATGGTATCTCATTATTCTATTTGACTTTCAAATCCAGTCCCTGTCCCGAAGAAAAGTGGAAAGATGAGGGTATATGTTGACTACAGAGATTTGAATAAGCTTAGTTCGAAGGATGATTTTCCCTTGCCATACATACATATCCTTTTGGACAATACCGCTGGACATGAGATCGAATCTTTTGACGATTGTTTCGCCAGATACCATCAAATTCTAATGGCAGAAGAGGATAGAGAGAAAACTACTTTTATTACTCTATGGGGAATATTTTGCTACCGAGTAATGTCATTCGAATTGAAAAATGGTGGAGCTACTTATCAAAGGACCATGACCACCTTATTCCACGATATGATTCATAAGGAGATAGAAGTTTATGTGGATGACATCATAATCAAATCCAAGAAAGTGGAGGATCATTTGGTTGATTTGAAAAAGTTATTTGAAAGATTGAGAAGATATAATTTGAAATTAAACCCTATAAAGTGCGTTTTCGGGGCTCCTGCAGGCAAATTATTAGGATTCATTGTCAATAAAAAAAAGGCATAGAAATAGATCTGACAAAGATTAAAACAATTCGTGAAATGTTAGTACCGAAAACACAAAAGGATATGAAGAGTTTTTTGAAAAAAATTAATTTCATTGGCAGGTTCATTGTTCAATTGACTTTTACATGTGAGTCTTTGTTTAAATTATTGAAGAAGAATGTGTAATTTTATTGGAGTGAAGAATGCCAACAACCTTTTGATAAGATCAAGAATTACTTGTTGCACCCTCCGATATTAGTGCCACCCAAGTCGGTTGACCTTTGATTATGTTCATATGCCTGTGCTCGATGAGACTGTGGATGTGTTTTGGAGTAGCATGATGATTTTTGAAAAAAGAGAGCAAGCAATTTATTATCTTAACAAGAAGTTCACCACCTTACGAGGACAAAATACTCATTTCTTTGAAAGGAAATTGTTGATGCATTGGTCTGGGCAGCTCAAGAGATTGAGCATTATTTATTTAATCACACCACCTATCTTATCTCTCATTCAAATCTTTAAAGTACCTATTGGAAGAGAAACCAATGTCGACAGCACGTACCATGACTAAATGACACAAATGATCCTTTCTGAATTCGATATCATCCTTCACCACGCAAAAGGCAATCAGGAGCAGGTTATAGCCAGATCATTTGGGTGAAAATCCAAGGGAAGATGATTATCAACCGCTTCACATTATTTTTCGGATGAGGAGGTCCTATTGTTGGTACAGGTGAAGATATGAATGAGCATTACCCTGAGTGGAGACTATTTATTGATGGTGTTTCAAATTATTTCAGAGTTGGGATAGGAGCTGTTCTAGTGTTGCCTGAAGGAAATCATATCTCGGTTCCACTAAATTGCGATTTTTCTACACTAACAATATGGTTGAATATGAAACTTGCATTTTTGGATTAAAAATGGCGTTAGAGATGGAGATCAAGGATTTAATAATGTTCAGTGATTCCGATTTGTTTGTGCATCAAACGCTCAAAGAATGGATAACTCGAGATTCAAAATTTTGCCATATCATTGCAATTTATTGGATTTGGCAAAACAAAATTTCAGAAGATTGGAATTCAGGCCATATTCCATGCGCTCGAAATGTTTGTTTCGCTGATGTTTTTGGCCACTCTATTTTCAATTATTCAACATCAAATGAATTGATTATTGAATCTATCCAAATTTAATTACAAAAAAAAGCCTGCACATTGTCTAGTTATGAAAAAATCTTTTGATGGTTGTTCCCTGGTACAGCAATATCAAG
Source organism: Coffea humblotiana (assembly GCA_023065735.1). Lineage (NCBI taxonomy): Eukaryota > Viridiplantae > Streptophyta > Magnoliopsida > Gentianales > Rubiaceae > Coffea > Coffea humblotiana. Next base: position 20,179,060 of record CM041216.1, read on the forward strand.
AAATTTCTCAAAATTGGCGTCTATCCTCCGGGTGTTGATACGATTGCTAAAATCTTCTTGGGTAAATTATCATCGAAGTTTTCCTTAAATGAAAATGTGGTATACAAAAGGACGTCAGATTTTGACCTTCTAAGATGCGTTGATGAAGATGAAGTAATTATTTAATGAAATAAGTGCACAGTGGTGTATGTGGATCACATATGAATGGCCATTTATTGACAAAGAAGATTATGAGGACAGAATATTTTTCGCTTATTATGGAGTATGATTGTGTAGATTTTGTTAGAAAGTGCATTAAATGTCAATTGCATGGAAATGTTATGCACACTCCCCCCACAGAATTACACAGTATAAGCTTCCTGACCATGTTCAATGTGGGGTATGGATGTAATTGGAACCATTGACCCTCCTACTTCAAAGGGGCATCGATTTATTTTGATGACAATTGAATATTTTACTAAATATGGGTCGAAACTGAGTCTTACAAGCATGTAACTAAGAAGGCGATGCCTGATTTTCTAAGAAAATACATCATTTGTCGTTTTGACGTACTAGAGACATTAATCACCGACAATACAAAAAATCTCAACAATGACATGGTAGATGGGTTATGCGAACAGTTCAAAATCAAGTATTGAAATTCTACTATTTATAGACCACAAATGAATGGAACCGAGAGACAGGAAATAAGAAACTTGAAAAAAATAATCTGTAAATGAACGAAAAACATCATGATTGGCACGAAAAGTTCCCTATGCATTAATGGCATATAGAACTTCTATTCAAATTTCTACTCTGGACAACGAACGCCTTACAATCTCATGTACGGAATGGAAGCAGTTTTTGCCAGTTGAGGTTGAAATTCCTTCATTGCGCATACTAATGGAGACTAAACTGAATGAAACTGATTGGATTAAACAACGTCATGAGCAGTTGTTTTTGATTGATGAGAAAAGGTTAAATGGCTTTTGTCACAGTCAGTGCTATTAAAAGAGAATAGCCCGTACTTACAACAAGAAGGTCAAATCGCTATTATTTAAAGAGTGATATAAATTGTTGAAACGAATTTTACCAGTGCAAGAGGAGGCCAAAGGCAAGTTTGCACCAAATTAGCAAGGCCCTTTTATCGTCAAGAAGGTATTGCCTGGTGGAGCATTTGTTCTCGCAGAAATGGATAGACAAGTTTTTCCTCAATCGATCAATTCGGATATGTGTAAGAAATTTTTCATCTGATAAACGGAAGTTTCCTCTCAGGGTTAATGCGAAGAATGGAATGAACGTCAGGCCTTTTTTCTTTCCAATTAAACATTCTATCTCTAGTTATCCCTTTTGAACTTTCAGAATAAATTATTTCGTTTAGCAACCCTTGAGGATCGCAAACCCCACACTGGGGCAAGTTTGAATTGAAAGAAAAGGAAAAAAGCCTCAAGAGGTGAAAGGTGAGAGACGAACAAAAGGAAAAGAAAATTAAGAAAACAATCTCAGTTAAGAATAAATTGGGGCAATTTTAGTTTAATCCTAAGTAGGGTTAATGTGAAGATGCGACATTAGGTGATTTAAACACTTATAAAATCTGCCTTTAAGTTTTAACCATTTTCTTAGTACCTCATCTGACCACATTACAAAAAACTTAAAGAGTCCTAACTTCCTTTTTTGTATCACCTCTTTCAGAAAATTTTCTAATCACATGGCAAATGATGTCAATAATCCTTCACAAATTTTGCAAGGGAAGAATTGTCGCACTGATGCCATCATTTCTTAAAACACATTTTTGAGTTAATAAAGGCTATCGGCAAAATTTGTTCCTTAGGTGAAAACTCAAAATGGCGCCTTTTCAAAAAAAAAAAGAAAAAAAGAAAAAGAAAAAAGAAAAAAGAAAAAGAAGAAAAAAGGAAAAGAAAAAACAATACAAAATGAAAGCAAAAGAAAAAGAAAACAAAAAAGTGGGGGTAGCCTTAGTGAAAACCCGAAAGGGCGCTAAGGTAGGGTTTTATGAGAAAAAAATGAGCATAGCAATGAATGGATGGTGACTCAGTTCATTTGAATTTGTCTTCACAGTTGTGGTTTTGTTGGCGGCATTGAACTCCGGAGGAAAGATATCCAAAGGGTCAAACGTGGCATTTTGTTTAAGATCAAAATGTTTCGGTTCATCAAGCATAAATGGTAGTTTTTATGTTGTTGGGATTTTCATCATTTTTATGTAAATAGAATATTTTTTGATGTGTTTTATGGTCTCATTTATCTCTTTGAATTATCAAATGACAATGCCTGTGATTTATTGAAAGTGTCTGGATACGAAATGTCATATTCCATCAACATTGGAAGTTATGAAAATTTGATATAGTTCGCAAAGCAAAGTTGAATTTTCGCTATGTCGGGAAAAAACATTCAAATACTCATGTTTACACATTTCTTGAAAGCGAGTTTGATTGGATGGTGATGACATTATCTGTCATTATAATTATTCCTCTTTTGTAGGTCCAAAGGTCGAATAACATCACACTGGGGCAAAATCTTTTTAGAAAAGTCATCTGTCTCCATCAAAATCTTTGAAATTTTACAAAAAGCATTCTACAATGGTAGGATCAGGTTTTATCCCACTGACCAATTTTCGGCAGGTTCGAATTTTATCCCACTAACCAATTTTCATGGCAGGTTCGAGTTTTATCCCACTGACCAAATTTATAGCAGGTTCGGGTTCTATCCCACTGACCAATTGTTACGGAAGGTTTGGATTTTTTTCTCACTGACCTTTAGATATTTGTTTGTTTCAGTTCACAGCAGAATAACTACAGGTAAGTATTTGATGTTTACGTTTTTGTCTCGAGTTTTTTCGAAATTCAGACAAAGAGGGACAAGTTGTAGACACCAAATTTTTAATTTAATTTAATTTTTAATTCACAAAATGATAGTTAGATATTCTTATTGAATTAGATTCATTGTTTTTTAAAACATTTTTGCATTAAGTTGCCAAAAAAAAAGAAATTTCTCACACAAATATTTATTTTTAATCTTTGAAACTCAATTTCTTCAAAATAAAATGAAAATTTGCAAGATAAATCTCAAAAAGGAATATAACATTTTAATGTAACATTTTTGTTTACTCAAAATCTTAGCCTTGAAAAATAAAAAACAAAAAATAGGTGAAATGCATGCAAGATAACTAAATGGATTAAGTGAGTTTTAGCCATCTATTTTTGTCTCTTTGCACACCACAACATGCAAGAGACTAGGTGGCAAGGGCAGGTGTGGAGTGTGGAAAAACTTGGAACAAAGAGGAAAAATCTAGGAGAAGCAAGCTTGGGGCAAGAGGAAAAGAAAAAAAATGGAGAGAAGAGAGAAGAGATTGAAAGAGGGTGACAGCTGAAGAACAAAGGAGGAAATAAGAGGAGGAAAGGAGAGAATCTGGAAAAGCAAGAAAGGGAGAGAGAGAGAGAGACTGCGGGGAGATAGAAAGGAAAAACCAAAGAAACTGGGAAGAAAAGAAAAAAAAAAGAGGAAGAGGGTTTCGGGAAGAAGCAAGAGAGGAGAGGAAGAAAGGAAAAGAGAAGAGAAAGAAAGAAAGGGAGGAATCTGGAGAAGAATTTGGGGGAGAACAGAGAGTTTGGGACAAGAAAATGAAAGAAAAAAGAGAGGGGAGATCGAGTAAGAGGAAAATAAGAAAGTTACAGCAAATTTTTTCGTCACCAGGCTGATGAATCAGCCCTCTTTCTTGCTCTTTTCTAGTCTCGATAGTGCTTATTTTGAGGAGATTTTTCTTTCTGCACTTTCTCTGGATATCTAGGAACAACTTTCGTTCAACAATCATCGAGTGAAACGCCTCCAAAGAAACTAAATTGGGGTTCAATGTAGCGACTTCATCATTGCTGAAATTTTCTGCAATGAAGTTCTTGGCTTCGTTCTTGGAATCAGTGCACATTCCCGGGCATGTCTCACGTTCAATTGACCACGTGAGCGTTCTCAGGTAAAAATGACTCTTGTCTTTGTGGATTAAACATATTTTTATGAAAGATAAAGCTATCGGATGTGAACTTTTGAATGTTTGCTGCTGGTTTGAACTTTTGCTGGTTCCATAACTTTGCCATGTTGTCTGATAATTTCTGATTCGGTAGGAGTCCATGGGATGAGACTTGTTAAGAAAATGGGTTTGGGGTTTTCTATGGGGTTTTACTTGATGAATCCATGAGTTTTTGCTTGAGTTCATGGCTGATTTTCATAACAAGCAAACCCAGAAGATTTGCATGTTCGAATGTTGAATTCCTGTGATCTTGCTGCTTAAAATCAATGCTTTAATGTTGGATGAGACTGTAGTTATGTTTAACGAAGAGAAACCTGTACTGTAAACCTAGAAACTGGTGGAAAGTTTTTTGAATAAACCTAGAATTTGCAAGCTTTTCCTCATTCTAGATTTTCCTTTCTCTTGCCTGAATAATATGGTATCTTGATGATAAGCTTATGGCACTTAATGAGAACTTGGGGTTGGATTCTTGTCGTTGTTAAAAATTTTTCTGCCGATGAGGTTGCTGATGTTTCAAAGCATCAGAAGTTGCAGAAACTCTTCTTCGATACTTGCATGGGAAAATTATAAAAAATTGCATTCTGACCCCTGAATTTTTGCTTAATTCTACTATGGCACGAAATTTGGAAAAATAAAATCAATTTTGTCCCTTAAAATGTTAATTTTCTTTGGTATGCTTTAATATGATTCTTTGGACAGATTATTAATGAATTTTACGATGAAATATGAGATTTAATAATTTTGATAGATTTATTATTTTGATTGAGTTTTAGCAAAAGGATTAAGATTTAGGTAATATTTTTGTTTGGGTTTGACAAGTGGGTTTTGGGTTATTTTTGTAGATTTTAGGATTGGGTTGAGTAGGCTTTATTTAGAGCCCTTAATTTTATTTTTCTTTAATTTTGCCCCCTAAAATTTGTAATAATAATAATTTGACCCCTAAAATTTTTGTCAATGTTTGCAATTAAATCCTTATTTGTTTGATTTCTCAAATAGAAGTTGCTTTATTTAATAAAATTAATTATATTCCATTTGAATGCCTTAATTGATAGATTTCATGTTTATTTCCATTTCCTTGTGATTTATTTGTTAATTAAAGTGGTGCATTGATTATTTTTGTTAATTTTGGAGCTAAATAGGGCAAATCCGTACCCCAATTAGCTACTACTTCAAGAGAAGTATTTTCTTGTGTTATTTTAAATCCTATTATGTGCCCTTATATGTTTTGTGTGTGTAATTGTATGTTTTTGAGTGATTTTTTTTAATTATTTGTTTTATTTGTTTTAAGTTTTATACATTTAAATTTAATTTTGATGATTATTTAAGAGGCATTTAAATGCCAAATTGTAATAGTTAGGGGTGCAAGACATGTATTTAGATAGATTATGTAATAGATAGATTTTAATTTTGCCAAAAATGTATTTAGTTAGATAAATGTAATAGTTAGGGTATTATTTTAAAATTTCCCCCTTAGATTGTAGTTAGGGCCCCAAAATGTAATAGTTAGATCTCTATTTGCTTTTATTTGCTTATATGTTTGCATGCTTGTGTGTTTACATGTTTACTCGTTTTCTTAGGGTCGTTGAATCTAGATATCATGCTTATGTGCTATGTGCCCTTTGTGATTTATGTGTTTACTTATTTTTATTATGTTTTATATGATTTATTTGATTATAATAAATGCATGGCATCACCACGCTAGTCCAACGCTAGTCGTGACCCTTTTCTCTGATTTCTCACTAATCCAACACAAGTGAGAACTTATAGACATGGACTAGTCCAACGCTAGACCTTTAGGAACCGTTCACGCGTTAGGTCATGTTTATGTAACAATCACTACATTTCATGCATATTTTCTACTTTTTAGAATCTTTACCATGTTACATGATATTTTCCCTAAATGTATATCCCTTATCCCTATGTGCAAAACATAATATTTAGATTTGCATCCAATTTAAGAAACTTAGAAATAGGTTAGATCATTTATTTGATTAGATTAGGAGAGAACCCTTTAAATATGGGAAATGGACGAGTATAATTTCTTAGTCTTAGCACACTCGTATCTCATCTATAAAAGGGAAAATTGAGTCACGAATCTTAGTCCCCCGTACCCATTATGATGCATTCCGTTAGGTCATGTATATTTGTATATTATTATTTTCTTTTCATTTCTTCGAGTATTATCTTTGCATATTTGTGACCTCTTCAAAGAGTCATTCTTGGGCGTCGCAATTAATGCAATTGACACCAATTAAACATCGAAAAAATATTCCGACCCCCCGATATCCTCCTAAGTTTAGGTTTTGCATCCATATAATAACATCAAAATGTGATAAGTTTTATAGGTTAAATTAAGAAAATTTTCGACTAAATCACGCAACTAGTTTTGGTTAGGTTGAAAGGGTGCGTTGGATTTTATCCTTGCCTTCCCTTTCTTCAATCGTAACTCCCGAGCTATTTTCTCTTGTTTTTCGAAGATTTGGAGTTGTCTAAAAAGGGTTTTCTTTACTTTTTATTTAAAAATTCATTTTTAGGTGACTTAGTACACCTAAACTCGATACCAAGTGGCGACTCATATTTTTTTAAAAAACCCTTTTTAGACTTTTATTTTGGGCCAAAATTGTTACACTTTTTTTTAAATCTCATTTTAGATCCTTTTGCTTTATTTACTCTCTAAAAATCAAAAACTCATTTTCATTCAAAATTAATCAAAAATTCATTTTTAGAACCAGTAATTTTATTTTTTCAAAAAATGGGGCGCGACATTTTCCTTACAGGAGTGAAGGGTGGAGTAAGTAAACGTGAACTAGTGTGTATTATCTTCATGTACTTGTAATTTTATAGATGGAATGTATTTTGGAGAATTGGTAATGAAATTCTATGTTTCACTTTTGGGTTGTAAATTAAGTTAGAATTCTTGGATGAATGGAATTTTTTATGTTAATCTAGAGGCGTGAAAGACTATTTCAAGAATATAAATGATTAAATCCTGGCGAGAGTTGGACAGGCGATCCTTCAAATCCTTGGGTTAGCCCTAGGGGGAGGTGGGGTTGTCACAGGTGGTATCATAGTCTAAGTTTGAATTGGTCTGGCCGGACTGAGTGAATTTAGTTGTGATGGGTCAAGTGCGAGTGTTTAAGTATAAAACCCTAAAGTGTTGGGTAGTGAATCTTGCTTTATTTGCCTAAATTCCTTATTGTCCTAATGCTTGGATGTAATGTAGGAATGGATGGAGACAGTGAAAACGAGAATTCTAAACAGCCTCGTCAAGTCCTTAGTTACCAAGAGCGGCCAGGAGAACCTATTCGTCGTTGGGGTCCGGGGCGCAGGGTGAGGCACTGTGATTGTTGGCGGACTTACTCGTACCCCGATAGGGTGGTCTTAGCGATAGCTAACGAAAGGCAAAGGTTGGCTAATGCCAATAATAGGGTCCAAACTGAGATAGAGCGCCTGAGAACAATGCTAAGGATGCAAGGTGATAGAATTCGAGAACCTGAGACCTCTATTCACGAAAAACAAAAACGGATGAATGTTTTACGAGAACAAGTGCAAGAGGTTAACGGAAGTCTAGTTCGGGTGGTAAGAGAAGTAAGAGATCGGACGGAAAATATTTTAACCGAGTGTGGAATGCTTGTGACTAAGGTAGTACAAGTGAATGTAACTGAGGAGGGTCAAGCGAATGTAGTGGAGCCTGAGGGAGAGCAACTTGCGCCTGAGGGAGAAGTGGAATTAGCTGATTCAGTGATGACCTAAGCTAGAAACGTAAGACCTCGAGATTGTAGGATGTAAGCTGGGGTGGCTGGGACGACATGTCGTTTTTTTTCTTATTTTGCCACTGTATTGCCATTGTATGTATTTTGCTCGTGACATGTTAATACTAACATGTATAGTACTTACTTTTGTCTTATGCACTTGGTTTTGATCGGGTTGATATGTACAGTATTTTTGTGACTTGATGTATGAATTTGATGAGTTATAAATATGCTAAGCATGTTTCTGTATCTTTGACTTTGTGGTTTGAAAATTTCTTTATCTTGCCACTTTAGTCGATTTATTTTATTTATGTACTATATAGCCTATTTTGAAAAAAAAAGAGAGAAAAGGGTATGGAGGAAAGATGTAGTCATGGACGTGGGGCCACGCAATTGCAGGAACCAAGGAATGAAAGAGAAGCAGCGGCCGAGCAAGATCGTGGACCGAGGGTCAAAGTAGGGGACCAAGTAACGACGGTAATACAACAAATGATCAATATCTTAGCACGATTGGTAGAGTAACAAGGCCAAACTCCAGTGAATCGACTTAGGAACCCTAAGATAGGAGAGGATAGGGCCCTAAAACGTATTCAAAAGTTTTCTCCACCAAAGTTTCTTGGAGGGTCTGATCCGGAGATAGCTGAGTATTGGTTGGAGACGATGATTAATATCATTGTAGCTTTGAACTACACGGAGGAAAGACAGGTGAACTTTGCTGTATTTTAATTCGAAGGACCAGTCCGGGTATGGTGGAATGTTATTAGGGTAAAGTGGGTGAGAGAACAGACTGCATGGATTTGGATAAGTTTATAAGAGAGTTTAATGAGAAATACCTCCTGCCTTTGGTTCAAGAGAAGAGAGAGGACGATTTTATTTAAATTATGTCAGGAAATGCTGAGTGTGACCGAATATGAAACACAATTCACTAAACTGTTCAAATTTCTCTTGAATGGTGGTTACGGAGCGGAAGAAGAGTGAGACGGTTTCTACAAGGATTGAATTTGGAGATCCAAGAAGTTTTAGCGGCGGTTAAAGTTAATATCTTTAACGAAAACTCTTGAGAAAGTCCAAAGGATTGAGAAATGCGAAGGCACAGGTACATAACTTTTCAAGCACGAAAAAAGAATGCACCTGCTAGTGCACATGAGAAACCTAGAGAAAATGTAATTGCCTCCAAAGTAAGAAGAGCGAACTTCACCTTATTCCCATGGACATTAGAGCAATTAGAAGAAAATTCTTCAAAAGGAGTTCAAGTAGGAAAAAGGGCAACCAGAGGAAACCCATCAGGAAAGCCGAATAGTGACTCTCGCTTGGTTTGTGGATACTGTGGAAAGACAAATCACACTAACGATGCAATGTTAGGTGAAAGGGCGAAAAATGCTTGGTTTGTGGGGAGTACCGACCATCAAATTAGCAACTGCCCGAGGAAGCAGCAACGAGGGAATAATGCCGAACAAGTGGATAGAAACTAACCTCTAGACAAGTTAATGAAAGAGAAAATAGACTAAGAGTGTCAGCACAGATATACGCCATAGACAAGCAACAGACTTCCAGAGTCATTCAAAGAGATGGAAGGTAAAAATTTGAGAACGAAATTTTCTTAAGAGAGAGAGAGTATGAAGGATCTGAAAAAAATTATTTTATATTTCTCTTATTTTTGAAAAAAATTTATTTATATTTTCTTTTATTTTAACTTTGGCTTTCCTTAATTTCATGGTGATTTTATTGGTTGAGTCAAGATTTTTATCATTCTTCTTTTTATATTTTAGTGCATGGTAAGGCTTCGTAGAGTATTATGATAATTTGACTGACTAGTGAGATGTGGCGCGTTATATTTGATGGATGAGACAAGTGTAGTGCTAAAGGAATTATGTGATTAAAAGTGTTAAGAGTGTATTAGATAAACACAAGATAGATTGGCTATAAGAAACACAAGATAGACAAAGAGATAGAAATGGAATTTGATTTTGACACTTGTCAACGGTCAAGCTACCATTTGACCAACACTTTCCTTCCATCTTTATTTTTCATTTCAACCAAAAACTCTTCCATTTTTCTTCCTTTTGGCCGACTCAAAGAGAGAAGAAAGCTTCAATTTTTCTCTTGCTTTTGGATGATTTAGTGGAGAATTAACAAGAACTCTTGATCAATCCATAGAAGGTTGCAACAAGGAAGGAAGGAGGGTTGGTGTGAGTGATTTTGGGGAAAAGAAGCTTGTGGTTTGCTACTCTTCTTAGGGATTGAAGGTACTCTTGGTAAAGAACTACTTTTTTCCCTTTAATCTTGCATTTTAGAGGATATATTACTTGAATGTGAAGTTTTGTGGAAGATTTCATGGGTTGTGAAGTTAGTGGAATTTTTCCAGTTTTGATTTTGATTTTTCCAGGCATGAAATGAGAATTTCTAGTCTTGATATGGACTTGTGTAGCTTTGATATTAAGATTTCTAGTTGCATATGCATTTTTAGCTTGGTTGTCCGATTTTTCTAGCTCTAGTGGTTAATTTCAATTTTATTATAATTTTTAGCCATGTTATAGAACTTTCCAACTTTGGTTTACAATTTTCAGCTAAGAGTGTGAAATTTCCAACTTAGGTATATGATGAGATATGCTTGGTATATATCTAATTTAGTTGGTTTTGTGGCATAGAATAAGAACCTCTTGTATTCTTATCACTTGCGGACTTGTTTGGGACTGTTTGGCTATGAAAGTTAGCTTTCAAAATTGGAGGAAAAATGTAAGGAAAAACAAGGGAAATGCCTGCTCGTTTCTTTTTTTGTAGTATAAGTGAGTGAAAGTGAAAGTGAAAGTGAAAATGTGATTTTTGAATGATTTAGACTTAGTTGCTTAGGGATGCTTGAGTCCACTTTGGTGGCGATATATAAAGCTCGAATTTTGTCAAAATCCATCCATTTTGCAAGGAGAGTATAATGACCCCGTTTAAAACATGATTTCTAGTTGCATATGTCAAGTTTTAAACTCAAAAATTTTAATCGTTATTTTTTCCAAAAACAAAAAGAAATGGTGCATATATCTGCATAAGGTTTACTAAATCTCATGAGTCTATTTATATAAGTTTGATTTACATGATCTTGCCATTGATAGTAACAAGTGAGGGGTTGGATTTTAAAACCCTAATTTGATCGTATTTGGCTATATGACATTTGATCGCAAATTTTGAATCCGGCCAGGGAGCTAGACTTGAACCTGATTTTGATAAACAATAATCATTGGTGAGTGTTTCTTGCATGTTGTGTTACCAATGACTATGTGAAATGTTGTAAATGTTTGTTTGAATGTTAAATGCTTTTTAATGATTGTTAAATAGATTTTCAATGGGCGAGTGTGCACTTTATCGCACTCGGTCTAAGTAAATGTGAATTTTTAATGATCAAATGATTGAATGTTACTTGTGCATGAATGTAAGCCTTTGGCTAAATTGGGCCCTTGCCCTTCGTTGTCAGTCGACTCCAGCCAGAAGCGGATTCGGTAGAGCGGTTGGTGACCCTGAGATAGTGTATGGTATACTCGAGTATGACCACGAAGTCGGTGGAGTACTGGCCAATGAATGCAATGTAATGATTGAAATGAATGAATGAATGAAATGAACACTGAAGGAGTTTTCACTTTTAAATGCTTTCAAATGTCGGAGGTATAAGGGAAATGGACGGCGACTGAATGAATGGCTCCAAATGAATACTTATCCTTCCCATGATTGAATGTTATTTCTTGAATGACTGCTTATTACTGTGCAAAATGTGTAAATTTTTAAATGTAATACTTCCATATTTTATCTATCTGACCGCTTGGTTTGGGAACCTCACTGGATTTTTAGCTCATTCCATTAGTTTGTTTTCCTTACAGGAGCGGAGGCCGGAGCAAGTTAGCATGAACTAGTGTGTATTATCTTTATGTACTTGTACTGTTAAAGATGGAATGTATTTTGGAAATTTGGTAATGAAATCCTATGTTTCACGTTTGGGTTGTAAATTAAGTTGGAATTTGGGAGAACTCGAGGAAGAAAAATCCGGTTTTAGGGTTTACCCGATTTTCGTGCACACGTTTTCTATATTTTCTTTATTATATTTATTTTTCATATATTTTATAAGTAAATATAGTTTTTAAGTCATTTTTCTAGTATGAGTGAGTTTACGAGAAAATTGGAGCAAATAGCGGATGTGGGACCCGCTAGTGCGCTAAGTGAGAGAAATTCGGCCAATTCGGTTAAGTTGTGCAGTAAGGTATTTAATTACTGGGTGCTAAGAGATAATTAGAGATTGGTTAGATATTTGATCATTAGAAAGTAAAAGGATAAGAAAGAAATCTAAAAAGGGGCCACGTGTCGCGTTCTTATTGGGCCAAGTTTTGCCTAACTTTCTTACAACTTTACTAAAAGCTAAAATTGACCAAAATCATCTTCATTCTTCAAGTCTCTTGGCCGAAAATAATGAGGGAAAAGAAAGGAAAGAAAGCTTCAACTTCTCTTCCAATTTCTTGTCCAAATCTTGAAAATCAAACCGATTAAATTCCGAATTCCTCCGTAGAAATCACTTATTAAGTGAGATTGAAGGTGTTTGTGGAGTGATTTTGCAAAGGAAAGCCCTAAGTTGCTATCTTTCTTGAGGTTAAGGTATTTTTGCTTGGAACTCAACTTTTGTCCATAATAATTGCAAATTAGTGGCTTATAATGGCTAAGGAACTTGTTTTATGGATGATTTTGTGGATTAAAGTGAAGTTTGGTGAATTTATTATTTTCTTGGGAATTTTTCTGATTGCATATGATAATCATAGTTGTCTTGGATTGATGGCTTAAAATGGTGTAATTTGGAGTTATTATACGTTAATTGTGGTGAATTGCGGAAAATTCCAGCTTAGGGTTTCTATATGGTAGTAATCTGCCCTATTTTTGCACTGTATGTTCGACCTTGAGAGAGACCGAATCTGCCCTTGCTCAAAACATGAAATTTGTAGGTATTTGAGTTAGCTAACTACTGGTAAAATTTCAGCTCAATCGGAGCATTGAAACTTGTGAAATGACCGAAATACCCTGACTGCTACAAGCTGCAATTCGTAAACAGTTTTTGTGAATTCACCCGTTTGGGCTGCATTGTTCACCCTGATTCGTATCCAATTAGCTTTTGGGGCAAAACACAAAACATGTAGCCCTATATTTTAGCTTTCCAAAGCCGCTGAAAACACCTCAAACGGAGTTGTGTAGCCTGAGTTATTGCCGGTTAAAGTCAGTGCTGACAACCAGACTGATCATAAACTTTTGGATCTGTGATTGGCAAATTCGACTTAGATAAACTATAAATTAGGTTATGTGGCCTTCATAAAAGTTGTTCCCCTCTGTCTTAGCTTCGAAATGGTACAAGGTTCACCCCAATGTCGATAATCATAGCTCCGGTTATGACTAAACTGCTACGAGATGCCAAATCTGCCGTTTAGTTTTTGTCTTCAAAATTGATATTTGCTTGTACTATTGCACTTGTGTTGTACTTGTATGAATTTTGGAGCCTATGGAAGGGCTATTGTGGTAACCTTACTTGTGTGTATTGTGGGGCTGAATTAAGGAAAAGAATGGAGCCATAAATGGCTGGAAACTTGGTAAACACAAAGGGCATGCTGCCCAATTTTCTAGACCGCTTGGTTCCTTCAGTTTGAGTTGATTCTTAGCAGACGAACGGCTTTTAGGTCATTCAAGCCCCTCGGTCTCCTGTTACCTTTTCGTTCCGAAATCACGCTTTTGCAACCTTGCATTCATAGTTCATTTGGATAGGCATACGACTTGTAGTCGAGCCTCACTTGTGCTTTTGTTTGCTAGAATTTGGGATGTGAAAACCTCAATTGTTTACCTTGGTTATTTTAGGGTTTCTGGGCGATTAAAGTCATTTTGGGGAAAAATTTTTGAAGTATCTGCACTTGACTTGGTGAGTGTAACCACTCCCCTCGATTTTTTGTCTAACTTGGCATATATGCTTGCAAATTGTGACTTGAAATGACTATATCATTTGTTTATTCAGTATGAGACGAGGGTGTAACTTTATCACACTCGTCTCTGCCCTGTGTGACTTGTTTCCTGTATTACTTGAATCTTTTACCTGTGTCTCATATGAATCCTGCACACTTGAACCTATCACTTATACTTGACATGATGTCGTTTGGACGCGTATCCAACGTCCTTCTGTGCCTGTTAAGTCTGAACTCAACCTCATGGGTAGTTACTTGATTCGAACCAGCAAGGGCTCGGTCGAGGAAAGTAACGAACCATGGGTGCCTGTTCCGGGGGAATCTATGGGTATTGGAGATTCTGGATTCCGGTATACTCGAGTATTACCAACCACTGTTACTGTTGAGGTGTTCGGGCCCGGTAAGGGGTATGTTTTGGTGATCGAGATTTGGCGTTCTAAGAGGGATCTACGGACTTATTTGTTTCATTAAACGTTGACGAGTTTGGATCAAGTACGGCAATGGGAACTTGGCTCCCGAGAGCCACCTGTATCCTTCCTGTCTAAGATGTTTATTCATTTCTTAATTGCCATGTCTACTTGAGTAAATGAAAGAAATCTTCATGGTTCATGATAGCATGTATTTTGGGTACCTCATTTAGCGTAACCTCACCCCGTTCCGTTACTTTTGTTTTCCTTACAGGGTTCAACTTCTTGGAAATCATGATTTTGAAGAAAAAGTAGAGCTAGTGATATACATCCCCTTTTGATTTTGCTCCTCTGTATAAGAAACCCTAATTGTACTTTGAGCATGTATTACCTTTTGACTCGAAAGTTCCAACATTTGTATATAAGTAATTAGCCATGTCTTCTTCGTGTATTTGATGATGAATCATGCCTTGTGTTCTTGGTTTGGAAATCTTCAATTGTTGGTTTTCTTTGGGTTCGATCGCGCGTAATCTAGGATTTGAGAGAATCGACTTCGTAGTCCTGGCGAGAGTTGGGCAGGCGGTCCCGCCAACCCCTTTGGTTCGCCTTAGGGGAAGGTGGGGCTGTCACAGTTGGTATCAAAGCCACGTCGCGTTGGTCTCTGCGCGAAGGGAGCTTGGACCAAAGTGGTGTTATGGTCCTGATTTCGTGAATGGGAGTAAAGGATTAAGTACTCTTTTGAGCATAAGTAATGAATCATGAAACGTTCTAGGTTTAAACCTTTATCATGGTACTTTGGGGACAATAGATAGGTAGGTCGGATAGGAATCTTATATGGATGATTTTACTCTTGGGACCCGGCCGGCTCGAGTTGTGAATTATCCTATTTGGAGTTCTTGTACCCGGCTACTAAATGGATGCGAGCCTAGGTTAGAAATGACTTGAGCGAACTAGAAATTTCATTCCACGGAACTTCCTGCGATGTATTAGAATATCACCGAGGATCATTGATTCTTTCTAAGGTATAATTTTGTTATTCCTTGAAGATTGTGGACAGAGCCCTATAGGGGGGAAAAAGTTTTCGTTTAGTTGCTTTTGTACTTTTGGTCTCGTTTGTTCTATAGTACTTTTGGATGATCTCGCTACCTTCATGGACCTCTTTTGTTTGTATCTAACTGACTGCTACTGTATGACTTGTTCGGTACAGTTGTGTATGTATACATACTTTTGATCTGTGTGTACTTTCTTGTACTTGCTTATGTATATAACTACCTTTAATGTTATATTCACGCTTCGACCCTAGATTGGTTGGACCTATGGAGGGTACTCGTAGTGGAAGAGGTTGTGGGACGCGGACGTAAGCAACCCTTGAATGAAAGAGGTAACCGGGAACCAAGGCCTGAACCAAATCCTGAACCTAGGGTCGATCCAAATGCTCAAGTAGCTGCTGCTATCCAGCGTATGACCGATCTGCTAGCCCATGTGGTGGAAACACCAAGGCCAAAACCCTAATTCTCAACCTGGAAACCCTGGTAACCATGTAGAGGGCGAGAATAGAGCCCTTGAAAGATTTCAGAAATTTTCCCCACCAAAATTTCCTTGGAGGGCCAG
Organism: Coffea humblotiana; assembly: GCA_023065735.1. Lineage (NCBI taxonomy): Eukaryota > Viridiplantae > Streptophyta > Magnoliopsida > Gentianales > Rubiaceae > Coffea > Coffea humblotiana. The sequence continues at coordinate 20,194,817 of CM041216.1, forward strand.
ACCCTGACGTGGCTGAGAGGTGGTTGGAGAAGATGATTGATATTTTTGCCGCGTTACATTATACTGAGGAGAGACAAGTGACCTTCGCTGTCTTCCAACTGGAGGGAGCAGCCCGATCTTGGTGGAATATCATAAGACTGAAATGGGGAAAGAGAACAAACCCCAGGACATGGGCAAACTTCATGAGGGAATTCAACACCAAGTTTTTCCCTCCTCTAATCCAAGAAAAGAAAGAAGATGAATTCATTCGGCTTCGCCAAGGAACTCAGACCGTAGCCGAGTATGAGAGTCCAATTTACTCGGTTATCTAAGTTTGCGGCCTGAGCTGATTGTAACTGAGCAAAGAAGGGTAAGGCGTTTTTGTCCAGGGATTAAATGTTGAGATTCAGAAAGACCTGGCTGTAGCTCAACTGAGCGCCTTTAGTGACGCTGTGGAGAAGCCCAGCGAGTTGAAAAATGCGAGGGTACAAGTTAGAAACTTCCAAACCAAGAAACGAGGATTTCCTGGGAGTGGCTCGGACCAAGAGAATAAGAGTATGCCACCTAAGTTTGAAAAGGGAAATGGAGGAACGAGACTTCCGGGGACATCAGGAGGTATCACACGGGGAGGCTCGACCTCTGCTTCTCGAGGTCCTTGCGGGTACTGTGGGAAGCCAAATCACACGGAGGATGTCTGCATGAAGAAAGGAAGAAAATGCCTACGATGCGGTAGTGGCAGATCATCATATCGCTAATTGCCCAGGCCTGTCTCAAGAAGGGAGTGAGAACCGACAACCAACCAAAGTCAATTCTAACCAGTCGAAGGGAGAAGGGACTGGACCGAAAGTGTCGGCTCGAGTGTATTCCCTGGGATCACATCAAGTTCCTGACTCGTCTGAAGACGTGGAAGGTAATAAATTTCGAGGACGAAATTTCTTTAAGGGGGAGAGAGTGTGAGAACTCGAGGAAGAAAAATCCTGTTTTAGGGTTTTACCGATTTTCGTGCACACGTTTTCTATATTTTCTTTATTATATTTATTTTTCATATATTTTATAAGTAAATATATTTTTTAAGTCATTTTTCTAGTATGAGTGAGTTTACGAGAAAATTGGAGCAAATAGCGGATGTGGGACCCGCTAGTGCGCTAAGTGAGAGAAATTCGGCCAATTCGGTTAAGTTGTGCAGTAAGGCATTTAATTACTGGGTGCTAAGAGATAATTAGAGGTTGGTTAGATATTTGATCATTAGAAAGTAAAAGGATAAGAAAGAAATCTAAAAAGGGCCACGTGTCGCGTTCTTATTGGGCCAAGTTTTGCCTAACTTTCTTACAACTTTACTAAAAGGTAAAATTGACCAAAATCATCTTCATTCTTCAAGTCTCTTGGCCGAAAATATTGAGGGAAAAGAAAGGAAAGAAAGCTTCAACTTCTCTTCCAATTTCTTGTCCAAATCTTGAAAATCAACCGATTAAATTCCGAATTCCTCCGTAGAAATCACTTATTAAGTGAGATTGAAGGTGTTTGTGGAGTGATTTTGCAAAGGAAAGCCCTAAGTTGCTATCTTTCTTGAGGTTAAGGTATTTTTGCTTGGAACTCAGCTTTTGTCCATAATAATTGCAAATTAGTGGCTTATAATGGCTAAGGAACTTGTTTTATGGATGATTTTGTGGATTAAAGTGAAGTTTGGTGAATTTATTATTTTCTTGGGAATTTTTCTGATTGCATATGATAATCATAGTTGTCTTGGATTGATGGCTTAAAATGGTGTAATTTGGAGTTATTATACGTTAATTGTGGTGGATTGCGAAAAATTCCAGCTTAGGGTTTCTATATGGTAGTAATCTGCCCTGTTTTTGTACTGTATGTTCGACCTTGAGAGAGACCGAATCTGCCCTTGCTCAAAACATGAAAGTTGTAGGTATTTGAGTTAGCTAACCACTGGTACAATTTCAGCTCAATCGGAGTACCGAAACTTGTGAAATGACCGAAATACCCTGACTGCCACAAGCTGCAATTCGTAAACAGTTTTGTGAATTCACCAGTTTGGGCTGCATGTTTCACCCTGATTCGTATCCAATTAGCTTTTGGCCAAAACACAAAACATGTAGCCCTATATTGTAGCTTTCCAAGCCTCTGAAAACACCCCAAACGGAGTTGTGTAGCCTGCGTTATTGCCGGTTAAAGTCAGTGCTGACAACCAGACTGATCATAAACTTTTGGATCTGTGATTGGCAAATTCGACTTAGATAAACTATAAATTAGGTTATGTGGCCTTCATAAAAGTTGTTCCCCTCTGTCTTAGCTTCGAAATGGTACAAGTTTCACCCCGATTTGATAACCATAGCTCCGGTTATGACTAAAATGCTACGAGATGCCAAATCTGCCGTTTAGTTTTTGTCTTCAAAATTGATATTTGCTTGTACTATTGCACTTGTGTTGTACTTGTATGATTTTGGAGCCTATGGAAGGGCTATTGTGGTAACCTTACTTGTGTGTATTGTGGGGCTGAATTAAGGAAAAGAATGAAGCCATAAATGGCTGGAAACTTGGTAAACACAAAGGGCATGCTGCCCAATTTTCTAGACCGCTTGGTTCCTTCAAGTTTGAGTTGATTCTTAGCAGACGAACGGCTTTTAGGTCATTCAAGCCCCTCGGTCCTCCTGTTACCTTTTCGTTCCGAAATCACGCTTTTGCAACCTTGCATTCATAGTTCATTTGGATAGGCATACGACTTGTAGTCGAGCCTCACTTGTGCTTTTGTTTGCTAGAATTTGGGATGTAAAAACCTCAATTGTTTACCTTGGTTATTTTAGGGTTTCTGGGCGATTAAAGTCATTTTGGGGAAAACTTTTGAAGTATCTGCACTTGACTTGGTGAGTGTACCACTCCCCTCGATTTTTGTCTAACTTGGCATATATGATTGCAAATTGTGACTTGAATGACTATATCATTTGTTTATTCAGTATGAGACGAGGGTGTACTTTATCACACTCGTTCTCTAACCTGTGTGACTTGTTTCCTGTATCTACTTGAATCTTTTACCTGTGTCTCATATGAATCCTGCACACTTGAATCTGTCACTTATACTTGACATGATGTCGTTTGGACGCGTATCCAACGACCTTCCTGTGCCTGTTAACTCTGAGCTCAACCTCATGGGTAGTTACTTGATTCGAACCAGCAAGGGCTCGGTCGAGGAAAGTAACGAACCATGGGTGCCTGTTCCTGGGGAATCATGGGTATTGGAGACTCTGGATTTCCGGTATACTCGAGTATTACCAACCACTGTTACTGTTGAGGTGTTCGGGCCCGGTAAGGGGTATGTTTGGTGATCGGGATTTGGCGTTCTAAGAGGGATCTACGGACCTATTTGTTTCATTAAACGTTGACGAGTTTGGATCAAGTACGGCAATGGGAACTTGGCTCCCGAGAGCCACCTGTATCCTTCCTGTCTAAGATGTTTATTCATTTCTTAATTGCCATGTCTACTTGAGTAAATGAAAGAAATCTTCATGGTTCATGATAGCATGTATTTTGGGTACCTCATTGAGCGTAATCTCACCCCGTTCCGTTACTTTTGTTTTCCTTACAGGGTTTAACTTCTTGGAAATCATGATTTTGAAAGAAAAGAGTAGTGCTAGTGATATACATCCCTTTTGATTTTGCTCCTCTGTATAAGAAACCCTAATTGTACTTTGAGCATGTATTTCCTTTTGACTCGAAAGTTCCAACATTTGTATTTAAGTAATTAGCCATGTCTTCTTCGTGTATTTGATGATGAATGCATGTCTTGTGTTCTTGGTTTGGAAATCTTCAATTGTTGGTTTTCTTTGGGTTCGATCGCGCGTAATCTAGGGTTTGAGAGAATCGACTTCGTAGTCCTGGCGAGAGCTGGGCAGGCGGTCCGCCAACCCCTTTGATTCGCCTTAGGGGAAGGTGGGGCTGTCACAGAATTCTTGGATGAATGGAACTTTTTATGTTAATTTGGAGGCGTGAAAGACTATTTCAAGAATGTAAGTGAGTGAGTTCTGACAAGAGTTGGACAGGCGGACCGCCAAACCCTTGGGTTAGCCTTAGGGGGAGGTGGGGTCATCACATCTTAAAATCTCCCTCCCTCCAATTTTCAGACTCCAATTTAGTAAAACCGGCAAGAAACGAATCTGCTTTTCTCGCGCCTCACAAAAAGCGCCCCACCATGTTTGCAAGGCCCGACTAGCAAAATACCACCCTGGCCAGCATCAGCATGCCGTTATGTTTCCAAGTCTCCTAAAGCACATGGCAAACAATCTTCAGGTAAGTAGAATAGTTGTTTATTTCTTCAATTATTATTTGCATGTATCTTATTTTGCTTTATTGTATTATATTATTGTCATATTTAATTATTATCTACTTTATTTACTTGTTTATTGTTTAATTTGTATTCTTTTATTGTATCATATTATTGTCATGCAAATACTTTATTGTATTTATTTTACTATAATTACAAATTAATCAATAGAGTACCGATAATTTATCCATACCTTTTATGAATAAGTGAAATTAAATAATGTAGTATTAATGCAAATATATGATTGTTGCGCCCCCATTTTTTAATGAATAACTTGTTTATAAAAATGAATTTTTGATTAATTATGAGAAAAATGAATTTTTAATTAGAAAATGAATAAAGACATGAATTTTGAGTTATTTTGTGTGAAAAAATGAGTTTTTGATTTTTTAGAAAAATGAATAAAGAAATGGGCCTAAATGGAACTTAAAGTGTGACGATTTTGACCCAAAATAATAGTTTAAAAAGGATTATTAACAAAAATTAGGAGTCGTCACTTGGTATGGGGTTAAGGTGTACCAAATCACCTAAAAATGAATTTTAAATAAAAAAAAAGTAGAAAAACTCTTTTTAAAACGATTCCAAGTCCACGAAAATCAAGAGAAAATGGGTCGGGAGTCACATTTGAAGAAAGGGAAGGCAAGAATAAAATCCAAAACACCCTTTCATTCCAACCAAGGCTAGTTGTGTGATTTAGTCAAAATTTTTCTTATTTTAATCTAAGAATTTATCACATTTGGATGTCACTATATGGATGCAAATCTAGACCTAATGGTTATCGGAAGGGTCAATATGTCTCTTCAAAACTCGATTGGCCGCTAATCGTATTAATTGCGATATCCAAAAGTGACTCTTTGAAGAGGTCACGAAATTTGCAAAAGATAAGACTCGAAGAAAAGAAAGAAAAGAAAATAATAATATACAAATATACATGACCTAAGGGAATGCATCATAATGGGTGCTGGGAACTCATATTCGTGACTTTAATTTTCCCTTTAATAGAGGAAATACGAGCGTGCTAAGGTTAGAAAGTCATACTCGTCCATATCCAATATTCGATGGGTACTCTCCTAATCTGGGCAAACAAAATGATCTAACCTAGTTCTAATTTTCCTTAAATAAAATGCAAGTCTACATGTCATGTTTCATACATGGGATTAAGGATATACATATAGTGGGAAATGTCATGTAAAATGAAAAAAAATCCAAAAAAGTAGAAAAATGAAAATGTAGTAATTGTCACACAAACATGATCTAACGCATGGATGGTCCCTAAGGGTCTAGCGTTGGACTAACCCATATCTATAAGTTTTCACTAGCGTTAGACTAGTGAGAAATCAGAACAAAGGGTCACAACTAGCGTTGGACTAGTGTGGAATCAGAAAAAGTAGTCACAACTAACGTAGGATTAGTGTGGTGACGTCATGCATTTATCATAATCAAATAAATTATGTAAAACATAATAAAACAAATAAATACATAAATTACATATATCACATAACACATAAGCATGATATCTAGATACAAGACCCTAAGAAAGCGAGTATCACGTAAACACGCAAGCATACAAAACACACAAAGCAAATAAAACAAATAAAAACTAACTATTACATTAGGGACCCTAACTACAATCTAAGGGGAAAATGAAATAAAATAAAATAATAACCTAATTATTACATCTTGGCATTTAAATGCCTCTCAAATAACCAAAATTAAATTAAAATAAATATACTAATTCAAAAAAAATAATTAAATGTGGAAGGGTCACAACTAGCGTTGGACTAGTGTGGAATCAGAAAAAGTAGTCACAACTAACGTAGGATTAGTGTGGTGACGTCATGCATTTATCATAATCAAATAAATTATGTAAAACATAATAAAACAAATAAATACATAAATTACATATATCACATAACACATAAGCATGATATCTAGATACAAGACCCTAAGAAAGCGGGTATCACGTAAAACACGCAAGCATACAAAACACACAAAGCAAATAAAACAAATAAAAACTAACTATTACATTAGGGACCCTAACTACAATCTAAGGGGAAAATGAAATAAAATAAAATAATAACCTAATTATTACATCTTGGCATTTAAATGCCTCTCAAATAACCAAAATTAAATTAAAATAAATATACTAATTCAAAAAAAATAATTAAAGTGACTAAATAAATAAATGAAATAAAAACAATCAAAAGCATGCAATTACGCACTGAAATCATATAAGGGCACATCAAATAAAACCAAAATAAAGTGTAGAGTATACCTCCCCTGAATTGGTGACCTAATGAAATGAAGTTTCCCTTATTTACCCTCCAAAACAATAAAAAGGTCAAGGCATCACTTTAATTAACAAATAATCACAAGAAAATGAAAATAAACACGAAATTGAATCAGTCAAATCATTCAAATAAAAATAAACAACCAATATTCAACAAATTAAAACAAATAAGGACCCAATTGAAAAAATTAAAGAAGTTTGAGGGGTCAACTTATTATTATTACTAATATTAAGGGTCTAGAATTAAAATAAAGTAAAATAAATGGCTTAAGATGAAGTCTACCAAAACAAAACTAAAATTCACAAAAAATAAATGAAAAACCATTTATTACAATTAAACAACAAAAATACCCAAAATTTCACTAAAATCCAAATCAAAACAATAAATCTATCAAAAATTATTAAACCTCCAAATTTCATCCTAAAATTCAACTAAAAATCTATCCAAAAGCCATATTAAATCATATTAAAGAAAATTAACAAGTTAAAGGGACAAAATTGATTAATTTTCTGATTTTCTGGGCTATAGTAGAATAAGGAAAAACTTAGAAGGTCAAAATGCAATTTTTCTGAAAATTTCCATGCAAGCTACGAAGCTTTCTTCTTCAGCTGGTTTCTGGGTTTCTGCAATGCAATCTTTTCTTATTCTAATGCCATTAATGTCTTGACCAACGGCAATTTAAGCCAAAGAAACACAATCACTAAGCATTCTTCTCACTTTTCACCATAAAATCCTTATGTTTAAGCACAAAAATTAAAGGAAAAGGGCATGCAAAATCTAGAAAAAGCTTGCAACTTTCTGGGTTCTTCATCAAACCCGCAGCATATCAGACCAAACAAGCAACTTGGGGGAAAAATTTTCCACCAAACATTAACCATCAAATCTTATTTTCTCAGGGCAAGCTTAAACAACGAATTATGCAACAAAAAAAACAAACCATTGGGCTGCTATAGGAAGCAAAAACAGCAAAGCAGGATGATGAACAAAGTGCAGCACAATCGTTGACATATTTAGGGAAGATCTGGACTTGTGTGAGAAGGAGAGGATGAAAGGGATTACCTTTAACGTCTTGTGAAAGTGAGGAAGGCGTGGTAAAGCTAAAAAATGTATCCATAGGTAGGTAGATGAACTAGGGATGCTTTTCCTTCGAAGTTCAAGGGGCTGCAAAGGCAGTGATTTCCAGCCCCAATTCCACACACTTAGAGGTGTTTTTTCCAGAAATTTTGTGAACAAACGATCTTTCCCTGCAAGCGTAGATGATGTATAAATGAAGAAGTTACTTATACAACTAAATTTAAGATCGGATTTTGCTCATGAATGAAGCTAGATATCCAGCCCTGGCTCAAAATGTTCACCCACATTTTTCTGCACTTTTTCTCTTCCCCGTCACTACCCGAAGCTCCCTTTCTCTGATTTTTTGTTTTGTCTTTCCTTCCTCAACCCTGCCTTGCTTGTTTCTTTTTCTTCCTCCTCCTACCCGAAGCTCCCCTTTCTCTTCTCTTCTTTTTCTAGTTTTTGGTCTCTTTTGCCCGCAGCCTAGAAACCCTCTTTCTCAGCCGCCAAACTCCCTTGTTTCTTCCTCGGCCCGTAGCTTCTCTTTTTCCTCAGCCCCCTCTCTTTTCCTTTCTATTTTCCAGTTCTCTCTCCTCCCTTCTCCCTTGGCTTTTCTTCTTTTCTCCCTCAGCCAACTCCCTCTTAGTTTTTCCTTTTGCCCTTTTCTCCTACTCATAGCCCTTTTTTGCTTTCTGGTTCCTCCCTTTCTTCCTCTGTCCCCTAAGCTTTCTCACCTCTCAGTCGTTACCTCCTCTCTCAACCCCAAAACCCTCTCTTTTTTTTTTATTTCTTGCTTAGCCCGTAGCTTTCTTTTTTTCTTGGTTCCCCTCTCGGCCCTTTTCTCTTTCCCCAGCTCTTTCTTTTTTTAGGTTTCCCCCCCGAAGCTCCCCAGATTCTTCCTCTGGCTTTTTGTTTTCCTCCACAGCCGAGCTTCCTTCTTTTTCTTTTTCTTTTTGCTCCTTTTCTTTTCCAAATTATCCTAGGCCTCCAAGTGTCTAGTCACCTAACCCTCCTTTTCATGTGTTATCAACCAAGAATGAGGACATTTGTCCTATTTGCATGCACTCCACTTGTCTAATATTCCCCTAATACACTTATCTAATGATCCCCTAATACTCTTGTCTTCTTATTTTTATTTATTAATTATATATTTTTTCCAAAATCAATTTAGGTAAATAAAAAAAATGTTAACTCCTAATTGTAAATGCATTGCACAATTTTTATTTATCTTAAAAAATGAATCTAAAAGGTTTAAAGAGAAATTTTGAATTTTTTGTGAGAATTTTTTCTTTTTTAGAAATTTAATGCAAAAATACCTTAAAAATGAAAATGATAAACCTAATTTATAAAAATAAACAAAATGAATATTAACTATCATTTAATCAATTAAAATAAAATAAAATGAAATGAAAAAGAATAGAGCTAAAATTGAATAAAATAAATGAAATTTTGGTGTCTACAACTTGCCTCTCTTTGTCTGAGTTTCGAAAAGACTCGAGACAAAGACGTAAATACCAAATACTTACTTATAGTTATTTTGCCGCGAGTTGAAACATGTAAACATAAAAAAAGAAAAGGTCAGTAGGATAAAACCCTAACCTGCCATAACATCAGTCAGTGCAGAGGTTAGTGGGATAAATCCAAACCCAACAAGATAAATCGGTTAACGGGATGCAATCCGGTCCTGCCGAAATTTGTGGAATAAAATCCGATCTCAACGAGATATAAACAGTCAGCAGGACAAAATTCGGTCCTGCCGAGATTGGTAGGATCAAACCTGATCCCATCGAGATATAAACGGTCAGCAGAATAAAACCCGGTCCTGTCGAGGTTGGTGGGATAAAATCCGATCCCAACGAGATATAAACGGTCAGTGGAATAAAATCCAACCCTGTCAAGGTTGATGGGGATAAAACTCAAACCCAACCGAGGTAAAAACTGTCAGTAGGATACAACTCAAACCTGCCAAGGTTTGCGGGATAAAATTCAAACCCAACCGAGGTAAAAATGGTCAGTGGTGTGACGGCCCCACCTCTCCCTAGGGTAACCCAGAGGGTTCGGCGGACCGTCTGCACAACTCTCGCCGGAACTCTATACAAACATCAACCAAATTGCACTTCGATTCCAATAAATACAATATTTACATCCCATTTCATGTCCAAGCGAATGCTAATACAATTTCAAGAAATAAAGACAATCCAAATAAAGTCTCCGCTTCACTTGAACTCTTCCATTCCTGGTTCCTGCAAGGCAACTAAAATATTTTTGGGGTGAGCTAAAAGCTCAGTGAGTGCTCAGTGAAAATCGGTGAGCAAAATCTCATTTAGTTAAAACATTGATTTCCCAATCAATTCCATAAAATCTTTGAGTTTTTCAAGTCATTTAGCTAAAATCTTGTATTTAAAATTCCAAACGAAACATCAAGGAGACAGTTAAGCAATTCAATAACATATCACTCAACCACTCAATATATACCAAATCAATAACAGAAATAGAACAATACAATCAAAGGATACGAGCGGCTCCAAAGTCAATTCAATTCCACACTTGATCTTATGTTGACACTCCGTCAACCAATAATCCGTAGAACTCCACCCGTCCACCTTATCACCCACTCTGGCCAGTCCATTCAATAACAATATCATTAACAATAATGATAATAGCCTGAGCATCTCAAGCCTCCCAAGCTTACAGCACAGAGCAACCCGGGGTCAATAACAGTAACAATAGCAATATCAGCTTGAGCTTACAGCACACAGCAACTCGAGGTCAATAACAGTAACAATAGCAATACCAGCTTGAGCTTATAGCACATAGCAACTCAAGCCTCCCGAGCTTACAGCACACAGCAACTCAATGTACAGGCATAATCTACACTCAATGCTCTACAACTTTCATGTTTTGTGCTAAGGCTAATTCAGCCTCCATCATACCCGAATATTCAAGCCAATTTCGGACAAGAAATCTGGAACAGTAATCAAAACTGCCAAATTCATTCAATCAATTTCAACCCACGAATTTCCAGCTATGAAATCAGTTCCTAGCTTAGTAACTCCAACTTCTAGTTACTACTACAAGCTATACCATAAGAATTGAGAGCTAGGAAATCAAGTTACCTTTCAATCTTCAAGAAACAAAGCTGGACAGAGATGATGAAGACAGCCAGCAGCCAATCGTTCCTTCTCCTTGCTTTCACACATAATTGGAGGGATAAATAGTGGATTGAATTCCCAGATTTCCTCTGGTTTTTCTCCCTTTTCCTCTCTATTTCCTCTCTCTCTCTCACGGCTCTCTCTCCCCCTTTGTCTCTTGTTGTTTTTGGTCTTGTCTTGGTTAATATAACTTAGTCAAAGTACCAAGTTAAATCCAAGTTTTGCTTTTGTCTCTTGGTCAATTTTGTCAAGTTTCAACTTCCAACCACAATTAGCTTAGGTAAACCTAGCACAACTCATTTCCCTTGGCTTGCACTCTTGCCAATTGGTTTGAGAAATTGTATTCTTATCACTTTAATCCATAAACTATTAACTTAGATTAATCCACGTAATCCAAAATCACCAATGGCACTTAATGAATCCAATCATCAATAATGCACCTTAATCACCTTTGCGCTAACTCTCATTCTCTCGCATGATCCCAATTGAAGACCACACTTTTTAGTTTGAATAAAACTAGGGGTTTGACAAATAAATTAGGATTTTCACAAAAATCAAGTTTCTTATAAAATAGGGTGTCAAGAAATCACCTTTGCATTCAACTAGGGTTTTTTTAAAACAAAATTTTAAACATCTTAGAGCAAACTTAATTAATCAAATGACACCAAAATTAACAAACAAAATCAAGTGTACAAAACTAGGATGTTGGAAAAATTTTAAATCCTTAAACCCAAAATTCATAAACCACAACTTGCACGTAAAATGTCATTGCCAAAATTAATAAACCAAAATTAACACATAAAATGTCATTTTAGAAAATACGGGATGTTACAATCTCCCCTCCTTAAAAGAATGTCGTCCTCGACATTCACTTTCACTGGACCAGCTCAACACTATTCTAGCATACACACTTCAATCAGTTTTCCATATTTCTTATCCAATCATCAAATACCAAACTCATCCCTTCAATTAAAACAAACACTCGAGTATGACAGGCCGGCACCCTAAACCATTGAAACCTAACTCTATCTTTTCCCTCCGTAATCCCATTGTTATTTCGGGCATTACCTCCTTGGCCCTGATCCTATTGGTCTACCACCAATACCTTCATTTCCAACACTATAGTCCAAACATACATTCGTACTCAAGCACCAAAACAAAATCAAGTCTTTTCATAACAAGGTTGGCCATCCCAAGGCGTAAATCAACCCAATCCCGTTCCTGCCTGACATACGAACTAAAACATAAACCCAACATGACTCACTCGGTCCCACGCCCCATAAAGATCTGAAGCCTATGTTCTGATACCACCTGTGACGGCCCCACCTCTCCCTAGGATAACCCAGAGGGTTCGGCGGACCGTCTGCACAACTCTCGCCGGAACTCTATACAAATCTCAACCAAATTACACTTCGATTCCAATAAATACAATATTTACATCCCATTTCATGTCCAAGCGAATGCTAATACAATTTCAAGAAATAAAGACAATCCAAATAAAGTCTCCGCTTCACTTGAACTCTTCCATTCCTGGTTCCTGTAAGGCAACTAAAATATTTTTGGGGTGACCTAAAAGCTCAGTGAGTGCTCAGTGAAAATCGGTGAGCAAAATCTCATTTAGTTAAAACATTGATTTCCCAATCAATTCCATAAAGTCTTTGAGTTTTTCAAGCCATTTAGCTAAAATCTTGTATTTAAAATTCCAAACGAAACATCAAGGAGACAGTTAAGCAATTCAATAACATATCACTCAACCACTCAATATATACCAAATCAATAACAGAAATAGAACAATACAATCAAAGGATACGAGCGGCTCCAAAGTCAATTCAATTCCACACTTGATCTTATGTTGACACTCCGTCAACCAATAATCCGTAGAACTCCACCCGTCCATCTTATCACCCACTCTGGCCAGTCCACTCAATAACAATATCATTAACAATAATGATAATAGCCTGAGCATCTCAAGCCTCCCAAGCTTATAGCACAGAGCAACCCGGGGTCAATAACAGTAACAATAGCAATACCAGCTTGAGCTTACAGCACATAGCAACTCAAGCCTCCCGAGCTTACAGCACACAGCAACTCGGGGTCAATAACAGTAACAATAGCAAGACCAGCTTGAACTTACAGCACACAGCAACTCAAGCCTCCCGGGCTTTCAGCACACATGCTACCGAGGGTAAAAATATTAAGTCACAATATTCGGATCTCCAAGTTAGCATTGGACTGATTTCGACCAAACCCTGGCCGGCTCGAATAGTCCGTCTAACCCAGAGATCGGGCATAGTCACTTCTCCAGGAGGTGGGGTGTTACCCACAACAAGTGAAGAGTCCAATCCCGCAGGGTAAGGAACCTAGCACCCCTCCAGGAGGTGGGGTGTTACCCACAACAAGTGACCAGCCCACATGCACATCACATCACATATCACACATCCAATATCGAAATATTGAGACCTAAATCGAGTGCGATAAGATACACCCCCGTCTAAGTCTCATTTGGTCACATAAGGCAGTGAACACAGTAAGAATCCAACTACTCACCAAAAGATAAACCAGTTCGCAAATCCATTCACCAAACACCTTTAGTAACAGTAAATACATTTCTATGGAATCTAGTGCACATTTAGCAAAAGTCCTTAAGCAAATCATTTGGCGAATATTCAGCATATTTAACTAAAACACTTGAGTAAATCATTTAGAAAAGATGACCACTCACATTAAGCACATAAAGCAGATTTTACTAGAACACTTTGGGAAATCCTTTAGCAAGTAAAGAACACTCACCTATATAAGCAAAATAACGTCCAGAGTATCCTTTCGGATAACACCCTTAATCACCAAGGAACCCTAAAAATAACCATAAGAAAATATTACGATTCAACCATCAAAATATTTGGTAGATCAAAGAAAATCCGAATACCTACTAGTACAAGGTATTAGTATGAGTTTTAAAGTAAAAAGAGTACTTTTAGATCAAAGGGTATAAGTAACTAAGAGTTTTCCAAATCAAACATAAAACTCAACTTAAAAGGGTTTAGAAAATTTCATCGGAAAAAGGAAACGAAACGGAAACGGAAAACACCTAGTGCGAGGTGCACTATGTGCACGATCAGATTTGACACTTCCTATGATTTTAATCATAACTCAATTTATGATTATCGGATTGGAGTGTACGAGGTGGCGTTTCGAAGCTAAGACAATGAACTACAACTTTCAAGAAGATATCAAAGGCTAAATCCAATGTTTTCAAGGTCAAATTCCGCTGAGACAGTAGCTGAAGTGAACTGCCCCAAGAAGTTAACGGTTATGCTGGACAGTTTTGCCGGTTAAGAACGTTTTAACCGTTACATGTGCAAAACTTGGTCAAATGACCTAAGAATTTACAAGTGGATAGACAAGACTGTCCTTGACAACTTCCATGAAGACACTGTTAGCTAAATCAACTCGAAAATGCCCCAGATTTAGCAAGAACAGTCCAGCAAATGATCTATTGCAGGCTGAAGAACTGGACATACTTAAACAGGCATAACTCGACATTCAGAAATCCAATTCAAGCGATTCCAAATGTGTTGGAAAGCTAAGAGATAGAGCTACAACTGTTATGAAGACAATTTCAGCACAGATGTACTCTTTCCAGGTCAAAAATACGAAAACATGTCCCAGAGGTTTCAATCTCAGGTTCAAAATCAGATTTATAGACAGACCAGACTTAGACAGTCATATCTCAGCACACACAACTCCGATTTAGGTGATTCCAAAGCCATTGGAAAGCTAAGATACAATGATACAATTCTTAAGAAGGCATAAAAAGCTAACGCATTCATCTTCCCAGCCAAACGAGCCAATTACAAAGGCTGATTATCATTTCGGATAGAAACAGGGCAGCAGGGGTAAATTAGTCATTTCACAAGATATCCTGCTCCGATTGAGCTGAAAATTTACAGGAATAATATACACTCAATTCTCTACAACTGTCATGTTTTGTGATAAGGCTAATTCAGCCTCCATCATACCCGAATATTCAAGCCAATTTCGGACAAGAAATCTGGAACAGTAATCAAAACTGCCAAATTCATTCAATCAATTTCAACCCACGAATTTCCAGCTGTGAAATCAGTTCCTAGCTTAGTAACTCCAACTTCTAGTTACTACTACAAGCTATACCATAAGAATTGAGAGCTAGGAAATCAGGTTACCTTTCAATCTTCAAGAAACAAAGCTGGACAGAGATGATGAAGACAGCCAGCAGCCAATCGTTCCTTCTCCTTGCTTTCACACATAATTGGAGGGATAAATAGTGGATTGAATTCCCAGATTTCCTCTGGTTTTTCTCCCCTTTTCCTCTCTATTTCCTCTCTCTCTCTCACGGCTCTCTCTCCCCTTTGTCTCTTGTTGTTTTTGGTCTTGTCTTGGTTAATATAACTTAGTCAAAGTACCAAGTTAAATCCAAGTTTTGCTTTTGTCTCTTGGTCAATTTTGTCAAGTTTCAACTTCCAACCACAATTAGCTTAGGTAAACCTAGCACAACTCATTTCCCTTGGCTTGCACTCTTGCCAATTGGTTTGAGAAATTGTATTCTTATCACTTTAATCCATAAACTATTAACTTAGATTAATCCACGTAATCCAAAATCACCAATGGCACTTAATGAATCCAATCATCAATAATGCACCTTAATCACCTTTGCGCTAACTCTCATTGTCTCGCATGATCCCAATTGAAGACCACACTTTTTAGTTTGAATAAAACTAGGGGTTTGACAAATAAATTAGGATTTTCACAAAAATCAAGTTTCTTATAAAATAGGGTGTCAAGAAATCACCTTTGCATTCAACTAGGGTTTTTTTTAAAACAAAATTTTAAACATCTTAGAGCAAACTTAATTAATCAAATGACACCAAAATTAACAAACAAAATCAAGTGTACAAAACTAGGATGTTGGAAAAATTTTAAATCCTTAAACCCAAAATTCATAAACCACAACTTGCACGTAAAATGTCATTGCCAAAATTAATAAACCAAAATTAACACATAAAATGTCATTTTAGAAAATACGGGATGTTACAATCTCCCCTCCTTAAAAGAATGTCGTCCTCGACATTCACTTTCACTGGACCAGCTCAACACTATTCTAGCATACACACTTCAATCAGTTTTCCATATTTCTTATCCAATCATCAAATACCAAACTCATCCCTTCAATTAAAACAAACACTCGAGTATGACAGGCCGGCACCATAAACCATTGAAACCTAACTCTATCTTTTCCCTCCGTAATCCCATTGTTATTTCGGGCATTACCTCCTTGGCCCTGATCCTATTGGTCTACCACGAATACCTTCATTTCCAACACTATAGTCCAAACATACATTCGTACTCAAGCACCAAAACAAAATCAAGTCTTTTCACACCAAGGTTGGCCATCCCAAGGCGTAAATCAATCCAATCCCGTTCCTGCCTGACATACGCACTAAAACATAAACCCAACATGACTCACTCAGTCCCACGCCCCATAAAGATCTGAAACCTATGCTCTGATACCACCTGTGACGGCCCCACCTCTCCCTAGGGTAACCCAGAGGGTTCGGCGGACCGTCTGCACAACTCTCGCCGGAACTCTATACAAACCTCAACCAAATTACACTTCGATTCCAATAAATACAATATTTACATCCCATTTCATGTCCAAGCGAATGCTAATACAATTTCAAGAAATAAAGACAATCCAAATAAAGTCTCCGCTTCACTTGAACTCTTCCATTCCTGGTTCCTGCAAGGCAACTAAAATATTTTTGGGGTGAGCTAAAAGCTCAGTGAGTGCTCAGTGAAAATCGGTGAGCAAAATCTCATTTAGTTAAAACATTGATTTCCCAATCAATTCCATAAAGTCTTTGAGTTTTTCAAGTCATTTAGCTAAAATCTTGTATTTAAAATTCCAAACGAAACATCAAGGAGACAGTTAAGCAATTCAATAACATATCACTCAACCACTCAATATATACCAAATCAATAACAGAAATAGAACAATACAATCAAAGGATACGAGCGGCTCCAAAGTCAATTCAATTCCACACTTGATCTTATGTTGACACTCCGTCAACCAATAATCCGTAGAACTCCACCCGTCCACCTTATCACCCACTCTGGCCAGTCCACTCAATAACAATATCATTAACAATAATGATAATTGCCTGAGCATTTCAAGCCTCCCAAGCTTGTAGCACAGAGTAACCCGGGGTCAATAACAGTAACAATAGCAATACCAGCTTGAGCTTACAGCACATAGCAACTCAAGCCTCCCGAGCTTACAGCACACAGCAACTTGGGGTCAATAACAGTAACAATAGCAAGACCAACTTGAACTTACAGCACACAGCAACTCAAGCCTCCCGGGCTTTCAGCACACATGCTACCCAGGGTAAAAATATTAAGTCACAATATTCGGATCTCCAAGTTAGCATTGGACTGACTTCGACCAAACCCTGGCCGGCTCGAATAGTCCGTCTAACCCAGAGATCGGGCATAGTCACTTCTCCAGGAGGTGGGGTGTTACCCACAACAAGTGAAGAGTCCAATCCCGCAGGGCAAGGAACCTAGCACCCCTCCAGGAGGTGGGGTGTTACCCACAACAAGTGACCAGCCCACATGCACATCACATCACATATCACACATCCAATATCGAAATATTGAGACCTAAATCGAGTGCGATAAGATACACCCCCGTCTAAGTCTCATTTGGTCACATAAGGCAGTGAACACAATAAGAATCCAATTACTCACCAAAAGATAAACCAGTTCGCAAATCCATTCACCAAACACCTTTAGTAACAGTAAATACATTTCTATGGAATCTAGTGCACATTTAGCAAAAGTCCTTAAGCAAATCATTTGGCGAATATTCAGCATATTTAACTAAAACACTTGAGTAAATCATTTTGAAAAGATGACCACTCACATTAAGCACATAAAGCAGATTTTACTAGAACACTTTGGGAAATCCTTTAGCAAGTAAAGAACACTCACCTATATAAGCAAAATAACGTCCAGAGTATCCTTTCGGATAACACCCTTAATCACCAAGGAACCCTAAAAATAACCATAAGAAAATATTACGATTCAACCATCAAAATATTTGGTAGATCAAAGAAAATCCGAATACCTACTAGTACAAGGTATTAGTATGAGTTTTAAAGTAAAAAGAGTACTTTTAGATCAAAGGGCATAAGTAACTAAGAGTTTTCCAAATCAAACATAAAACTCAACTTAAAAGGGTTTAGAAAATTTCATCGGAAAAAGGAAACGAAATGGAAACGGAAAACACCTAGTGCGAGGTGCACTATGTGCACGATCAGATTTGACACTTCCTATGATTTTAATCATAACTCAATTTATGATTATCGGATTGGAGTGTACGAGGTGGCGTTTCGAAGCTAAGACAATGAACTACAACTTTCAAGAAGATATCAAAGGCTAAATCCAATGTTTTCAAGGTCAAATTCGGCTGAGACAGTAGCTGAAGTGAACTGCCTCAAGAAGTTAACGGTTATGCTGGACAGTTTTGCCGGTTAAGAACGTTTTAACCGTTACATGTGTAAAACTTGGTCAAATGACCTAAGAATTTACAAGTGGATAGACAAGACTATACTTGACAACTTCCATGAAGACACTGTTAGCTAAATCAACTCGAAAATGCCCCAGATTTAGCAAGAACAGTCCAGCAAATGATCTATTGCAGGATGAAGAACAGGACATACTTAAACAGGCATAACGCAACATTCAGAAATCCAATTCAAGCGATTCCAAATGCGTTGGAAAGCTAAGAGATAGAGCTACAACTTTTGTGAAGACCATTTCTGCCCAGATTTATTCCTTCCAGGTCAAAAACACGAAACCATGTCCCAGAGGTTTCAATCTCAGGTTCAAAATCAGATTTATAGACAGACCAGATTTAGACAGTCATATCTCAGAACACACAACTCCGATTCCGGTGATTCTAAAGCCATTTGAAAGCTAAGATACAAGGCTACAATTCTTAAGAAGGCATCAAAAGCTAACTCAATCATCCTCCCAGCCAAACGAGCCAATTACAGAGGCTGATTATCATTTCGGATAGAAACAGGGCAGCAGGGGTAAATTAGTCATTTCACAAGATATCCTGCTCCGATTGAGCTGAATATTTACAGGAATAATATACACTCAATTCTCTACAACTTTCATGTTTTGTGCTAAGGCTAATTCAGCCTCCATCATACCCGAATATTCAAGCCAATTTCGGACAAGAAATCTGGAACAGTAATCAAAACTGCCAAATTCATTCAATCAATTTCAACCCACGAATTTCCAGCTATGAAATCAGTTCCTAGCTTAGTAACTCCAACTTCTAGTTACTACTACAAGCTATACCATAAGAATTGAGAGCTAGGAAATCAGGTTACCTTTCAATCTTCAAGAAACAAAGCTGGACAGAGATGATGAAGACAGCCAGCAGCCAATCGTTCCTTCTCCTTGCTTTCACACATAATTGGAGGGATAAATAGTGGATTGAATTCCCAGATTTCCTCTGGTTTTTCTCCCCTTTTCCTCTCTATTTTCTCTCTCTCTCTCACGGCTCTCTCTCCCCCTTTGTCTCTTGTTGTTTTTGGTCTTGTCTTGGTTAATATAACTTAGTCAAAGTACCAAGTTAAATCCAAGTTTTGCTTTTGTCTCTTGGTCAATTTTGTCAAGTTTCAACTTCCAACCACAATTAGCTTAGGTAAACCTAGCACAACTCATTTCCCTTGGCTTGCACTCTTGCCAATTGGTTTGAGAAATTGTATTCTTATCACTTTAATCCATAAACTATTAACTTAGATTAATCCACGTAATCCAAAATCACCAATGGCACTTAATGAATCCAATCATCTATAATGCACCTTAATCACCTTTGCGCTAACTCTCATTGTCTCGCATGATCCCAATTGAAGACCACACTTTTTAGTTTGAATAAAACTAGGGGTTTGACAAATAAATTAGGATTTTCACAAAAATCAAGTTTTTTATAAAATAGGGTGTCAAGAAATCACCTTTGCATTCAACTAGGGTTTTTTTTAAAACAAAATTTTAAACATCTTAGAGCAAACTTAATTAATCAAATGACACCAAAATTAACAAACAAAATCAAGTGTACAAAACTAGGATGTTGGAAAAATTTTAAATCCTTAAACCCAAAATTCATAAACCACAACTTGCACGTAAAATGTCATTGTCAAAATTAATAAACCAAAATTAACACATAAAATGTCATTTTAGAAAATACGAGATGTTACAAGTGGGATACAATTCAAACCTGCCGAGATTGGCGGGATAAAACTCAAAACCAATCGAAATAAAAACGGTCAGTGGGATACAACCCAAACCTGTCGAGGTTGGCGGGATAAAACTCAAAACCAACCGAAATAAAAACGGTCGGTGGGATATAACCCAAACCTGCTGAGGTTGGTGGGATAAAACTCAACCCCAACCGAGATAAAAACGGTTAGTGGAATACAACTCAAACCTGCCAAGGTTAAAACGGTCAGTGGGATACAACCCAAGTCTGTCGAGATAATTGAAAAGATTTTTGCAGAATGTTTTTTGTAGAATTTTGAAAATAGAGACAGATGACTTCTTCTAAAAAACAATATCCCTTGTATGATGCTATTGGACTATTGGACCTGCAAAAGAAAAATAATTATAATGATAGATAATGCCACCACCATCCGATCAATCCTGCTTTCAAGAAATGTATAAGTATGAGTATTTGGGCGTTTTTTCTCCGATGTAGCGAAAACTTAACTTTACTCTGCGAACTGTGTCAAATTTCCTCAACTTCCAATGCTAATGAGACACTTGATACCTACCATTTCAATAAATCACAAGGATCGCCAGTTGATAAATTCCCGACATAGAAAAACTCAACTTTGCTCTGCGAACCATATCAAATTTTCTTAACTTTCGATGCTTATCAAATATGACACTTGGTATCCAAACAATTTCAATAAATCATAAGGATTGCTATTTGATAAATCCAAAGAAATAAATAAGACCATGAAATAGATGAAAGAATATTTTATTTACACAACAATGATGAAAATCTCAGCAACATGAAAACAATCATTTATTTTTATTGAAAGAAAATTAATTTTAGAGAGATGAACCTGTAAACTCAATAATTTACGCTTGAGAAACCAAAGTACTTTGATTTCAAACAAAATGCCACGTTTGACCCTTTGGATATCGTTCCTCCGGAGTTCAATATTGGCAATAGAACCACAAGGTGAAGAGAAATTCCAATGAATTGAGTCACCAACCTTTCAAATCCAAGCTCACTTCTCCTTATAAAAACCCTACCTTAACGCCCTTTCGACTTTTCACTAAGGCTACCCCCACCTTTTTATTTCCTTTTATTTTCATTTTTATTTTCTCTTCATTTTTCTTCTTTTTTTTCTTTGCTTCTTTTTCTTTTTTTCTTTTCAAATGTGCCCTTTCAGGTTTTCACCTGATGGACAAATCCTACCAATAGCCCTTATCAACTCAGAAATGTGTTTTAAGAAATGATGGCATCAGTATGACAATCCTTCCCTTGTAAAATTGGTGAAAGTGTATTGACATCATTTGTCATTTGATAAGAAAATTTCCTAAAGAAGGTGATACAAAGAACAGAAGTCAAAACTTTTGACTTTTGTAATGGGGTCTGGTGGGGTGTTTAGAAAAGTTAAACCTTGAACGCAGATTTTATAAGTGTTTTTAACCTGAGATCGCATCTTGATATCGACCCTAATTAGGATTAAACTAAAATTACCCCAATTTATTCTCAACCGGGGTTCTTTTCTTTAATTTTCTTTTCCCCTTTTGTTTCTCTATCATTTTTACTTTTTGAGGTTTCTTTCTTTTTTTTTCCTTTTTCAACTGAAACTTGCCCCAATGTGGGATTTGCGATTCTCAAGGGTTGCCAAATGAAATAATTTATTCTGAAAGTTCAAAAGGAATAATTAGAAATAAAATGTTTAATTGGAAAGGAAGAAGGCCTGACTTTCATTCCATTCCTCGCATTAACCCTGAAAGGAAACTTCCATTTATCAGATGAAAAATCTTTTACACATATCCGAACTGATCGGTTGAGGGAAAACTTATCCATCTATTTCTACGAGAACAAGTGTTCTACCAAGCAATACCTTCTTGACGATAAATGGGTCCCGCCAATTTGGGGCAAACTTGTCTTTGGCCTCCTCTTGCACTGGCAAAATTCGTTTCAACACTTTGTCTCCTTCTTCGATTAGTCGTGGCTTGACCTTCTTATTGTAAGCACCTTTTCTGCTTCTCATTCAAATGAATGCTAATTTTTATCTCCTTGACATTAACCCCAGAGCCAATGATTTCTGTTTCTTCTAAGTTCGGTTTGGATTTCTCTTCATATTGTTCTAGATTCTTTAACAAAAACTCAGATTCTTCCTCGTCATCACTCTCGTCTTGAATTTCCAATTCAAAAACTCGTGAGAGATATCGAGATTGCAGTTATCAAATTCTGAAATGGTGATATCCAAAGAGTCAATATGTTTTATTTTAGCCATCTGAAAAGAATGAGATAAATACAATAATGCATAAGTAAAACAATTGAAAAATGAACACTGTACATTTCAAATAAAGGACAAAATGTCATAATATGCTATTTAACAAAAGATACACTATTTAACATAAGATTTGTATTGAAAAGACATTTGAGTCAAAACTATTTACAAAACGAAAATGCAAAAGATGAATAATGCAAATGATTTCTTTTGTAGTTCTCAACCAAAGGCAATCCCCTAGATTTATCAAAATTTCCTTCGGGAGGGAATGTGATTTGCAGTCCAATTTGAAATGGCTCTTTCGAGCACAAAAGGTTTCTGGACTATTTTGATTACTTCATTCTCTCCCACAGTATATTTGGCAGGCTGCTCAAACTTCTATCAGTAGTAATGGCCCCTACAGTATCTTTATACTCAGGAAGAGGGTTCTTGCTGGCATTTGGCCATGATTCACCTTTTTTCCTTAAAATTGTGTCCCCAGCGTCAATCATATCTTGGATCTTATGCTTTAGTACCCGACAATTACCGGTAGAGTGGTTAGGATTTTCAGAATGATATGCACAAATGGTCTGAGAATCATAACCAACAGGAAGGCCCTTAGGGTAGGTTTAGGGAGGCACCATGTCAATTTTACCAGT
The DNA here is from genome assembly GCA_023065735.1 of Coffea humblotiana. NCBI lineage: Eukaryota > Viridiplantae > Streptophyta > Magnoliopsida > Gentianales > Rubiaceae > Coffea > Coffea humblotiana. The sequence goes on from CM041216.1 coordinate 20,217,848, forward strand.
AACCTTAAGTTGCTCATATAATTAGTCAATGGGTCGGCCCAAATTGGTAAAAGTACGGTATTGGATTTGATTTTGAGTTTTATTGGTTTGAGAATGATTATAGGTTTGGTTGTTCGGCAGAACAAGTCTTGGATTGTAAGGAGAGTGAGGTCGAGTTTGCAAATTTGGCTGAAAAATCTGGAAAGGTGGCACAGATATATTTGTGTAGTTAGGTCGGGGACGAGGATGGTTGACAGTAGTGTGATAGACAAAACGGGAGTTTGGGTAATAAGGGTAGGGGAATGAGTAGGTGAATCGGTTCTAGAATCTGGGTCTAGTCGAGGGGCCCTGATTCCAAACGAAAACATTCTCTCCTTCCTTCTTATTGAACTGAGATTTCTTGCCACTACCACTTTGACCTTGTAAGGCTTCCAGTTGCATTTTCAAGGTTGACACGTTGACTATCTTTTCTGCCTTGACGAATTCATCAAATTCTTCTAACTTGTTTACAATAACTGCAAACGAGCATCCAGTCATTCGAAAAATTTTCTCAAAATAACGCGGGTCATGAGCCTTGATAAATGTTCTAACAATTTCATCTTCGGATATCGGGAGTACCACTTTAGCGGCTAGTTTCCTCCAATGTTTGGCTTACGTCTTATGATCCTCCGATGGTTTCCTCTTTGTCCCCTCAAATATGGTTCTCGTTGGAGCAAACTCGCAATTGTACTCATATTGTCTTACAAAAGCGGTTGACAAATCCACCCATGTCCTCATTTCTTCAGGTTTTAAATTGGAGTACCAATCCAGAGCATCACCTTCCAAGCTCTCGGGGAATAAACGTTTTGGCAAATTTTCATCATCTACTGGCTTTCCCAACTTATTTGCAAAAAGTCTTAAATGCGTCTTGAGATTATCAGTTCTATCATATTTACTAAATTTTGGTGTTTTAAAAGCCAAAGGTCATTGCATGTTTGGGAAAAGACACAACTCATCATAATCCAAGCCTCCAGACTTGTTCAATCTTTGGTTTTTTCTCATAAATTTCTCAAATTTATCCAATCTTTTCAACAGATTTTTGTCTATTGGGACGGAAGATTCACCCGTTTCCACCTTCCCTTGCATAGCAGCATCCAACATGAATGGCTCAGTGGTGGTGTGATGAGGTACTTAAAAGTTTGGGTAATTCTGAGGTATTTGAATGCTAGCCGGGTTGACTTGGATGTTATGGGGGTAAGTGTATGGAAAACTGGAAATGGGGTAGGTGAAAGTCTCTTCGGGTATATTTGCAAAGGACGGTGCAAAGGTAACTTGGGTATGAGACAAAAGAGGTGGTTGGTGTTCTATTTCAGGTTGGCTGATAGGCATAGGATCATGTTGGATACCGCCACTACTAGTAACCAGTTGGTCAATTATGCGTCTTTGGGTTGACATTTCTTCGCTTAATTCATTGAATTTGTTTAACATCTCGCTCAATTGAACTCCCAAATTTGCAGTGTCTACCGGAGGTGCTGTTGCAAATTTATCAGATGATTTAGAATATGTACTCATGTTTACACTATTTCTCAAAACTTGGCTATGTGATCGTGTAATGATGGGGTTTCTTCGTATAGTTATGTTTACAATTACCTGAAAATTTAGAAAAAATCCTATTTAGATTCCCCTCTTGATTAACTACTGACAAAAGGAAAAAGGAAAAAGAAAAAAGATACGAGTTAGTAAAAATTAAAGTAATTCGGATGCATGTCCTATTAGGGAGCCCTTTTTGTACCAAGGGTAGGATTAGAATGAAAATGCAATCCTCTAGGGTAGGCACATGCAATACCTGACGAATCCGATCAAGTTATTGATATTCGAATGAAAAGCAATTTGAAAAATTTAGCCAATTGGTGTGGCAAGAGACATTTGTCCTAACAAAATGAGGACAAAATCCGAATGTATTGATTGTTTTGATTAATACATAAAGTGATGTGTGAAAGAGTTTACTCTTGAAAAGATTGCAACGTCACGACTAGTTTATTCAGGAAATCCTAAATCGAAACCCTAAAGGAGAATAAACGGGTCAAATGGATCGGATAAAATTGATGATTTATTAAAAAATGGACTGGATCACCCTAAAAATAAGTAAACTGGTCAAATGAAATTGATGAAATTGATGATTTATTCAAAATTGACTGAATCACCCTAAAAATGGGTAAGCTAGTCAAGTGAATTGAATGAAATTGATAATTTATTCAAAAATTGACTAGATCACCCTAAAAAGGGGTAAACTGATCAAATAAATTGAATGAAATTGATAATTTTTTCAAAATGAATGAATGGAATTGATGATTTACTCAAAATTGACCGGATTGTCCTAAAAATGAATGAATGGATTGAGTTAATGATTTATTCAAAAATGACTAAATTGTTCTAAAAGTGAATGAATAGATGAAACGAAGTTAATGATTTATTAAAAAATGACTAGATTGTCCTAAAAATGAATGAATTGATAAAATGGATTGGACGAAATTGGTCAAATGGATTGAATTAGATTGCCCTAAAAAATGAATAATCGGTTCAAATGGATTGAATGGAATTAATGGTTTATTCAAGAATCGATTGAATTGTCTACCCATTGGTAGTTTCAAAAAATTTGTTGCAATGCATTAGTTTATGAGCTTTCTAAAACCATGATTTGGCCTCAATATATTTACTATCTCAACAATGGGGAACTATTTACAAATTTCTTCAACTTAATGTCCTTTAAGCAAGGGATTTTACCAGTTCTAATAAAATAGCCAAAAACTGATTGTTAGATGCTCATATTCTAATGTGCAAAAGTTGCTCTATTGTCTTCGAAAACATCGGATCCTACCTTATCTCGTGAATTACCCCTTTGGATGGTGCAAAAGTTATAAACGTGCAAGTCTCATTGGATTACATATCCAAGACACAGGGTAGTTTATTTCTAACACGGGATTCCCTAAATGGCATTCTCTCTAAGGTTTATGCATGATGCCAATTTATCAAAGTAATTAAATATGCAATTTGAAATAAAACATGACCTAAAGGGACCCTTTGTGTGCCAAGGTGGGTCTAAAATGATGTGCACTTATTAACCTACGAATGCAATATATCGGAATTTAAACGAACAATAACCTATCTAAGAGTGTAGGTTCTAAAAGAGTATCATGCCAGAACTTTTATTTCTAGTGTTTGTGAATGCAAAAGACGAGAAAACAAGGAAATATTAGTTTCACAAATAACAGATAACATGTCAAGCAATTAGATGATACATAAGGCAAAAGATAGAGAAGTAAGGAAAGAGGGGTGGAATCCCTCCTTTCATGCCTAGTGTTCCTAATTAGGATAAGGTCGACTCTATCCTAGGCGATCTCTAATATGAATGCATGAGGTTGGACTCACTAATGCATCTAAACTTGATAAACCTTCATGCCCCAAACCTTCAGACCAAAGGCGAAGGCTCATCAATCCCAAGGCCTAAGAGTCGGTGGTTCAAGTGATCTCTCGGACATTGCTACGCGCACGTCATGCCATGGCCACATATCCAAGTGGATCTATCCTAATCCTAACGGGGTAGAGTGGTGTGACAACCACTAAAAGTAAAAAGAAATGAGGGCTTATAAAAGTAAAACGTATGCACGTATGAAGTGCCCCTATTGAAGGGAAAATTGAATACCATTAAAGGCGGGTGAAGGTTCTAGGGTGGCCACTCTCCCCCCAAAATGCAAGCGCGATAAACATAAGTAAATGAAAGAAAATCACATACATAAACGGAAATTGAGACAATCATGCGTGTTAGATGCAAGAAACCCTAAAAAAGGGGAAAAAATGCAATCTAAAACCTCCAAATGTGATATATAAAAAAAGTTAAAAGAAGAAAAGGATTGACTAGATCAAATGCTCGGACCCTCTAAGTCCCCAATGGAGTCGCCAAACTGTTGCACCCCATTTCTTTAATGAATAACGTGTTTATAAAAATGAATTTTTGATTAATTATGAGAAAAATAAATTTTTAATTAGAAAATGAATAAAGCAATGAATTTTGAGTTATTTTGTGTGAAAAAATGAGTTTTTGATTTTTTAGAAAAATAAGTAAAGAAATGGGCCTAAATGGGACTTAAAATGCGACGATTTTGACCCAAAAATAATAGTTTAAAAAGGGTTTTTAACAAAAATTAGGAGTCGCGACTTGGTATGGGGTTAACCTGTACCAAGTCACCTAAAAATGAATTTTAAATTAAAAAAATAGAAAAATCCTTTTTAAACGACTCCAAATCTACGAAAATCAAGAGAAAAGGGGTCGAGAGTCACATTTAAAGAAAGGGAAAGCAAGGATAAAATCCAAGACACCCTTTCATTCTAACTAAAGCTAGTTGCGTAATTTAGTCAAAAATTTTCTTTTTTTAACCTAAGAATTTATCACATTTGAATGTCACTATATGGATGCAAACCTAGACCTAATGGTTATCGGAAGGGTCAATATGTCTCTTCAAAGCTCGATTGGCGCTAATCGCATTAATTGCGATGTCCAAAAGTGACTCTTTGAAGAGGTCACGAAATTTGCAAAAGATGAGACTCGAAAAAAAGAAAAAAAAGAAAATAATAATATACAAATATACATGACCTAAGGGAATGCATCATAATGGGTGCGGGGAATTCATATTCGTGACTTTAATTTTCCCTTTAATAGAGAGAATACGAGCGTGCTAAGGCTAAAAAGCTACTCTGGTCCATATCCCATATTCGAGGGGTACTCTCCTAATCTAAGCAAACAAAATGATCTAATTTAGTTCTAACTTTCCTTAAATGAAATACAAGTCTACATGTCATGTTTCATACATGGGATAAGGGATATACATATAGTAGGAAATGTCATGCAAAATGAAAAAAAAAACCCTAAAAAATAGAAAAATGAAAATGTAGTAATTGTCACACAAACATGATCTAACGCGTGGATGGTTCTTAAGGGTCTAGCATTGGACTAACCCATGTCTATAAGTTCTCACTAGCGTTGGACTAGTGAGAAATTGGAACAAAAGGCCACAACTAGCATTGGACTAGTGTGGAATCAAAAAAAGGGGCCACAACTAGCGTAGGACTAGTGTGGTGATGTCATGCATTAATCATAATCAAATAAATAATGTAAAATATAATAAAACAAATAAACACATAAATCACATGTAGTACATAACACATAAGTATGATATCTATATGAAAGACCCTTAAAAAGCGGGGTAACACGTAAACACGTAAGCATGCAAAACACACAAAGCAAATAAAACAAATAAAGACCTAACTATTACATTAGGAGCTCTAACTACAATCTAAGGGGGAAAAATGAAATAAAATAAAATAATAACCTAACTATTACATCTAGGCATTTAAATGCCTCTCAAATAACCAAAATTAAATTAAAATAAATATACTAATTCAAAAAAACAATTAAAGTGACTAAATAAATAAATAAAATAAAAACATTCAAAAGGCATGTAATTACGCACATGAAATCACATAGGGGCACATAGGATCAGGTAAAACCAAAATAAAGCGTAGAGTATACCTCCCTTGAATTAGTGACCTAATAAAATGAAGTTTCCCTTATTTACCCTCCAAAACAATAAAAAGGTCAAAGTATCACTTTAATTAACAAATAATCACAAGAAAATGAAAATAAACACAAAATTGAATCAATCAAATCATTCAAATAAAAATAAACAACTCATATTCAACCAATTAAAACAAACAATGACCCAATTGAAAAAATTAAAGAAGTTTGAGGGGTCAGCTTATTATTATTAATAATATTAAGGGTCTAGAATTAAAATAAAGTAAAATAAATGGCTTAAGATGAAGTCTACCAAAACAAAACTAAAATTCACAAAAAATAAATGAAAAACCATTTGTTACAATTAAACAACAAAAATATCCAAAATTTCACTAAAATCCAAATCAAAACAATAAATCTATCAAAAATTATTAAACCTCCAAATTTCATCCTAAAATTCACTAAAAATCTATCCAAAAGCCGCATTAAATCATATTAAAGAAAATTAACATGTTAAAGGGACAAAATTGATTAATTTTTCTGATTTGTTGGGCTATAGTAGAATAAGGAAAAACCTAGAGGGTTAAAATGCAATTTTTCTGAAAATTTCCATGCAAGCTACGAAGCTTTCTTCTTCAGCTGGTTTCTGGGTTTCTGCAATGCAATCTTTTCTTATTCTAACGCCATTAATGTCTCGACCAACGGCAATTTAAACCAAAGCAACACAATCACCAAGCATTCTTCTAACTTTTCACCATAAAATCTTTATGTTTAGGCACAAAAATTCAAAGGAAAAGGGCATGCAAAATCTGGAAAAAGCTTGCAACTTTCTAGGTTCTTCATCAAACCCGCAGCATATCGAACCAAACAAGCAACTTGGGGCAAAAATTTTCCAACCATCAAATCTTATTTTCTCAGGGCAAGCTTAAACAACGAATTATGCAACAAAAAAACAAACCATTGGGCTGCTATAGGAAGCAAAACAGCAAAGCAGGATGATGAACAAAGTGCAGCACAATCGTTGACATATTTAGGGAAGATCTGGACTTGTGTGAGAAGGAGAGGATGAAAGGGATTACCTTTAACGTCTTGTGAAGTGAGGAAGGCGTGGTAAAGCTAAAAAATGTATCCATAGGTAGGTAGATGAACTAGGGATGCTTTTCCTTCGAAGTTCAAGGGCTGCAAAGGCAGTGATTTCCAGCCCCAATTCCACACACTTAGAGGTGTTTTTTCCAGAAATTTTGTGAACAAACGATCTTTCCCTGCAAGCGTAGATGATGTATAAATGAAGAAGTTACTTATACAACTAAATTTCAGATCGGATTTTGCTCATGAATAAAGCTAGATATCCAGCCCTGGCTCAAAATGTTCACCCACATTTTTCTGCACTTTTTCTCTTCCCCGTCACTACCCGAAGCTCCCCTTTCTCTGATTTTTTGTTTTGTCTCTCCTTCCTTAGCCCTTACTTGCTTGTTTCTTTTTCTTTCTCCTCCTACCCGAAGCTTCCCTTTCTCTTCTCTTCTTTTTCTGGTTTTTATTCTCTTTTGCCCGCTGCCTAGAAACCCTCTTTCTCAGCCGCCAAACTCCCTTGTTTCTTTCTCGGCCCGTAGCTTCTCTTTTTCCTCAGCCCCCTCTCTTTTCCTTTCTGTTTTCCAGTTCTCCCTCCTCTCTTCTCCCTTGGCTTTTCTTTCTTTTCTCCCTCAGCCAACTCCCTCTTAGTTTTTCCTTTTTCCCTTTTCTCCTACTCGTTGCCCTTTTTTGCTTTCTGGTTCCTCCCTTTCTTCCTCTATCCCCCAAGCTTTCTCACATCTCAGTCGTTACCTCCTCTCTCAACCCCAAAACCCTCTCTTTTTTTTTATTTCTTGCTTAGCCCGTAGCTTTCTTTTTTCTTGGTTCCCCCTCTCGGCCCTTTTCTCTTCCCCAGCTCTTTCTTTTTTTAGGTTCCCGCCCCCCCCCCCCGGAAGTTCCCCAGATTCTTCCTCTGGCTTTTTGTTTTCCTCCACAGCCGAGCTTCCTTCTTTTTCTTTTTCCTTTTGCTTTTTTTTTTCCAAATTATCCTAGGCCTCCAAGTGTCTAGCGACCTAACCCCCCTTTGCATGTGTTGTCAACCAAGAATGATGACATTTGTCCTATTTGCATGCACTTCACTTGTCTAATATCCCTCTAATACACTTGTCTTCTTATTTTTATTTATTAATTATATATTTTTTTCAAAATCAATTTAGGTAAACAACAAAAAATGTTAGCTCCTAATTGTAAATGTATTGGACAATTTTTATTTATCTTAAAAAAATGAATCTAAAAGGTTTAAAGAGAAATTTTGAATTTTTTGCGGGAATTTTTCTTTTTTAGAAATTTAATGTAAAAATACCTTAAAAATGAAAATGATAAACCTAATTTATAAAAATAAACAAAATGAACATTAACTATCATTTAATCAATTAAAATGAAAATAAAATAAAATAAAACAAGAATAAAGCTAAAGTTGAATAAAATAAATGAAATTTTGGTGTCCACAATGATACTAATTTTTTTAATTGGCCATTTAATTGGTTAGATTAGTTAGTTACTAATTTAACTATAATGGGCTTAGTCTAGGATTATGAATGGAATAATCTAGTTAAAGTAACAAACAAGAAGTTATTAATACTTTAAATAATAGGTTTAAGTAATTTATGTGTAATTAAATAGGTGTTATTAACGTACTTAATAATATAAATATTGTAATTAATTATTTGACCATGTACTTCGTAAGATTAGTTAGGTAATGATTTAATTGATAGAATATAGGAGTAAGAAAAAAATTAATGTAGGGGTAATTGATGTAGTTTTAACATGTGTAATCAAAGGGTAAATAGGCATAATATTTGTCGTTAATAATTTACATGTTTGTAGTTAATGTTGTTACTATTTTTGGCTAACCCCGTACATGAGGACGGATGCCACCCCTCATTTTATTGATTTGAAAAAACAATGTTACAATAGAGATCTAGATGAATTTAATCTTTCTAATAGAAGGCATTCCTATTCTGTCCAATTGGATTTCCGCTCGAACCAACTTTGGAAACATGTGTAGATGCACATAAATTCGGACATGATGTTGGGGATAAGAGATGCCCACATTGGACAACATGTCAGCAACTTTATTAGCTTCCCTAAAACAATGAGAGAATCGAGAAGAGTCCCCCACTAATTGCCATATCTGTCATATCTCTCTGCAAATATGCCAAGGGCATTGCAAGCGTCGCTGAAAGATCCCAACTAAAACCAATGAGTCTGATTGCACACGAACATGTTCAAAACCCTTGTGGAAGCACATCTGAAGACCAGTCAAAAGAGCCAAGGATTCTATGTATAAACTAGATGTTTCCCCATAGAATGTTGAAAAAGCCATTAAATGGTGCTCAGATGAATTATGTAGAATCCCCGCGCCACCACACACTCCTGAATTACCCTTGGAACACGAACATGTTCAAAACCATTGTGGAAGCACATCTGAAGACCAGTCAAAAGAGCCAAGGATTCTACGCATAAACTAGATGTTTCCCCATAGAATGCTGAAAAAGCCATTAAAGGGTGCCCAGATGAATTATGTAGAATCCCCCTGCCACCACACACTCCTGAATTACCCTTGGAACACCCATCAGTATTAAGTATCAACACCCCCACCTCCTTCGCCACCAACAAATTTAAAGCCAAAAACACTTGCTAACTAGGCAGACCAATCATATAACTGGTGAAAGGTTCATACCCAATAGCTTGCTTAAACTGTAATTCAACAACCGCTTTGACCTCTAAAAAAATAGCTTGACAAATAACTTTAGACTGCATCTTAACCCCTTCAAATACCGCTTTATTCCTAACCTTCCAAATATGCCAACATATAAAACTCAAAAGAACAGTAAAAATAAAGCGCCTTCTATCTGATTTTTGTGAGGACAACTACCAAGCTACTATGCAAGCTCGCAAAGAAGAAGTTGCAGTTAAACCACACAGACTCTCAAAATAACTCTAGACCTCCTTTGTAATTTGTCCCAAAGAGAACACATGTTCAATAGATTCACAAGATGCAACTGAGTAGCAAAAACATTTTGATGGTAAGTGAAAACCAAGCTTACATAGAGAGTCATCCAAAAGCAGCCTTCCCATCAACAAACATAATATAAAAAAGGATACTTTCAATGGAATTCGAGAATGCCAAATTTGTGACAAAACAATAGACATATTGCGAGCCTACCCCACATCTTGAAAAGCTAATGATAACGAGAATTATCCAAACATTGTTGGCATCCAAACAACCTCATCATCATGCCCTCCTTCAGGTACCGGTTGTTGAAGAATAGAGGGAATGATATTAGTAGGTAATACTTGGGACAGCAAATTTGAATCCCAATTTCCATTTGTGATGAAATCATGAAAGGAGAGATTCAGAATAGTAGGTGTTCTGAGAAGTAAAACTCCACTACCCATCTAGTTATCATACCAAAAATGATAGGACCCCTCGTGGACGAACCATAACATAGAAAGTTCAACTTGCTGGCTAACATTGAACATTCTTCTCCAAACTGACGAAGCATACGAACTATACTCTGCTTGGCAAGGATGAATTCCCCTACAATATTTTGCTCGCATAAAAGATGCCCATAGTGATGAACCCATTCGAAAACTCTACCATAACTTACAGGAGAAAGCTACATATACATCCTAGGCCTCCGAAAGCCCACTCCTCCCTCCTCAATCAGATAATACAATTGAGACCACCGTATCCAATGAAACTTTGATCCTTCATCCATTGACCCCCACAAAAATCTTGAGCAATCCTTTTCCATGACTTTGAACACCGAGTTAGGCATCACAGTAGCAGACAGCAAGTGAATTGGAATAGATGAAAGAACATACTTGATTAAAATAATCTTCCCCCCCCTCCCAGAAGAAAGAAACTTGGATTTTCAGGATAGAATTCTTCCCAGAATTAGCTAGATCATCTCCCCATATAATAAGACAATTTATACCTTCCAAAATATAGGGGAAAACCTAAATAGTGAAGCGTAAAGAACTGTCTAGAAAACTTCATGATATGCTCACTCGTCTCCAAGCAGTCTGTGAGAACCCAAAAATTCGTTGTCTATGTTTTTGTTCATTTACCTTACTTGTCTTGAAATTGTGGTTGATTTAATGGTTGAGCGGTGATTTTTATTTCCTTGCCTTATTTAACTTGGTGGATGTTTAACTTAGTGCATGCCAAGTTTTATACTGCATTATATAGTGTGACCAACTAATGAGGTGTGTGTAATAAATTTAGTGGATTAAAAGGAGTTTTGTGCAAAATAGATTTTGTGATAAGAGGTGTTAAGAGAGGATTGGAGGGGAGTTAGACATTTCGGTGATTAGTGAGACAAATAGACAGACATTAACCTTGTTGCGCTGCCTGTCAATCATCCCTTAAACCTTGACCTTGACCAAGATGCATTCTTTTCCAACTTAGCTTACCTTTCTTCACCATTTTCTTCTTTGTTTTCTTGCTATGGCCGAAATTGAGAGGGAGAAAGGGAGAGAAACAATTTCAATTTCAAGCCTTGATTCTTGACCAAATCCATGAGAAAACAAGAGAGAAACCTTAATCCACTCTACAAATTCTTGAGTTAAACTTGGAGGGAAGCTATTGGAGGAGTTTTGGAGGAAGAAAGTTTTGCATCTTCCTTGATTTGTTTGCTATCCTTGGGTTTGGAGGTAAGAGGTGAATTTTGGTAGAAACCTTAGTTTTCTTCCTTTACTTTTGAGTTTGGTTGGTGTATGATGTACTAGAAGCTAAAGGAAGCACTTGTATGAGAGATTTTGTGTTTTTCATATTATGTTGCAAAAATTTCAGCTTTGGTGCATAATCTAATTAGTTTAGTTTTGAGCTTTATATATGTGAAACTTTAATGGATTTCCTTGCCTAGCATATGCACCATACACTTCATGATATGTTAGTTTGATTGCTAGCGTGTTTGCCATGGTAATAGGGTGAAAGTTGGAGGTTTATCTTGTGACGCCCCCACTTTTCCCTAAGGCGAGCCAAAGGGTATCCGCGGGACACCTGCCCAACTCTTGCCAAGACTCAAGACAATTCAATTCTCACTTAATGATAATAACCATTAATATAAGTCTAGTAAAGAAAGTCGCTTCCATACTTATATATACATACATAAACATCCAGTCCTACACCTCGAGTACAAAATATATCAATTGTTCAAAAGACATATAACTGCCCAAAAGCTGTCCATTCGATTACAATCGAATCCCTATTACAAAAGTTCATCCCAAAGATTCCTCCGAGTTTCACCTCAGTTCCATCCCTGTTAAGAAAAGCAAATCTACGAGGTGAGCAATCGCTCGTGAGACCAAGAAACACACATGCAGGTACATTGTCCAAGTAACAATCCCATTTAACGAATATAACTGTAATATGCAAGAAGATAACAATTCGACCAAGAATATGTAAATAGAAACAATTCAAGGATATAGGAGCTCTCAGGAGCTATTTTTCACTTGCGCGATCCAGAACCTCCGCGAATTGACACTCTGTCAATCGGGTAGGTTTTGTCCGTAGAACTTCACTTATCATGTCCCCGATCACCGTTACATACCCCTATACCGGGCCCGCCTGTAAATTGTTTTGGGCGATACTGTTTCGAGTATGTCAAGCAAGACCTCTCACTAGGTCAAGCTTATGTTTTCTCATGGTTCATCAAGGAGCCCGACCAAGCCCATGCCGGCTCGAGTCCAATGTTGGCCAGTGAGAGTTGGGCGTCCCTATGTTCATTTATGAGTCGAGGAGATTCACTCCAACGACGTATGCAGCCATAGCATAACATTTTATTTCCAAAAATGTGACGCCCCCACTTCTCCCTAAGGCGAACCAAAGGTATCCGCGGGACGCCTGCTTAGCTCTCGCCAGGACTCAAGGCAAACCATTCAAGCTTAACTATAAAATCAACAATACAAGCCAAATAAAAAAAGTTGCTTCCATAACCAATATCCAATAGTACACCATGAGTACAAAATGCATCATTCATTCAAATATTACATTCGATTCTCAAAAGTTACATCAAATCTCCATTTATACAATAACCCAAGGTCTAGCCAAATACATTACAAATCCCAATACAAAAGTACATTCAAAAGGGATTTTCCTCAAGTTCACTCCGATCCATTCCTGTTAAGGAAAACAAATATAAAGGGTGAGCAAAAACGCTCGTGAGGCCAAGAAACACACATGCAAGCACATTGTCCAGATAACAATCCCATTTAACGAATAAAGCAATAATGTGCAATAAATTAACAATTCGAGCAATAATATGTAAACAGAATCAATTTAAGGATATAGGAGCTCTCAGGAGCTATTTTCCACTTGCGCGATCCGGAACCTCCACGAATTGACACTCCGTCAATCGGGTAGGTTTTGTCCGTAGAACTTCACTTATCATGTCCCCTTTCACCTTACATACCCCTGTATCGGGCCCGCCTGTCATTTGTTTGAGGCAATACTGCTTCGAGTATGCCAAGAAAGACCTCTCACTAGGTCAAGCTTTTGTTTCTCATGGTTCGCCAAGGAGCCCGACCAAGCCCATGCCGGCTCGAGTCCAAGGTTAGCCAGTGAGAGTTGGGCGTCCCTCATGTTCATTTGGGTGTCGAGAAGATTCACTCCAGCGACGTATGCAGCCATAGCATACAAATTCATGTCATTCAAGCATTTGACAATTTCAAGCATTTGATAGTTTCAAGCATTTGGCAAATTTCAAGCATTTCAAGCATGAGTCATTTATTTCAAATGAGGAACGGGTGCGATAAAGTACACACCCGGCTCCATTTACAAAATCTCATTTCGTGGATAACAAGTAGGCATGTATCGAATGCATATAGTTTCAACTATTCATGCACTTGACACTCACCAAATAGTGCAAGGAGAAATGTCACTTAGAGGTTCAAGCGTTCACCATGGGATCCTCTTGAAGGTCCTCTGAGTGCCTGAGCAAATAATAATGAACCACCATTTAGAAACTCCAATTATCACAAAAGGTTGCACACTTGTGCAATCTAGAGAAATCTTACGAAAATGAGCCTTAACTTGCTCAATTTCAAGGTTCAAAAGTGATGTTTAGACACACAAGGAGAAACTAGTTTTCCTTCTTGAAAACAAGTCCAAAATGGTCAAGTAGTGTCGAAGGACAGGGAAGGGTCTCGAAAACTCACTTCCCTTCAAGTTTGGAAATTTTCAGGTTTGAGGTGTACTTTTGGAAAAATCATAACTCACTCTCCGTAAGTCTAAAATTGGAAAACTTGGTACCGTTGGAAACTTCTCCCAAAGTATTAAAAGTCCCTAGAAGACACTTTTCTATGATTCCTAACGGAAGATATTCAAAATTAGCTCAAAGTTGCTGTTTTACGCTTGCAAAACAGTTTTGGGGTTGGTTTTTTGCCAACTTTGAAAATTCGGCAAAAATCACAGAATTCGATCTAACCTCTGAAATTTGGAACTCAATTAGATTGCAAACAAGGTTTAAAATCCAACCAACGGAACAAGAATCGGAGTTTTTAACACCAAGATATAGTAGCTCAACGTTGCTGGAAAATTGAAGCAATTAAGCAATTTTCCAGGTTGAAGTCACGAACTTTGGGGTCTTTGTTTGAGCATCGAAATGAACTTGGATTGGTACCAAATTTGGTAGTATAATACTACCATATGAGGGCTATCCCTCTATCAAATTTCATGGAAAAATTCATTCGGAAAGCTAGCGAACGAAGCCACTAAAGTTTCCAAAATTCCAAAGGCAATCTGCCTTGTATTTGTGTTTTTCTCTTTTCCAAACATTTGGCCAATGAAATTTCTCAAACGTCCTTCATTTATGAAGACAAGGTCTAGGAAACATCCAAGGTGCAATTTGGTAGGTGATTAACACCAAGAAATTCGAAATAACAAGTCCCAATCAAAGCTAAGGCATCAACTAGCCAAAAGAGGGTTTTCGACCTCTGAGTCAGTTTCAAACTGTGGCCACAACTCCCTCAATTCAACTCAGAATTGAGAGTGGTCAGTGGCGTTGAAAACTAGATTCATAAGGCTATAATTTATTAGAAGAAATCATTTTCAAAATAAGTCCACAACTAGCTCACATTTGAGCATTAAGTTGCTGCTCAGAACAGGGCTCTCTGTGAAAACGTGAAACAGGACAGTCAGGTTCAAATGGTTGGTACGGATCACTCAGGTGGAATCAGAACATGCATTTTATACCGTTGGAAATTGGAGAATGTCTAATTTCCATTGCCGCAAACAGCACCCGATTTCAACGTCGGAGCAAAACGATATGGCCGAAACAAGAACACTGCCAGGGCAGTGACGTGAAAATTTTCCAGATTTGCTGTCATACGAAAATTCAACATTTGGTCAACCAATTCATGGATTTTTTATGAAACTTTCTACACATCTCATACAACATATAAGCATCATAACTGAGCCATTAGATCCACAAAATTTCACCTTAAAGGCCACGGACAACATAAGGGCAGAATCGGAAAATTCAGCCTTCACTACCGTTGAGCTTTCCTTCAGCAATGCTACTTATTTCCACTAGTTTAACCTCTAATCCAACATTAACAACATTAAAACTCATCAAATCAGTCCAACAATTCAAAGTGGGAATTCATAGAGCCCACCCACACAACAAATTCCAACATAATCCAAGCTACCCACATGATCCTACGAGCATATACGTGCAATACTACTTCCATAAGTCAAGATTTTCAAGGTTGATCGTTGGTTACCTTAGTTAATGGTTCAAGCAGAATTCCGGCCCTCTTGAAGCTCAGAAAATCCGTGGAAAATGAGCTCCTTTCTTAGCTTGTTGCGATCTCCAAGTGATGAGCTAAGTACGGGTTAAATTTTGGAGTGATTTGGTGAAGATTTGGATGAAGAAATGAGGAAGAAATTTGTGGAACTTTGGAGAGTTTTCTCCTCTTCTTGGCCGGCTGTTCTAGTGAGCAAGAGAGAGAGTGTGTGGCTTCTTGAAGAAGCTTGGTGGTTGGTGACTTTTGTGTGCAAAAGTCAACTCTCTCTCGCGCGCGCCGCGCGTTTTGTGCTCGATTCCTCTCGAGTTCGTTTCACTTGTGCACTAAACCTCTAATGCAACTTATACACATACTAATATTATCCACTCTTAATAGTCTAGAAATAATTTCTAAACTCCTCCAATTAGTCGCGCGCGCGAAAATCGAACTTCCGATTTGCGCGCGATAAGACGAAATCTCTAAGAAATTCTTTATAACGATAGTACATCTAACTATCTCTTGAGTATTTAAACTTAAAATTAACCACTTTAGGGCAAATGTACAAGTCTCCAATTCCAAACTCATTGTGCCCTTGAATCAATTATTCTATCCAAACGTGCATTCACTATTCACACTTAACGAGCTTTCGAAATTAATTTTTGAAACGACTCACTTTAAAAATATGAGTAAATTGTAATTCAATGAAATTAGGGTTAAGAAGGCTAGAAAATAATATTCGGAATATTTGGCCCAAATAAATAATTAAATAAGCTAGAATTAAAAGTTAAAAATAATAAAATTTACGAGTCCTCACAATAAATCATTCAACACATTTCAGATCATTCATTTGCATTTAAATCAATTCAATCATTTTCAAAACAATTCAATTAGGAATTTATTTAAATGAGAACGAGTTGCGATAAAGTACACACTCGACTCAATAGTTATAGTCATGCTATACATAACTTGCAAATTCACATAATTTTATTAGTCATGCACTTGACACTCACCAAATAAACAAAGAAGTAATACCCATTTGAGGGTTCAGGCGTCCACCGTGGGATCCTCTTGAAGGTCCTCCTGAATGCCTGAACAATTAATAATTAACTACCACTTAAAAACCCCAATTATCGAAGAAGATTGTACTAGAGTACAATCTAAGAAAATCTCACGAAAATGAGTCTTAATTACTCGTAATCGAGACTCAAAGGTGGGGTTTTAAAAACACAAGAGAATCTAATTTTCATCTTGAAATCAAGTGTAAAACGGTCAAGCAATCTCGAAGGAAAATGAGGAGTTCTAAAAACTTCAATTTCCTTTAAGTTTGGAAATTTCTGATTTGTCAAGCAATCTTGGAAAAATCGCATCTCACTCTCTACAAGTCCAAAATTGGAAAAATTAGTCCCGTTGGAAACTTCTTCCAAAGTACTAAAAGTTCCTAGAAGACACGTTTTCGTGATTCTAATGGAAGTTATTTAAAATTTGGCTCAAAGTGCTGTTTTTAAACTTATCAAGACAGTTTCGGGGTTGGTTTTTGGGCCAACTTTGGAAATTCGGCAAAATTCACAGAATGCAAACTAGCCATTCAAATTTGGAACTCTATTAGAGTTACAATCAAAGTTTCAAACACCACAAGCGGAACAAGAACTGGAGTTTTGAGCGCCACTGATATAGCAGCTCAAAGTTTGGTATGAAATTGAAGGTCGCACTGGGCAAAAATTCCAGCTTTGAAACTTGAGACTTTTGGGCTTAGTTGGGCATCGAAACGAACCTCAGAATGGCACCAAATTGGTAGATTATCGGCTACCACATAAGGCGGCTTATTCTTCTGTCAAAATTTCATATAAAATTTCGTTCAGAGAAGTTTCAGTTTAGCTAAAAGTTTTCCAGAATGTTCCCAAGGACAAAATCTGCCGTTGCACTTTTTGTTTTTCCTTTTCCTCAAACATTTGGCCCAATGAAATTTTCTCAAACATGGTTCATTTATGAATAAAATGTCCAAGAAACCTCCAAAATACATTTGGTAGGTGTTTAACACCAAAATTTCGAGATAACATGTCCCAAATCAAGATTAGTCATAAATCAGTCCAAAATTAGGGTTTTCCTTCACTAAGACAGTTTCGTAATTCAGCTATAACTCACTCAATTCAACTTGGAATTGAGCACAGTTGCTGGCGTTAAAAACTAAATTCATAAGGCTACAATTTCACAGAAGGAATCATTTAAAATTCTGTCCACAACTAGCTCATATTCGAGCATCAACTTGTAACTCATAACAGACATTCCAGTAAGTCCGTGAAACAGGGCAGTCATCTTTAAACGATTGGTATGGTTCACTCAAGTGGAATCAGGGGGTGAATTTTATACCGTTGGAAAAATGGAAGTGTCTAGTTTCCAATTCCACAAACGGCACTCGATTTTGACGTTGGAGCAAAGAGTTATGATCGAAACAAAATCACTGCCAGAGAGACTCTGGTCACGTTTTCCAGTTTTGGTGAAATTTCGAAATCTCAACTTTTACCCAACCAAATCAAGTAATTTTTTGAGGAAACTTTCTACACAACCCATACAACATATATACATCAAAATCAAATCAATTGTACCACAAAAATTGCACTAAAGAGGCTCGGCAAACACAGGGTCAGAATTGTCCCTTTTCTCATTTCACTTCCTTTGAGTCTTCTTCCACAATACAACTTATATCCACTAGATTAAGCACTAATTTAACACAAATAACACTCAATATCATCAAATCAACTCATCAAGTCCATTGTGGGATTTCATAGAGCCCACTCACAAGATTTCCAACAATATAGAGCTACTCACATGCATCTACAAGCTTATAAGTGCAATATAACGTATATAAACCAAGATTCAAGAGGTTGATCGTCCATTACCTCCTTAGATGACTAAAGCAGAAATTTTTGGCCCTTTGAACCTCAGAAAACCGTGAGAATGGTGCCTCTCTTCTAGCTTAAGATGATCTCCAAGTTATTTGCAAGGTGTGGTAGGAATTTGAGATGATTTGGAGCAAGATTGAGTGAGATGAGATGAAGAAATTTTTTGCTCCTTCTTCCTTGGTGTTGCACGGCTGCTTAGAGAGAGAAAGGAGGGAGTTTTGGCTGATGGAAAAGCTTCTAGAGTAAGCTTGGTAGGTGAGAGTTTTAAGTGCTCAAAAGTCAACTCTCGCTAGTGCTCGATTCCTCTCGAATTTGTTTCACTTGTGCATTATACCTCTAATGCACTTACTTTATCACTAATATTATTCACTCTTAATAGTCTATCAACAATTTCTAGAATCCTCCAATTAGTCACGTGCGCGAAAACGCGAACTTCCAACTTGTGGGCGATAAAGCCAAAATTTCTAAGAAATTCTTATAACGATAGTATAACTAACTATTACTTGAGTATTTAAACATAAAAATAACTATCTTAGAACTAATGTATGAGTCCTCACTCTCCAAACTCACTGTACTCTCAAATCGATTATAGTCTCCAAACGCGTATTCACTATTCTCACTTAACGACCTTTCAAAAATTAAATTTTGAAATGAGTCATTTTAAAAATATAAGCAAGTCATAGTTCAATGTAATTGGGTCTAAAAAGGTTGGAATAAAATATTTAGAGCAAACGGCCAATTAACTATTTAAATAAGCCAGTAATAGGAGTTTAAAATAAGTAAATTTGCAGATCCTCACATGAGTCTAGTATTACTTTCTCAAATCTCCAAAAATTTTGCATTAGCGAGTCTTTCGGAAAACTATCGACGCGCTAGCGGTATGCACTTAATTAGAACTCATTCACCTTGAATTCCTCAATTAACTTTTCTTAATCTACTATTGATCATTCTTAATTTCCCCAAGATAATTACACTCTCGAATAGAATATCATCTCGAAACACATGTACTCATTATTTCTCACTTAAACGAACCTCCAAAAATTAAATTTGCTAATGGGACATTTTAAAACATAAACAATACATTGTTCCATATGAATGGACTTAAAATAGTTGAAATAAATTATTTGAAGAAAACAGGTGAATAAATATTTAAATAAATCAATAATATTTGATAAAAATAAAAAAATTTTCGGGTCCTCACATACCTGGAACTTGGGGACAAGTTGTTCAACGTTTGCTGGATTGGTCATTTGAGAGAGGGAGAGCTAGTTTGACTTACTCTTGCATATATTCTTGTTACTTTTGTCCAAGACACTTGTTAAAACCATGATCTTTACATGTAGTTTGGATTTTAACTAACACAAAGAAGTTTAAAAGGAAGGAAATGCTTTCTCTTCAAACCGTTTTATCGCGCAAAAGTTCTAGTTTTGGTACATGTAGATAGCTTAGTTTCACGCTTTATATATATGTATGATTTTGATGGTTTTCTTTCCAAAAACATATACCATATGTCTCATGTTATGTTAGTCATGATTTAGCATGTTTTTGTCATGAAGATGAGGTTGAAACTTGGAAGTTTAGATAGAGGAATTGAGGACAAGTGCTGCCAAGTTTTGCCTGGTTGGCTGGTTGACTAATTGAGCGAGGGAGGGCTTGAGTTTTAATTTTAGGGTGCTTTTGATTCACTCTTGTATATATGATCTTCACATGTATGTTGGTTTTGATCTCATATGTATGGTGATTTTGATCTAAACCAAAGAGATTTATGAGGAAGCAAATGATTTGCTCCAAAACATTTTATTGCTCGTTATTTCCAGCTTTGACCCTCGAGAATCTTGTTTTCTTCAAAATTCTTCACTATAATCGATCTACTTATGCTCCATATTTCACTTAAGACATTGACCTATCATACACATGGTTTTTTCCCTAGATTTGAACAAGAAAATGGTGCCATTTTGAAAGTTATATTGGAGGTAAAATCAGCAAATTGATGTGTCTTCTAAGTGAAGCTTTGAAGCTCCAAGTTTGTTATTTCTATTCGCTTTGAGTTGCTAGACTCTTGATGTATTACCTGACCACAGGACTCGAGAGGGTCCAAGAGGATGAACTAGGGTTTGAAGTGGGAAAAATTGTGAACAATTGGTGAGTGCTCCAACTGCATGTTAGGACCATGTGATTTACTTGATTGATGCTTTATATGACTTGTTGATCGAAATGTGACTTGTTGCCTGAAATTGCCAGATATCGTGACTTGTTATTGCAAAGACTAGTGTGTACCTTATCGCAATCAACCAGTTAAGCTTGCTTGACTTGATATTGAATAGGTGAGTATGTATTTTATCACACTCGATCTAACTTGACTGAGCTCTTGTTATCCTGTTTACAAGCGAACTATTTACAAGTGAACTAATATACATATGCATGACTTGAAAGTCGATTGGACATGCTAACTCATCGACTATACATGTTCTTAGGATCCCAAAACCCCATCGGCTAGTTAGTCAAATCGAGTCAGCAAGGGCTTGGTCAAGGCGATTGAGGAACCATGGGTTTTGTTTCTTGTTTAATCCACTAGATGCATCATCTGGAATCGGTATACTCTAATATTACCACCCATTTGTTTGGAGTTCAGGCCTTGTAAAAGGGGTTGATCGGAGGAAAGGAAATTGGTGTAAAATAGTGATCTACGGATATTGTTTATTACTACATTTCAAACGTTGACGGAGTGTCAACGGACTTGGAAAATGCTGCTGCTGGACTAGCTGGAAGTGAACTACTGAATGGGACTAAGTGTTACGCTTGAAATTTGGCAGGAGCCACCATATCAGTTGTATCAACGTTTGAATCCTGGGTGCTCTGCCTGGAATCTGGCAAGAGCCACCGTATTAGTTGTATCAACGTTTAACTCCTTAGTGCTCTACCTAGAACCTGGCGGGAGCCACCGTATCAGTACCCGTATCCTTTTCTTATGTGATAAATTGTTTATTTGAAAATGTGAACTGTTAATGACTTCATTTGTAACTATTTACTCTCTTCACTTTAAGATTTTGTTATATGTGATTGTTATCTTACCAACTTGACGGCATGTTTTCTTGGAACCTTACTGGCCTTTTAGCTCATCCCATTATTTGTTTTCCTTAATAGGGTGCGGGGATGAGAGAGACAAGAATAGTAATGGTTTGTAATAGGAGATCTTGAACTTGTATTTGGTTGGCACTGTATTATGGTACTAGTCGTTTAGGTTCTTTTCTTTTGGACTTGTACTTTGGTTTGTATCTTTGGATGATTTGTAGCATGTAAATGTTATATTGAAGAATTTTAGTGTTATTAACTTGGGTTTGTAGTGAGTTCTGACGAGAGTTGAGCAGGCTATCCCCTAAATTTTAGGGTACACCCTAGGAGAAGGTGGGATCGTCACATAGTTGATATAGACGGGTGTACCAAGTAACCACACTTTTGGGCGTTCACTAGTTGTCCAGATGTTTTTTGATACAAATTCAAGACCTGCATAATATTCTTTAAAGAAGTAGAAGAACCATTAGCAAATATAAGCACGTTATTAGCAAATGCCAAATGAGTGACAGGAGGACAACCATTTGGCACTCTAAATCCTAGGAATCCAGATTGCAACACCAGTTGTTTAAATCTCTTGACAGAACCTCGGCCCCTATAACAAATAACGCAGGTGATAACTGATCTTCCTGACGAAGACCCTTATTGAACTTGAAAAACCATATGAAGCCCCATTGACAATGATAGAGAACCACATATTTGATAGTCTCCATACCATATCTATGAAACATTCCCTAAAGCCAAACTTTTGCAAGACACTAATAATATGAAACCATGGCATCCGATCATACGCTTTAGACATATCTAGTTTTAATGTTACATTTCCACCTCTAGACTGCTTTTCGATACTCGATATAATTTTTTGGGCTAGCAGGTAATTTTCTGTTATATTACAGCCCTTATCGAAAACCAGTCTGTTGGGATGAGATAATTATTTGCAAAACAGATACTAGTCTATCACCCAAAATTCTGGATATTAACTTATTAAAAAAATTGCAAAAGACTAATAAGCCGAAATTTAGAGAAATCTTGAGGATTCGAGACTTTAGGAATAATCACAATAGAAGTGGAAGTAATAAAACGAGGTAGCTCTGCCCACAGAAAAAACTCAACACCACATTATACACATCCTGAGCAATGATATTCCACACAAATGTATAAAACATACCCGTAAAACCATTAGGGCCAGTTGCACTATCCCCATCCATTGCAAACACAACTCGTCGTACTTCCTCCATGGATGGGACTTCTTCTAAAAGCCAATTCTCCTCCCCTGTAACCATAGGCAGAATTAGATGCAACAACTTGGAGGATGAACCTGTAGGATCAGAAAACAAATCTGAAAAATATCTTATTGCCTCACTGGTTATATCATCGTCCGCATCCACCCAAATTTCATTTGAATTTTTGATTCTATGAATCATCCCTTGCACTCTCCTTTGCTTAATCACCACATGAAAAAAAATTGGAATTGCGATCCCCACTTTTAAGCCATTTAACTCGTGCCTTTTCACTCCAAAATTGTTCTTCAAGTAAAAGTGCTTGTGTGACAGCCCCACCTCCCCCTAGGGCGTACCCAAGGGTTTGGCGGACCGCCTGCCTAACTCTCGTCAGGACTCAATCACGTATCATGAAATTTACAAATAAAAACTCAATAATACAAGCGGTATCAATTACAACCTTCAATATAGATACATTCATGGACCTCCAAGATCCACACAATCTATAATACATCCAAAGAGTCATACTTGTAAAAATCAAAACAGACAAGTTGGTTAGAATTCTATGAAGTACTCGCTTGAGCAACTAACAAACTTAGAACAAAATCGAGGCCTTCCTCAATTCAACCTCTTATGTTCTCATTCCTGTAAGGAAAACAAATTGAACGGAATGAGCTAAAAGCCTAGTGAGTTTCCAAGTAACCAAGCAGGTAAAATAATAGGCTAGATACCATACACCGGATATGAAGAAACAAGTCAAACTCAAATATATCATGACCCAGTATATAGTTAAGTAAGTAGCCAAATAGATCATGCAAATGTGTATAGTAAAGAACATAGTCATGGCAAAGGATATAGGTTACTCTCAGGAGCAAGTTCCACTGTAACTTGATCAGGGTTTGTTGACTCTCTGTCAACCACGAATTTTAATGTCCGTAGATCACCACTTTACACCAATTTCCATCCACCAAACGTACCCCTTACCGGACCCGAATGTCAAAGAAGTACCCAAGATTCGTCGATCTCCTTGACCAAGCCCTTGCCCTTGCTGGCTCGATTCGACCAACTAACTCTAAGTTGGACTTATAGTTCCAGATATTCAGTAATTCAGGATTTGGCTTATAGCCCCAAGTATTCAATAATTAGGAATGGAGTCGTTGGCTGTTATCCAACGCTCACGCAGTAATGATTGGAGACGTTAGTTGTCACTTAACGGTCCGTATTCAGTAATATCAATGTTCAAGTGATAAATTCCAGTCAGGAGTAAACAGGTTAGGAACTTGTCCTTTACCCAAAGTTGTCCAGCTTACCCGATCGTTCTGGGGTAGGTCTCAAGCAAGAGATCCAACGAGGACTCAGTTTAACCGTTACTGACCTACATTCATGCATATGCATAAATAACCCTCAATTCCTCTTACCCAACGTCTCGGATAAGGTTCAAGGCCCAGTTCAACCACTACAAGAGAAATGTAACTGGTCTACAATTCAACTGCTACAAGAGAAATGTAGCCAGTCTACTATTCAACCGCCACAAGAGAAATGTAGCCGGTCTACAGTTCAACCACTACAAGAGGAATGCAGCCGGTCTACAATCATGCACAAGTCCACATGCAAGATCAATTAATTCAAGTTCATGGAGGTCGAGTGCGAATAAGGACACACTTGTCTAGCCATGATCAAGTCACAAGTAACGTCCAGCTATTCATATTCTCAAGTATTCCAAGTTTTTCAAGTCAATATACAGATCACATACACATCGAGTTACTTTTTCATGCATGAATGAGATATCAAGTGTTTAGTCAAGTTAGGTCAATTGAGTGTACATAAGCGCACACCGTCTAAACAAGTTCAAGTCTCAAATAAACTCAACATATCATGTTTCAAGCATTTCAAGTCCAAACAGTTGAAAATCGGGTGGGTGCGAAAACCTGATCAAACAAGAAAATTGGAGGAAAACTGCAGAAATTTAAAATTTCTTCAGCAAATCCGACCACATATTGGCCGGATTCAAGGCCAGATTGACAGGGAAGACTTTAAAATTTTTTATGCTCACTGCCTCAAATCCAGCCTACAATCCAGTCGGAAATCCGACCAGAAAGTGGCAGATTTTGGCCACATTGTAGTTATAACAAAACGGCCAGTACATAGTTTAACAAAATATCAAAAGTTTAGTCGAGTTAGGTCAAGTGCAATAAAGTACACGCTTGCCTATACAACGATAAATCAAGTTCCTAGTAATTTCTAGCAATAGTGAGCATGTAACACGCGCCCCAAGCACACAAGAAAATCGGTGGGATAACCACCTGAGTGACAAACAAGTCAAGCGCAAGTAAAGCAATTCATTTCATATCAATATCAAGAAGTTAACTACAAAGGCTTGAGTATGATAAAATACATCCTCGTCCCAAAGGTCATCAACTCAAGAGCAATTACTTTGACCAAGCAACCATGTCATTCTAGTAAGGAGACATTCCACGTAAATATTTTAATGCACTTAGAACACTTACCAATCAATTGCAACCCTTCACTTTAATCCTGGTTTGTCTTCTTGAATTCTCTCGAGTCCTGTGGTCACATACTATATTAAAAGGCTAGCAATACAAAACCAAAATACATGAAGAAATTAAGATTTCCAAAACTTCATTTTCTTTCATTTAAACCTCAATTCTACTCATAAACCCAACTCAATATAGTTTACCAACTCCAATTCTAAAGTTGGAAATGAAAGTAGGAACGGTTCTAGAAAAACAAAATTTTTCTAGTTTTGCACGATACTATTTGAAAAATCATATCTCAAGTTTCATAAGTCCAAAATTTATAAATTTTATACCCTTAGAAAGTAGATTCAAAGGGTTACAATTTCCTAGAGACACATTTATAAGATTTTGTCCATAAGTCAGTCTAATTCCAACCTAAAGTTGCTGCTTCATCCAATAAAAAGACAGAACAAGTATGGAAATTCAGTCAACTTTGAAAAATCACAGATATTCATAGGAATTGAGAAAAAAATATGAAATTCTCATGGTTGAAAGTACCCTGAATCTAGTTTCAAACACAACAAACGGAACTCAATTCTGACTTTTCTACACCAAGATATAACAGATTTCCCAAAACTGCTCAAGGTACCCTGCGAAAAATTTTCAGCGGCACCTTCCCTTGTTTTCTTTACTTTTCCATCCAAACTCAACACCAAATTTCATCTCAATTTAACCTCAATTATAATTACAAGTCATAAGCTATCAAATACACTTAATTAAGGCCACAAACCATCCAAATATAGCCAATTTATAGCTCAAAACCAACCATAATCAAGTTGAATTTTGGAACCCTAACCTGAAATTTTCACATACAAGCTAGAATTTTCTTTAAGCAAGCCAAACTAGCATATAAAAGCTAGATATTTCACATAGAAAAACTATCAAACCATGGCCAACCTTTAAGCATCATATATGGGCAGAAATTTCATCATAAAAATTGAAAATTTCCATATCTCCACTTCAAGCCATGAAATTTCTCATAAAATCACCAATTTTCAAATCTAAACCACTAATATGCTAGTATTAGAAGTAAAGAAGAGTTTCTTGCCAAAGTTACCTTGTAACCCCAAGAAAGATGGAAACTTAATACTTCTTCCTCCAAAATCACTCCACCAACACCTTTAATCTTCCTTAGTGATCAACTTTTGTGGAGGAGTTTGCAAGATGGTTGGCTAAACTCAAGATTCAAGCAAGTTTGTGAGGTAAAAGATGAAATTTCTTCTCTTGTTTTTCCCTCTCCAAGGTTTGGCCAAAGCAAGTGCAAAGTGAAGCAATTTTTGGTCAATTTTTTTTGTTAATTAAAAGAGGTAAGAAAGTCTTGAGTCAAAGTCAAAGATCCAAGAATTTTGTGACAAGTGTTTGGCCAAGATCAATCCTCATCTTATTATCTTCCAAAGGCTAAACTATCTAACTAACCTCTAATTATCCATTAGCACCTTATAAAATACTATCCCTTTATGCAAAATTCCACCTAGTCATCAAAAATTTATCGCACTTATCGCATTAGTGGGTCCTATTTCCATAATGCATTTCAAACTTAATATGAACTAACTAATGCACAGAAAATGATTTAAAAACTTGACTCACTTATAAAAATATCTAGGAAATTAAGGCAATAATTTAAAGTAAAGAAAATGCATTCAAAAAAATAAAATAAAATACAAAATAATTTTCCGGGTCCTCACAGCTTGTTGCAATTTCGTTTGAGCCTTATTCAGCGCCATTTAAGCCTCCTCAAAATCATCACTCTCCACTGCCATTTCAGCCCCTAAGACTTAAGCCTCTACCACCTTAACAGCATCAAAAACATTTCCAAAGCACTACTTGTTCCATTCCTGAATCGCCCCTCCTTGTAGCCAATAACTTCGAGCACAAAATACGCAACGGAGAACCATTCATGTCTAGTTGCCAAGTAGTTCTAATCATCTCCAAAAGTGTTGATTTAGAAGTCCAAACATTTAAGAATCGGAATGGCCGTGGTTTATTATCCATTCGCGAAGCAAACGAAATCTTCAAAGATGAGTGGTCAGATGGGTGTCTTGCCAAATGAACTACAAAAATGGATGAATAGAAATCCAAACATTCCTCATTAACTAGCAACTTGTCCAACTGCTTCCATATTCTAGCTCTTACCCTCCAATTATTACACCACGTGAAACTAGATCCTGAAAATCCCACACCAAACACATCGGCCTCCTCCATGAAAGTCATAAGCTCTAATCCTTCAGATGTAGTAAAAGGCCGACCTTCTCATTTTTTATGAAGATCATTATCGCATTAAAATCGCCCCCAATACACTGTGGAAGGGAGCTTGGCTTATCAGCTAGCAAAGCCTGCCATAATTCCCTTCGTTCTCCATTGAACATTTAGCATGACAAATAAAAAAAATCAAAGAACTGGCAGCGACGGATGCTGAATGGATAAGAACTATGCTGGGAAGAGTTGCCTACTATCGAATAAACGGCAAACTATAAATACCCAAATATTAGCTAACAAGATTAGCATATACAGAGTCAAACAATAAGCGCAACCGAATGGAATCAATTTTGAAACATCAACTCAGCTCACAATATAGCAATGACTTAACATCATACAACCTTACTAATTGACCAATCTTCTTAAATTAGGGGTTTTAGAAACCCTTGTAATATTCCAAAAAAGTCTATTAATCATAAGACAAAATCTGGAAAGAGTTTTGGGAAGAAGTTGAGGATCAAAGCTATCCGTTTGAGGGAAATTTAGCTCATATGCCTTTCACTTTCACCTGCGTAAATCCTTGCTCGATAGTAGCAGATTGATCTAAGTTCACACCCATCAATGGAGAGTCCAGTGACTTCTCTTGAGCGACACATCCGTGGAGACAAGTTACCTACAACAAGAGGCAACTAAACTGGCAATCCCTCGTTCTTCCCCCTTCTGATTTTCATCTTCCCCATTGTGTAATGCTAAATCAACACAGAAAAAACCTATTCTAGCGGGCTGCTACCCAATAGCCAAGAGTTGGTTAACATGTGTCTGTCGTTTCCCTCACCTTCATTGATGCTGTTGCAGAAGGCAAAGCAGCTGGCAACTTTCGCCTGTACCCCATCTATTTTCCCATCCCCCATCTACCGTAATCTACTAATGTAAAGGAGAAGAACAAGCACTGCTTACCACAGCTTCTTGCACGGCAAAGTCGCTCACCGCCCTATCTACTGCAATCTGCTGATATAAAGGAGTAGAACAAGCGTTGCTACCACCCATAGCTTTAGCGACAACAAGTTGCTCATCCCTAGCTTGATCCACTAACACAATAGGCCGCACACATGCATTCTCCCCACTATTCTCGTCAACTGGCATCAATCAAAATAGCACCATCAGGTTGCTCCCCATTCATCAAAATTGCTTTACCCTTCGTTGAATTTCTGAAACAACGTGCAGCACATTTGCTAACTTCGCAACCCCTATCGTACAAGATTGATTTCCATGTCCTGTTTACCAACTGGTTCATCCAGAACACCACCAGAGCCTTTGTTAACAGGGATTAAAGCATATTTCTCTCACCAGTATCAGTCTTTGACACGTGCTGCACACTCAAATTACGTTTATTTTCGGCTCAAAAACACAAACTCAGAAGTTTCCTTCTTACATTCCTCGACCGAGTGCCCCAACCTCCAACAAGAGGAACAATAAGAAGGCAAATCATCGGATAACTATTTTCTGCCCGAAACTTGTCTCCCTTCTACTACCACCCACACCCTCGAACGAATTGGGTGGAAACAAATCTTCAAAGATGAGTGGTCAGATGGGTGTCTTGCCAAATGAACTGACAAAAATGGATGAATAGAAATCCAAACACTCCTCATTTAACTAGCAACTTGTCCACCCTTCCATATTCTAGCTCTTACCCTCCAATTATTACACCACGTGAAACTAGATCCTGAAAATCCCACACCAAACACATCGGGCTCCTCCATGAAAGTCATAAGCTCTAATCCTTCCAGATGTAGTAAAAGGCTGACCTTCTCATTTTTTATGAAGATCAATTATCGCATTAAAATCGCCCCCCAATACACTGTGGAAGGGAGCTTGGCTTATCAGCTAGCAAAGGCCTGCCATAATTCCCTTCGTTCCTCCATTGAACATTAGCATGGACAAATAAAAAAAATCAAAGAACCTGGCAGCGACGATGCTGAATGGATGAAGAACTATGCTGGGAAGAGTTGCCTACTATCGAATAAATGGCAAAACTATAAAATACCCAAATATTAGCTGACAAATTAGCATATACAGAGTCAAACAATAAGCAACCGAATGGAATCAATTTTTGAAACATCTAACTTCAGCTCACATATAGCAATGAACTTAACATCATACAACCTTACTAACTTGACCAATCTTTTAAATTAGGGGTTTTAGAAACCCTTGTAATATTCCAAAAAAGGTCCATTAATCATAAGACAAAATCTGGAAAGAGTTTTGAGAAGAAGTTGAGGATCAAAAGCTATCCGTTTGAGGGAAATTTAGCTCATATGCCTTTCACTTTCACTGCGTAAATCCTTGCTCGATAGTAGCAGATTGATCTAAGTTCAACACCATCAATGGAGAGTCCAGTGACTTCTCTTGAGCGACAACCCATCCGTGGAGACAAGTTACCTACAACAAGAGGCAACTAAACTGGCAATCCCTCGTCTTCCCCTTCTGATTTTCCATCTTCCCCATTGTGTAATGCTAAATCAACAACAGAAAAACCTATTCTAGCGGGCTGCTACCCAATAGCCAAGAGTTGGTTAACATGTGTCTGTCGTTCCTCACCTTCATATGCTGTTGCAGAAGGCAAAGCAGCTGCAACTTTCGCCTGTACCCCATCTTATTTTCCCCATCCCCCATCTACCGTAATCTACTAATGTAAAGGAGAAGAACAAGCACTGCTACCACAGCTTCTTGCACGGCAAGTCGCTCACCCCTATCTACTGCAATCTGCTGATATAAAGGAGTAGAACAAGCGTTGCTACCACCCATAGCTTTAGCGACAACAAGTTGCTCATCCCTAGCTTGATCCACTAACACAATAGGCCGCACACATGCATTCTCCCACTATTCTCCGTCAACTGCATCAATCAAAATAGCACCATCAGGTTGCTCCCCATTCATCAAAATTGCTTTACCCTTCGTTGAATTTTCTGAAACAACGTGCAGCACATTTGCTAACTTCGCAACCCCCTATCGTACAAGATTGATTTCCATGTCCTGTTTACCAACTGGTTCATCCAGAACACCACCAGAGCCTTTGTTAACAGGGAATATAAAGCATATTTCTCTCACCAGTATCAGTCTTTGACACGTGCTGCACACTCAAATTACGTTTATTTCGGCTCAAAAACACAAACTCAGAAGTTTCCTTCTTACATTCCTCGATAGAGTGCCCCAACCTCCAACAGAGGAACAATAAGAAGGCAAATCATCGATAACTATTTTCTGCCCGGAAACTTGTCTCCCCTTCTACTACCACCCACGCCCCTCGAACGAATTGTTTCACTAGGTCAACTTCCACACATACCCTAACTACACTAGGGCACGTACCTGCTGCCGTTGCTGAATCCAAGAAAAGAGACTTCCCGACTGGAGTTAAGATTGAAAAAAGTGAATATTTGTCATAATAGTGAATAGGTAAAGCTAGCAAAGAAACCCAAACTGGAGGCAAAGATGATTCCTTAAGAACATGGAAATCTCTAGTCCAATGAAACGCACGGATTGGAAATTTTCCTAGTTGCCAAATCCCCTGCGCCCAAATTCTATTAAAATCCACTTCAACCAAACACTTAATAACTAGATGTCAACACTTCCATCAAGCTGATAGAAACATGGTCTCTCAGGTTCAACGAAAAGAAAAACTTCCGAACTTCTTCCAACGAGGGTTGCCCATGTGAAAACTTACCAACTAAAGCCTAACAAAAAAGATGCAACAAGCTTGTTAGCTTCTTCTTTGGAAAAAAACAACCGTAGCCTTGCCCTTAATATGTTGTTGCAGGTCGAACCTGAATTGGAGAAACAACTGGTTGTGAAAATAGCTGAGAAAATGAATTTTTGCTGTTGGAGACACCCATTGCCCCTCAACCGATGGTTGAAGGGCAGCCATGAAACTACGAAGATAGCAACTCTTGGAGTAGTCACTAAAACCCTAGCCAACAAGCGAGCTCTTTTGCTTAATGTTGTTAATAATGTAACTATGCCTAATTATTCTAGTTAATAATTTACATATGTGTGATTAATGTAGTTAATGATTCAAGTAGGTGTATTAAATTAAAGTCTTCGATCGATTACTTGACATTTAATTTATTATTCTACTTTTTATTTAATTTAATTTCTTTAAAGGAGAAGAACATTAAAATTTTCAAAATATAGAAGTATAAGTTATTTTGATTTAATGAATTATTAAAATTGGATAATCTAGTCCATTAATTTAAGGAAAAGAGGTATAAGTAAATATATGAACATTTTAATTGGTTTAATCATTTAACATATGTATGTTATACCAATAACTACTAGTGTTAAGGCCACACCCAATATATGTGCAGTTTAGAAACAATTATTAAATTTTATGAATATATTAATTTTATTTTAAAAATTAAATTTTTTATAAATTCTTCATGAAAATTGCAATTTGTTAGTAACTTTTTCTTTAATAAAGTTATAGTTTAATTTAGTAGTTACAATATTTAAGTGAGTTATGAGAGATTATATTAGCAACTGTGATAAGGTGGTTAGTGTAAAAATTAAGTTTTTAAGGGCAAAATTGAAAGTTCAAAAAATGACACAAAATGTTTACCCAACTGTTGCCTATCTCCCTTTATTATTGTATAGATTGATAATTATTTGTTAGAGTAATATTTAATTAAGAAACTTAGTTAAGAAGCTTAACTAATTAGTGCTTGTGATTTTAAAATAAAATTTGGGGCTGTTGTCCCTACCTTTTGTTTTTTTCAAAAAAATTTTTTATGGGCCATCGTGTGGACCAAGCATGACAACCCTTTTTTTTTAAAAAAAAATATTATGGGCCATCATGCAGCATGATGGCCCCTTACATTTGAAAACGAAAGAAAAATCTTCTACTAATTGTGCATTGTTAGCATGATAGGTATAGAAGGAGAAAAGCCTCATGCTAGAGTCATAGTTGACCGATATTTTTAAAATGCCAATATTATGAGAAATTAGCCATGAAAAGAAGGACAATTTACAGAAATTTCCTACCAAATTCCAGAGTAACAAAGCAAAAAATTACAGCAAAACTTAAGAAGAAAAACATCAAAACATTAGAAAACTTTTCAATTTAACTATTAACTGAATTAATGATACTAGTTTATGTAATCCACCAGTAGAGTAGTACCTTTTTTTTAAATAGTAGAATAGTACTGACTGCTTAAGCAATGAATTAAATAGCTAGTAAAGTTAGTTAAAGAATTAATTTAAGAACCCAAAGAATTGAATTCATTATACCAATTGAATAGCTACGAAAGTGAGTGAATAGAAAGTTGCCTAGACGCCACCCCCTAAAAACATTCCCCAATGCCATAATAGAAACCCTAGCCCCCTCTCCCCAAAATTCAATCAAATTTCAAGACCTTTTTTTTCTACTGAAAAAAAAATCACACAAACTAGTGCAAAAACTCACATGGTGTTACTCTTGACAAAAACAATGGTCAGATTCCTCTCCTCCTTACCCTAGTGTTACTTCTAAAACTATGGCCAACTTTTCTCTCCTCCTCCTCCGACAAAATAGAGGTCGATGAAAGCCTAGCTACGATTAGAAACAATTCCTACTATTGGTCATTCTATTTGTGCTGCTATTTCACTAGATCTATTATGGATTTCATGCACTGTAGAACATATGGGAGGAGAGAGGATAAAATTGAAAAAAGGAGAGATGATATGTGAAGGCAAGAGAAAAAGGCTGTGGCTAGCCATTGGTGAAAGATGAATGTGTTGTTTCTTGTTAGGAACAATTGCAGTAGTAGTTGGGCTTTGGTGGGTATTTTTTAAGGGGAGTGAAAATGCATAAAATGGACTAGATTTTTCACGGACAAATGGTGGGGCTACCGAGTCCAGAAAATGCATAAAATGCATTTTCTAGAAAAAATGCGATTCAAACATGACCTTATTCTTGTGCAAAATGAGGTGGGCTTTGAGTGAATGTGATATGGGCTTGGCCTCTTTGTCGAAGAAGATAAAGGTGATGGTGGAGGAGTTGGGAAAGGTATTTACTTTATGTGCAAGTTGATCCAATTATCCCACTTCTACGTTGAAATTCATTACATTGAATATTTGAGTATTTATTGAATAATAGCTAATTCACTCTTTATGAATTTGTTGAAAATTACATGATCAGGTTTTTATATCTCGAATTTGTAATAAGAAAAAATAAAAATAAAAATGGGTTCCTAAAATGGAGTTAAAAACTTCTTCCCCAAATCTAAGGGCCTGTTTGGAAGTCTAGTTTTTTAGCAAGTTTGTATTATACTAGTTTTTTAACAATTTTTGCTACAGGAACTCCAAAAACTTATCAAAGTTTTTAACCTACACACTTAAAATATCCAAAACACAAAAAAAAAAATAAAAAAATTCCCTTCCCCTTTTCTTCTTCTTCCTCCCCCACCACCACCTCCGTCGCCGGCCATCACCTCTGTCGCCGATTCCGGTGCCGATCACCTCTTCCGGTGCCTGTCTCTTTTTTTTTTCCTTTTCCCTCTCCCCCTTTTCCTCCCCTGCCATCCTCCCCTCTGTCTTTTTTTTTTTTCTCTCTGCGTCTCCCCCACTCCTCCCCACCATCCTTCCTCTTCCCCTCTGGCCGATCTGGTCGCGAGACCAAATTGCACGGGGGGAGGGGAAGGGGGAGGGTGGCGGGGGAAGGGGAGGAGAGGGGGAGAAGGAAAATTGCCCAAAAAAAAAATCATTTCGCTGCTTCACCTGCCAGCAAGAGCAAGGAGAGGGAGAGGGAAAATGTGAAAAAAAAAGAAAGAAATCAAGCATGGTGAGAAGCAGGAAAGGAAACAGGGAAGGGGCAGAGGGGCTGGCGGGGGGAGGGGGTGGCTGGACAGAGGGGGAAAGGGGAGGGAGTGGGAGGAATGGCGGCGCAAGGGGGGGTGGCAGGCAAAGGGGGGAGGAAAGGGATGGTGGGGGGAGGAGGGGGAGGGGGGGAGAGGAGAAAAGGAAAAAAAAAAAAAAGTTTCTATGTGGTTTGCAGAGGCAGTTACGGGAGAGGGAATAGGAGAGGGGGAAGGGGAAGGGAGAAGAAAGGGGAAGGGAGGAAGGAAAAGAAAAAAGAAAGAAAGAAAAAGAAAAAAGAAAAAGAGAGAAAGAAAAAGGAAAAAAAATATTTTCATCTTACAAAAGTTTTTCTACAACTTTTACAAAAAAATTTCTATAACTTCTACAGTGATCTACAGTAAAGTTTTATACAAACACAAAAAAAACTCACCTTCCAAACAGGCCCTAAAACTATTAAAATTTTGCTATTTGAAATCACAAAGCGTTGAAGATAATTCGAGAGATGTAAATTGACTAAAATGGACCATGAGGCAGGAGTCCAGAGTTGCTCAAACATTTGACCGGAAGACGGAAATTTCCAATTTTCACCCTGAAATTGCGTCTAGTCTTACACCGGTACTATAAATATGACCATTCTAGAATGACC
Organism: Coffea humblotiana; assembly: GCA_023065735.1. Classification (NCBI taxonomy): domain Eukaryota; kingdom Viridiplantae; phylum Streptophyta; class Magnoliopsida; order Gentianales; family Rubiaceae; genus Coffea; species Coffea humblotiana. The sequence goes on from CM041216.1 coordinate 20,252,581, forward strand.
CCAAAGAGAGATGGAGAGGGAGATCTTGGGGTAGCAAAGTAGAAGAAAAGAGCGGGAGGATCTTCTCCTCTTTCATTTCCACCCTCCTCCTCTCTCTCTCTTCCTCCTTTATTATAAATTTTGAAAAAATTAATAATGGAGGCTGAAGGAGTTCCCATACCCTCCATCTCTGCGTCTCATCCACCGACTTCCGATGATCATCCTGATTTCTCACCGGTCGGATCTCCTGACCTCGCCGACGAACAGCACCAGCAGCTTCTGACGCCCTCCGATCAGCCCTGCTGTCACTCTTTCCGATGATCTCCGCGACAAGATCATTAAGCAGGCACCCTCTTTTTTAGCAACTTTTTGTTTTTTATTAGTATTTTTTTAGTTTTAAGTTAGATATATTTTATTTAGTTTATATTTAACTCTATAATTACTTATATATGATTTTTGAACTTAAATGTAGAGGTTTTTATATTTTAATGACAAAGAAAAAGGAAAATTTGCCATTGATGTTCGTGCAAAAGAGATAAGAGTAGGATTTTAGACTTTGACTAGATTTTTTCTCTCCCTCCTGTTTGTCGTTATAGTCAGTATCTTTTTTTTTTTTTTTTAATTTGGAGGTAAAAGTTATCTTATTCACTAGTTTATTAGAACTCCTATATGATTGTGTCCTGATTCTTGAGCTCACTTGCAAAATTTTTTGAATTTGAAAAGCAAAAACTAATTATCTGAGCTTGAAATTGATATTCCCGGGCAGCAGTCAGTGTAGGATTTGTTCTTTGACTAGATTTTTGACAGGAATGCAATTCTCCATGGGGTTTTAGGGTCAGAGCTTGAATCAGGGATGTATGCAACTTATAATTTGTTATTTTGCCCATATCTTTTTGTAGGTGGAGTACTACTTTAGTGATGAAAATTTACCTACAGACAAATTTTTGATGAAGTATGTGAGTAAAGACAAGGATGGCTATGGTAAGGAAAAATTTAATAGTTTGTTAGTTTGATTACTCTAGTTTTTGGAAGCTCTTGTGGCACAGTAATGTCTGAATCACCTTTACTTGCAATCTACAATCTGATTAACTTGGTTTATGCACCAAGGCAGGAACTCATGTATTACCTTTATGCATAGTTTGTACTTCATTATTTTCTATTTGAATCCATAAGTTGGTCATTGATAAGTGGGAAATATGAATGGTAAGTTGGTTGGTTTTTGTTTAGCATGTTCATCCTTATTGACTGTGGGAATACCAATTTCAGCTATTTAGGTCTTTACTGATGGTGTTTATTTCTAATTGTGGCATGCCAGTATTAACACTATAGCTTTTTGCGATTGAAAATTATTAAGACAAAAGTCAAGGTTCCCGAACAATAATGAAACACCCTGAGCAATTGACTTGTTTGCCTAGTACAATCTCCCAAAGTCTTCTACTTGTATGCTTTATGGTGACCATCCGTCATTCAGTGCCTGTGAATTCACACGTTTTTGCACTGGGTAGGAGCATTGGCAGGTTATCTTCAAATTCACAACCACTTTTCCCTTCTGTCTGTCATTTGGCAGGTGGCGTGTATTGCTTAATATGAGATTCCATTTTTAGTAAACATCTTCAGGAGTCAAGGGGAAACAGTGTAAATATTTTTGAACTAGATCACATGCATTGTTTTTCTTAAATGCTTATTGTCCATAATTGAGCACTAATTGGAGTGTTCATTGAACGTTTGGCATCTATGATGCATTTTCTCTTTTGGGCACATCAAGTCTCCTGAACTTATAATTGTTGTTTGATTGGCATCAGACACTTGGGATGCTTCTAAGACTCTTCTTCGCAATTGCCATTTAAAATTCTCCATGTAACTTGTGTTTATGCTGCCGCAAAAGGTTGATACCTTGAAAATAGCTTTCTTCTTTTCTCTCATGTGTTCTGATTGATGTCTACAAAGTGTAGATGTTTGGCTTTCAATTCTGAGTACAAGTGATACTCGAACAAATGCTACACAAGTTGTGGGGCTGGGATAGAAGGGGAAAAGCAAAATGCTTTAGTAAGGAGTATCTGATTAGTATTCCTATTTGTTTCGTCTATCCTCTATTCTAATCTAACCATTCTTTAAAAAGGAGGTTTCATTCACCTGGATAGCTGGTCATGAAGTTTGAATAGTTCCCTATAAAGACTTAAACCAACATTAGAAAGACCTCCTCACTACTGAAGAGGACTAGGAACTGCAGAGTCATTTTTCTGATTGCATTCATATTGATTATGAATTGCGTCTCATATGTCATGTATCAGGATATGTTCCATAGCTTTCTGTTGATAAGCTTTTGGTCAGTGAAAAACTATAATGCCAACTATTGCATAGAAATTGTGTTAGCAAGTTGAGAATAGAGCGAATGTGATGAACTATAGCAGGTACTTCTGACTAGTCTGCCATCCTAGATGTCTCCTGGTGCGGCTAAATTGGCGGTGCCGAACATCTAGCTTGGTCTGAATGATTGTGCTATCAACTGCTGACTGATTCATTCTCTATTCACACAGCACTGGCTTGCTATTTTCTATTGTTTTCATAATTGTTCAATTCCTTTTTCTGTTCAATTTAGTTCTAAGTTTGGATTTGCAACCTTGATTTAAGGACATGCCGCAGAATTCAATGTTCCTACATTTGCATGGGCTCCATACATGGACAATACAACTTCGCATCATTTTTCTTGACTCTCTCATATTACGTGTTGCTTATTGAGGAGAGCGAGAAAAAGATGCATTGCACCTTTAGAAATGCTTTTTATCAACCTCAATCTTCTTATTTAGATTTTGCAATGTGTCTCTTCAACCTTTCCTAGTTGTATCTCGTATGCTTCCAAATAACCACCCTCTTCTCGGCTTCTTAACTTGTCTAAGGTGAATTTCTTTCATGGCTTGCTAGTGCAGTGTTGAGTGGCATTGGCTTATTGTGACTTTCATGAAAGGATTAAAGACGAGCACAAGAATGAAAAGAGCTAAGTGGTTATCATAGCAGAATAACCTTGATAATGCCCAACCATCCTGTTAGTTACTACCAAGCTCCAGTTAGGGTGATATGGGGTGTAAATTGGAAATTGAAATGAAGAAAAAGGAAATGAAAGGATATCAACCACAAGAAAATAAGTGAATGAAAGTGACATCTATTCATCCTGTTTTGATGGATATGGAATGAGTAGAAACTCTGTAACATTGTTTTGAAATGAAAGGAGACTGTCATAAAGATCCATTGACCAACGTTGGGGACTAACTGTTGCAAAAATCCAAAAGGACATCTAGCTAGCAGCACTAAGTTCTAGGATTATTGCTGTTTGAGAGCCTTAAGAGATGGTTAACAACTTCTAGGTAATAACTGAAATGGAAGACTGCTGGTTGCAGTACATAAGATGAGTGCTTATAGGGCCTTGAACATGTTGCCGTAAAGTCACAAAAGACCAATACCCCTTAATGGGGCACATGCCTAGTACGTGGGCTTCAGCTGTGCAAAATTTTCTAAAACTACTGCCACACTTTGCGACAAAGTATAGCTTATGAAGCATACCTTCCATGTGGAACAACAAACATGCTTCTGCATCATTAATTGCCTTTAAACTTGCAATTTTAATCTTTTGGTCTGTGGTGAAAGCTTTCCAATCTTCTCCATGTTGCAAATTGTGTACATTGAACAGCAGATACTCTGCCGAGTGGCTGACCTTTTGTATTTCAGTGTAAAGGCATATACCCTCCTGAGAAGAACTCTTCTTTTTCATTCTCGCAAGTCGTGACAAGTAGTGTTATGGATGTCAAATTGCTAGAAACTGTTGGGTGTGAATGAGAATGTGATGGCTAACATTATTACCACATTGTATGACAAATGGTTGGATATTTTTGTAATATGATAAAGTGATGAACACTTTGTGTATAACAATATAATGGCAAAAGATAATAGCTAAGCTGTTTGATTTAATGCATTAGAACTTTGCTTTAGAATCTTTCTCATAATGAAGTGTGATAAGTACAAAAGATAGCAGAAAGTTTTTCTTTTTATTAAAGAAAAAAGAGAAAAGAACACACGTTGATGAATCTTTGGTGGGATGTCAAAGAGCTTAACCAAAGAATTGATGTGTGGGTTGTTATCATGGCTACTGGTACAGCATCTATGAATATTGTAGATGTTGGATTTCTGATGCTATGTTTGGGTATTATAGTTCTCATATAGTTTTTTAATGCATTGATTTTATTTTATTTTATTTTTTTAATCTTGAGTTGTCTGTCAGTGAGCAGTTGTGTGTTTGGGATGTGATGAAGGCATGAGACATAGGACATATGTCCTTTCTCTATCATTATTATGTTTTGCCCCCCCCCCCCCCCCTTCCACAAGCATTAAAAGGGGCACATAATTTCTTGCAGTTCCTATTGGAGTTGTGGCTTCTTTCAAAAAAATGAAGAAGCTTACAAGAGACACATCCTTGATAGTGTCTGCACTCAGGCAATCTTCTCTTCTTGTAAGCCTCCTAGTTCCTCAGAAGATTCTTATTTTTAGCTGTTGATTACTTTCTTTGTTCTTTATTTTTGTTTCTTAAGTAGTATAGATTAAGCTTTAACGCATTTATCTTTTTTCTCCTAATATCTGCTTTCTTGGTCCATGTATGAGTAGTCTAGGGTAATATATAAATTGATGATCATTATTTCAGTTTGTTGGTGACTGTAGGTTGTTAGTAACAGTGGGAAGAAGGTGAAACGACTTCAACCTCTTCCATCAACTGAGGCCAAGGACCCAATGGTATTCTTCTTTTTGTTTAAGGAACCTGATACATTTTGGTCATAGAATGTTAGTTATGGAAGATCTGGTGCATTGTTGTTTCAACTCCAGCTTTGCACTGTTTTGGTGGAAAATTTACCTGATGATCACTCTGTGGAGAATCTTCAGACGGTATTTGGTGTAGCTGGAAAGTACGTCTCTCTCTCTCTCTCTACACTGTAACATTGTGTCTCAATGCTTCTTCAAGTAATACTTGCTCAATGGTATTTTCATTGTTGAAATTTCCAGTATAAAGCACATCACACTTCGCGATCCGCATGCTGCAAGGGAGTCCAGAAAAGTAACAGCTGCAGAGAAGCTGCTTAGTGGTAAGGTATGGTTTGAAAGTTTGCTATCGGAACTCTAATGCTATGCTAGAGTTTATATGCAGTATAGGTTTGGATTTTGAGCAGTAAATCCTCTCGTATTATAGCTTAGTTGAAAGAGATTTTTCCATGCCTGAAATTCCACTCCTGATGAAGATTTTAAACATGCTATTTTTCCCTCCTTCTATCCATGAATTTTTTTTTTGAAGTTATGTTACTTTAGGCAATTGGCCAACATTCTTTTGTAACAGCGTGTAATGTCACTCATAATATTGTTGTCATTTTTCAAGGTTTCAAGCAAAACCTCAGAATGGTGCTTGTGCATCTTAATCTTTCATCTGTCAAATGACTGTTTTGGAGCTTAACCTTTATAGTGTTTGGAACGTCCTTTGTTTATTGTTCTTAGCTTTGCTATCAGGATGGAGTTTCTTGTTTAATGTGATGAAATTAGTTGATGAAGTCATTGTGTAATCAAAGTTTTTGATTGTCTTGTTTGTTGGAATTTGGAAAATGATAATGTTGCGTAATGATTTGAATGGTACAATGACAATCAGTCTGATGTTCTGTGGTTATACTCATTCTATTTGTGTTTGCCACTTACATGCAAAGCAGAGTGTCCATTTTGATCTATCGATTGTGTTCCTGTGTAAATCTTCTGTGTTTTTGTGAGGATTTTAACCTGATGTAGCTAAAGCTTAGGTATTCCTGTAACTGCTTCCTATTACATCCATCATTAGTCCTTAGGCACGATCAAATCAAAAAAGGACCCCTAGATAATGGTCCTATATTTGACTTGTTGAGCTTTGGACAAATGTCTGCCTACTCTCCCGAGTCATAATTGAGATAATGGGTGGAGAAGAAGGATCAATCTACCATCTGTTGACTGGAACATCATATACATGAAGTCAGTCATTTCTATTAGCTTTGGAAGAGTGTTTCGTTTGTCTAGCACTAATTATGTGTTTTTTTTTCCTAATGCTGAAGTTGCATGCACTTGTGGAGTACGACACAGTGGAGGCTGCAGAAAAAGCTGTGAGTTTTAAGTAGTTTCCCTTATACTTTGCAACCTGCCCATGTTCTAGTAGATATTGTCAATTTAATGGTATTCACTGTTTCCACTCAATTTGTTTCAGGTGGCTCATTTAAATAATGAGCAGGATTGGCGATATGGCCTGCGGGTCAAACTTTTAAAGAAAAAGGTGATTGGATCTCTTCTTCATCTCCATATTAGTAAGAACTGCAAGGTTGATTTTCCTGTCTGTGCATTCAGACCAAAGAAGTCGGGAAAAAAGTATGGAGGGAAGTCGATGCTGAGAAGAACATTGTCCAAGCATCTAATACAGCTGTAGAAGAGGAAAACAATGATTCAAGTGATCACCATGATGATTCTCATGATGAAGAGGTTAGAAAGAAACCTTCTCAAGCCCTTGCTAGCATTTTCCTTCATCCTTTTTCATCTTTTGTTTTCTACTGAGATATGCTATAGTTACTCTTCAATGTGCTTCCCTTCTGTGCTGAATAGAACCTTTTGTTTCTTAATGGTGCCAATATTGCAGTCCTGGGGGACTGCATCGACGTATTCAGGAAAAGTGGAATCAGAGAACAAAACAGTTTTTATAATCCTATTCTACACACATTGATAGACATCACTTATACAGTAGTTTATATTATGGTCCGCTGTCAAAGCTTCAAGCTCTTCCCAAAATGTTTGTATTAATTGCTGCTTTGTTGCATCCTCCTTAATGTGGTTATGTGCTGATTGGCACCCAGTGGTACATTACTTCTGTGCATTGCCTAGAAATCATTTTTGCTCTCGAATTTTCCTACTGGTGGCGTGCCTATATAAATTTTCAGTTGCAAATTATGTAGCAAATAATTTTATCCAACAACATTTTACTTGTCTCTCTATAGGAGGGGGATCACTTAACAAAGGATAAAATTGGGGAACACCCACGAAAGGAAAAAAATGGGGACCATCTGCACAAAGAGAATAATGGTCAAAGGAATCGACATCGAGGGCGTGGAAGGAGACAGAAATATCATGGCACAAATGGACATGGTAATAAGAAAGTTGGAGCCTACACTTTCCCGTTGTTTGTGCCTTTTATATATGGTTGTCTTCTTGTAGTTACATATAGGAATATGTAAATGTCTGCAGGCCATGGAACACCACCTTCGAGTCATGTTGAGCCCTCGAAGCCACCACCAGGCCCGAAAATGCCAGATGGTACCAGAGGATTTACCATGGGGCGAGGCCGACCTCTGGTGTCAAATGCAATCTAATCGGCATTCTTTTATCCTTGTTTGTTGATTGTAATCCTTGTATGATAGCATTGATCCTTCCTTGTGCAACGCTTAGTGTTTTTTGGTTGATTTGCCCGTGTATCTTTAATGGTTCACTGCCGTGCCTGGTGGTGGTGCAAAGTAAAAGATTTGGAAAGAACTGCAGTCTATTAATGGACTGTATTAGAAGGAACTTTGTGCATGCTTTGATAATTGCAATTGCAACGTGGTTGATCTTTTCAGTGAATGTGAGATAAGTTGCGGGAAGGTAAGAAATTGTTGAAGGAAAATATTGCTTGGCGTATCTTTAAGAAATTAACTGACTGGGCGGTAAAAAATGTTGTTACTTTTTAAACAAACAAAAATTGAAATGGTGAAATATGTCAAGTTCCAATATTTTCAAATATTTTTATTTAATTATAAAACACTACTGCTAATTAGAAACAGCGAATCAAACATGAAGATTTCACTTCATGATGGTCCAATGAGTTTTCATCCCTAAAAGGGACCTCATTTTTCAGTATGACTAGTGTATCAAATCGTTGTACAAAGTGTGGAGGAAAAAAAAACTAGGATAGCTCGTCTCTCTAATTTCCAAAGAGAAGAAACATAGATCAGAAATTAACAAAAGAAGCCCTAATTTTGAAGTGTAATAAGGGGTTGTTTGCTAAGCATTGTGTAATGTGACACCTAAATTTGCAGTAACCGAGCTTTAGATTGAAAGGATTTTAAGAGTTTGACTGCCCGAAAGCTTGTTTAGGCCGGTTGAACATCTTGGGCCATATTTTCGGACGTCCTCTGCTACTATTGGCTGTCTGAAATGACAAAACTCAGTAATAAAATGTGCCTAGAAATTTAGGCCACCTTATTGGCCATAATCTCAGCGATCCCAGCGGTCCGAAGAAAGATACTTCAAAAGGAAAACGCCAAGGCATCGTAGGCCACTCCTTCGGCCGTTCGAAACCAAGAAGTGAATATTTACAAATATTCCGGAAAAGTCTTTGACCACTAACTTCGGCCATTGAGGAGATCTTATGACTATCGAAGTGTTATTACACATTTAATACCTCTGACCAATATTGTCCCATAGTTAACCGCCCCATTGGGTCGTGGGTTTTGTTCCCGGAGGTGGGTGAAACCACAATAGATGAGGAGCCCAAACCCGCAGGTCATGAAGCCCCGCACCCCTCCAAAAAGTCTCGGTCAGGTGGGGGACACCATGACATGTTATTAAAGCCGCTCAGAACTTCTTCCCTAGCCGATGTGGGATCATTACAATCCACCCCCTCTTAGGGAACCTAGCGTCCTCGCTGGCACACTGGGGTCGGGAGTCGGCTCTAATACCAGCTCTAACACCTCTGATCAATATTGTCCCACAGTTAACCGTTCAGTGGGCTGTGGGTTTTGTTCTTGGAGGTGGGTGAAACCACAACAGATGAGGAACCCAACCCCGCAGGTCATGAAGCCCCGCACCCCTCCAAAAGGCCTCGGTCAGGTGGGGGACATCACGACAGGTTATTAAAACCGCCCAGGACTTTCTCCCTAACCGATATGGGATCATTACAGCACAACTTGAGAAAACAGAGTCCGAACGCCTCTTTGGCCACCCACCTGTAACTTATGCTGGCTGAACTCCCTAATGATTATTATTATTTTTTTTAACAATCATTGCTTGATCATTGAGGGGCATTTTGGACCAGTTATTTGAGTCCTTTAAACACCTTAAAGTCGCAACTTGTTATGAACTTTTGTCTATATTAACTACAAGCTCTAAGAGTGATTTTGACTAGAAAATACTCTCTTTTGTACACTTATGGCTCTTTGTGAGGTTGTAAAACAAATAATAGTTCTTATTTGTTTGGAAGCATTCAATTGTTGTTTAGTGAAGGTTAACTTGAGTGATTTGTAAAACTTTTTGACTCAACTAAAAGAAGTTTAGGGTGAGCAAAGAGTGAATGTCCGTTTTGTACAAGTTAGTTTACTTCACTAACATTTGAAGAAGCTACTAATAGATTCAACTCCAAATTAGGAAGAATTTGGGAGCGTGGTTGGTTTGCATTTTCTTTAATATGTTGCTCTATCTCGTTTATTACTCAATTGTATGGATAAATTTCTTCATCTTCATAACTATTTTATGTGTTTAAGTGTGTGATCACCTAGATTATTTTTTACTAGTAAAAATTGGATGAAAATTGACCATCTATTGTTTATTTCTTGTTCAATCTAATTCATCTCCTTCTTAGGTTGCTTTTGGGCCTTACAATTGATATTAGAGACCGGTCTCCTAGAGTTTAAACTCAATCAGTTTAGGAGTAGATATGGCAATCAACAATGCTTTGTTCTTAAAGTGTCAATCTATTACTAGGTCTCTCATATTTAGTGCTGTAAATTATGTTAATTGGAAGAATGTATGGAAATATTTTTGCAATATGTTGATATTAAGTTGTGATATATTGTAAATGAAAGTTCTTATGAAGTTACTATTTTAGATGTGGATTTGGGTAGAAATAGATCTAAAACTAGAAATGAATCGTGTGCTCAATATAAGATTAATCTCACTTTCAATGCCAAAACTATGAATGTTTTGTATAATGCTTTAGATGCTAATGAATCAACTAGATTTAAAGGTTGTGAATCGACTAAAGAAATATGGAATAAATTGAAAGAAATTCATGAAGGTATTGATAACGTTAGAAAACAAAAGAAATCTTTACTTGTAACAAATATGAATCCTTCAAAATGGAACCACATGAGAATATTTGATAAGACATATTATAAATTCAATGATATCATTAAAGATTTTGAAGTGCTTGATAAAGAATATTCTTTGAATGAGGAAAATAGAAAGATTTTAAATGTTTTATCTAAAGATTGGAAAAGTAAGGCTATAGCCATAGAAGAAGTAAAAGATTTGAACTCTATACCCATTAAATCTATTGTTAACTCACTAACCTCTTATGAATAAAAACTCAAGTGAAAGGTACAAGAAGAGGAAGATGCCAGAGTCAAGAGAAGTATTGCACTTAATGCTTCTCAAGGAGAATATGATATATTCTCTCTTGATAGTGAAGATAGAGAGATGGATGAAAATGATCTAGTTTTTCTCACTAAAAGTTTCAAAAAGATACTAGCCAACAAAAGGAGATTGCGGAGAGGTGATCCAAGTAACAACAACAACAACCAACCCAATCCTTCAAAAGAAAAGGGTAGCAAGAGATGTCCAACAAGCAAAATGAAAAATGTTATGAATGTAATCAAATGGGGCACTACAAGAACGAGTACCTAATAAAGAAGAAGAATGAAGTAAGAGGAAAAAGAAGACAAAACTTCAACAACTTCCAAATTTCATGGAATGATTGCCAGCTCGTATGATGAAGTTGAAGAAGAAGTTGAAACGAATCAAATTGCATTCATGGCCATTGGAAACAATGAGATATCCTCTAGCCCACTCTTCTTATGATGAAAATGATGATGACATTAATGATGATGATGTGGGGGCATTAGTCATAAAATTGCATGAAAGTTTGAAAGTGTGACAGCCCCACCTCTCCCTAGGACGAACTCTAGGGTATCAGCGGACTGCCTGCCCAACTCTCGCCAGGGCTTGGTCGATCAAAGAACTAGTAACTCAAAATAATCAGTGGAATAACTTCAAATCAAAGCGTACAAACCCTAATGGCATACAATCGTCAAGCCAACTTTCCAAACTTAAATTGTCAAGTTAAAGTCACACTTACGACTCCCTACTACAATTACATAACATGAGTCAAACTTATGAATTCAAACTTACACGAATCAAAAGTAAAGTCATTTTAAACAAAAGGTTACAAGCCCTAGGTACAAGTTTCAACGCAAAACAAAGTTAAGGAAGCTCTTGACCACAAGTCCATCCCCGATCTGTTAAGGAAAACCAAGGGAGTGGGGTGAGTTAAAACTCAGTGAGGTTCCAAATAAAACAAGTAAGCACATAGCCAAATAAGGGCATAATATAATCAAGTAAACACCGTATTATATAATAACAATTTAATCACAGTGCAATTCAAGGATACGGGGCTTCCAAAAGCCAAATCCCCTTGAGATTGATCATACCAGGGTCCGTTGACTCTCCCGTCAACGCTTGCATTCAAAGAATATAAAGTCCGTAGAACACCACTTTCTCCAATCTCCGTCCACCAGTCAACCCCCTACCGGGCCCGCACTCCATAACAGTAGTTAGGTAATACTCGAGTATACCGGTTTCCAATGATCAGTAAACAGTCCCCAAGGTTTATCGGTTGTCTCGACCAAGCCCTTGCTGGCTCGATCCAACCGATTCACCTATGGGGTTGGGTACCCAAACAGTAGCAGTAGTTGATGGGGTATCATCCAAACAACTCAAAGTACAGTCACATATAGAGAATTCATATCTCATAATTGCAGTATACAGAGCTTCGGTGGAAAATGAGGGAGGTCGAATGCGATAAAGTACACGCTCGCCTCCATTTTATCAAAACATGGTTTGGCTCAAACAGTCATAATTCAAGTATTCAGATATTTCATATAAGCAAGTAGCAGGTAGTGGAACACTCACCTGTCAAGCCACAGTTGAGTTCAAATGTCAAGTCGTGCGGTTATGTTCACAACCGTTTTCCAATTCTAGGGTAACGAGTGAAATCGTTAACAATTTGGATTCATTTCTCACTCAATCATAGGCTCATGAGAGACCAAGTGAGTGGTTTAAAGCCACACAATTCATCATGCAAATTTGGTCCAAAATGCAGTAAAAAGTTCATGAGAAAACAAATTCAATAAGTGCATGAAAGTTGGGCAAAGGAAAAGTTTCATTCAACCTTAAAATGTTCTTTGCGGGTAAAACAGTCCGCCCGTACAGTCTCGGTTAAAATGGGTATATCTCACTGTATGAAGGTTGGAATTAGGTTCCGTCAGTGGCGTTGGAAACTAGACTCAAAGGTCTTTCCAACGGTACCAAATACCACAGTCTAGTTCGTCTTCTATCAGTACCAGTAGCTCGGACAAGTTGGCTAATTTTCCAACTCTGGATCAGCCCTAAAACCCTAGCAAAGACACACTAGTTCTAGATGCTATCTTCATTTGTTTTGGTTCAAATTCAACCAATATAATCTTATAGGCGTTCATAAACAGGGGGTCAAGTCATTTAGTATCATTGGAGTTCAAAAACAACACAAGTGTAATAATACAATCGGAAACTAGCTTTGAAGACAAAAAAGCTAAACACCAGATTTGACATCTTATAGTATTTTGGTCACAATTGGAGTTACGTTTATTGGATTGGGGTCAAATTTATACTGTTTTGAAGCTAAAATATAGGCCTACATTTATTATGAAGACATCAAGATATAATTCTCACACTAACTAGGTCCGAATTTACCAAAACAATTTCAGTTTCTCAGTTCGAATCTCACTGTCAGTTTAACTGGCAGGCCTGATTCAATTACTCATAACTCAATGTACACAAGTCCAATTCAGGTAATTCCAAAGGAACATGGAAGCTAAGATACAGGGATATAATTCCTAAGAGACATCAAGAGCTCATCAGTCATCCTCTCGGTCAAAATGACCAATTACAGAGGCAAAAGATCAATTCGGACAGAAACAGGGCATCAGGGGTATTTTGGTCATTTCATATGATACAGTGATTCGATTGAGCTGAAAATTTACAGGTATAATCTTCATTCAATTCTATACAACTTTCATGTTTTGTGCCAAGGCTGATTCTGCCTCTAAAATGCGATCAAATATTTCGGGTGATATAACCAAGATAAAACTGAAATTTTCAATCTTTTCAAGCTTACAACTACACTAAACCATTAATTAGCTCACATACCACACATTAAACCATTAAAGCCTCATCTTCTATCAAAGATTCACCAAGTTCTTCATATATCAAGTATCAATTACAAGTTCTACTAACTCATGGCCATATCAAGGTCTATATCACAAATATCTTTAGATCTACCTAGATCTACAAGAATCAAACCCAAAGCTTCAAGAAAAATTTCAAGTTCCCAAGATTACTTACCTTCTTAGCTTTTCAAGTAGACAAGATAAGCTCCAAGCTCCTCTCTTTCCTCCAAGGTCTTGTTCACAAACTTAAGATTGGTGATAGAAGTTGTCTAGTCTTGAATCTCTCAAGTTTCTCAACTTCTCTCAAGTTTTGGCTAAGTCTCTTGGTAGGAAAAAAATTTTGTCTCCAACTCTCTCTTCTCTCTCTTGAGTTTGGCCAAGCCAAGGAATAAGACAAGACAAGAAAACTCTCCAAGCTTCAAGTTTATATCTTGAAGGTTCTAGAGCCAAGTCAAACCCTAGTCGAAAGTCAACTAACTTCAAGATTAAATCCTATGGTGACAAGTGTCACAATCTTGTACTAATCCAAGATGATTTGTCTCCCTTAATTGCTCCTCTAATCACCTCGTAATCATGCTTAAACCTTAACTTAATCATTGCCTTAAAATTTCCCTAAACACACCTCAATTCTTGAGATCATTCACTATAACCCCTAAAATTCCAACTAAAAGAGATTTACTAACATTTGACTTTAAATTCTTGCTTATCAATATAAAAAGGACCATATGAGTAAAATCCGTCTTTAAACAAACAATTAAATAACTAAATCACAAAAACTATGAATTTAATCAAAATCAAATTAGAATTGAACAAAGAAAGTTTGAGTGAAATGCATGTGAAAAACTAGGGTTCTTACATTCTCTCCCCCTTAAAGGAATTCGTCCTCGAAATTCTCATTTTGATCACTGAATAGTTCAGGGTATTTGCATGAATGTTCTCTTGAACTCTCTCAAAGTCCTATGGTCACATATTATAGTAAAGACTAGCAATTACAAAACCAAAATATATAAAGAAATTGAGGTTCCAAAATTTTATTTAGAACATGCATCAATTTAAAATTCTATACCCGTATAACTTATCAAAATATAATATTTGCTTGTTCCAATCAAGGAGTAATCCTCTTGTACTTACTAATCAATGTTGCAAAAATCATTTAGAGCACAAAAATCTCACTTATAGTCAAATGTTTGGAGAAATTAGAAAAGATGTTCAAAATACAAAGTTGAAAATTGTTCGATCTAAAATGATTTGAAGAAAACTCATTTCCTTTCATTTAAACTCAATTCCACTCATAAACCAACCTCAAAATTAGTTTAACAACTCCAATCCTAAAATTGGAATGAAAGTACGAATAGTCCTACGAAAACAAAAATTTTCGAGGTTTGCGCGATATCATTTGAAAAATCATATCGCAAGTTTTCTTAAGTCCAAAATTTATAGACGTTATATCGTCAGAAAATAGATTCAAAGGGTTACAACTTTCTAGAAGGTACCATTATAAGATCCAATCCACAAGTCAGTCAAATTCCAACGTAACTTTTCTGTTTCATCCAGTAAAAGACAAAACAAGTATGCAATTTCAGTCAATTTTGCAAAATCACGGATATTCATGGAAATTGAGAACAATGCTAAAATTTTTACAGTTCATAGTACTCTGAATCTGGTTTCAAATACAACAACAGAACTCAAATTTTTTTTTTCATCAAGATATGACAAGTTTCCTAAAACTGTCCAAAGTTCCCTGCGGACAAATTTTCAGCGGCACTTCCTTTATTTTCACTAATTTTTTTTCCAACCAATCCAAGGCTTCATCCTTCCCACCAAATAGCTTCAACTCAAGCATCTATACATACCAAGCCAACAATTCACTAAATCAAGCATATAACCATCACCTACTCAAGTTAGAAAATGAACTCTGAGCTGAAATTCCTAATTTCAAGTTGAAATTTTCTTTAGGCAAGTCAAACTAGCATATAAAAGCTAGATATTTCACACAACAAAGCTATCAGACCATGGCCAACACTTAAGCATGATGTGTGGGTAGAAAATTCTCTATAAAACTGAAAATTACCACAACACTACTTCAACCTATGAAATTGTCCATAGCTATCAAAATTACAACCTTAATCCACTAGTTTGCATATATTAGGAGTAGAGGAAAGTTACTAGCTGAAGTTACCTTGTAACTTCAAGAAAGATGGGAACTTAGGGCTTCTTCCTCCAAAAATCACTCCACCAACACCTTGAAACCTACCTTAGTTAGTATTTCTATGGAGTAGTTTGCAAATTGGTTGGTTGAAACCCAAGATTCAAGCACAAAATTGAGATTAGAGTTGAAGGTCTTTCTTTGGTTTTTTTTTTCTTCTCCCTTTGTTCAGCCAAGCAAGAGGAAAAATGAAGACAATTTGGTCAAAATTTGTTTTGATTTAGTCAAGGTGAAGAACGTTGTGAGAACTCGAAAATTTTTTTTTTCTTTATTTTAGGGTATTACCTAATGTTGTGCACATGTTTTTTATATTTTCTTTATTATATTACTTTTATAGATATTTTTACAAGTAAATATAGTTTTCAAATCATTTTTCTAGTATAAGTTAGTGCATGAGATATTAGGAGCGAATAGTGGATGTGGGACCCGCTAGTGCGTTAAGTGAGAGAAATCCGGCCAATTAGGTTAAGTTTTACATAAAGGGATTAAATTACTAGGTGTTAGGAGATAATTAGAGGTTAGTTAGGTATTTAACCATTGGTAAGCAAGAGGATAGGAATAAAACATAAAAGTTGCCACGTGTCGCGTTCCGATTCGAGGATGGACTTGCCTAACTTTCTTACCTTTACTAAAAGATCAATTTTGACCAAAAATCATCTTCATTTCACTCCTTCTTGGCCGAGCTTCTTGAGAGGAAAAACAAGAGAGAGCTTCAACTTTTATCTTCCATTTCTTACTTATATCTTGAAATCCAACCGATTAAATATTGAATTTGTCCATAAAAGTGACTTGCTAAGGAAGCTTGAAGGTGTTGGTGGAGTTGTTTTGGAGGATAAAGCCCTAAGCTACAACCTTTCTTGAGGTGTTAAGGTATTATGCTTGGAAATTCATTTTTTGTTCCTAAGAATGGTAAATTAATGACTTGTGGTGGTTAAGTAGGTTGTTTTATGGATAATTTCATGGATTAAAGTGAAGTTAGATAAATTTCTTATTTTTTTGGGAATTTTTCTGTTTTCATATGATGGTTATGGTTGGCCTTGGATTGATGACTTAATATGGTGTAAATTGGAGCTATTGTGTGTTAATTGTGGTTAATTGCGGAAAATTTCAGCTTTGTGCGGAAAATTTCAGCTTTAGGGTTTCAAATTGGGGCTTTACTATGGATGGTTGTTGAGCTTCTAATTGGTTAAGATTGAGGGTATTGTGACCCTAATGACGTGTATTGACTAGCCTATGATTGATATGTGTAATTGTGGTTGTTTTGGATGAATTTAAGTGGTTGTTTGTAGGATGGAAAAGCTGAAATTTTAGGGGAAATGCTGTCCGAATGTTGAGGATATTGGGGTCTTGTGAGTTTAGGTTGAGGTTGGGTAAAAGTGAAAGGTTTTGGAGTTTGTTTATACTTTTGGCCTTAAATTCGATGTATTTTTCATTTTAAGCTATATTTGAGTTTTGCTTTAGTGGTTCATTTAAGAGGTACTCGACTCGTGTTTGAGTCTCAATTGTGTTCTCTTGATTGTTGTAGGACGTGTCGGTGCTCCAAGGCAGCCGTCGGAAGTACTATTGCATGATTAAATGCTTAAATGGTTATTTATCCTTGGATCCTTGAATTGAGCGAATGTGAACTTTGTGCATGAGACGAGAGTGTAGTTTATCGCTCTCGTTCTCTTACTTGCATAATTGATTATTGATTACCTGTGAATTTGACTTGTGCCTGGCTTAATGTCATGTGGGGCATGAGGCCTACGACTTTACTGTGATATCTGAGCTCAAACTTTAGTGGGCGTTAATCGAGCCGAGCCGGTTACTGTTTACTAGATAACAACCATGGGGTTACTGTTTGTCGAATGGAGTGTTATCTCCTCGTAAGGGGAATGTATACTCGAGTATTACCTTCTTGATTACTGTGAGGTGTTCGGGCCCGGTAAGGGGAATGTATGGTGAAAGGTACTGGGTGTAAAGTGGGATCTACGGTCATGCTTTTCCTTCGAACGTTGACGGAGGGTCAACGGGATGTGATCAAGAATTGAAATGGGGAAACTGGCTCCCGAGAGCCACCCGTATCCTTTTACTTTTGGACTTGTTGTGGTGCTTTTATTTCCATGTTTGATGGTCGTGTATAACTGAGCATGGTTGCATTCGTGAACTTGGGTGGTATGACTTGTTAGTACCTCATTGGGCGAAAGCTCACTCTCGTTATCTTTGTTTTCCTTACAGGAACACTTCTGGAATCATGGTTTTGAGAAGCGAGTTGAGCTAGTTAGATATTTTTGTTCCTTTGTTTAGCTCCTTGACCGTTAGAAACCCTAAATGTACCTTAAATAGATATTCCCTTTTGAATTGTGAACTTTTATAATGTATATGTGTAAATGTGTACTCGTGCATAAATGATATAATTGCCTGGGATTGTACCTTTTCTAGCGCTATCTAAAGATCTCTTGTACCTGGTTTGGCGTGTGTGATCATTCTAGTAGTCCTAACGAGAGTTGAGCAGACAGTTCGCTAACCCTTAGGGTACGCCCTAGGGGAAGGTGGGGCTGTCACAGTTGGTATCAGAGCCTAGGTTAGAAATAACCTGGGCGAACCCGAAACTTGACTCTTAGAACTTTTGGGATTGTTTTAGGGTGTGTTTAAGTGTTACTACTATATCTAAGTTGTAAATTATGGATATCCTTATAGGTCATGGACGGAGCTAGTGGGAACGGAGGTGAGCCGCCTCGGAGGCATTTTCGTGTCGTCGATTATGAGGAGAGACCCGGAGGACCGATTAGGCGTTGGAATATGACCAGTCGGACTAGGCGCTGTAGTCACTGCCAGCATTACTCCTACGCTGACCATTTGGTCGTGGCCGTCTTAGGTGAGCGGAGAAGGTTTAGGCGTGCTGCCGCCAGAGATCACACTGAGCTGCAGCGAGTAAAGGGCATCACGAGGATGCAGGCGGATCGGATTCGAGAGCTCCAGGGGGACATAGCAATGGAGCAAGAGAGGACGAATGCTCTGAGAGACCAGTTGCACGTAGCCAACGACCGTCTCACTAGGGTGGTTCGAGAGGTTAGAGACCGGTCCGGAGGTATCATTAACGAGTGTGAGGCGTTGATCCAGGGAGTGATTGGCGCTAATGTGCCAGGGGGAGTTCCGGGTAACGGAGCTCCAGGTGAGGGAGGCGCCCTAGCTCTAGCTTGGGAGGAGTCGATTGGCTCAGTGGAGAACTAGGATAGAGTTCCTTGGGCCATGTTTTGATCCTGTGTGAGGGGTACCTAGGGAACGCTCTTAGTTAGCTATTTGCACTTTTGGGACCTAGGTTGCACATTGTACTTTTGGTTGACCCCACTACTTTCATGGGATTACTTTTGTATATATTTGACTGATTGCTACTGTATGACTTGTTTGCTACATCTGTGTGTATATGTATATGTTTTTATTTGGTGTCTCCTTTTGCTATGTGTTTATTTATTCATACCTATATATTGCTTTGCTTTGATAACGTATGTGTTTTCAACCCTAGAGTGGGTAAATCAATGGAGGGTACTCGTAGTGGATAAGGCCGCGGTCGCGGAATTGGCAACCCTCGACCGAGGAGGTACTCGAGAACCCATGCCTAACCAAACTCTGAGCCTAGAATTGACCCTAACGCTCAAGTAGCTACTGCTATACAGCGAATGACTGATCTATTGGCCCACGTAGTGGAGCATCAGGGCCAAAATCCTAGTTCAACCCGAAACCCTAGTAACCTTGTGGAGAGCGAGGATAGAGCTCTCGAAAGATTTCAGAAATTCTCCCCACCAAAGTTTATAGGAGGGCCAGACCCAGATGTGGCCGAAAGGTGGTTGGAGAAGATGGTTGACATCTTTGTCGCTTTGCATTATACAGAGGAGAGGCAGGTGACTTTTGCTATCTTTCAACTGGAAGGGGCAGCCCGTTCTTGGTGGAACGTCATAAGGCAAAAATGGGAACGAGAACTGACACCAAGGACGTGGGTGAATTTTATGAGAGAATTCAACGCCAAGTTTTTCCCTCCTCTAGTCCAAGAAAAGAAAGAAGACGAGTTCATACGACTTCATCAGGGAACCCAGACCGTCGCCGAATACGAGAGTCAATTCACTCGGTTGTCCAAATTTGCCCCCGAACTGATTATGACTGAGCAAAGACGGATAAGGCGTTTCATCCAGGGCTTGAACGTTGAGATTCAGAAGGATTTAGCTGTAGCCCAAATCAATGCCTTCAGTGATGCGGTGGAGAAGGCCCAACGAGTCGAGAATGCTAGACTACAAGTGAGAACCTTCCAGGCTAAGAAGCGGGGATTCACTGGAAGTAGTTTTGGATACGGAGATAAGAATACCCCTCCTAAGTTTGGAAGGGGAAGCGGAGAAGGAAGACTGCCGGGGATGTCGAGGGGCCCCGTCGAGGGGTGGTCAGGTTGGAAGAGGTCAACAAAGAGGAAATTTTCAGGGAGGCTCAGTTTCTGCATCCTGTGGTCCCTGCGGGTATTGCGGGAAACCAAACCACACGGAAGACAACTGTTGGAGGAAGGAAAGAAAATGCTTACGCTGTGGAAGTGCAGAGTATTAAATTGCCAACTGTCCGGTTTTACCGCGAGAAGTAAGAGGGACTCCGCAGTCACCGAAGGCCAACCCTGGACAATCCAAGGGGGAATGGACGAGACCCAAGGTGCCAGCTCGGGTGTACTCCCTTGAGCAACACCAAGTCCCTGACTCATTTGGGGTCGCAGAAGGTACGATCCCTATTTTCCACCGTCTAGCTAGGATTTTGATCGACCCTGGTGCTACATTCCTTTGTTAACCCCGATTTTATATGCGAAATTGATATAAAACCTGTTAGCTTACCATATGATTTGGAGGTTAGTACTCCTACGGAGAACCAATGTTTACTTACTAGTGTGATTTATGCTAATTGTAACATTTGGGTAGGAGAGAGAAAAACTCTTGGAAAATCTTATCAGCTTAGCTCTTAAGGGGTATGACGTTATTTTGGGTATGGACTGATTAGCGAAGTACAACGCCCAACTTGATTGTAAGAGAAAGGTGGTAGAATTTCATATACATGGGGAGGTGACTTTAAGGTTAGATGTAAGGGGGAGTTTAGCCTCATCTGCATTAATTTCGGGTATTCGGGTTAGGAAACTCCTGAATAGAGGGGCACAAGGGTTCCTAACTTTTCTTATAAACACTCTCACCGATAAGTTGAAGGTAGAAGATGTACCGATAGTGAGGGAATACCCGGACGTATTTCCTGATGAGTTAGTAACCCTGCCTCCGGAAAGGGAGATAGAATTCAAAATTGACTTGTTACCAGGGACATCACCTATTTCTAAGACCCCTTATCGGATAGCCCCTGCTGAACTTAAGGAGTTGAAGATGCAATTGCAAGACCTATTAGAGCGAGAGTTTATCCGAGAGAGCGGATCTCCATGGGGAGCTCCTGTGCTATTCGTTAAGAAGAAAGACGGGAATTTGCGTTTGTGCATAGACTACCGAGGGTTAAATAATGTGACGGTTAAGAATAAATACCCACTGCCCCATATTGATGAATTGTTTGACTAGTTACAAGGAGCGGTGGTCTTTTCGAAACTAGATTTCCGCCAGGGGTACTATCAATTATTGATTAGGAAGGAGGATGTACCAAAAACTGCGTTTAATTCAAGATATGGGCATTTTGAGTTCGCAGTCATGCCTTTTGGACTGACCAATGCCCCTGTTGCCTTCATGGATTTGATGCATAGGATTTTTAAACCTTATTTGGATCGATTTGTGGTTGTTTTTATTGATTGCATTTTGGTCTACTCAAAAACACGAGAGGAGCATGAGCAACACTTAAAACTCGTTTTACAAACCCTAAGAGAACACCACTTGTACGCCAAGTTTAGTAAGTGTGAATTTTGGTTGGAGAAAATTTCTTTCTTAGGGCACGTAATTTCACAAGAGGGCATCACAGTTGATCCAACGAAGGTAGAAGCAGTGACTGAGTGGAAGAGACCAGAAAATTTCACTGAGATTCGTAGCTTCCTAGGGTTGGCTGGGTACTATCGTCGATTTATTAAGGATTTTTCAAAACTTGCCGATTCTTTGACTGATTTGACAAAGAAAAATGGCCGTTTTATGTGGGATGGTAGGTGTGAAGTTAGTTTCCAAGAATTGAAACGAAGGTTAACTATGGCTCCTATTCTAATTCTGCCTAATGGTACGGATAGTTTCACTGTATATACTGATGTTTCGAGGGAAGGTTTGGGGTGTGTACTGATGCAAAACAAGAACGTGATTTCCTTTGCCTCTAGGAAATTGAAACCTCACGAGCAGAACTACCCAACTCATGACTTGAAGCTAGCTGCAGTTATATTTGCCCTGAAAAAGTGGAGACACTACCTGTACGGGGTGACCTTTGAGGTTTATTCTAACCACAAGAATCTTAAGTATCTATTTTCCCAAAAAGAACTAAACATGAGGCATCGACGATGGATGGAATTCTTAGAGGATTATGACTGTACGATTAACTACCATCCGGGGAAGGCAAATGTAGTAGCTGATGCCTTAAGTCGAAAGGCTCAAATAGCTGGGTTGATGGTCAGAGAGTGGGAAATGTTGGGAGCAGTAAGTGAATGGAACCCTAGTCTGGAACGTCAAAAGATAATCTTTGGGAATATCCGAGTAACCTCTGCTATATTAGATCGAATTAAAGAGGCACAGGAGGAGGATTCGATGGTACGAAAGTGGAGGGAAAAGGTGGAGAAGGGGGATATGCGTTATTTCAACTTGAGTCCTGAAGGAATTTTGAAGTATCGGAATCGAGTAGTGGTGCCTAAGAATGAAACATTGAAAAAAGAAATTTTGGAGGAGACCCATCGGTCGAAGTATACGATCCATCCGGGTAGTAACAAGATGTACCAAGATTTAAAAAAAGTATATTGGTGGGACAACATGAAGAGGGAGATTGCCCAATACGTGTAGACCTGTCTCGTCTGCCAGCAAGTTAAGACTGAACACCAAAAACCCTCTGGATTGTTAGAATCTCTTGAGATACCTGAATGGAAGTGGGAAAACATCACGATGGACTTTGTCTCTGGGTTGTCAAGGACGCAAAAAGGACATGATGCCATTTGGGTGATTGTCGATCGGTTAACCAAATCGGCCCATTTCTTACTTGTGAACATGAAGTATTCCATGGAGAAGTTGGCTCGGTTATATAGAGATGAAATTGTGAGATTACATGGGGTCCCCGTGAGTATAGTTTCAGACAGAGATCCTCGTTTCGTGTCTAGGTTTTGGCAAAAATTTCAAGAGACCTTAGGAACCAAACTCAACTTTAGTACCACCTATCACCCCCAGACGGATGGACAGTCTGAAAGAACAATTCAAACCCTCGAGAATATGTTAAGGACTTGTATCTTGGTTTTTGGGGGTAGTTGGGGACAACACCTGACCTTAGTAGAGTTCGCCTACAATAATAGCTACCACTCGTCGATTCAAATGGCACTATATGAAGCTTTCTATGGACGAAGGTGTCGCTCACCAGTTTACTGGGATAAAGTGGGAGAAAGGAAGGTTCTAGATCCAACAATCATTCCATGGATGGAAGATGCACAAGAAAAGGATAAGTTTGTAGACACCAAATTTTAATTTATTTTTATTTTATTTTATTTTATTGATAATTATTATCTATCTGTATTTATTAGTCTCATGATTTTTAGACATTTTTAAGCATTTTTATTTCATTTTAGTTGACTTTGTTTAAATTTTTCGTTTTTGGTTTTATTTTCATTTTTGTTTAGAAAATCATCTTTTAGTTAATTTTAATTAATTCATTCATGGAAAAGAAAAGAAAAGGAAGGAAACAAGGAACTAAAATCAGTTTTGTTAAAAAAAAAAAGACGCGCGCTGCTTCCCCTACGTCGCACCAGCAGGAGGCAAGGACGGAGTTGCATTTTTTAGATTTCGTTCATTTCTTCCCTCATTTTTTAGCACCATCGGATCACCTCAGTACCTTCACCTGGCTTTGATCCAACAACCCGAAGAGACATAGGATTGGAAGCCATCTAATGGCTTGAGATGAAGACCGAGAATGCAACTCTAAATCTCCTCCATTAGTCTTAGGTTTTAGAAGGATTGAATGCCTATAAAAGGCTGGAGAAAAGAGTGACGGCAGGGGGCTAAAAAAAAATGAGAATCTGGGTGGCGGCTGGGAAAACAAAAGAAAGAAAACCAGCAAAAGGGTTGAGGAGAATCGGGGCAGAAGGGCATGAGGGAAGAAAAGTGACGGGGAGTTTCTGATAGAGAAGCCAAGTGAGCGAGAGAGAGTTACGGCTGAGCGGATAGCTTGAGGAAAAGCGAGAGAAAACAAGGAGAGGGTTTTCGGAGTTGGAGACGAAAAGAAAAGAGGAAACCTAGGGAGAAAGGTAAGGTTTTTCGGCAGAAGGGAGAGCTCTGGGAGCTGAGGAAGAAGAACGAACGGAAAATAAAGAAAGAAAGAAAGGGCGGCTGGTGTGGCGGAAAAGAGGTTTTCTGGGCAGAGGAAAAGGAAGACTACGGGCAGTAGAAAAAAAGAAAACCAAGCGAGAGGGTAGAATAGGCGGCGGCCAAAGGAAAAACAGCCGGAAAAGAGAAGAGAGGAAGAGTAAGAGAATTCTGCAAAAATTTTCGGACTGACTTTTCAGCCATTTTACGATCAAGATGTCTCTCTCAATAGAGCTCATTTTGAGAAGATTTCAATTTCTGCACACTGTCTGGAATCAAGAGTACAACTTTCGTTCAGAAATCTCGTGGAAAAATTGACTAGAAGACCACCCAAATTTGGCCGCAAAAACACTGATCTGCCTCCACTGCATCAGTCTCAGCTTCGTGCCAAAAGGAAAAGCGCAGCAAGAATCATTATTGTTCTTGTTGTTTGACCCTAACTTCGCTCAAGATCATCGTTCGGTATTCTCCTATACTAATGCCTTAGAGCTGCCTTCTTTTTATTTGCTGTTTTATTCCCATTTATGCTCCTCTTTGTTTTCTTGTTTGGATTCCTATTGCACTTTTCTGGTTTTGGTTTTCTTTCTTATGCATTCGATTCCTTTAGATGTTCGAAAATGAAAATAAAAGGCATGAGTATAGGGTCTCGTTTGCTTGGAATCAGTTTTTGTGTGGTTTCTGGGTGTTAAGCTTTGGAATTTGCAGAAACATGGCGGGCGTGAAAAATTGCAGAAAGCAAGCTGCCTTCTTTTTATTTGCTGTTTTCTTCCCACCATAGCCCACCAAGTGGGTTTCATCTTGTGTTAGAAATAGGAAATTGGATGATTGGTTTTTGAGTTTTCATGTTTGGGTCCAAAAACACATGAACCAGGTCCGGTCTTTTGTTTTCAAAAGTTAGAGTCAGTTTCTTTTGCTGTTTTCTTCATCTAGATCTTCTCTGTTTGGCCTTCCAGAACTGTGCACTATGGTTGAGATTCTTGACAATTAAAATGGTTTGGAATTTTGTCGGTTTTAGCGTAATGAAACGATGGGTCTTGTTCAAGTTTTTGTATGAAAATGCATGTGTGGGATGAGCCGCAAGTTCATAGCAGAAAGTTTGCAGCAGAAAAAGCTTCATCTAGGCTGCATTTTATTCGAATGAATGATCATGATTGTGGTTGACAATGACTGTAATTATCCTTTGTGATGTTGTTGCGCTATTGATAGGCTCGGTGTCGGCTTCTCTGTCCATTTAACGAGTATCCGAAACTGTGAATCCAATTTAAAAGCCATGAACATTTCTTGTGTTTAGTAATCAGCATATGTAATCATCTCACTTCTCATGTATGTGAAGTCTGTATAGTTAATAAACTAGAAGCTGCATCTTTGGTCTTTGTTTGTGTGTGATTCGAGTCTGAGAATTCCTAGCAGTGCAAGCTGCAAGATTCGAGTTTGATTGTTAATTCGGCTTGAAAGCTTGCTGCTTGTTTGATCTTTTTTTGACCTGAAAACCAGAAACTTGAAACGAATGAACGAATCTGGGTTTGCAAGTATTTCCCAGTTCGGATTTTCTTTCTTTTGTGTGCTTGGGTATTGTATTTTGAGGATGGGTTTATTGTTTAGATGAAAGCTTTGATGTTTGGTTGAAAAGGTTTTGCTCCAAATTGTGTTTTGAGGTTAGAACCGCAAGTGAAAATGAAAGTTGCAGCTGGTTGTGTTGCAAAAAGGCTCCCAGCCTGCCGAAAGCATTGTTGCAGAAGCTTAAGCTTCTTATACGTATCTTTGCATGAAAATATTTTCCAAAAATTACACTTTAACCCCTTAATTTCTGTCTAATGCTACTATGGCCCAGCTAATTGAATAATTTAATCAATTCTATCCCTTTAACATGTTATTTTTTCCTTGCTATGCTTTCATGTAATTTATGGATAGATTTCTCATGAATTTTAGGATGAATTTGAAGGTTTTAAGAACTTTTTCTAGGTTTTAGTTTTGATTTGGATTCTTAGTCAAATTTTTGGGTATTTTGTGATTTGAATGTAGCAAATTGATTTTCATCTATTTTTGTGGATTTTATGATTAATTCTTATAGGTCTCGCTTCAAATCCTTAATTTTAATTTATTCGCTTTTGGGGACCCTTAATATTAATAGCAACAAATTGATCCCTCAAACTTCTTTAATTCTTTCAAATGGGTCCTTGTTTGTTTCAATTTGATAAATAGGGGTTGTTTAGTTCATTTGAATGTTTTAAATTGATTCAATCTCATGTTTATCTTCTTTTTGCGATTATTTGTTAATTAAAGTGATGCCTTGACCCCTTTTATTATTTTGGAGGGTAAATGAGTAAATTCGTGTCATTAGGACCCCAACTCAAGGGAGGTACACTCTATCCCTTATTTTCACTTTATTTGACCCTATGTGCACTTATGTGACTTTATGTGTTTAACTGCATGCCTTTTGGATGTTTTCATTTCATTTCATTTATTTGCTTTGTTTTGTTTTAATTTTTGTATATTTATTTTAATTTAATTGTAATTATTTGGGAAGGCAATTAAATGCCGCAATTGTAATAGTTAGGTTATTATATCATTTTATTTAATTCTTTCCCTCTTTAGATTGTAGTAGGGCTCCCCGAATGTAATAGTTAGGGCCTTATTTGTTTTGTGTGATTTGCATGCTTACGTGCTATGTGTTACCGCTTTCTTAGGGTCTTGCATTTAGATATCATGCTTATATATTATGTGTTTTATGTGAATTTATGTGTTTATTTGCTTTTTGTTAGTTTTACATGATTTATTTGGTTATAAATGAATGCATGACGTCACCACACTAGTCCAACGCTAGTTGTGGCCTTTTGTTTCGATTTTCCTACTAGTCCAATGCTAGTAAGGATTCATAGACAATGGGCTAGTCCAATGCTAGACCCTTAGGAGCCCTTCGAGCGTTAGATCATGTTTGTGTGATAAAATCACTTCATCTCATGCATATTGTTCACTTTTAGGGTTTTCTTATCATTTTCCATGACATTTTTCACTATATGTATATCCTTTACCCCATATTGCCCCTATATGTATATTCCTTACCCCTTTTGTATGTAATACATGACATTAGACTTGCATTCCATTTAAGAATTAGAACTAGGTTAGTACATTTGCATGATTAGATAGGAAAAACCCCTCAAGTATGGGATATGGACGAGTTTGGCTTTTTAGCCTTAGCATGCTCGTATTCCCTCTATCAAAGGGAAAATTGAGTCACGAACGTTAGTCCCCTGTACCCAACATGATGCATTCCTTTAGAACATGTATATTTGTATAATTATGATTATTTTTATTCTTTTCTTTTCTTAGAATCTCATATTTTTGCACAATTCGTGAATTTTTCGAAAGTTTTATTTTTGGGCGTCGCAATTAATGCGATTTGCATCACATAATTTCAGAGAGATATCTTGACCCCTCAATACCCACCTTAGGTCTAGGGTTTGCATTCATATAGTGACTTCCAAATGTGATAAATCTTTAGGTTAAATTAAGAAAATCCTTGACTAAATCACGCAACTAGTCTTGACTAGGTTGAGAGGGTGCCTTGGATTTTTATCCTTGCCTTCCCTCTCTTCAAATGTGACTCCTGAATCTTTTTCTCTGATTTTCGTAGACTTAGGAGTCGTTTGAAAAGGGTTTTTTGTTAAATTTATTAAAAAAGTTCATTTTAGGTGACTTGGTACACCTTAACTCAATACCAAGTGGCGACTCCGATTTTTATTCAAAAACCCTTTTTAAACTTTATTTTGGGTCAAACCGTCGCATTTTCAAAGTCCCATTTAGACCCATTTTATTTATTTTCTAACAAAAATCAAAAATACATTTTTTCAAATCAATATCAATCAAAAATCCATTTTCTTAAAACTCATTTATTTTTCTTATTTTTAAAAAATGGGGCGCGACAAAGTTGATACGTCAAAGACTCCAGACAGCTCAAAACCGGTAAAAGAGCTAAGCCGACAACCGAAGGAAAGATTTGGAATTCGAAATTGGAGACCGTGTTTTCCTGAAGATTACGCCATTACGAGGTGTCATGGCGGGTAGAGGAAAGAAATTTCAACCTAGATTTGTAGGACCCTTCAAAATTCTACAAAGAGTTGGAAAGGTAGCGTATCGACTCGAGCTACCATCAAGTTTGTCCAGGATCCACGACGGTTTCCATGTTTCGATACTCAAAAAGTACTATCCCGATCCAACCCACATTTTACAACGGAAGAGATTGAAATAGATGAACCCCTTACCTATGAGAACAAACCTGTGCAATTGCTCGATCGAAAGGTTAAGGAGTTGAGAAACAAACAAATCCCTCTGGTGAAGATCCTGTGGTGGAACCACGGGGTGGAAGAGGCAACCTGGAAGGTGGAGGAAGAGATGCAAAAGAGATATCCTGAGCTGTTTAGTAACCCAGGTGAGCAATTTCGAGGACGAAACTCTTTAAGGGGGAGAGAGTGTGAGAACTTGAAAAAAAAAATTTCTTTATTTTAGGGTATTACCTAATGTTGTGCACATGTTTTTTATATTTTCTTTATTATATTACTTTTATAGATATTTTTATAAGTAAATATAGTTTTCAAATCATTTTTCTAGTATAAATTAGTGCATGAGATATTAGGAGCGAATAGTGGATGTGGGACCCGCTAGTGCGTTAAGTGAGAGAAATCCGGTTAATTAGGTTAAGTTTTACATAAAGGGATTAGATTACTAGGTGTTAGGAGATAATTAGAGATTAGTTAGGTATTTAACCATTGGTAAGCAAGAGGATAGGAATAAAACATAAAAGGTGCCACGTGTCGCGTTCCGATTCGAGGATGGACTTGCCTAACTTTCTTACCTTTACTAAAAGATCAATTTTGACCAAAAATCATCTTCATTTCACTCCTTCTTGGCCGAGCTTCTTGAGAGGAAAAACAAGAGAGAGCTTCAACTTTTATCTTCCATTTCTTGCTTATATCTTGAAATCCAACCGATTAAATCTTGAATTTGTCTATAAAAGTGACTTGCTAAGGAAGCTTGAAGGTGTTGGTGGAGTTGTTTTGGAGGAGAAAGCCCAAAGCTACAACCTTTCTTGAGGTGTTAAGGTATTATGCTTGGAAATTCAGTTTTTGTTCCTAAGAATGGTAAATTAATGACTTGTGGTGGTTAAGTAGGTTGTTTTATGGATAATTTCATGGGTTAAAGTGGAGTTAGATAAATTTCTTATTTTTTTGGGAATTTTTCTGTTTTCATATGATGGTTATGGTTGGCCTTGGATTGATGGCTTAATATGGTGTAAATTGGAGCTATTGTGTGTTAATTGTGGTTAATTGCGGAAAATTTCAGTTTTGTGCGGAAAATTTTAGTTTTAGGGTTTCAAATTGGGGCTTTACTATGGATGGTTGTTGAGTTTCTAATTGGTTAAGATTGAGGGGTATTGTGACCCTAATGACGTGTATTGACTAGCCTATGATTAGGGGTGGGCAAAAATATCCGGAAACCCGAAAACCCGAAAGACCCGACCCGACTCGCACCGAAAAATAGGATATCCGATCCGATTTCAATCAGCAGATCAGATAGGGTCGGGTACCCTAAATATTCGGATACGGATACGGATCGCAAAAGTAAAAACCCGCGGGTACCCGACCCGGGGGTATAATATATAAATATTAAAAATATAGGGGCAATTGTATAATATTTTAAGTTAAGTTCCTAAACCTAAACAATCCATCGATCATCCATTCACATTCAGAGCTTAGCACCTCAGGCCCTCAGCCGACACTCTTCCCTCATTTCACTTTCTTCTTCTCCTTCTCGACCTCCTTTCTCCATCTTCTATTTTGTCAAGTTGAACTCAAGCCTGCAAGCCTCAGCCCTCAAGTAGACGATTCAACAGAGACTTTCGATTTCAATTTCTCAAGCCTCAAGCAGAAGCTGTAGAACGCCGACCTTCATCTGCAGTCTGCAGGTTTGTTTTTTTCACCTGGAAACTTTAATCAATACGGAAAAAGTTATGAGTGTCCTGTTAGAACTGCTGATGAAATGGTTTAGTGAGCCATAGTGTCCCACTAAGTGGCTTCCTATGTCTTCCTCAACCTTTTGATTGCTCTTTTGAGTTTTGACTATAGCCTTTTATGCTTCCTTTTAGATAAGGACACAGATCCACCGAATATTGCTCTTGTTTTGCTTCCTTTTTGTGCCAAAAAAGCTATGATGGAAATTGCATAAAAACCCGCATGACAGAAACTTAAACCCGAATATAGCCTTTTGGCCTAGGGAATTTTGCTCTTGTTTAGCTTGTAGTGAAATCTAAGCAGACGGCGCTACAAACTTCTCCAGTTTATATTATTACAAAGAAATCCACCCAGATTTTCACACCAAGGTCTGGATAAGTAATTGCATAGTTTTTTGCGGGCATTTCATTCTTTGTGACTGGTGCATTCTTCTCCCAGAAGGCAGACACAGGATATTTGAGGATAATTATTAGTCATTTTTTTTGGGTGTAAGACATGTAATTAATATCCAAGAAAGAGCAAGAAAGTATTAAATGATTTGGTTTAATATTGCTGAATTTGCAACTAAATTTAGCTATGCCCTTTTAGTAGTATTTTCTTACTGAGATTTTTGTTTCTAATATTGCTGAGATTTTTGTTTCTTACTAATATTGCTGAGATTTTTGTTTGTATGTATGACCCTTTATTTTGTGTATTTGATGAATCTAGACATGGTTTTATGGGAGTTTTTGAGCTATGTATTAGCTGTGCATATGGTAGAGAAGTGGGATTTTCATTTGATTTGTTGTTTGTTTATAATTCTTGGACTTTTTTTAAAACTCTTTTGCCAAAGCACTAATTCAAAGCTCTGTCCTTTTTTTTTCTGTTTTCGTCCCATCTTGCAGAATTCAGGCTTTTTAAAGGTGGAAACTGCCAATTTTCTGAATCTCTCAGGTCAGTCCTCCCTTAAAGTTGCACTTTACTCTTTTCTAAGGCTCAAAGAATATAAAAGGGATTTAAGAAAACTTATTGGTCTGGTTATTGATGATATTTATGCTACAAAACTGGTTTCTGGAGAGTGATTTTCATCATAGGGGTACATTATGAAATGGCAACATTTATTTTTTCTTTATTTAAGGTGTAATATCTGCTCTTGTTTAGGGTGAAATATCTGCGCTTGTTTTCAGATGTGTAGTAGTTAAAGTTTTTTACATTTTTCAGATGTCAAGTACGGGGGATAATATAGCTACTACAGCTGCAAGCCCAAGTGTTGATCATTCATCATCAATGGATCCAAAAATTGTTGCTAGAGCCTCTGAAACTGAGACATGGCAAGTACCACTTCCTCCAACATCCGAGACAAAAGTGTCTACCAAGAGCAGTAGATCTTGGGTTTGGGAGCATTATGCAGTTGTTACAGGTACGGAAACAAAAGACAAGAAAGCTGCTTGTAAATATTGTCAACAATTGATTGCCTGTGCAAGCAAAAATGGTACTACTTCTTTGAGTAATCACCTTCATAGGTGTAAAAAATATCCGTATAATAACACGGATAAGAGGCAAAAGACGCTGGAGTTTAAAGCAAAAGAGGGAGGGGGAAAAGCATTAACAACCCATATGTTTGATCAAGAATCATGTAGGAGAATGTTGGCTAGGATGGTGATTATAGATGAACTACCTTTTAAATTTGTGGAAAGGGAGGGATTTCAGGATTTTTGTCAAGTTATGCAGCCACGATTTGAAATGCCATCACGTAGAACTTTAACTAGAGACTGCCATAAGCTTTTTTTAGATGAGAAGAAAAGTTTGAAGGCATACTTTGAAACTTTATCCTCACGCATTTGTCTCACCACTGATGCTTGGACATCCATTCAAAATCTGAATTATTTGTGTTTGACAGCTCACTTTATTGATGATAAATGGAAATTGCACAAAAAGATTTTAAGTTTCTGTCCTATTACAAGTCATGCGGGTGAAGTTATTGGTCGGACAGTAGAAAAATGCTTGCTTGATTGGAAAATTAGTAAAGTTTTGACTGTTACGGTAGACAATGCTAGCTCAAATGACACTTGTTTGCAATATTTGAGAAGAAGGCTTATTAATTGGAAAGGTACTGTCTTAAATGGAGAATACTTGCATATGAGATGTGCTGCACATGTTTTGAATTTGACGGTTAGGGAGGGATTGAAAGACTTGGGACTCTATTGTTAGAATTCGATCAGCTGTGAGATATGTTAGGTCTTCACCTGCTAGAGCTCAAAGATTCAAATCTTGCATAGAAAAAGAAAGAATCGAAAGTAAAAGTCTTGTATGCCTTGATGTTGAAACTAGGTGGAATTCCACATTTTTAATGTTAGAGGCTGCTCTAAAATTTCAAAAGGCATTTGAGTTGCTAGAAACTGTGGATAGCAAATATGTCGAAGAGTTAACTCCACAAAGTGAGAATGATACTCGTAGGAGTTCTAAGGTGAGGGGTGTGCCAACTGAAATGGATTGGGATTATGCAAAAGATTTGTTGCCTTTTCTTCAAATTTTTTATGATTCTACTGTGAAAATGTCAGGCTCACGTTATGTGACAGGAAATGTATATATGAATGAAATTTTTGGTATTGGTGGTCTTCTTAATTCATTTCAAGAAAGTGATGACTTTGGTTTGTCAACTATGGCTGGGAATATGAAGAAAAAATATGATAAATATTGGGGTAATGTTGAAAGGATTAATATATTGATTCTGATTGCTGTTGTTCTTGATCCCCGACATAAACTAAGTTATGTTCAATGGGCAATTGATGAGGCATATGATCCTAAGAATGCTGAAATGTTAAAAGGTAAGGTGGAAAAGGTGTTACATTCCCTATTTGACTTTTATTCGCTGAAAAAACACCTCATAGGGAAGTAATAAGTCAAAATCAGTTTAGGGAAATGGATAAAATGGATGTTGATGCAATTACAGTTAAAGGGGATCAGATTACATGCATGCAAAGTATTCTCAAAAAGCTGATACATTGGATAGCACTCACAATAAAACGGAATTGGACATCTATTTGATGGAAATGAAGGAAGATTTTCACTATCCAAACTTTCACATATTGGATTGGTGGAGAGATAATGCTCATAGGTTCCAAGTTCTTGCTGCAATTGCTAGAGATGTATTAGCTATTCCGGTGTCTACTGTTGCCTCGGAGTCTGCTTTTAGTACGGGAGGCCGTGTGTTGGATTCTTTTCGAAGCTCTTTAACTCCAAGAATGGTGGAGGCTATAATTTGTGGACAAGATTGGCTTCGCAAGGGTATTCAACCAATTGATTTGGAAGAAAGTATAACTGAACTTGAAGAAATGGAATCGGGTAATACTTTTCATATCTTGTTATCATTGCATTGAAAGTTTTCTTATTTATTTGAGTTTCAACTTGTGCTAATATGTTTCTTGGTTGCTTTTATTTTTGAAAATTTTTTTCAGGTTTAACAGAGGAGCATTATATTATTAATATTGAAGATTGATGATTCTTGAAGATTGTGCTCCTTAATGTGTTGTAGAAGGTTGAGCCGTTGAGGTTGTTGAAACTAACTGTCATGGCATGGCCAGGGGAGGAAAATGAAGACAGCTTCTTGATTTATGTCTAGTCAATGCATTATGCCATGTTTGCTGGATTTGAGAATGTCTATTCTTAGACTCTATATAGTGTACATTTTTCTCATTTATATGCCCTTTTTGGAAGTTATGTATCAGAGATTCAAAGTAGATATTTTTAACTTTATGGTTTGGTGTGGAATTATTGCTACTGATCAGTGATTTGAGAATTGAATATGCTTTGCCTTTGTCTAGTTTGAATGATGCTATTGTCTGTGTCTTTAAAAAAAAAACGTGCTAAGGAAAATGTAAGGTGCTAGCAGGTTCATCAGTTTGTGTTCATTTGATAATTTGCATTTTTAAAATAGGGGCGGGTACCCTGTGACCCGCCCCTATTTTTCGGGTATCCGAAGATCGGGTACCCGAGGGAGATCGGAGCGGATTAGGGTCAAAAAAATAGTGACCCGATATGTTAGGGACAGGTCAGCCAATTGGCATTCGGAGCGGGTACCCGACCCGTGCCCACCCCTACCTATGATTGATATGTGTAATTGTGGTTGTTTTGGATGAATTTAAATGGTTGTTTGTAGGATGGAAAAGCTGAAATTTTAGGGGAAATGCTGTCCGAATGTTGAGGATATTGGGGTCTTGTGAGTTTAGGTTGAGGTTGGGTAAAAGTGAAAGGTTTTGGAGTTTGTTTATACTTTTGGCCTTAAATTCGATATATTTTCCATTTTAAGCTATATTTGAATTTTGCTTTAGCGGTTCATTTAAGAGGTACTCGACTCGTGTTTGAATCTCAATTGTGTTCTCTTGATTGTTGTAGGACGTGTCGGTGCTCCAAGGCAGCCGTCAGACGGAAACTTGTGAATTTGCTTGTTTGAAGTGGTGAGTGTACTATTGCATGATTAAATGCTTAAATGATTATTTATCCTTGGATCCTTGAATTGAGCGAATGTGAACTTTGTGCATGAGACGAGAGTATACTTTATCGCTCTCGTTCTCTTACTTGCATAACTGATTATTGATTACCTGTGAATTTGACTTGTGCCTGGCTTAATGTCATGTGGGGCATGAGGCCTACGACTTTACTGTGATATCTGAGCTCAAACCTTAGTGGGCGTTAATCGAGCCGAGCCGGCAAGGGCCGGTCGACTAGACAACAACCATAGGATTACTGTTTGTCGAATGGAGTGTTATCTCCTCGACCCTGTGGTATACTCGAGTATTACCTTCTTGATTATTGTGAGGTGTTCGGGCCCAGTAAGGAGAATGTATGGTGGAAGGTACTGGGTGTAAAGTGGGATCTACGGTCATGCTTTTCCTTCGAACGGGATGTGATCAAGAATTGAAATGGGAAAACTGGCTCCCGAGAGCCACCCGTATCTTTTTACTTTTGGACTTGTTGTGGTGCTTTTATTTCCATGTTTGATGGTCGTGTATAACTGAGCATGGTTGCATTCGTGAACTTGGGTGGTATGACTTGTTAGTATCTCATTGGGCGAAAGCTCACTCTCGTTATCTTTGTTTTCCTTACAGGAACACTTTTGGAATCATGGTTTTGAGAAGCGAGTTGGGTTAGTTAGATATTTTTGTTCCTTTGTTTAGCTTCTCGACCGTTAGAAACTCTAAATGTACATTAAATAGATATTCCCTTTTGAATTGTGAACTTTTATAATGTGTATGTGTAAATGTGTACTCGTGCATAAATGATATAATTGCCTGGGATTGTACCTTTTCTAGCGCTATCTAAAGATCTCTTGTACTTGGTTTGGCATGTGTGAT
The DNA here is from genome assembly GCA_023065735.1 of Coffea humblotiana. NCBI lineage: Eukaryota > Viridiplantae > Streptophyta > Magnoliopsida > Gentianales > Rubiaceae > Coffea > Coffea humblotiana. Next base: position 20,287,843 of record CM041216.1, read on the forward strand.
CGTTTTAGTAGTCCTAGCGAGAACTGGGCAGGCAATTCGCTAACCCTTAGGGTACGCCCTAGGGGAAGGTGGGGCTGTCACAAACGTGGTACAAACTTTAATCTTGATACAAGAAGGATTAGAACCTGGTTACTATTGTTACTAGCTCTTAAACCCATACACTGTACATTGAATAATTTTTTCCTTTTGAACGACAAACGAAAAGCTTCACTTAATTTAAGGGCTAAATTATAGCAATAGACTCATGGACAAGGGTTCAATACTGTCCAGCCACCAATATTTAATAGCACTTATTAAAACAGCAAGTACTAAGTCCACTGTTTCTAACGGAAATACAGTTTATACCACATAAAGATTTCACTACGCACAGTCCAACGATTACACTATTTTAGGCAAAACCTCACTAATGGCTAACTTTAAATAGGAATGTCTTAAGATGCTATTCGACTAGGCAAATGCACTAATTCAAACTTATTCTGCACCTCTTCTGAAATCCCTTCGTATTTCTTTTCAACTCTATGTTCTGGTGTAGTAGTTCAATTTTCTCCAAGTATTCTCGTCCCCATTGTCCTTTCCAGTGCTCAGCTAATCTCTTTTGGAACTCTACTTCCTTTCGAATGATCTCTATTTCCTTATACATATCAATCAAATGTGCCATTTCACCGATTCGTTTGAATTCAGTAATAGCCTGCGGCAACTTACTGGATCAGAATAGATAACTAAGTACACTTGAACTCCGACCATATAACTGTTAAGTTCCTTCACCTCCAATCCAACCACGGAAGATTAAGCTTAGATATTCTCAAATGAGATGGACAAGAAAGTAGAACATAGTTAGAGCAATACCTTAAGATACTATACCACTTATCACTTATGTACATAACAAAACCCTAAAACATGCTTCGTATATCAAAAGTTCCATACCCTATCTCAAGTTTTTGCATACAGGTATAGAACCCAAATTCTTTTTCTCAAATCCCTATACATAATTCCAAAACTCTCGATCTCGACACGATAATAATCAAGCAAGCCCATATTTTGACATCATTGGGTAGGTATCAAGGAAGTATAGGCAACGATAGTTCATCGAGAGCCAAATTTACGGTGTCAAATATCACAAGAGGGGTAGGATTACCCATATAGTTGCAGTTAATACTACCTCCCAATCAAATAAACACTTATCAAGTCTCATAGTCATAGGAGAAGTAAACAGGTCTTCATACAAATTTCTCGACATATGCTACAATCTGGCCACTATCTATAGAAACCCTAACCAGACTATTACTGGATTAGTCCATGATAACCTTCCAAGATCCATTACCTCAATCAGTCCAAAACTCCTCATGTACAGTCAAGATACAGACCCTTATTCTAGTGCTTCCATTTCTTTTTCCTCTTTTTTTTTGTACTCAAGTACAAGAATCCAACATAAGATAGTTCACAACTCGAGCTGGTCGGTCCCAAGAGTAAACCACCTATATCAGAGATTCCTACCTGACGTACATATCTATCTTCTCCAAGTACCATGAAAAGGATTACACTTATAACAGGCATGATTCGACCAACTAGCACTAGGTTGGACTTATAGTCCCAGATATACAGTAATTCGATGATATGCTTATAGTCCCAGTATTCAGTAATCAAGATTGGAGTCGTTGGTTGTGTCCAACGCTCATACAGTAAAGCTTGGAGCGTTAGATATCACTTAACGCTCCATATTTAGAAATAAACAGTGTGTAATATTCAAATATACCAATTAGTCGAGGAGATAACACTCCACTCGACAAAACAGGATTGAGGTACTGAGACGGGATGAGAGGTACCTCCCATTCGGATGGAGTGTGGTACGATACGACCGCCTCAGCACTTGCAAGTCAAATACAAGCACAAACATAAGTACAGATCAATCAAGTTCAAGTGAGTACAAGATTATTCAAGACAGAGAGGCCAAGTGTGATAATGACACACTCGCCTGGCCAGAATCAAGTCACAAGTAATGTTCAGTAATTCATACTCTCAAGTGTTCCAGTATTTCAAATAAATACACCGGTCATATACAAATCAAATTACTTGCTCATGCAGAAATGAGATATCAAATGTTCAGTCAAATCAGGTCAAGTTGAGTGTACATAAGAGCACACTACCCTAAACAGGTTCAAGTCACAAATAAGTTCAGCATATTAGTTTTCAAGCACTTCAAGTATTTCAAGTCCAAACAGTTGAAAAATGGATGGTTATGAAAACTTGATCACATAAGAAGAACTGGAGAAAATTAGAAATCTTTTTAGCAAATCCGGTCCACCTATCAGTTGTAACAAAACGTCAAGTTCATATTTTAACAAAATATCAAAGTTTAGTCGCGCAAGGTCAAGTGCAATAAAGTACACACTTGTCTATGAGATAAGAGATCAAGTACCTTAGCATTGTCTAACCATAATGGCATATAACACGTAAGTCGGTGGAATAACCACTCAAGTGACCAACAAGTCAAGCGCAAAAACCAACAAGTCAGTGTAAGACCAACGAGTCAAGAATAAGCAAAGCACTTCATTTCATATTACTATACGAAGTAAACTACAAAGGATCGAGTATGATAAAGTACATTCTCGTCCCAAAAGTTATCAATTCAAGAGCAATTACTTTAACCAAATAAACATTATTCAAGCAAGGAAATATTCCATATAAATATTCTCATGTACTTGGAAACACTCACTTGGGTTAGGGTTCAAAATATCATAACTAATAGGTAAGCAAGTTTTTGGGTATGCAATTAGGTATTTATTCAAAACCAAAAGTCAAAGAAAAGGAAGTAGAAATCACGATAAGTCAGGGAAAACACAAAGCAGTTTAAAGGCCAATTCGAAATAAAGTCAAAAGTCAAAGTCAAGGTCAAGGTCAAGGTCAAAGTCAAAGGTCAACAGTCACAGTATTATATATTCAAAAGCTCATGGCAGTCATTTACAAGGTAACAAGACCAAAAGTATGAAGTATGAACCTCATAAGTACAAATACAGTCGTACCAGTCATATCAGAAAAAAAACCTAGTGCAGGTAGTCAAAAGAAAGCCTATACAACCACCGAGTCACCACATCCCCTATCCTTTCTATGTACAGTAGTCAAAATCATCCACAATAGTAACCTAATAGTTAAGGTCTTAATCCACGGCGGGACTAGCTGACCCCCTAACCTCGGCGGGTTCAGATCCCGTACCATCTCCAATATGAGAAAGGCTCTTCGCTCGCTTCTCCTAGTAGATCATCACAAAACATTCAGAATGGATTCCGCTCTATTCCTCATTTTCATGGCCCTCTTGACCATGCGCTCTTGAGTTTCTCCAAGCTGCACGCACAAGTCATCAACCCCTTCTCGGCCTTTGGCCACCTCATACTCAAATTCCTTAATCCGCTCGACTTGTGTTTTAATAGTTTCCTTCAGGTGATTCACTTCAAGTCCAAGCCTAGTATTGTCCCTCGCTAGGACCTTCTACTCCTTCACAATGGCCAGAACTACTGCATTAGAATAAGTGTAAATATGCCGACACTCGCAACGCCTACAGTGGTCAGATGGGCTCCAATAGCTCTAGCTCCTCCGGGCCTGGTTTGGTATCTAATCATCGGTAAGTCCTCATGGGACGTCTCGCCAACCGGTGTATCGTTAGAGTCACTAGATCCATCCATCCTACACAAAGTGGGGATTAAACTTAAGTACTCTTAAGGGAAATAATCAAATATAATCCTCAAGTCGACAATTTCTAACTCGCCTAAGTCAATTCAAACCTAGGCTCTGATACCACCTGTGACAGCCCCCACCTCTACCTAGGGCGAACCCTAGGGTATTAGCGGATTGCCTGCCCAACTCTCGCCAGGACTTGGTCGATCAAAGAACTAGTAACTCAAAATAATCAGTGGAATAACTTCAAATCAAAGCGTACAAACCCTAATGGCATACAATCGTCAAGCCAACTTTCCAAATTTAAATTGTCAAGTTAAAGTCACACTTACCACTCCCTACTACAATTACATAACATGAGTCAAATTTATGAATTCAAACTTACATGAATCAAAAGTTAAAGTCATTTTAAACAAAAGGTTACAAGCCCTAGGTACAAGTTCAATGCAAAACAAAGTTAAGGAAGCTCTTGACCACAAGTCCATCCCCGATCTGTTAAGGAAAACAAAGGGAGTGGGGTGAGCTAAATCTCAGTGAGGTTCCCAAATAAAATAAGTAAGCACATAGCCAAATAAGGGCATAATATAATCAAGTAAACACCGTATAATATAATAACAATTTAATCACAGTGCAATTCAAGGATACGGGGCTTCCAAAAGCCAAATCCCCCTGAGATTGATCATACCAGGGTCCGTTGACTCTCCGTCAACGCTTGCATTCAAAGAATATAAAGTCCGTAGAACACCACTTTCTCCAATCTCCGTCCACCAGTCAACCCTCTACCGGGCCCCGCACTCCATAACAGTAGTTAGATAATACTCGAGTATACCGGTTTCCAGTGATCAGTAAACAGTCCCCAAGTTTATCGGCCGTCTCGACCAAGCCCTTGCTGGCTCGATCCAACCGATTCACCTATGGGGTTGGGTACCCAAACAGTAGCAGTAGTTGATGGGGTATCACCCAAACAACTCAAAGTACAGTCACATATAGAGAATTCATATCTCATAATTGCAGTATACAGAGCTTCGGTGGAAAATGAGGGAGGTCGAGTGCGATAAAGTACACGCTCGCCTCCATTTTATCAAAACATGGTTTGGCTCAAACAGTCGTAATTCAAGTATTCAGATATTTTATATAAGCAGGTAGCAGGTAGTGGAACACTCACCTATCAAGCAAAGTTGAGTTCAAATGTCAAGTCGTGCGGTTATGTTCACCACCGTTTTCCGATTTTAGGGTAACGAGTGAAATCGTTAACAATTTGGATTCATTTCTCACTCAATCGTAGGCTCATTGAGAGACCAAGTGAGTGGTTATAGCCACACAATTCATCATGCAAATTTGGTCCAAAATGCAGTAAAATTTCATGAGAAAACAAATTCAATAAGTGCATGAAAGTTGGGCAAAGAAAAGTTTCATTCAACCTTAAAATGTTCTTCGCGGGTAAAACAGTCGCGCCCGTGCAGTCTCGGTAAAATGGCTATATCTCACTGTAGGAATGTCGGAATTAGGTTCCGTCAGCGGGCGTTGGAAACTAGACTCAAAGAGCTTTCCAATGGGTACCAAATAAACAGTCTAGTTCGTCTTCTATAAGTACCAGTAACTCGGACAAGTCGGCTAATTTTCCAACTCTGGATCAGCCCTAAACCCTAGCAAAGACACACTAGTTCTAGATGCTATCTTCATTTGTTTTGGTTCAAATTCACCCAATATAATCTTCTAGGGTTCATAAACAGGGGGTCAAGTCATTTAGTATCATTGGAGTTAAAAAAACAACACAAGTGTAATAATACAATCGGAAACCAGCTTTGAAGACAAAAAAGCTAAACACCGGATTTGACATCTTATAGTATTTTGGTCACAATTGGAGTTACGTTTATTGGATTGGGGGTTAACCTTATACTGTTTCGAAGTTAAAATATAGGCCTACATTTATTATGAAGACATCAAGATCCAATTCTCACACTAACTAGGTCGAATTTACCAAAACAATTTCAGTTTCTCAGTTTCGAATCTCACTGTCAGTTTAACTGGCAATCCTGATTCAATTACTCATAACTCAATGTACACAAGTCCAATTCAGGTAATTCCAAAGGCACATGGAAGCTAAGATACAGGGCTATAATTCCTAAGAATACATCAAGAGCTAAATCAGTCATCCTCTCGGTCAAAATGACCAATTACAGAGGCAAAAGATCAATTCGGACAGAAACAGGGCATCAGGGGTATTTTGGTCATTTCATATGATACAGTGATTCGATTGAGCTGAAAATTTACAGGTATAATCTTCATTCAATTCTATACAACTTTCATGTTTTGTGCCAAGGCTGATTCTGCCTCTAAATTGATCAAAGATTTCGGGTGATATAACCAAGATAAAACTGAAATTTTCAATCTTTTCAAGCTTACAACTACACTAAACCATTAATTAGCTCACATACCACACATTAAACCATAAAGCCTCATCTTCTATCAAAGATTCACCAAGTTCTTCATATATCAAGTATCAATTACAAGTTCTACTAACTCATGGCCATATCAAGGTCTATATTCACAAATATCTTTAGATCTACCTAGATCTACAAGAATCAAACCCAAAGCTTCAAGAAAATTCAAGTTCCCAAGATTACTTACCTTCTTAGCTTTTCAAGTAGACAAGATAAGCTCCAAGCTCCTCTCTTTCCTCCAAGGTCTTGGTTCACAAACTTAAGATTGGTGATAGAAGTTGTCTAGTCTTGAATCTCTCAAGTTTTCTCAAGTTCTCTCAAGTTTTGGCTAAGTCTCTTGGTAGAGAAAATTTTGTTCTCCAACTCTCTCTTCTCTCTCTTGAGTTTGGCCAAGCAAGGAATAAGACAAGACAAGAAAACTCTCCAAGCTTCAAGTTATATCTTGAAGGTTCTAGAGTCAAGTCAAACCCTAGTCAAAAGTCAACTAAACTTCAAGATTAAATCCTATGGTGACAAGTGTCACAATCTTGTACTAATCCAAGATGATTTGTCTTCCTTAATTGCTCTCTAATCACCTCGTAATCATGCTTAAACCTTAATTAATCATTGCCTAAAATTTCCCTAAACAACCTCAATTCTTGAGATCATTCACTATAACCCCTAAAATTCCAACTAAAAGAGATTTACTAAACATTTGACTTTAAATTCTTGCTTATCAATATAAAAGGACCATATGAGTAAAATCCATCTTTAAACAAACAATTAAATAACTATATCACAAAAAACTATGAATTTAATCAAAATCAATTAGAATTGAACAAAGAAAGTTTGAGTGAAATGCATGTGAAAAACTAGGGTTCTTACAGAAAGAGTCTTATACATGCTAAGAATAAGGAATTAAAAAACAAAGAAAATGCTTTGTTGAAAGAAAAATTTCAAGCTTTTTCAAGAAAATAAGAGATTAAAAAGAGAAAATAATGATTTCGAGAAAATTGGAGTTGGCTTTGTATGTAAAGATGATGATTTGAAAGAAAGTTGGATAAGAAGGCAAAAGTTTATAAAAAGATCAAGAAAGAACAAATCTTCTTGGAAAAAAGAATGGGTGAGCTTAGTTTTTTCTTCAAAAGGAGAAACAAGTTGTTTTGCAAAATAAAATGTTAGGAACACTTTTGTTAACAAAAATTTTACTACATATAGACAATATGGATTATGTTTTATTAAATCTTCTCATTTTAAAAATTCTCATGTGATATGTGATTATTATTGCCAAAATGGTCATATGAAAGAAGAATGACAGGTAAAAGGAAATGTGAACTTAGGAATGAAGGCTATTTGAATTTTAAAGACTAGCACTAACTCTTATGAACCTAAGAAGGCATGAGTACTAAAAGTTATTTCTTGACTTCGTGTAAAGTTATGTTTGAAGAACACCACAAATAAGGCAAAGTGATTTATTGATAGTGGATGTTCAAGGCACACTCTTCATCAGTTCAAACCTAAAAGTAGTAGAAAAGTCACCTTTGAGGATGATATAAAAGCAAAAACCATTGGAGTAGGTGACATTTATAAAGATGGTGAAAATTTTATTCAAAATATTCTTTTAATTAATAAATTTGGTTATAATTTATTGATTGTCAATCAATTATGTGATAGAGACTTATATGTCTTCTTTAAGAAATATGAATGTTTGATTCTTGACACCAATATTAATATTGTGTTTCTACATCTATACTTTTGAAACTTTTACATTTGGATTTATTTGGTTCTATTCAAGTTGCTAGTCTATATGGAAAGAAGTATGCTTTATTATTATTATTGATGATTATTCTACGTATATTTGGATGTTATTTCTTGATCATAAAGATGAAACTTTTAAATTTTTGTTTCTTTATTTGATCAGGTTCAAAAATTGGTTGAATCGAATATTGTGAAAATTTGGAGTGATAATAGAACTGAATTCAAATATTGTGATTTTTTCAAAATTTGTGATCATAATGGTATTCGTCATGAGTTTTTGATCATTAAGGTATTTCAACAAAGTGGTGTTGTAGAAAGAAAAATAGAACTTTTCAATAAATCCTAGGACTATGATTAGTAAATGTGATTTCCAAAAATATTTTTGGGGTGAAACAGTCAATATAGTTTGTTATGTGATGAACAGAGTACTTTTAAAATCTATTTTAAATAAAATTTCTTATGAGATCTTATTTGGTAAAAAGTCTGATATTGGTTATTTTAAAATAGGGCAAATTATCCAATTGGCCCTTGAACTCTTTGTCTAGGTAAAAATAAGCCCCTCATCTATTTTTTGCTGACTTTAAGCCCTCGAACTTGTAAAATTGGGCACGTGTGACCCTTTTAGCCAGTTTCTCCGGTTTTGCAACCGGAATGCCAATTCACATGAATGCCAGTGTGCTTCTTCAAAGGGCATTTTTGTCCGCATCTTCTAAGCCAAAAGGGAACAACTCCTCCTTCTTCCCTCCATCTAACCTAACCCACCAGCAAGTGTCCCTCAACAAGAATGGATGTAACCCATCTCGTTTAAATCTGAGCCAGCATATATAGATTTAGATAAAAGTCATAGTAGCTAGTAATAGAATATTGTCAACCCTAAAGATCTAATGCTACCTGCACAACTAGTAAACTTAAACGAGGAAACTCGTTATGGTTCATAACATCTTCTTATTTTGAGTAGTAGTAAAATAAAAGCTCGCTCGAGGAAAAGGCTTTATTTTTTTTTTTAAGTCTCAAGAAGATTAGTGTCATTAGCTCTCCAACCCAGCGCCCCTATTTAGCATTTCCTTGTACCTAAAATCGAATCCAACCTTTGCCAGTTTCAAATGCTGTCTAAAACGATTTATGAAGGCATCCGCTTTCTTGTCCACATGTTCCTCCTCCCCAAACGTCAACGTTTCAGTTTCACTCAAAGACCTCTCATCTCTCTCCCTCATCATTGCCGGCTGCCGCCGATCTACCTCCTTCTTCATCCTTCTAGCAGGGCTACCATTCGCCCTTGGAGCCTCCACCCGCGTCTCCAACTTGCTCTTCATCATGTGATCATCATGATGATGACTCTCTAGCAAAGCTTCTTCCTCCACAACGTTTTTTTTGCTTTTGCTCTTCACGTGGGTCGGATTTCTGGGTCACAGTGCGAAATGGGTCGGGTTGCTCGGAGACGTAGGAAGAGAAGTTAAAGGCCCGGTCGAGAAATGAGAGGGCTCAGACAAGCTGATTCTGGTTGGGAGGTGAGTTGGCGGCGGGGTCTTGTTTGTTGTGGGATTTTAGGCATGGGTTAGGTTAGGTTAGATGGAGGGAAGAAGGAGGAGTTGTTCCCTTTTTGCTTAGAAGATGCGGACAAAAATGCCCTTTGAAAAAGCACCCTGGCATTCGTGTGAATTGGCCTTCCGGTTACAAAACTAGAGAAACTGGCTAAAAGGGTCACGGGTGCCCAATTTTACAAGTTCGAGGGCTTAAAGTCAGTAAAAAATAGATGAGAGGCTTATTTTTACCTAGATAAAGAGTTCAAGGGCCAATTGGATAATTTGCCCTTAAAATATTTGGCTGTAATGGTTTTATTTGTGAATGTCAAAGAACATCTTGAAAAATTTGACAAAAAAAATTGATGAAGGCAGTTTGTAGGTTATTCTAGTGATAAGAGAGCTTATAGAGTTTGCAATGGGAAAACTCTTATTATTGAGGAGGCAATTCATGTTACCTTTGATCAATCTAATGATGTTGTTACACAAGAGTCTTGTGAAAATGATGATGCAGGTATATAACAAGGACTTGAAAGGTTAAACATTCAAAATGAAGAACAAACACCAAAGGAAGAACACGCCTCCAAGAAGTGAAGACGAAAAGAAGGGTGATTGTAACGACCACACCTCCCCCTAGGGCTTACCCCAGTGTTTAGCAGACCGCCTGTCCTGCTTTCGCCAGGACTCAATTATTCACTTCAAGAAAATAGGTTGCAACCTCAAAAGTAAAAGAAATAACAGTTTCCAAGCTTTGAACTTACAAATACATTCATTTCTATCTCAAACATTTGTACAGTCCTAAATACATCAAAAGATTTAAATTCTAGATACATTCAACCCTAATCGAACAACTAGTACGAGTACAATCGCAAAATTTCAAAAACTAGACTATGCTAGCCTGTACCAGTCTCACGCCCTCGCTCGTACTCCCTGTAAGGAAAACAAAAACTAATACAGTGAGTTAAAGCTCAGCGAGGTTCCAAAACATCATGCAGACCGAAATAGCAAGTTGACCATGATTTAAATTCATAAGTATCAAAATAGCGAGCATATGAAGTCAAGAAAATGAGCAATAACACTTTATAAAACCAAACACTGAATATCTAACATTTTCAAGTAAAGGATACAGCCGTTATTGCAAAATAACTCCGCCATAACTTGATCAAGTAGTAGTTGACACTCCGTCAACTTTCAAATAAAGTAACCAGTCCAGTAGTGCCCCACTTAACGCCAATCTCTGTCCACCATTCAACCCCCTTACCGGGCCCGAATGCCAAGATAAACACGTGTGGTAATACTCGAGCATACCGATTAGTCGAGAAGATAACACTCCACTCGACAAAACAAGAGATCCAGGGTTTGTTACCTAATCGACCAAACCCTTGCCGGCTTGACTCGAGTAACTAGCCACAGGGTTTCTGGAATTCCAGAGAGTGCTCATGTCAAACACAAGTATTTCAAGTCAATTGCATTCAATGCACAGTAACAAGTCACTTTTAGGGCAAGTGCGATAAAGTACACCCTTACCCGTCCAATCAAGTCAAATATTGTCAAATCACATTAGTAAAACATTTAAAAACAAGTATCAAGTACAATCATGCACTTGGAAGCACTCACCAAAGACTTAGTGCTTGTCAAAATCACGCTCAGGTACAACTCTTTGGTTGAAGTCCAAATCTGCGATAAAATATCATTTAAGAGTTTAAAATTCACTAGGGTTCGAAACATAGGAGTTTCGCTTCAAGAAAATTAAGTAAATGAAACTTGTTTTAAGTAGTAGTCATATGGCTTATCAAACTCTACAAAATTCATGCTCGCTCTTTTAGTTTCGATAGAGAAGTGATTTATACTTTTGAAGTCGCACTTGGTATGAAAAATCGAGAAAATCGTATCTTTAAGGGTCGCTACTTTTACTTTTTAAAGGGTACAAGTTTCGGGAAAAATTTCAACTTATGTACCTCTTACTAAAGAAAACTCGAATACCATAAACAATTGAAGTTCGCTTCAACCTCGAGTCATCGTTAACTCTCCTATCCGTTGAGCGAAATTTTGGGCAAATTTCCCCTATTTTCTTACATTTCCCATCCAAGTACAACTTGGATTCACAAGCCAACAAACCTCCAGTCCAACCACAAGTGATAACCAACAACATACATCTATTCAAGGCCTCCAAACCAACTAAACAAACCAAATAACAAACTTATCACCATGGATATCAAAGCTGGAAACCAGTTTAAAGAAGAAACTATAAGTGGCAGATTTGTCATCCTTCGGTGTTTTTGATCATAACTGTAGCTAGGCATATCGGATCGAGGTAAATTTGATGGCGTTTTGAAGCTAAGACATAGGTATACAACTTTACTGAAGGCATTAAACTCCAGTTGAAACATTATCAGGGTCGAAATTGGCAAAACAGAGACATAAAAATTCGGTCGGAGCCAAAACAGGACAACTGAATAGTTTTGGTAAAATGGCTATAACTTGGTGTAGGAAAATCGAAATTGAGCTCTGTCAGCGGCATTTAAAACTAGATTCATAGAGGTTTCCAGAAGTATAAAAATCAGGTTCTAGTTCATCTCCTACAACTACCGGCAAGCTCAGGAAATTGACTGAAATTCACCACCAAATGCTGGAAATTCAACTTTTAACTCTAAAAAGTAACAATCATGCCATTAATCACTTCACCAATTCCATATCCAAGCTCAATAACATCATTTACTAGGTAAACAACAATAATCAAAACTGAAAAATGCAAACCCTAGTTGAAAATTCCACTACACCATCAAAAACTAGAAAATCAACCATAGCAAGCCAAGATTAAAAGTTTCTATACCAAACTTAGCAAGATTAAGCAAGAGAAAAGAAGTGGATCGTCTTATACCTTCCAATACTTGTTGCTAAGTGAAGAACCAACCACTTTCTCCCAAGATTTCCACCACTCCTAGCTTCCTAAGCACCAAGATGTAAGTTTAATCGGTTAGTTTGTGTGATTTCAACTCAACAAGGAAGAAGCAAGGTTGGAGTTGAAGTTGTTTTTCTCTCTTTTTCCCTCTCTTGCTCTCGGCCAAGACAACAACAAAGTGAAGGAAACTTAGCCAAAATGAAAGATAAGAAGGTAAGGAATTTGCTTGGTCAAAGCTTCTTAGTTTTCCAACAAGTGTCACCACAAGATTTAATCTCAATTTTTTTTCTTTTCTCCCTTTTTTTTTTGAGTCAAGAATTTTGGCTGCTTTGTGGGATATTTTAGGGTTGATTTTGCTGAAATAAAAGCAAGGAGATTAAGGTAATAAAGTAGTGTTCAAACGGTGCACGTTGGTTCAAGCCGATTTTCCTTAACTCTCGCGTACTATTGTTTTAACTTATGATTCACTAATTTATTAATAGCACTTCTAATCACACACTTTCTCTTATCTAAAACTCACTCTTAACCACCAAATTTAGTACACACACCTCACCAATTAATCACACTACCAAAATACGCAAAAATCCTAGTTTACCCTAACTATAAAACTAAGGTAAAACTCTTAATTCTATGATTTATTAAAACTATTGAGGGAGTAAATGAGCATTAAAGATATTATAAAGTAATTTATTCAAAATAAAAGGGAATTTTAAGAAAATATGAAGAATTTTGCAAGTTCTAACAGTGATGAAGTACCAAAAGATCTCCCAAAAAGTTTGGAAATATGCTTCACATCATTCAAGGGAGCTCAATATAGATGATCCTTCAGAAAGGGTAAAAACTCACTCTTCTACTAGACCTTTAATATATAATTTTTCTTTACTTTCTCAACTTGAATCTCAAAATGTAATGAGGTTTTAAAAAATGATTGTTGGATTGTAGCTATGCAAGAAGAGTTGAACCAAATATGGACTTTAGTAGAAGGACCACTAGATCACCCAATTATTGGCACTAAATGGGTATTTAGGAATAAAATGAATGACAAGAGTGAGATAGTTAGAAATAAAGTTAGGTTGGTAGCAAAAGATTATGCTCAGAAAAAAGGAACAGATTATGATAAGACTTTTGTTCTGGTGGATAGATTAGAATCTATTAGGATATTTCTTGCTTATGCATGTTTTAAGAATTTCAAATTGTTTGAAATGAATGTTGAAAGTGCTTTGGCAAATGGTTTCATTGATCAAGAAGTGTATGTTAAATAACCTCCGGATTTTGAGTGTGAAAAGTTTTCAAATCTTATTTTCAATCTTTCAAAAGCTCTATATGGTTTAAAACAAGTTCCAAGAGTTTGATATGAAAGATTGAGTGGTTTCTTGATTACAAATGGTTTTAAAAGAGGTGTTATTGATGTCATTCTTTTTTACAAAAATCTTGTAAAAATAATATTTTAGTTGTTCAAATATATGTTGGTGATATTATATTTAGTGTTACCAATGAGAGTTTGTGTAAGGAATTTTCTAATATAATGCAAAAGAGTTTGAAATGAGCATGATGAGAGAGATAAATTTCTTCTTGATTACAAATGGTTTTAAAAGAGGTGTTATTGATGTCATTCTTTTTAACAAAAATCTTGTAAAAATAATATTTTAGTTGTTCAAATATATGTTGGTGATATTATATTTATTGTTACCAATGAGAGTTTGTGTAAGGATTTTTCTAATATAATGCAAAAAAACTTTGAAATGAGCATGATGGGAGAGATAAATTTCTTCCTTGGGCTTCAAATTCACCAAACGCAAGAAGGAACATTCATCAACCAAATAAAGTACATCAAGGAGTTGTTCAAACAATTTGGGATGGAAAACTCCAAACAAGTAGGCACTTCAATTTGCACATTCACAAAACTTGACAAGGATGAGGAAGGTATAAAAGTATATGAGAAGAGCTATATATGTATGACTGGTATTTTACTTTACTCAACCACAAATAGATCGAATATTATGTTTGTCATATGTTTATGTGCTAGATTTTAATTATGCCTTAAAGAATCACATTTAATGGCGATAAAATGAATTTTTGGATATTTCAAAGGAAATTTAGAATATGGATTACGGTATCCTCAATCTCAAAATTTTGCTTCAATTGGTTATTTGGATGTCGACTTTACCAGATATTAGAGTAGATAGTAGGAATGGCAAGGCGCGAGGTGGGGCAGGGGACCCTTCCACCTCCCTCGCCCTATTGCCCAAACATCACCACCACCCCCACTCCGCCCCGTTTTGCTTCACTTATGAGGGAAAAAGTGTTTATAATTCATAAACAATATATAATTAGTAAAAAGTGTACAATTAGTAAAATGTGTATAATAGAATAAATGTATAATCAGTAAAAATGTAATTAGTAATTTAGTATAAATATATAATTATTAGTATAACTAATATTATTAATTATATTACATATACATAATTTGATATTTATAACTAATAATATAATTATTATAACTAATATATAGATAAAATAGGCAAGTGACAGGGCGGGGGATGGTGCTTAGGTATACTCCCCTATCCCCTGCCTCGTTTTTTAACTAGGGGTGAAAATTACCTCTTGCCCCGACCCCATCCTCCGCCCCATCAACCTCTTGTAGAGCGGGTGCTCAAAGAGTACTAGTAAAATGTGTCACTTTCTTGGAAATTACCTAGTTTATGGTTTAGCAAAAAACAAGGGTCTATTTCTTTATTTACAGTGGAAGCCAAATACATTTCCACCGCTGTTTGTTGTGCTTAATTGTTTTGAATGAAACACATTTTGTTGGATTCTAGTTTGCTATTTGATTGTGTGGCTATTAAGTGTGATAACACTAGAACCATCAACTTGACAAAAAATCACATCCAACATTCTAGGACAAAACACTTTGATGTTAAGCAACATTTTATTAGGGATCTTCTTCAAAAAAGTGAAATTTGTGTTGAATATGTGTACAGAAATGATCAATTGGCTGATATTTTTTCACAAAAACTCTCCTCTTGAACATTTTGAATACTTTAGAGCAAAACTTGAAATTTTACAACTATTGACCTGCTTTTTCACTCAATTGCCTAAGTAAGGTTCAGGTAGTCAAAATCTATCTTAGTATTTTTCAAAGTGTTTCGAATCTTCGATTGGCCTAAGTTCTCTTTCGGGCTGCTGGAGCATTTTGTCCACAAAAGTTCATAACTCTTCAATCTTCGGATATTTGATGTAGCTATCTCGTCATGGTTTGGGGAGCCAATCATTTGGGTGGCCAAACTCTCTCTTTTATGGCTAAAATGCTCTGAAATAGTCTTAGTTTTCAAAAATTTTCTCTTTCTTTCTCTCAAGCTTCGAAACCTACACATGTACCATTTGCTTTTTTGAGCTAATTTCATCTAAAATTGACCTCAAAATTATCTTTTCCACTCACCTAAACATCGTTTGAATGATTAAGTTTTGCACGAGCACCTCATAATATTTGATTAGGTAAAACCCTAACTCTTCTTGCAAATTTGAAATTCTCAATTTTGGTGCTTTTTGGGTGACATCATTGGGTTACTTTTACTTCATAGAGGTTAGTGATACAATAGAAGCCCTCTTTGCATCATGGTACACATTAGGGGAGGTGGTTCTTCAAGTGATAGAGGTGGACAAGAAAAGAATAAGAAAAGAGACATCTAACTAAGGGGAAGGTTGCTACTGATACTGGTTCTAGATGGGGTAGTGGTATGGCTAAGTGTAGAGGTTAGTCTAGTAATCATGGTGGTAGTAGGGGATCAACCACGATGCCTAATACAAAACCTAGATTTATTGATAAAGATGCTAAAGATAGGCATATATAATTTACCTTGGGAAAATAGTTATTGATCAATGAGTATGTGTTTCATTTGAAATACCTCAATTGAAGTTGGAGTTGGGAGCTGAGATATTTGGTAAACAATATTGGGATGAGCTAATTTACGACAATCATAAGTCCTTCCTGAGTATGTTGACACAATTCTATGATAATCTTAAGAAGGCAGTGAGGATAATCATGTTGTTTCACGTATTAGTGGGGTCGATATTAGTTTTGATGGCAAGGTGATCAATCATTTCCTTCACTGTAAGCCTAAAGATCCCACAAAAATTTCTAGATTTTTCTCTTATGGTTCTTGGGCTAATACACTTCATCAATTTGATTTTGATGAACTCAAAATTTTTCTAAGTTTCATTTTCCTCGGCTGCTAAACCCAAACCATTCTCTCTTGTGCCTATTCATGGTCATCAAATGAACCAAATAGGATGAAACTATAACTATTTTATTGCATCATGAAAGAAATTCCACTTGATTTTGGTTTTATAATATATGAATACAGTCTCACTTGCATCAATAACACTCATAGAGACATGCCTTTTGGCAAATTTCTCACTCGTGTATTTCATCATTACATGATTCCTATCATGTCTATTTCATCATTTCATTATTCCTATCATCTGTGAATCTATCTCACGTTCCACTTTTTCAAACACCTACCTTGAATCTCTTCATGTCAAACTTTACAAAGGAGAATGGTTGTCTAGAGCTATTAATCTTGCCCGAAGAATGCCTCCACCTTCTACTTCCCAATCTCAGCCACAAGTTAGTCAACTCTTCTAATGCTCCTACTACTACTCCTTCCCCTAGTGTCCAATCTTAGCCACTCGCTCCTCCTTCTGCCCAAGACACCCTTGGTTAAGTGTTACTCTTCCTACAAAAACTTGATTAGAGAATAGAGAAAATGGAGCAAAGGGAAGTCACATTTGGAAAGAAGTAGTTTAAGAGGTTGAAAAAAATTAGAAAAGAGGATTGACTATATTTAGCATGTTCAACTACTAAATATGTATTTCAGAGGTCAATCACAATATTCAGCTTACAAGCAAAATATTCCTGAGAATTGAGGAAGTGAAAATGATTTGAATATGGTTGAACATGTGGATGATGTTACGGGTGAACATGAGGATGATCAATAGCTTGAACAGACAATGGTTGACATACTCGATCAAGTTGTCCAAATTGCTCTCGAATCAATAGTTGCACTAACTGAAGCCATCACTCAAAACACTGACATTGAGGCCCCTACTAACATTGTCATTCTTGTTGTAGATCCCCTCACTTAAGTTCAAAAAATTGCAAAGGAAATAGTTCAGTCAACTCCAATAGACTTCAAGGAAACATTATCAACTGATCATAAATAGGAATCCAACCCTGATGTGTCCTTTAATTTTCCTATTCTTTACAAATGCAAGAGGGCTTCAGATGTAGTTGGTGGGTGTCAAACCACCAAAATTTATTAAATATCAATTACTTACTCCCCAACAGTTAATGACTATAGTGATGAGTAGGGTCGTCTCCTCAGGGAACTAGTAGATTTATTACTCGCAGAGAAATGCAATGAATATTAAGGGGGAAAAGTTGTAGAATTGCTTTGAAATTATAATTAAATTAAAATAAAAAGTGCAATATTATAAATCAAAAGAATACATTAATTATCAAAATCTTGGCAATGGTTCACTCAATTGATCACCGGTACTAGAAATAACTCATATGTTCACAAACAAATTGGTTATAGCAATTCAACAACCGCCAAATCACCAATTTCTTCTTAATTTCTCGGTAGTCAAGAGACGTACATTAACTGCTTCCCTTATAAAGTAGATAATCTTGGAGAATCTCATAGGATTTAATCTATTCATAGCCTTAAATATTAGAGAGACCCAATTCTAGTTAACAAACACACATATAAGTTCATTTAAACTAGATTAATTACTCCCATAGCTCAAATTAGATTACTTGTGAAGTAACGAAATTGTGTCATCTGCCACTAATATTAAACTATCAAGTATTACGAACCTAATGTCTTAATTGGCATTAAATCATTCAAACAATTGAATAGCTAGCCAAATTATTCAACTAAACCCAAATGATAATAACCAGTGAAATATATGAAATAATTAAATACTCATGAACATATAAAATTAAGCACAGGAAAAATTAAAAGATCTCACAATTGATCATGAAACCGTGCCTTGATTACTCCACAACTAGACATAAATTTATCTCCACTCTATAAAGAAAACACAGCTAAGAATCTCCCTGAAATTCTTTCAACACATCATGTTTGTAAAGCTTGTAAAACTAGAAAGAAACTCTAACTAAATGTTATTTGAAAGTACGAAAAAGAAAAAATCCAACTACGGGTCACGTTCTTCTTCAGTCAAGTCACGAAAGAGACTATAAAGAAAACGTTTTCAACCTTCTTTTGTTCCTAACTCAACAAGTTTCCCTACTCTAATAAAAACTCTTAACAAAATGTCCAAAAGATAATTCCAAACTTCAGAGACAATTTCCGAGTCCTATCTCCAATCTTCAACTTCTCATCTCTGGTATGGGCACATTTTGGAGCAAATAGTTTTCTGCAAATTTTAACTTGAAGTGCCATTTTCTACTCCAAAGTCCTATAAACAACACAAAACACCAAATATAAGCAAAATCCATCAATTAGCATAATATTTGGCCAAAATTAAGATAAAATATTAACAAATAACATGCACAATTATCTCACAATCAAATTTCCCCCACACCTTAGCAATGCTTGTCCTCAAGCATACAACTTCCTAGACACCATTCATTACAAAATCAAGCCAAAGCTCAATTAAAACAACAAGAATTTCATAGAAAGAATTATCAAATAGTAACACTAATATCCCATGTCAATGACAATTTTTTTCAAAATCAAAATGCACAAGGTTTAACTACCCTCACTAGAATATCACTCTATGCACTCAAAATATTTAGGGGTCCATTGAACACTCAAATCAATATTATGGAATGAAATTACCATAAGCTTGTAAATATCACATCTCTACCACTAAATATGAATTCAGTGCAAAAATCCAAGGGACTTTAATAGGGATGTAATATGGCTTAAGTAAGGATCAAACAAAAATGAAATTTAGATGAAAATGCATCAAATGAAATGCATGAACTAATTGCATGAATTCAAATCTCAACAACTACATGTACTTCCATATTCAAGTTGACTCGAGCTTGCATTACTTCAACAAATTTCTACACAACCTACCAAGTGAAGTGCAAATTCAAAAATTTGCATTTTTTTTCATTTTTCACTTTTTTTTTCAAATTTTTTTCTCTTTTTTCACTTAGCCACAAGCAATAACTTGAATCACCTTCAATATCCAATTCAAATTTTTCTTCCAAACTTCCCAATTTATAAAGGTACACAAAATTTCATGCAACTAATCAACACATTCCCTTGATGGCAAGGTTCCAAAGTCACAAAGTCTAATAATAAAGGCTTTAGGGCTCTATTGAGGATAACATAACAAAGAAAATGGCTAAGCTTGATTTGGTTAACCAAGGATAATATAATCAAGGAGGGTTTTTAGAAAGTCAAAAAGGGTTAAACCTATTGCCCTTGTCATTTTAATGCACAAATTCAAAATGTGGTCTCAACATGTATAACAATACAAGTTCTAGAATATTCAAACCATGTGTGATATATCACTCAACAAGACAGTGGAGAAAGATATAATGAAATGCTCATAAGGTCCAAAACTCACAATGACTTATTAAAATTGAGTTAAACCTTGCATATTCATCATTGAAGTCCATTATCAAATCAATAAGATAATAATGCTAGCAAAGAGAATTCAACTATTCGTACTTGCATCTTAATCACATTTCAACTTGATAATATAATGAATAAGGATAAACAAAAAAAAATATTCACACATTTTTTTTTTTCAAACAAGAAAAGCTAAACAAGAAACCCGCAAATTGAACTAAAAAACTAAACAATAAAACTCAAAGCCATGATTTTTTCGAAACAAGAAAAACCATGAGTAAGAAAAACACCAATTTGCATAATTATTCTCCTCCCCCACACCAAAAACGATACATTGTCCTCAATGTATGAAACTAAATAGAAAAGGAAAATAAGAGGACTTCCCTGATGGAGGAGAGCAAGTATTGGCAAGCACTAAATGTGAGAGGGAGCGAGAGGTGTGAATCCAACCGAGGTGAAGTAAGCATCCAAATTCCGTTCCATCTGAGACATTTGCCGCTCAATCTTGGAGAGGCAATTATCCAATTGCTGAAATTGATCATCAAAAGAAGAAAAAGATGGCCCTACAGTTGAGGAGGCAGTTCCATCTACAACTCGAGAAGTACGGAAAGAACTGATAGGCTTTGGACCCTGCCTGACTGTGAGCCTAATCTCTCCCAATGGTGTAAACTGATAACAATCATCTTTATACTCAATAACCCCCATCCTCTCTAAATAAATCAAATCCAAAGGTTTTGAATGGCGAGCAACATGTAAATTTTTATCTTTATCAATGTTTAACACACCAAGTCGGATAGCCAAATTAGTGATAAGGGAACCTAAAATCATTGGCTTACGTTTCTTTGTGAGCATCGTTTGAAATTGTATCGCTACCCAACAACTGAAATTGACTTTGACATTGTTCAACATACACCAAATAAAATAAAATTCGGCCTTTGTCATAGTTCCTGAACCATTCTTCCTTCCAGAAAAATTAAAGGCAAAAAACCTTTGAGTACATATTTCAAAATCGAGTCTTTAAGATAGGAACTTTCAGATTGACCAGGGTCATATCTAAACTTATCAATTGACATCTCTTTCCAAATCCCGACATAATAAGAAGCAAAGGGTTCAATATAGTCCACAAAACACTCTCTAGATATTCCTTAGATTTAATTGAATGTTCATCAATGGAACCTAAGTAGTAATTAAACTCAATAATTGAGTGACTTAAATCAACCCCCAACAGCCTATAACTGACGAAATTAGGAGTATCTAATGGGAAGTTATTCGACTTCACAAATGTGAAAGTACTATAGAATTCCCAACACAATTCAAGAAAAGTGGGATAATTAAGCTTCAAATATTGCTATCATCCAATTGCTGTAAATAATATTTTCACCTTAGTCCCACAATGTTTAATTGATCCAATGTGGGAGTATGAATGTCCTTACAAGGAGCAAATGTTTCTAGACTTCAAAATGTATAATGTATTTGTTTGTTCCTTGGTGAGCTGGAGTAAGTTCACCCCCTAATTTGGAAGTAGAAGGTGGTAATACTCCCCTTGGTGATGCCCAATCTCGATCGCTTCTTAGGCTCTATTGGGACTCTTCGTTTCTTGTTTCGGCCCTATGTGAGATCCCCGGATTCCTAATTTTCTCAAATAAATTAAATATGGATAATTATAGTAGCTATTGTGTGAAAAATGTATTTTTACCATATGTTTTTAATTTTCAAAAAGGTATTTTGCATACCAAAAGTGAAAAATTTAATTGAATCATTAAAAACGCTACTTTCAAAAACTAAACCTTTAAGTTTTAAATTAAATTCAACCAACTAATATTTTCGTGATTGTATGTGCATGCATGCATGTTTAGGTACGGGGTTCGAGTGATTAGTACTTTGGGTTTAGTGTGCTTAAGTTTTAATTAAACTAAGTTAGTGCATTAAGTGGATATTAAGTTAGTAGGACATAAGACAAAACAAACAAGCCAACACCAAGAACAAGCTGCCGTGAGCTAGGAGAAGAAAGAAAGAAGCTTGATATTGTTGACCCAAATGTTTAGCAAACTTGACCAAACACACCCAAGGAAAAACTTAGCATTTAAGCTTTCAGCTAGCATGAAATCGGGCAGCCTTGAAACTGAAACATTCCAGCTAGAACCGTGGAGAACAAAGGGAGAAAAGAGAGGAAAAACTAGAAAAAAATTTGCTGCTTCATCCACCTTGACCACCGATCATCTTAGCTTGAAAAATAGGAAGAAGATTTGGCACTTGGAACTTGAAGAACTTGAGTTCACAACTTCAACTTGAGGTAAATATCTTGTTCTCACTTGCTGGAAATTCGGATTTGGGAGCTTAAAGCTGGAATTAATTGATGTTTGAGCTTTGTTAATGATATTCCTTAGTTGTTTGGATGATTTCATGGTTTGGTTTTCATGATTTTTGGGGTTAATCTCAACCGGCCAGCTTAAGGTTAAGAGGTAAAATTGGTTTCCTAGCTCTTGATTCTTGTGATATAACTTGAATTGATGATTGAAAATTGAATGTACTGAGTTAAGAACTAATTTGGATGGTTGGAATTTCGTTGGTATGAAGTTGATTGAATGAACTCCCAGAAATTTCATTTCTATTTTAGTTTCTGTCCGAATGTGTTCTGGATATTCGAATATGATGGAGGCTGAATTAGCCTTGGCACAAAACATGAAAGTTGTATAGAATTGAGTGAGGAATCTACCTGTAAATTTTCAGCTCAATCGGAGCAACGTAGAGTGTGAAATGACTATTTTGCCCCTGGTTCCCTGTTTCTGCCAAAACTGGAAATCTGTCTCTGTAAATGGCTCATTTAGCTGGGAAGATGAATGAATTGGTTGTCGATGTCTTCTTAAGAATTTTAGCCTTGCATCTTAGGTTTCTAATGGCTTTGGAATTACCTGAATCGGAGTTGGGTGTGCTGAGTTATGATTAACTGAATCAGGACTGTCAGTATTTGTGTCAGTGAGCTTCGAACTGGAAAATCTGGGGGCTGTTTTGGTAAATTTGACCTAGTTAGGGTGAGAACTGGGTTAAGATGTCTTCATGAGAATTGTAGATCTATGTCTTAGCTTCGAAATGGTATATTTTTTGTTTCAATACGATAAGTGTAGCTCCAGTTTTGCTTAAATTCCTAAATGGTGACAGGGACGCACTATAATGTTCTTCGTGGTTTAGGAGTTGGATTCGGACAAGAATCAATTTGTGGTGAATGGGGATCATGAGCGGTGATTGGTGAGTGATTCCAAACTATTTTCGCCCCTGCTTCTTGAACTGTATATGATAACTGATTTTGAACTCTTTTATTGACAAATGTTTGCCGATACTAAAAGTCTTTGTTAAATGGATTTGCGAACTGTACTTCCTTAATTGGATATGTGACTTTCCACTGTTCGATTGGCTTGGTGCTAATGTGATACAATGCTCAATGTGCTTATGTGGTTATATGAGACTTAGGTGAGGGTGTACCTTATCGCACTCGCTTTAGGTCTCATTACTTGTTCTTTATTAGCTATTGTGGAATGTGATTTGTACTGAGATTGTATATTGATTGTGTAATGTGATGTAATGTGCATGTGGGCTGGTCACTTGTTGTGGGTAACACCCCACCTCCTGGAGGGGTGTTGAGGTTCCTTGACCTACGGGCTTGGACTCTTCACTTGTTGTGGGTAACACCCCACCTCCTGGAGGGGTGACTATGCCCGGTCTCTAGGTTAGACGGACTATTCGAGCCGGCTGGGGTTTGGTCGAAGTCAGTCCAATGCTAACTTTGGGATCAAACTACTGAACTGTACTGTACTGTTATCCCGGGTGGCCAGTAGGCTATAAACTCGAGAGGTCTGAGCTGCCAGTGGGCTATAAACTCAGGCTGTACTGAACTGTTATTGAGTTGACTGGCCAGTGTGGGTGATAAGGTGAACGGGTGGAGTGAAGTGGAGTTCTACGGATTATTGGTTGATGGAGTGTCAACAGGTGACCTAAATTGGAAAGTGGAATTGGCTTTGGAGCCATCCCTGTCCTTTTATTGTATTGTTACATTTCTGCTATTGATTTGTTACCTAATGACTGGTTATCTGATATTGTATAATTGTCTCCTTGGGATTTTGTTTGGCATTTTAAACCAAGTATTGTGCAATGATTTGAAAGACTCAAATGCTTTATGAAATGATTTGGAAACTAATGTTTTGACTAAATGCGAATTTGATCACTGTTTTCAATAGATCCCCTATCATTCTCATTGAGCTTTTGGCTCACCCCTCCCAAAATTATTTTAGTGCCTTGCAGGAATCGAGAATGGACGAGCGCAAGTGTGGCTTGGATTTGGATTGTATATTTTATTTGTATTTTCTTATTTGTATTTTCTTGGAATGTATTTGGATATAATTATGTATTTATTGATATTCTTGGTTGTATATAATGAGGTCTTCGGATGTATATATGGTATTTATTGGAGTTAAAGTGTAATATCGGTCGAGGTCACTATCGAGTCCCGGCGAGAGTTGGACAGACGGTCCGCCGAACCCTCGGGTTGCCCCAGGGAGAGGTGGGGTCGTCACACCCTAGAACTGATTCGAGAGTCTTGGTTGGAAGATTGGCCTTTTTCTTGGTCCCTCTTGTTTTGGCTGTTGTCAAATTTGTCCTACAAAATAAGAAAAGATTATCAATTAAAATTGTTTTTAATAATAATTGCTGATGGTTTCGTCAAAGATGCTGGGATTGAGTTCCATTAAACAAATAGCAATGTAAACCTGTGAAGCACAAACAGTGACTAATAACTGACAATATGAAAAGCAATTAGTTACACAACTTTCAACAAATTTGAGAACAAACTTCAAAAGCAAATAAGTTAGGCAATGTCAAATGGTGGCCAATGAACAAACTCTAATGAACAAACTAATTGCATTCATCTTTCTAATTTCCAGCCGACAGTAGCGTGGAGAATCAATTATTGAACATGTAACTTCAACCAACAAACAATCCACCACAACACAAGAACTGGTCAGCAACAATATAGCTCTCAAATAGCAATGATGATTCCAAATGCACTAGTGAAGACAACACAATTTAAGCGAAGGAGAAGCTCGGGCTGCTTGCAGCTGCTGGCAAATCTGGCCAAAGTTGCACTAGCAGTTCAAGTGGGAAAGCAAAAGGGAAGAAAAGAAATAATAAGAAAAGAGAAAGAAAAGAGACAAGAATTAATTTCCTAATGAAACCGTGGAACACCAACAACCACATTGGCCCTCAAACATTGCCTTTCTAATGATAAGAAGAAAAGATAACAACGTGTCGCAATTGGACTCTAGTCCTCGTCATTTAATGAGCATATGTCCATGGAAATCCGATAACGGACTTTAGTCCATATAAGTCCGGACTTCTACTAAACACTAATCATCAATCAATCTTTTTTAAGAACAACAGAAGATTTTTTATCTTTGTATAGTGGGACATGCTTGGTCTTTTGACATTTTAATTAGAATACCCTTCTCCATAAAATGTGAGACATGCTTTTTAGAGCAAAGTCTTCTAAACCATTTTTTCTACAAACATCACTGGAACAAGGCATGGAAAGTGTTATAAATTTAACTTGCCAACTTTTTGAATTTTATTTTCTTTCACACCACTTGTGCAACCACATCTTATGGAACCTCATTTCCCTGCCAAATAAAAACAAAAGTAACATTATTTTAATACCAACAAAACTAAGAACAAAAATAAACAATAACAAAAAACATTAAATTCAAAATAAACTAAATCAAAATTAATTGGGTTGCCTCCCAATAGCGTCTTTCTTTAATGTCTTTGGCTGGACATAGTCCAAATCCTGCATAATTATTCATAGACTGGATCAATCAAATGAATTTCCTCAATAGTAGCAATTTCAAAAACATCAAGAAATGCTTAAGGCGATGACCATTAACCTTAATGATTTTGCTATTCTAAACTTTGGATCTCTAAACAAACACCATTAGAAAAAATATTCACAACTACTACATAAGGTTCCATCGAGATCTCAACTTACTTGCATGAATTTCAACCTTGAACTGAACATAAATACTTTTTGACCTATACGAAAATTGCTTATTATGCAACATTCTATCATGAAAGTCTTTAGTGCGTTCTTTGTAGAGCCTTGCATTATCATATGTTTCTAGGCGAATTTCTTCCAACTCCTAAAGTTGGAACTTATTTTCTGTGAGGACTCGCACTTTTATTCTTAATTTCACCTATTTTAAAATTATTTGCATTGGTGTTATTTAATTTTATTATTTTAGCATGAATTTTACTAAAGTCATATTTTTATCGCTTTCGCGTCAAAATTTTTTTAAAAGTCGCACGGCGCGACTAATTGGGGATTTGGAGAATTAATCTTGGACTAGTAAAAATGAATATTAGTGGTGCAAGAGGAACTACCTTGGAAGATTAGTATTTAAGTGTAGCAAACAAAAAGGAAATTGTAGTGCATGACACTATTGAACTACTATTTCTAGTTGACTTTTTTTCCACCAAAAGCTAGCTTTCTTCACACCTTCACATCACAATTCAAGCTTCATCTTCTCTCCTTTTTTCTCTCTCATTTGGCCGAACTTGAAGCTCAAAAGAGGGGAAGAAAAGCTCCAACTTTCTTCACCAATCTTGCCTCCAAGAATCCATACAAAACTCTCAAAAACCTTTGGAAGTTGATCTAGCTAGAAGAAAGCTCCTATTTTGTGGTGATTTCTTGGTGGATTGGTGGTGCATAACTTGGCTTTAACTAGGGTTCAAGAAGCTTTGAAGAGGTAACAAGTCTCGCTTCCCCTTAATCTCTAGTTTTATACAGAGGTTATGGGTTGTTATCCGATAGACCGGACTTTTAGTCCATATAAGTCCGGACTTCTACTAACACTAATCATCAATCAATCTTTTTTAAGAACAACAGAAGATTTTTTAATCTTTGTATAGTGGGACATGCTTGGTCTGTTTGACATTTTAATTAGAATAACCCTTCTCCATAAAATGTGAGACATGCTTTTTTAGAGCAAACGTCTTCTAACATTTTTCTACCAAACATCACTGGAACAAGGCATGGAAAGTGTTATAAATTTTAACTTGCCAACTTTTTGAATTTTATTTTCTTTCACACCACTTGTGCACCACATCTTATGGAACCTCATTTCCTGCAATAAAACAAAGTAACATTATTTTAATACCAACAAAACTAAGAACAAAAATAAACAATAACAAAAAACATTAAATTCAAAATAAACTAAATCAAAAATTAATTGGGTTGCCTCCCATAGCGTCTTTCTTTAATGTCTTTGGCTGGACATAGTCCAAATCCTGCATAATTATTCATAGACTGGATCAATCAAATGAATTTCTCAATAGTAGCAATTTCAAAAACATCAAGAAAATGCTTAAGGCGATGACCATTAACCTTAATGATTTTGCTATTCTGAACTTTGGATCTCTAAACAACACCATTAGAAAAATATTCACAACTACTACATAAGGTTCCATCGAGATCTCAACTTACTTGCATGAATTTCGAACCTTTGAACTGAACAATAATACTTTTTGACCTATAGAAAATTGCTTATTATGCACCATTCCTATCATGAAAGTCTTTTAGTGCGTTCTTTGTAGAGCCTTGCATTATCATATGTTTCTAGGCGAATTTCTTCCAACTCCTAAAGTTGGAACTTATTTTCTGTGAGGACTCGCACTTTTATTCTTAATTTCACCTATTTTAAAATTATTTGCATTGGTGTTATTTAATTTTATTATTTTAGCATGAATTTTACTAAAGTCATATTTTTATCGCTTTCGCGTCAAAATTTTTTTAAAAGTCGCACGGCGCGACTAATTGGGGATTTGGGAGAATTAATCTTGGACTAGTAAAAATGAATATTAGTGGTGCAAGAGGAACTACCTTGGAAGATTAGTATTTAAGTGTAGCAAACAAAAAGGAAATTGTAGTGCATGACACTATTGAACTACTATTTCTAGTTGACTTTTTTTCCACCAAAAGCTAGCTTTCTTCACACCTTCACATCACAATTCAAGCTTCATCTTCTCTCCTTTTTTCTCTCTCATTTGGCCGAACTTGAAGCTCAAAAGAGGGGAAGAAAAGCTCCAACTTTCTTCACCAATCTTGCTCCAAGAATCCATACAAAACTCTCAAAACCTTTGGAAGTTGATCTAGCTAGAAGAAAGCCTCCTATTTTGTGGTGATTTCTTGGTGGATTGGTGGTGCATAACTTGGCTTTAACTAGGGTTCAAGAAGCTTTGAAGAGGTAACAAGTCTCGCTTCCCTTAATCTCTAGTTTTATACAAGGTTATGGGTTGTTATGCAAGGATACTTGATACCCTAACCAAAAGCTAGGCTTAGATGACTTGAGGAAACCCTTGTTTTCTTACTTTACTCTTAGGTAGTGACCTTGAGGTGGACTTTTAGGTAGCGGACTTGAGGATTCTTGTTTGTTTGGTTGTTATTTTGTGATTTTTTGGCTTGAAAGTTGGAGAGAAAAATTTGAAGAGAAAGAGAGGAAGTGCTGGCCGAATTTTTGCTGATTTATTTTCGAATTTTGTTGTTAAATTACTGCAAAAATGCTTGTTATATGTTGGGTTGTGTGTGTGGAAATTATCTCTCAAAAATCATTTCAATTGATTGGGTAAAAGTTGAGTTTTTGAGAAGAGAAGTAAATCTGGAAAACTGGTTCAGGACAGCCGACCAGGGTGTATTTAACAGCCTATAAGTTTTTGTACAAGAGTCAAAATCAAGTTCTGTTTGTGGCATTTGAAACTAGATTTTAAGGGCTTTCTAACGGTATAAAATTCCTCTGTTAATTCATTTTCTGTGAGCCGTAGCGAACCGGAAAAATTGACTGATTTGCTCCTACTGTTTTACCTGAGAGACTTGTACAGCTGCATCTTGTAGCTCAATTTCACTCCTCTTGTGAAAAGAATTTAAACACAATTTCTTCTGATGATTTATAGCATTTTGAATCTAGTTTTGAATACCATAAACCATTCTCAATTTGGACTTGTGTAGCATGACTTATGACATGATTTCAAAAACTGTGTCGAAGCTCCAAGGATGAGAATCAGTGGAACAGGTTCCAAAAACCAGTTTTCTTAAAACTGTTGTAACTTGGTGTAAGAAAATCCAAATTGAGTTCTGCTTATTGCATTTGAAACTAGACTTGAAGTTCTTTCTGTGTTACAAATTTCAGAGGGTAATTTGATTCCTATGAATTTTTTCGAATTTTCAAATTCTACTGAAAATCAAGACTGTTTTTGCCCCTGTTTTAATGAAGCAGCAAGTTTGAGCTGAGATTTGAATGGTTTCTGATTTGAATATGGAAAAAGTGTCTTCTAAAGAGTTTTAGTAAATTGAATTTAGTTTCCAACGGTATAATTTTCTAATTTTTGGACTTACGGAACTCAAGATATGATTTTTTCAAGTATTATCGCATAAAGCTGGAAATTTCCAGTTTCAAACAAAATGTACTTTTAAGAACTTTCCAACTTTCCTTTGAGATTGTTAGCCCGTTTTAAGTTTGATTTCATGGATGGATACAAGGTCTCTTAGAACTTTAGACCTTCATTTTGAATCTTGGTTTCCAAAAGATTAAACCTCTCTTGATACGTTTTCTTGGTTGCCTAATTTTCTTGGTTATTTGCACCTTATTTTTGATACTTGAGTAATGGATTTAACTCTCTATTCTTGTGCCCTTGTTTTCATGAAAATGAACCATAAAATGAAGCGTTTTAGCTAGAGCACTTCTTGAAAGATTTCACTAGCTTCACATTTTGAACTTGGAACTTTTAATTCCACCTTTACTATGAAAATGAGTAACATTTTGATGGATTTTGACTCCATAATATTAGAAAACAGGAACGCTCCTTTATATTCTAAAACTTGGGCATAGGATTAGAAGTTTTGAGATATGAAAACCATCTTCCCTTTTCTCGATTTTTGTGTCAAAAATTAAGTAGGGTACTTTCTTCTTGGAATCGAGATTTCTTACAACGACTTGATTCGAAAATGACTTTTGAGTTCTCCGTGAGTGTTATTTCAATGCTTAAATGAAAAGTTTCTTTTTAACCCGACTTGAACCTGTGTTTTGAGTGTGGGTAGCAAGAGGATATTTTTTCTTATTAGCCTTGGTCGAGTACCTAGGTAATCTTGATTGTGCGTGTCTCAGGTGCTTTTGCTTTTGCTTTTGCTTCCATTTTTGCTCTTGCCTTTTGGTAAGTGTCAAGTGCAATGTTTCATGTACTATAATTGAAATGATATGCGTACAAGTGTTATGTGAAATTGTCCGTGATTTATGCACTTGCTGAGGCAAGGGTGTATTTTATCGCCCTTGTCCTCTCCCTCCTGAATACTTGTTATTTGAAATATGAATTGGCATGATTTGAACTTGTACTTGAACATGCTTGTAATCGTGAGTGTTGAGCGGCAGCATGTACCACACCCTATTCAGGGTGGAGATGCCTCTCATCTCGACTTAGTACTATGACCCGATTTGAAGTCGATTGGGAGTATTGTCTCATCAACCACTTATACTTGTGGGGGACGCCCGAAACGTAATGGCTAGCCATTCAATTCAAGCCAGCAAGGGATTGGTTGAGGAAATTGGTGAACCTTGGGCTCATATACTTGACTTGTTTGGATATACTCGAGTAATATCAAAACTTATTTGACGTTCGGGGCCAGTAGGGGTGTAACGGTGGACGAAAAATTGATGAAAAGTAGGGTTCTACGGACTTGTTATTTGCTCAGTTGGCGGAGTCTCAACACTTGGAATTTTTTTGATCAAGATTATCGGTGAAGAGTGTGGATATAGCTCCTAAGAGGTCCTGTATCCTTTTACGTGTATTTTATTTCCTACTTGTGCACTTAAATGAAAATTCATGTTAAAGTTGCTTTCAAATATGCTATTTGATTGATTGGTGCTATTAGCTTGCTTGCTTGATCTTTCTTGGCCTCACTGAGCGTTAGCTCATCCCTTTAAGTTTGTTTTCTTTAACAGGCTTTGGAGGCGGAAGTTGAAAGTTCTAGACTAGCAACTTTTGGTTGAAGCTAGTAATCTTTTGTATGATATTGGGGGACTTTTAAAGTGTAAATTTTGTTATACTTGGGAATTGTGGATTGTAATTGTATATGGCTAGCATTTGGAGTTTTGGACTTGTATATTCAAAGTATTTCTTAATTAAGTCGATGGTCGATTTGTGACTCTTTATTAAACTTGATTGAGTGTGTGAGTCCTGACGAAAGTTGGGTAGGCGTCTCGCTGATAACCTAGGGTTCGCTCTAGGGAGAGGTGGGGGCGTCACACTTTCCTCTCCAGCTCTATCCGCATTCAAATTACACTGTTTAACTGTCCAAAACGCATAATGTTCAAGTGAAATTGGTAAATGACACATCTTACCATAAATCAACCTATATGGTGACATTTCAATTGGCATCTTATATGCTATGCGGTATGCCCATAATGCGTCATCCAACCGTGAACTCCAATCTTTATGATTTGGATTGATAATTTTTTTCAAGATATTCTTGATTTCTCAATTCAAAACTTCAACTTGCCCATTGGTCTGAGGGTGATAGATTGTTCCAACTTGATGATGCACTCCATATTTGCATATTAAAGCTTCAATAGTGCGATTACAAAAATGGGTACCTTGATCACTAATGACTATGTGACAACCACACCTCCCACTAGGGCGTATCCAAGAATTTGGCAGACCGCCTGCCTAGCTCTCGTCAGGATTCACTCACTTACTCAATCAACTCTCAGGATTAATCATTCAAGCCTCCAAAATAACATTTAAGTTCTACAATTCAACCAAAATGTAAACTTATTTGCAACCCAAAAGCCAAACATATGATAACAACATCAAATGTCAAAAATACATCACCCTAATTCACACTTAATTGTTTTAGACCTCCATTCCTGTAAGGAAAACAAAAACTAAATGAATGAGCTAAAAACCCCAGTGTGTGACGACTTGAAAATTTGCTTATATTTTCTTATAATTATCTCTTATTTTGAATAAGTTAATATATAATTCCTTTTACTACTAATTTTCATCTCTTAATAGGTGTAAAATATAATAGATTCGAGAGTTTTATTTTTAGTTTTATAGTTAGAGCAAATTAGGGTCTTTGCGCATTTTGATAGTGTGATCCCACGGTGAGGTGTGTGTACTAAATTTGGTAGATAAGATTGAGTATTAGGTAAGAGGAAGTGTGTGATTAGAAGTGTTAATAATAAATTAGTGAATCATAAGTTAAAACACAAGTACGAGAGAGTTATGGAAAATAGGCTTGAACCGATGTGCACCGTTTGTTACTGATTGAGTACACCACTTGACCACTACTTTCTTACCCTAATCTCCGTGTTTTATTTCATCTAATCAGCTCTAAACTCTCCCCTAAACAAGCCAAAAATTTTGACCAAAGAAAAGGAAGGAAAGAAAAGAAAGTAAGAAGGAATCTTGAGTGGCCAAGTGTTGGCAATCAAGGGATGTTTCACCAAGCCAAATTCTTTCCTTCTTATCTTGCATTTTGGCTAAGTTTCCTTCATTTTCTTGCTTAGCTTGGCCGAAACTAGGAGAGGAGAAGAGAGGAGAAAAACTTCCATTCCTACCTTGAATCTTGCCTTGTTTGAGTTGAAACCACAAAAATAAACAGATTAAACTTGCACCTTGGTGCTTAGGAAGCTTGGAGTGGTGAAATTCTTGGAGGAAATAGCTTGGTTCTTCACTTTCTTCAAGTGTTTTGGAAGGTATAAGTCTAAAACTTCCTTTTTCTTTCTTATTCTTGCTATATATAGTCTAGATGGCATGAATCTTGGAATATTATGGATTATCTTCTAGTTTTGGTGTAGATTAGTGGATTTTCAGCTAGGGTTTTGCCATTTCACCCCTGATTTTATGTTGTTTAAACTATCAAATGATGGTATTGAGCTTGGATATGGAATTTGTGAGGTGATTAGTAGTATGATTGTGACTTTTAGCTTTAAAAGATGAATTTCCAGCTTTGATATTGGATGATTAGTTGTTAGAAATGAGTTACAATTTGAGGGGTTTTAGTCTAGATGAAGAGCTATCTTGATATGCTTACTTGTGGTGTTTGAATTGGGTTGATTTGAGGAAAAACATGAAGCCTTAAATGGCTGGAAAAATGGATAAATACAAAGGGTATGCTGCCCAAAATTTTCTTCCATGGGTTAGCGAGTGAACTCGGAACTTGGGCGGCGATTTGTGGTTGAATTGAATTTAGATTGTTTAAGGTATTCAAGTTTCCTTTAGTAGAAGTATATAAGCTGATTTTTTGCTAAAACTCATATGCTTTTAAGGTGAAAGTAGCAACCACTTTACATACGATTTCCTAATGTTTTTAACACCAAGTTGCGAGCTTATAGGTGTTAAACGCTTCTTTATCGAAACCAAAAGAGCGAGCATGCATTTTCTAGGGTTTGATAAGTAAAATGAGTACTACTTAAACAGGTTTTATTTACTTGATTTTCTTTAAGCGAAACCTCTATATTTTGAACCCTAAATTGATAGCAAACTGTTAAACGGTATTTTATCACAGATTTGGACTCCAGCCAGGGAGTTGAACTTGAGCGTGGTTTTGAAAAGCAATAACTCATTGGTGAGTGTTTCCAAGTGCATGTTTGAACTTGTTACTTGAATGAATTGTTTTGTTAACGTGATTGAACGGTACTTAACTTGTTTGATAGGGTAAGGGTGTACTTTATCGCACTTGTCCTAATGTTTCTTATTTTACTGTGTATTGGGTACAAATGGTTTGATATATATACATATGCATGACTTGAATACTGCCGGGGATCCTAACCCTATTGGTTAGGCAATTGAATCGAGCCAGCAAAGGCTTGATCGAGAAGACTAGTAAGCCATAGGTACTGTTACTGTTTATTGTTTATTGTGTAATCCTTTGGATATGATCCACTTCGGTATACACGAGTATTACCATCACTCTAAATTTGGAGTTCGGGTCCGGTAGGGGATTGATTGGTGAATGGAGATTGGAGTTAAGTGGTGATCTACTGGACTGGTTACTCAGCTTGAAAAGTTGACGGAGCGTCAACGGGTTCGAATCAAATAATGCAATGGGAATTTGGCTCTTGAGAGATATCCGTATCCTTATACTTAGAAATGATTGTTAATTGTAGTGTTATTGTTTCTTTTATGAACTTTTACGCTCTCATTTTGAGATTTCAAGTTTTACATAATGACCAACTTGCTACTTGGGTTTGCATGAAGTTTTGGAACCTCACTGAGTTTTGACTCACTCTATTAGTTTTTGTTTTCCTTACAGGGGGTTCGAGCATAAGCGGGAAGCTGGAAAGACTAGTTTTGTCTAGACTTTTAACTTTTGCAATTCTTCTAGTGCTAGTGCTCGATTAGGGTTAGAAGTGCAACTAGAACTTGAATCTCTTGTTCTATTCGGATATGTATGAATGGTTGAGATAGTAATGAATGTAAATGTACTTTCTAAACTTGGGAACTGTAGTTTCCTTTACTTTTGAAGTTGCAACTTATTTTTTTAAAGTGAGTGAGTGAGTCCTGGCGAGAGCTGGGTTGGCGGTCCGCTAAACCTGGGGGTACGCCTTAGGGGGAAGTCGGGTCATCACAGGTAGTATCAGAGTCTAGATTTGAATTGGTCTGGGCAGATTGAGTGACTTGTACTTGATATGACTTATGTACACACGTCTAAGTGTGAAACCCTAGAGAATAGGTGGTTAGTTTAGTTTTGCTTGTTTAAATTGCTTATTCTCTTGACGCTACATGTAATGTAGACAATGGAAGGAAATGGTGAGAACAGGAATGCTGAGCAACCTCATCGAGTGCTTAGCTATCAAGAACATCCAGGAGGGCCAGTACTTCAGTGGGCTCTGGAACGTAGGGGTCAGGCACTGTGATTGCTGGCGGACCTACTCATATCCTGATAGGGTGGTCCTTGCCATAGACGACGAGAGGGAAATGTTGGCCAGTGCTAATCATAGGGCCTAACTAAGATCGAGCGCTTGAGGGCAATGTTGGGTGAGCAAGGTGCTAGAATTTGGGAGCTCGAGACTTCTATTCTCGAGGAGTAGGAAAGAACCAATGCCTTTAGAGAGCAAGTTCAGGAGGTTAATGGTCGCCTTGTTCCGATAGTAGGGGAAGTGAGGGACCGAACCGATAATATTTTGACCGAGTGTAGGGCCCTTGTGGGGAAAATAGTACAGGTGAATTTGGCAGAGAAAGGTCAAGAGAACGTAAATCCTAATGACTAAGGAGCCAACCGCACCTGAAGAAGTAGTGGAGTCAGCTGGATCAGTGACAAACCAAGTTAGGGATCCAGGGTTTTGGAGTTTGCGTGAGATAGTTAGTTACATAGTTAGGATGACACGTCATCTTTTGTTTTTTATATTGATGTGTAGGGCTGATGTACATAGCACCTGCTTTTGTTCTATGTCCTTTGGTTGCTATAAGCACTTGATTTTGTTCGGTTGATGTGTACAGTACTTCATGACTTGATATGTGAATTGTTATAATATGTATATAAAGAAAGTATGTTATTTGAAATGTGCTCTATATTTTCATTTTATGATTTGAAAATATATTTATTAAGCTTTATAGCTACTTTATTTTGCTTATACCTATATAGTCTATTTTTCCAAAGAGGTATAGACGGTAGGCGAAGTCAGGAACGTGGGACTAGTCGAGGACACAGTTCTAATCATGGACGTGGGGTTAGACGAATACAAGAACAAGTACAAGAATCGAGAGAAGAGAGAGATGCGATGGCCGAGCAACATCCTGAACCTAGGATTGAAGGAGGGGATCAAGTAGCAACGGCCATCCAGCAAATGACTAATATTTTAGCTCAATTGGTAGAGCAGTAGGGTCAAGCCCTTGTCAATCAGCCTAGGGACCCTGAAATAGGGGAAGATAGGGCCCTAGAGCGATTTCAAAAATTTTCTCCTCCTAGGTTTCTTGGAGGGTTAGACCCGGAGGTCGTGGAGAGATGGTTGGAAACAATGATCAATATTTTCGTTGCCTTGAATTATACGAAGGAAAGGCAGGTGAATTTTGTCATATTCCATTTTGAGAGACCAGCCAGAGCATGGTGAAATGTAATTAGGGCTAAGTGGGAGAGAGAAAGGACAGTATGGACCTAGTTGAATTTTGTGCGAGAGTTTAACGAGAAATATCTTCCAGCAATAGTCCAGGAGGAAAGGGAGGACGATTTCATTAAACTACGTCAAGAAACCTTAAGTATATTTGAGTATGAAACCCAGTTCACCAAGTTATCGAAATTTGCTCCCAAATTGATAGCTACGGAGCAAAGGAGGGTGAGGCAGTTTGTACAAGGGTTGAATGTAGAGATACAAGAGGCTTTAGCGGCGGCACCAATTAATACTTTCACGGAGGTTCTTGAGAAAGCCCAGAGGATAGAAATTGCAAAGGCGCAAGTGAAGGCTTTTCATGCAAGAAAGAAAGGTGCGTCTAGTGGAGACCAAGGGCAAGAACAAGGTGATCTAGATATGCCATCCCTTAAGGTGGGTCGAGGAGCTGGTGATGAGAAAATTTCGGGGACATCTAAGGGAGTTACTTTGAGATGAGTCCTGAGTGGAATAGAACAACTAAGAGGTGTCTCGCAAGGAGATCAAAGCTCAATTCCTCACTTATCTTGTGGATATTATGGAAAGACCAATCATACTGAGAATAATTGTTGGCGAAAGGTACGAAAATGTTTATGGTGTGGTAGTGCTGAGCACCAAATTGTAGCCCGTCACCTCTTCGGTGGGACTCAGCAGTTAGACAGGTCAAACCCTAAACAACCGAATGTAGAAGGGAATAGATCCAGAGTGCCTGCCAGAGTGTATACCATAAACCACCAGCAAGTGCCTAATCCGTCTAAAGTGGGAGAAGATACGATTTATGTTTTCCATTGTCTGACTAAAATTTTGACTCATGGTGAGACTTGGGAGCTAGAGACGGACATGTAAGAAAAATACCTTGAGTTATTTACAAATAAATGTATGAATTTCGAGGTCGAAATTCTCATAAGGAGAAGAGAGTGTGACGACTTGAAAATTTGCTTATATTTTCTTATAATTCCCTCTTATTTTGAATAAGTTAATTTATAATTCCTTTTACTACTAATTTTCATCTCTTAATAGGTGTAATATATAATAGATTCGAGAGTTTTATTTTTAGTTTTATAGTTAGAGCAAATTAGGGTCTTTGCGCATTTTGATAGTGTGATCCCTTGGTGAGGTGTGTGTACTAAATTTGGTAGATAAGAGTGAGTATTAGGTAAGAGGAAGTGTGTGATTAGAAGTGCTAATAATAAGTTAGTGAATCATAAGTTAAAACACAAGTACGAGAGAGTTATGGAAAATAGGCTTGAACCGATGTGCACCGTTTGTTACTGATTGAGTACACCACTTGACCACTACTTTCTTACCCTAATCTCCTTGTTTTATTTCATCTAATCAGCTCTAAACTCTCCCCTAAACAAGCCAAAAATTTTGACCAAGGAAAAGGAAGGAAAGAGAAGAAAGTAAGAAGGAATCTTGAGTGGCCAAGTGTTGGCAATCAAGGGATGTTTCACCAAGCCAAATTCTTTCCTTCTTATCTTGCATTTTGGCTAAGTTTCCTTCATTTTCTTGCTTAGCTTGGCCGAAACTAGGAGAGGAGAAGAGAGGAGAAAAACTTCCATTCCTACCTTGAATCTTGCCTTGTTTGAGTTGAAACCACAAAAATAAACAGATTAAACTTGCACCTTGGTGCTTAGGAAGTTTGGAGTGGTGAAATTCTTGGAGGAAATAGCTTGGTTCTCCACTTTCTTCAAGTGTTTTGGAAGGTATAAGTCTAAAACTTCCTTTTTCTTTCTTATTCTTGCTATATATAGTCTAGATGGCATGAATCTTGGAATATTATGGATTATCTTCTAGTTTTGGTGTAAATTAGTGGATTTTCCGCTAGGGTT
Source organism: Coffea humblotiana (assembly GCA_023065735.1). NCBI lineage: Eukaryota > Viridiplantae > Streptophyta > Magnoliopsida > Gentianales > Rubiaceae > Coffea > Coffea humblotiana. The sequence continues at coordinate 20,325,738 of CM041216.1, forward strand.
TTGCCATTTTAGCCCTGATTTATGTTGTTTAACTATCAAATGATGGTATTGAGCTTGGATATGGAATTTGTGAGGTGATTAGTAGTATGATTGTGACTTTTAGCTTTAAAAGATGAATTTCCAGCTTTGATATTGGATGATTAGTTGTTAGAAATGAGTTACAATTTGAAGGGTTTTAGTCTAGATGAAGAGCTATCTTGATATGCTTACTTGTGGTGTTTGAATTGGGTTGATTTGAGGAAAAACATGAAGCCTTAAATGGCTGAAAAAATGGATAAATACAAAGGGTATGCTGCCCAAAATTTTCTTCCATGGGTTAAGCGAGTGAACTCAGAACTTGGGCTGCGATTTGTGGTTGAATTGAACTTAGATTGCTTAAGGTATTCAAGTTTCCTTTAGTAGATGTGACAGCCCCACCTTCCCCTAAGGCGAACCAAAGGGTTCGGCGGTGTGACAGCCCCACCTCTCCCTAGGGCGAACCCTAGGGTATCAGCGGACTGCCTGCCCAGCTCTCGCCAGGACTCGGTCGATCAAAGAACTAGTAACTCAATATATTCAATGGAAAACTTTAAATCAAAGAGTACAAACCTTAATAGCAAGTAATCGTCCAACCAACTGTCCAAACTTAAGAAGTCAAACTAAAAGTCACACTTACCACTTTGTACTATAATTACATAATACAGGTCAAACTTAAGTATTTAAGCTTACACAAGTCGAAAATAAAGTCATTACAACAAAAGGATTACAAGTTTAATCAAAAGGAAGCTAGTAAGGCCCTTGATCCTAAGTCCGTCCCCGATCTGTTAAGGAAAACAAAGGGAGTGGGGTGAGCTAACGCCCAGTGAGGTTCCAAGTAAAGCAAGTAAGCACATAGCCAAATAAGAGTATAAAATAATCAAGTAAACATCGAATAATACAATAACAATTTAATCACAGTGCAATTCAAGGATACGGGTGGCTTCCAAAAGCCAAACTCCCTTCAGCTTGATCATACCAAGGTCCGTTGACTCTCCGTCAACGTTTGCATTCATAGAATATACAGTCCGTAGAACACCACTTTCTCCAATCTCCGTCCACCGATCAACCCCCTACCGGACCCGCACTCCATAAACAGTAGTTAGGTAATACTCGAGTATACCAGTTTCCAGTGAACAGTAGATAGTCCCCAAGGTTTATCGGTCGTCTCGACCAAACCCTTGCTGGCTCGATCCAACCGACTCACCTATGAGGTTGGGTACCCAAACAGTAGCAGTAGTTGATGGGGTATCACCCAAGCAACTCAAGTACCAAACAGTAGCAGTAGTTGATGGGTATCACCCAAGCAACTCAAGTACCAAACAGTAGCAGTAGTTGATGGGTATCACCCAAGCAACTCAAATGCAGTCACACATATAGAGAATTCATAACTCATGATTGCAGTATACAGAGCCACAGTGGAAAATGAGGGAGGTCGAGTGCGATAAAGTACACGCTCGCCTCCATTTTAATCAAAACATGGTTTGGCTCAAACAGTAGTAATTCAAGTATTCAGTTATTTCATATAAGCAGGTAGCAGGTAGTGGAACACTCACCTGTCAAGCAAGGTAGTAGTCAAGCGTCAAGTTGCGCTGTTACGTTCACCGCCATTTCCCCCTCCTAGGGTAAACGTGTGAAAAGGTTAACGACTAGGTTTAATTCCAAGCAATAATGAGCTTATTAAGTGATTAAGTGAGTGATTAACTCTACTCAATTCACCATGAAATTTAGGCCAAAATGCAGTAAAAGTTCATGAGTAAACAAGTTTAACAAGTACAAGAAAGTTGGCCAAGAGAAAAGTTTTATTCAAGTTTGCATAGGTTCTTCGCGGGTAAACAGTCGCGTCCGTGCAGTCCCAGTAAAACGGCCATAACTCTCTTTAGGAAGGTCAACATTAGGTTCCGTCAATGGCGTTGGAAACTAGACTCGAAGGGCTTTCCAACGGTACCTCGCACACATTCTAGTTCGTCTCCTAGAAGCAACAGGAGCTCGGACAAGTTGGCTAATTTTCCAACCCTGGATCAGTCTCAAACCCTAACAATTGCACACTAGTTCCTCATGCTATCTTTACTTGTTTTGGGTTCAAATTCACCCAAATCAGTACTCTAATGTTCATATACAGGGAATTAAGTCATTTAGTACCATTGGAGACCAAAATACAACACATAAACATGAACAAAGGTTCCATAATAAGCTAGTCATCTTGCAAAACCTAAACCAGTCCACTTGAGCCCAAAACTACCACTTTACTTGTTCTAATTTCATTCCAATTCACACATGAGCTTAACCAATCTCTAGCCAAGTTGTTTAGGCATGATTAAGGTGTAAATAATCCACAAAAATCAAGGAGGAACCCTCCCTTCACCATCCGGTCAGCCATGGTACCAAAACAGTCCACATTTTCTTCTATTCATCCAACCTTCATCCTCTAATGATTTTCACTTAAATCACATAACAAGCGTAGATCTAGCTCAAAAGAGGTTTAAGACATGTAAATACTTCATAAACAATCATGAACAATGGGCAAACATTTCATCAAATACTTGGTAGGCATACATTTTATCAAACACTTGGTAGGCAAACCAATGGCAGATTTGACATCCCATAGTATTTTAGTCATAACTGGAGTTATGTTTATTGAATTAGGGCAACCCTTATACCGTTTCGAAGCTAAGACAGAGCTCTACAATTATTATGAAGACATCTCAACCCAGTTCTCAACCTAACCTAGTCAAATTTAGCCAAACAGCCCCAGATTGTTTTTCAGTTCGAAGCTCACTGGAAAATTTAACTAGCAGTCCTGATTTATTCAATCATATCTCAACGCACACAACTCCGATTCAGGTGATTCCAAAGCCATTTGAAAGCTAAGTTACAGGGCTATAATTCTTGAGAAAGACATCAAAAGCTAAATCAGTCATCGTCCTGGTCAAACTGACCAATTACAGAGGCAAAATATCAGTTCGGACAGAAACAGGGCATCAGGGGCATTTTGGTCATTTCACAAGCTATCCTGCTCCGATTGAGCTGCAAATTTGTAGGCATGTCCTACACTCAATTCTCTACAACTTTCATGTTTTGTGTCAAAGCTAGTTTGGCCATTATCATGGTTCGAACTTCCAGTTGAAATAGGTACAAAATCTGGAATCAAGCTGGGAAACATTTCAGCTTACTTATCTATGGCAAAGTTATGAGAAATCTTCAATTTCTTCAAGTTTACAACCATCATAATCCATCAACCACATCATTTAAAGAACACTTACCTCTCTTGTAGGAAGTTTGAACCACCAAATCAACCAACCAAATGAAGCCTTGAAGCTTGAATCTAGTACCAAGATTAGAAGGAAAACTTTCACTAAGATGGAATCTTTCTCTTGGATTTGTTTTTGCTCTAAGTTGCTAGTGTTTGAAAGCTGAAATTTTTGGAGCTCTTTCTCTTCTTTTCTTGTCTAGAATTTCGGCCAAAGTGAGAGAAAAAAAAGGCTTCAAGAAGGTTTAAATTATTTCCAATCTCTTGGTCAAACAACATCCAAGGCTAGGGTTGTGCCACATAGCCTCTTTCTTGTCCATAATCTCTCCTAAACTTTTGACCAATGCTAATTCCACCCAACCAAGTGTACCAATACTTAATTAACACCCCTCACTTATCATTTAAAGTCCTCAATCCAAATCAAAGCCACTTGGAAACAATTAATTGGTGGATCATTAAAATTCAACTCAAGTAACTATTTTTCTTCAAGTAAAATGAATAAAATGCAATGCATGAACAATGTTGTAATACATGAGAAATGTCATGCAATGGTATATAATAAGTGGTCTAAATCTTAAAATAAAGCATGTATTTAGGGGAAATTAGGGTTTTAAGTGAGGGTTCTCACAGGAGGACCGCCTGCCCAACTCTCGCCAGGACTCGTTCACTCACATAAAATAAAATAAGAAAAGCCTCGAGAATAAGCGAGAACAATACCCAAACTTGAACCATATAAATACATTCATCTCAATCTCAACCACAAGTATAGTCCCAAATGTATACCAAAGCTCTGAATTCACGATACCGTCCACCTTATCCAAGCACTAGAGCGGAAATAAAAGCCAAAACAAAAAAATTCAAAACAAAACTAAGCTATTCTATTCTATACAGGCCTCTCGCCCAAGCTTGCTACCCCTGTAAGGAAAACAAAAGGCGTGGAATGAGCTAAAAGCCCAGCGAGGTTCTATATACACAACCAAGCAATTAAACAAGGACATAAAGCATGTAATAACAAGTAATCCAGATAACATTTACGATATAAAGCAATAGTAACACATACAAGAAAAGGATACATGCTCACGAGGAGCTATTCGTTCGTTCGTTCATTCATTCACCTAATATTTTCCTTATTTCTCCGATCATTAAAACATTGTTTGTAAGTGAAAACTCCTTCATTTTCTTGTCGTTCGTTCATTCATTTCATTCCCCAATCTCCGCCAACTTCGTGGTCATACTCGAGTATACCAAACATTCACCCAGGGTCACTAATCGCCCGACCGACTCCGCTTCTGGCTTGAGTCGACCAGTAACAAAGGGCAGGGCCCAGTTCAGCCCGAAGGCTTACATTCATGCACAATTAATATTTAATCATTCAATCATTGAAAATTTCATGTTCGCTTAGGTCGAGTGCGATAAAGTACACACTCGCCTAGCAAAAATCATTTTAGCAATCATTGAAACCATTTAACATTTAATCAAACAATCCAAATAGTCATAACACGTCACATAATCATAAAGAAACAAAACGTATACAGAACACTCACCTAAACAAGCAAAATAACGTCCAAAGTATTCCTTCCGGATAACACCTTAGTCACCAAGGAACCCTAAGAGTAATCAAGAAAACACATTACGGTTCAACCATCAAAATGTTTGGTGAATCAAAGAAAATCCGAATAACTAATAGTACAATGTATAAGTATGATTTTGGAAGTAAAAGAGTGCATTTAGTCCAAAAGACATGAGTAAAATAGTTGTAAAACTTATGTCTGCTCTTAAAATTTGAAATCGCCATTTGAGTGCAAATTGGGCAGCACGCCCTTTGTATTTATCTATTTTCCAGCCATTTATGGGTTCATTATTTTCCTCAATCAGCCCCCAAAATCACACACAAATAATCTCATTACAATAGCCGTTAAAAAGGCTAAAAGTCATTCAATTACAAAACCAAACTAGAAAAGGGATCGGGATTAAGGTTTAAGACAAGGAACAAAATGACAGGTTTGACATCTTTTAGCGTATTGGTCACAACCGAAGCTACACCTATCGGATTGAGGTAAACTTTATACCGTTTCGAAGCTAAGACATAGCTCTACAATTCTTATGAAGACACCATAATCCAGTTCTCAACGTAACCTAGTCAAATTTACCCAAACAGACCCAGATATTCCAGTTCAAAGCTCACTGTGAATTCAACTAGCAGTCCTGATTTATTCAGTCATATCTCAGCACACACAACTCCGATTCAGTTGATCCCAAAGCCATTAGAAACGCTAAGATACAAGGCTACAATTCTTAAGAAGGCATCAAAAGCTAATTCATTCATCTTCCCAGCCAAAAGAGCCAATTACAGATGCTGATTTCCAGTTTTGGCAGAAATAGGGCAGCAGGGGTAAAATAGTCATTGTACAGGCTACAGTGCTTCGATTGAGCTGAAATTTTACAGGCATAATCTACATTCAATGCTCTACAACTTTCATGTTTTGAGCTAAGTCCAATTCGGCCTCCATCATGGCCGAACAACACTGGTCAGAACAGGGCAGAAAAATTCACTATAAACTAAAAATCCACATATCACTACTCATAACCAAGAAATGATGCACAAAACCACCAAAGTGGCAACCACAAGCCACTAATTTCCATCTATTAGAAGCAAAGAGGGGTGTTCTTAGCAAATTTACCTTAGAACCTCAAGGAAAGTCGTAGCTTAGTCTTTCTCCTCCAAATCAACTCCACCAAAGCCCTTAGTTTCCCTTAGTGGTCACTTGTATGGAAGGGTTTGCGATTTGGTCGGTTGGAACTCAAGATTTGAGTGAATTTGGAAGCTAGAAATGGAAGAAGCTCTCTCGTGTTTTCTTGTCAAGAGGTTCGGCCAAGGCAAGGGAAAAATGGAAGGAAAATTGGTCAAAAATTGGTTTTGGTAAAGGTTAATCTTCTTGGTCAAAAGTCCAACTCCCAATCGGTTTGCGACACTTGGCCCTTTGAATGGTTTTAAGCTTATCTTCTCACTTCCAATAATTCATCTATCTAGCTAACCTCTAATCATCTCCTAGTACCATGAAAAATAATATCACTTAATACTTCAGCGCCTAATCGGCAAAATTATATCGCACTAGCGGGTCCCACGTCGAAAAATGCATTTCGAATTAACGTACACTAACTTATACTAAGAAAATGATTTAAAAATTATACTTACTTGTAAAATGTATAAAACATTTAATATTTTCAAGGACAGTATAAAAATATGGGCGAGGAAATAAAATAATACTTGAAAAATGTGAAAATTTTCGGGTTCTCACACTCTCTCCCCCTTAAGAAATTTCGTCCTCGAAATTTTACCTTCCGTTTCCTCATGTGATCCCGGAGCTTGTTGCGGTTCTATGGCATATACCTGAGCTGGTGTTTTTGTTGGGTTCCCTCATTCGTTAGTTGATTTAGGCTTGGTTCCACCCACTGATTGAATACTATTCTCTCGTGGCTGTTTCTTCGGACAATTACTCAGTTGATGATCGCTACTCCCGTAGATCAAACACTTTCGCCCTTTTCTCCAGCAATCATTTTCAGTGTGGTTTGCCTTCCCACAATATCCACAAGTCGAGCGAGAAGCTACAGTTTGGCTTTCTCGAGAAGTCTTCTCAGGTCCTATTTGACTTCCTTTTGTAGATCCCTCATGTAGTGCTCCAAATGTCCAGGGTGGATGAGGGAAAGGGTTTACTTTTTGCATTTTGGAGGGCATTATCCTTTCTCCAGATTCCTCAGGTATGCTACTAGGTGTACCTCTTTTCCGCGTTTGGAGTGCTTTTACTTGTGCTTTTGCATCCTCGATTCTCTGTGCTTTCTCGAGAGCTTCCGTAAAAGTGTTAACTTGAACCGCCGCTAAAGCTTCTTGAATTTCCAAATTCAAGCCTTGGATGAACCGTCTTATCCTTCTTCGCTCGGTAACCACTAATTCAGAGGCGAACTTAGACAATCTAGTAAATTTCGTCTCATATTCGGCCACACTCAAGGTTCCCTGACGCAATCCAATAAATTCATCCTCCCTCCTTTCTTGGACCAGAGGTGGGAGGTACTTCTCGTTAAATTCCCTTGTAAAATTCACCCATGTCCATGCAGTTTGTTCTCTCTCCCATTTTGCCCAAATAACGTTCCACCATGCTCGGGCCGGTCCTTCAAATTGAAACACAGCAAAGTTCACTTGCCTTTGCTCCGTGTAGTTCAGGGCTGCGAAGATGTTGATCATTACTTCTAACCACTGTTCCGCTACATCTGGATCAGGTCCTCCAAGGAATTTGGGAGGATTAAACTTTTGAAACCGTTCCAAAGCCCTATCCTCTCCTATTTCTCTTATCTCAGGATTCTGGGGTTGATTCACTGGCAATTGGCCTTGTTGATCGACCAATCGCGCTAAGATATTTGTCATTTGTTGTATCGCCGTCGCTACTTGATCTCCGACCTCAACCCTCGGTCCATACTCTTGCTCAGCTACTGTTTCTCTTTCTTTTCTAGGTTCTTGAGCTTGCCTAGCCCCATGGCCACGACTAGCTCCACGTCCGCGACTACGTCTCCCGTCCATTCCCTTTTCTCTCTCTCTTTTTTTTTCCAAAAGTGATTTAGTATGCAAACAAGTAATTGACTAAAATGGCAAGATATAACACACCAAATATGCAAGGAAACATATCAAGTTAAACAGAATCAAGCCACTTGAAAAGTCACAAGCTAAATAGACACAGTAGCAATACAGAGGCAAAACAAGAAGAAAACACGATATGCCGTTCCACACTCGGCTAAATTAAACACTTCCCGATCGATCTCTCACTTCCCTTACTACCCGAACTAGGCATCCAATAACCCTTTACACTTACTTTCACCAAACATTAGCCCATTCCTACTCCCCACGAAAGATCGCAAATCCTTAGTACTACCCGCGTACTCGGGTACAAGAATCCGAGATAATTCACCACTCGAGCTGGCCAGTCCCAAGTGTAAATTATCTACAATCGAGATTCCTACCAGACGTACATCTCTGTTGTCCTCGAGTACCATAATAAAGATTTAAAACCTATGACGATTCATGATTCATAGCTTATGCTCAAAGGAGCACTTAGTCCTTTACACTTATTCACACAATCAGGACCATACACCACTTGGCCCAAGCTCACTCCGCGCAGAGACCACGCGAAACTGCTCTGATACCACCTGTGACAGCCCCACCTTCCCCTAAGGCGAACCAAAGGGTTCGGCGGACCGCCTGCCCAGCTCTCGCCAGGACTCGTTCACTCACATAAAATAAAATAAGAAAAGCCTCGAGAATAAGCGAGAACAATACCCAAACTTGAACCATATAAATACATTCATCTCAATCTCAACCACAAGTACAGTCCCAAATGTATACCAAAGCTCTGAATTCACGATACAATCCACCTTATCCAAGCACTAGAGCGGAAATAAAAGCCAAAACAAAACAATTCAAAACAAAACTAGGCTATTCTATTCTATACAGGCCCCTCGCCCATGCTTGCTACCCCTGTAAGGAAAACAAAAGGCGTGGAATGAGCTAAAAGCCCAGCGAGGTTCTATATACACAACCAAGCAATTAAACAAGGACATAAAGCATGTAATAACAAGTAATCCAGATAACATTTACGATATAAAGCAATAGTAACACATACAAGAAAATGATACATGCTCACGAGGAGCTATTCGTTCGTTCGTTCATTCATTCGCCTAATATTTTCCTTATTTCTCCGATCATTAAAACATTGTTTGCAAGTGAAAACTCCTTCATTTTCTTGTCGTTCGTTCATTCATTTCATTCCCCAATCTCCGCCAACTTCGTGGTCATACTCGAGTATACCAAACATTCACCCAGGGTCACTAATCGCCCGACCGACTCCGCTTCTGGCTTGAGTCGACCACTAACAAAGGGCAGGGCCCAGTTCAGCCCGAAGGCTTACATTCATGCACAATTAACATTTAATCATTCAATCATTGAAAATTTCATGTTCGCTTAGGTCGAGTGCGATAAAGTACACACTCGCCTAGCAAAAATCATTTTAGCAATCATTGAAACCATTTAACATTTAATCAAACAATCCAAATAGTCATAACACGTCACATAATCATAAGAAATAAAACGTATACAGAACACTCACCTAAACAAGCAAAATAACGTCCAAAGTATTCCTTCCGGATAACACCTTAGTCACCAAGGAACCCTAAGAGTAATCAAGAAAACACATTACGGTTCAACCATCAAAATGTTTGGTGAATCAAAGAAAATCCGAATAACTAATAGTACAATGTATAAGTATGATTTTGGAAGTAAAAGAGTGCATTTAGTCCAAAAGACATGAGTAAAATAGTTGTAAAACTTATGTCTGCTCTTAAAATTTGAAATCGCCATTTGAGTGCAAATTTGGGCAGCACGCCCTTTGTATTTATCTATTTTCCAGCCATTTATGGGTTCATTATTTTCCTCAATCAGCCCCCAAAATCACACACAAATAATCTCATTACAATAGCCGTTAAAAAGGCTAAAAGTCATTCAATTACAAAACCAAACTAGAAAAGGGATCGGGATTAAGGTTTAAGACAAGGAACAAAATGACAGGTTTGACATCTTTTAGCGTATTGGTCACAACCGAAGCTACACCTATCGGATTGAGGTAAACTTTATACCGTTTCGAAGCTAAGACATAGATCTACAATTCTTATGAAAACACCATAATCCAGTTCTCAACGTAACCTAGTCAAATTTACCCAAACAGACCCAGATATTCCAGTTCAAAGCTCACTGTGAAATTCAACTAGCAGTCCTGATTTATTCAGTCATATCTCAGCACACACAACTCCGATTCAGTTGATCCCAAAGCCATTAGAACGCTAAGATACAAGGCTACAATTCTTAAGAAGGCATCAAAAGCTAATTCATTCATCTTCCCAGCCAAAAGAGCCAATTACAGATGCTGATTTCCAGTTTTGGCAGAAATAGGGCAGCAGGGGTAAAATAGTCATTTCACAGGCTACAGTGCTCCGATTGAGCTGAAATTTTACAGGCATAATCTACATTCAATGCTCTACAACTTTCATGTTTTGAGCTAAGTCCAATTCGGCCTCCATCATGGCCGAACAACACTGGTCAGAACAGGGCAGAAAAATTCACTATAAACTAAAAATCCACATATCACTACTCATAACCAAGAAATGATGCACAAAACCACCAAAGTGGCAACCACAAGCCACTAATTTCCATCTATTAGAAGCAAAGAGGGGTGTTCTTAGCAAATTTACCTTAGAACCTCAAGGAAAGTCGTAGCTTAGTCTTTCTCCTCCAAATTAACTCCACCAAAGCCCTTAGTTTCCCTTAGTGGTCACTTGTATGGAAGGGTTTGCGATTTGGTCGGTTGGAACTCAAGATTTGAGTGAATTTGGAAGCTAGAAATGGAAGAAGCTCTCTCTTGTTTTCTTGTCAAGAGGTTCGGCCAAGGCAAGGGAAAAATGGAAGGAAAATTGGTCAAAAATTGGTTTTGGTAAAGATTAATCTTCTTGGTCAAAAGTCCAACTCCCAATCGGTTTGCGACACTTGGCCCTTTGAATGGTTTTAAGCTTATCTTCTCACTTCCAATAATTCATCTATCTAGCTAACCTCTAATCATCTCCTAGTACCATGGAAAATAATATCACTTAATACTTCAGCGCCTAATCGGCAAAATTATATCGCACTAGCGGGTCCCACGTCGAAAAATGCACTTCGAATTAACGTACACTAACTTATACTAGGAAAATGATTTAAAAATTATACTTACTTGTAAAATGTATAAAACATTTAATATTTTCAAGGACAGTATAAAAATATGGGCGAGGAAATAAAATAATACTTGAAAAATGTGAAAATTTTCGGGTTCTCACAGTAGAAGTATATAAGCTGATTTTTTGCCAAAACTCATATGCTTTTAAGGTGAAAGTAGTGACCACTTTAAATACGATTTCCTAGTGTTTTTAACACCAAGTTGCGAGCTTATAGGTGTTAAACACTTCTTTATCAAAACCAAAAGAGCGAGCATGCATTTTCTAGTGTTTGATAAGTAAAATGAGAATTACTTAAACGGGTTTTATTTACTTGATTTTCTTTAAGCGAAACCTCTATATTTTGAACCCTAATTGATAGCAAACTGTTAAACGGTATTTTATCGCAGATTTGGACTTCAACCAGGGAGTTGAACTTGAGCGTGGTTTTGAAAAGCAATAACTCATTGGTGAGTGTTTCCAAGTGCATGTTTGAACTTGTTACTTGAATGAATTGCTTTGTTAACGTGAATGGATGGTACTTAACTTGTTTGATAGGACAAGGGTGTACTTTATCGCACTTGTCCTAAAGTTTCTTATTACTGTGTATTGGGTACAAATGGTTTGATATATATACATGTGCATGACTTGAATACTGCCGGGGATTCTAACCCTATTTGTTAGGCAATCGAATCGAGCCAATAAGTGTTTGGTCGAGGAGACTAGTGAACCATAGGTACTGTTTATTGTTTATTGTTTATTGTGTAATCCTTTAGATATGGTCCACTGGATTCGGTATACTCGAGTATTACCATCACTCTAAATTTGGAGTTCGGGCCCGATAGGGGGTTGATTGGTGGATGGAGATTGGAGTTAAGTGGTGATCTACTAGACTGGTTACTCAACTTGAAAGTTGACAGAGTGTCAACGGGTTCGGATCAAGTAATGCAACGGAAATTTGGCTCTTGAGAGTCATCTGTATCCTTATACTTGGAAATGATTGTTACTTGTAGTGTTATTGTTTCTTTTATGAATTTTTACACTCGCTCATTTTGTGATTTCAAGTTTTACATAATGACCATCTTGCTACTTGGGTCTGCATGAAGTTTTGGAACCTTACTGAGTTTTGGCTTACTCTATTAGTTTTTGTTTTCCTTACAGGGGGTACAAGCACAGGCGGGAAGCTGGAAAGGCTGGTTTTGTCTAGACTTTTAACTTTTCTAATTCTTCTAGCGCTAGTGCTCGATTAGGGTTAGAAGTGTAACTAGAACTTGAATCTCTTGTTATATTCAGATATGTATGAATGGTTGAGATAGCAATGAATGTAAATGTACTTTCTAAGCTTGGGAATTGTAGTTTCCTTTACTTTTGACGTTGCAACTTATTTTCTTAAAGTGAGTGAGTGAGTCCTGGCGAGGGTTGGGTAGGCGGTCCGCTAAACCCTGGAGTACGCCCTAGGGGGTAGTGGGGTTGTCACACAGTGAGGTTCCTAAACAAGGAATTAGGTAGAGAAACCATGGAAATATGGCATTTAACAGTTTGAACACTTTGCACAATAATATCCAGTCATTCAAGAAATAAACATTCAATCATTGGAAGGATACGTGCTCACATGGAGCCATTCATTCAAGTTAGTCAGTCATTCATTCACCAACCATTTTCCTTATCCCTTCAATATTAGAAAACGTTTGCAAGTGAAAACTCCTTCAGCGTTCTTGTCATTCATTCATTGGTATCATTGCATTGAATTCATTGTCCAGTTCTCCACCAGACTTCGTGGTAATATTCGAGTATACCAAACATTGTCCCAGGGTCACCAGCCGCTCGACCGAGTCCGCTTTTGGCTAGAGTCGACTGGCAACGAAGGGCAAGGGCCCAGTTCAGCCAAAAGACTTACATTCATGCATAAGTAGCATTCAATCATTAAAAATTCACTTTTGCTTGGGTCGAGTGCGATAAAGTACACATTCGCCCATTGAAAATCCATTTAGCAATCATTGAAAAGCATTTAACATTCCAGCAACATTCACAACATTTCATATAATCATTTAAAGCATACACATGCAAGGAACACTCACCAGTTTAAGCAAAATAACGTCAAAAGTTCGCCTCCGAGTTATGCTTTTGATCACCAACAAACCCTAAAAACAACCAAGATAAAGTATTATGGTTCAACCATTCAAAGTTTAGGTGAACCAAAGAAAATCCGAATAACTGCTAGTGTAAAGGTGCAAATATGGTTTTGGAGTGAAAAGAAAACATTTAGACCTAAGGGACATGAGTAACCAAGAATTTCCTTATTCCAATCATAAAACCAAGCTCAAAATGGTTTAACAACTCCAGCTTAAAGTTGGAAATGAAAGTAACAATAGTTTTAGGAAAACAGAATTTTTTCAGTTTTACGTGATACTATTTGAAAAATCATATCTCAAGTTTCTTAAGTCCAAAATTTATAAAATTTATACCATCGGAAAATAGATTCAAAGATTTACAATTTCTCAGAAGACACCTTTGCAAGATTCTGTCCACAAGTCAGTCAAAATCCAATCTCAAATGGCTGCTTTATCCAGTAGAAAGACAGAACAGGAATGAAAATTCAGTCAACTTGGAAAATCACAGATATTCATAGGAATTGAGGAAAATTCTGAAATTTTTATGGTAGAAAGTACTCTAAATCTAGTTTCAAACGCAATAAGCAGGACTCAATTTAAATTTTTTTACACCAAGATATGATAGATTTCCCAAGACTGCTCAGAGTCTCCTACAAAAACAATTTTTGCAGCACTTCCCCTTGTTTTCTTTACTTTTCCATCCAAACTCAACACCAAAAATTTATCTCAAATCAACCTCAACCACAACCAAAAGTCATAAGATATAACATACACTTGATTAAGGCCAGAAAACCATCCAAATATAGCAAATTTATAGCTCAAAACCAACCATAACCAAGCTGAATTTTGGAAACCCTAAGCTGAAATTTTCACATACGAGTTGGAATTTTGCTAAAGCAAGCCAAACTAACATATAAAAGCTAAATATTACACTTGGCAAAGCTGTCAAATCATGGCCAACCTTAAGCATCACATAAGGGCTGAAATTGCACCATAAAAGCTGAAAATTTCCAAATCTCTACTTCAAACCATGAAATTTCTCATAAAACTATCAATATTCAACTCTAAATCACTAGTGTGATGACCCCACCTTCCCTTAGGGCATACCCCAGAATTTAACGGACCGCCTGCCCAGCTCACGCCAGGACTCCCTCACTCTTTCGGATAATATAAGTCACAACTCCATAGCGTAAAGAAAACAACAGTTGTTAAATTTGAAATGCACAAATACATTCATTTCTGTCTCAAACTTACATGTAATCCCAAATACATCAAAAGATTGAAATTCTACATACATTCAACCCTAATCGAGCGACTAGTGTGAGTACAATTACAAAATTCCAAAAAAACTAGACTACGCTAGCCTGTACAAGTCTCACGCCTTGCTCATACCCCCTGTAAGGAAAACAAAACTAATAGAATGAACTAAAACTCAGTGAGGTCCCAAATAGCAAGTTGACCAGTAAGTACAAGTGACAATATCATAATAGTAAAGTAGCGAGCATTAACAAATCAAGAAAATGAGCAATAACACTTCGGATGACCAAACATTACATATTCAACATTTCATGTAAAAGGATACAAATGCTCTTGTAAACTGACTCCACCATAGCTTGATCATATAGTAGTTGACACTTCATCAACTTTCAAGTAAGGTAACTAGTCCAGTAGTACTCCACTTAACTCCAATCTCTGTCCACCAACCCAACCCCTTACTGGGCCCGCACTCCAAGATAAACACTGGTGGTATTACTCGAGTATACTGATTAGTTGAGGAGATAACACTCCACTCGACAAACTAATGACCCAGGGTTCGTTATCGAATCGAACAAGCCCTTGCCGGCTCAACTCGACCAACTAGCCGCAGGGTTTCTGGAATTCCAGACAAGATACGAATCATAAGCATGTACATCAATTCAATTTCAAATGAACAAGAATATAACACATTAGGGCAAGTGCGATAAAGTACACCCTTGCCCTATCAAATCAATCACATATCATTCGATCATATTGGTCAAGTATTGAAAACAAGTACCAAGTTCAATCAAGTATTTGGAAGCACTCACCAAAGATTTAGTGCTTCTTCGGTTCACGTTCAGGTATTACTCCTGGTTTGGAGTCCAAATCTGTAATAAAACATCATTTACGAGCTTTGAAATCAACTAACGTTCGAAACTTAAGCGTTTTGTTTAACAAAAACAAGTAATTGAAACTCATTTGGGAAATATTCGTAAAACTCATGCTCGCTCTTAAAACTTTAAAACTTTGAAGCGATTAAACTTTGAAATCTCCATTTGAATCGAAGGGATGAGGAAAACGTATTTCTATTAGTCATTACTTTCTTTTTCCAAGGGTACAAGTTTCAGCCAAATTCTAGCTTATATACCTCTACAAAAGAGGACTCGAATAACTTAGACAAATCGAGTTCAATTCAACCTCAATTCTTCGCTCGAATCACAAGTACACACACCTAGTTCTCGAGTGAAAATTTGGGCGGCATGCCCCTTGTACTTAGCTAGTTTCCAGCCATAAATGGCTTCATTGTTTTCCTCAAATTAGCCCCAAGGTCACACACAAGCAATGTTACCACAATAGCCCTTCAACTAGGCTCAAAGTCATTCAAGTATAAAACAATGCTAGTAAATTGACCGGAACGAATGTTTAAGGCAAATAACAAAATAACAGGTTTGACGTCTCTTAGCGTTTCGGTCACAACCGAAGCTATGCTTATCGGATTGGGATACACTTTATGCCGTTTCGAAGCTAAGACAAATGGTTACAACTTTCATGAAGACAACTCAACCCAGTTCATAGTTGATCTAGGTTGAATTTGTAGATTACAGAACCAGAATTATATTGTTGGTCTGGTTATAAGCACTGGATTTAAATGACAATAACTCAAACTACAAAATTCCGATTGAGGCGTTTTCAGATGCGTTGGAAAGCTGAAACATAGGGCTAAAATTTTTGTGTTTGGTCACATGCTGATTTGATACGGATCAAAGTGAAAAATGAAGCCAAACATGTGAAATCTCAAAACTATCCGCGGAAAAGAACATTTGGCAGTCAAGGGTATTTTAGTCATTTCACAAGCTACAGTGCTCCGATTGAGTTGAAATTTTACAGGAAGCTATCTAACACCATTTTCTACAACTTTCATGTTTTGATCTAAGCCTAATTCGGCCTCTAACATGGAAAAATGAAGCTGGTCAGAAGCAGGGCAGTTTAATCTTAAAGCTGGCAATTTGATGAATTCAAGGTTTAAACTTCTCATTGATGTCTTGAACCACTACTCCAACTCTCTAAACAAGCGTATAAACATCATATGCTATATAAGCAACAAGAAATACAACTGAACAACTCAAACCCTAGATCAAAAATCCACCATATCGATCAAAACTACTTAAATAACTATTATTAGCCAAGAGTATGAGTTGCTATACAAACTTAAACAAGATTAAGGGAGAGAAAAAGGAAAGATAGCCTTAATACCTTGCCAAAGATGCTTGCAAGAGAAACCTCAACCTTTCCTTCCAAACCTTTAGCACCCCAAGCTTCCCAAGTTCCCAAATAAGAGGTTAATCGGTTTAGATTTTTGGTTTTCACTCAAACTAAGCTAGAAATCAAGATTGAAATGAAGTAGTTTTTCTCTCTTTTTTTCTCCCTTAAATCTCGGCTACAATGAAGCTAATGAGGCAGAAATGGAGCTCCAAGAAAAGATAGGAAGCTAAGACTTGGCTTGTGTCAAAGACGGTTGGATGACTTCCAAGTGTCACCATAAGATCAACTCAAAAATTTTCTTTTCCTTGGTTTTTATTAGTCAAAGATTTTGGCCAACATGAACTGAATAAGAGCTGATATTTATGCACTAATAACAATGAGATTAAGTTAATGAAGTGGTGGTCAAGTGGTGTGTTCAATCGGTAGTGAATGGTACACGTCGGTTCACACCGTTTTCCTTAACTCGCACGTACTAGGATTTTTACTTACCATTCACTAACTTATTATTAGCACTTCTAATCACACATTTAATATCATCTAAACTCACTCTTAATCACTAAATTTAGTACACACTCCGTACCGAGTAATCACACTACCAAAAGACGTAAAAACCCTAATTTACCTTAACGATGAAAGTAAAGGGAAAACCCTTGGTTCTATGATTAATTGTAACAATTGAGGGAATCAATGAGTAGTAAGGCTATTATAAAGAAATAAATTCCAAATAAAAGGGAATTTTAAGAAAAATATGAGGAATTTTTCGAGTCCTCACAACTAGTATGCAAGTATTAGAAGTAAAAAGAAGTTTCTTGCCATAAATACCTTAAAACCCCAAGAAAGATGGAAACTTAATGGTTCTTCCTCCAAAATCTCTCCACTCAAGCATTTAATCTTCCTTAGTGATCAACGTTTGTGGAGTAGTTAGCAAGATGGTTTGCTAAACTCAAGATTCAAGCAAGTTTTTGAAGTTGTAGAAGAAGTTTTCTTTCCTTTCTTTGCTCTCCAAGGTTCGGCCAAGGCTAAGGAAAATGGAAGGAATTTTGGTCAAATTTGGTTTTTATTAAAGAAGTAAGAAAGTCTTTGGTCAAGGTAAAAAATCCAAGAATTTTGTGACAAGTGTTTAGCCCCGATTAATCCTCATCTTGTTGTCTTCCAATGGCTAAACTATCTAGCTATCCTCTAATTATCCCTTAACACCTTATTAAATAATATCTCTTTTATGTAAAGCTCCACTTAGTCGTCAAAATTTATCGCACTTACCGCAATAGCGGGTCCCACGTCCATAATGCAATTCAAACTTAATATGAACCAACTTATACAAGAAAAATGATTTAAAAACTTGACTCACTTATAAAAATATCTAAGAAATTAAGGTAATAAAGTAAATTAATGAAAATGTACTCAAAGAAATAAAATAAAGTAAAATAAAGTAGAGAAAATTTTTCCGAGTCCTCACAGACTGCTTTTGGAATGCCACACCTACTGAAAATGCTAGATTTGAGAAATCCTGCAACAACTTTAGAATCATTAGTTTGGGTAGCCTTTGCTTCTACCCATTTTGACACATAATCCATAGCCAACATAATATAGAGAAACCAAAAGAGCTAGGAAAAGGTCCCATAAAGTCCATACCCTAGACATAAAAAATTTCACAAAATAAAATAGGAATCTGAGGAATTTCATCCCTATGAGATAAACTTCCAACTTTTTGACATTTCTCACAACTTTTACAAAATTGGTAAGCATTTTTAAACAAAGTTTGCCAATAAAATCAGTAATCAAGAATTTTTCTAGCCATTCTTTTTGGGCCAAAATGTCCACCACATGCATAATTATGACAATGCATAAGTATGGAAGGAATCTCTTGATTAGGCACACATCTATGAATGATTTGATCTGAGCCTATTTTCCATAAATATGGCTCATCCCATATGTAATACCCAGAATCTTTTTTTATTTTATCCCTCTTAGCCTTACTCATATCACTTGGAAATTTACGAGTCACTAGAAAATTAACAATATCCGCAGACCAAGATTCCTTACTCTTAAAATGAAATAAATGCTCACCGGGAAATACCTCAAATATGGGTACTGCTTTCTCTTCTTGAATCATCTACTCAAGTGATCTGCCATAGAATTGCCAACTCTTACGATCTTTGATCTCCCAATCAAACTCTTATAGTAAAAGTATCCAACAAATGAGTCTTAGCTTAGACTCCTTCTTTGCCCAAGTTTTATCTGGTCATATTTTAAGTGCTACTTGTTGCTGTGATATGCTTTATATCTTGTTTGTATGTGGCTTAACTTTTTGAGGGAGGTATTATTCTGGTGATCTTATTCATGCTTTATACCCTAGTTTTGATGTTGTCAAAAGGGGAAGAAAAAATTGATGATGCTGCTACAATGCTACAATTGCAATTGCTGGTTTCTGCTTAGTTTTTTACTTGTGCGTCATGGGATTTTTCATCAACAAAATGGAGGAGATTGTTATTCCCTAGTTTTGATGATAACAAACTTATGATGAAAATCTAATGTTGCTTACTATGCATTATGCAAGCAATCTGAGTCATCAAATTGGTTAAAGTCAGTCAACTTTGTGGTAGCTGAGCTTTGGATTGAAGTTGTCGGAAAATCAGAAATTTTGCAAATGATTTTAAGAGTTCGGATGCTCCAAAGCTTGTTTTCGCTAGCTGAACATCTCCGGCCATATTTTCAGATGTCCTCTACCACTATTGCCCATTCAAAGTGACAAAACTTAGAAGAAAATGTGCTTAGCAATTTCGGCCACCTGATCAGCCATCGTCTTAGCCATCCGAAAAAAGATACTTTATAAGGAAAATGCCAAGAGATCTTTAGCCACTCCTTCTGTGAGGACTTGAAAATTCGTTTATATTTTCTTATAATTCTCTTTTATTTTGAATAAGTTAATGTATAATTTCTTTAATGCTAATTTACTTCCCTTAATAGTTGTAATAAATAATAGAGTCGGGAGTTTTACTTTTACTTTTATAGTTAGTACATGCTAGGTTTTATGGTGCATTGGGGTAGTGCAATCAATTGGTGAGATGTGTGCACTAAATTTGGTGTATAAGAGCAAGTATTAAATAAGAGAAAGTATGCGATTAACAGTGCTGAGAGTAAATTAATGAATCATAAGTTAAAAATACAAGAGAGACAAAGAAATAGGTTTGAACCGACTCGCGCCGCTTGTTACCGGTCAAAGACACCACTTGACCAAGACTTTCTTTCCCTAATTTTCTTATTTTTCTTTTATTTTTCCATCCCTATTTTTCCTTAGCATGTGTAGACACCAAAATTTTGTCAATTTTTAATGTTTTCTTGATTATTTTCCATTTATTGAGTTATTTATTTTCTTGCATTTTAATGTGTATTTTCTCATTTTTGCAGGTGTGTTTTAGAAAAAAAAAAGAGAATAAAAAAAAGAGAAAAATTTGATTTTAGTAAAAAATAATAAAAATAATGGAGACATCATGATGACCAAGTCATCATGATGCCACCAAACTCACGATGGCCATCACCATCCTTTTGACCAAAGAAGCAACGGAAGAAAGGGAGGATAAGAAAAAATTTGCAAAAGAAGTCCCTGAAGCTCCCAACGGAGAAAAGAGGAGAGAAAAAAAGAAAGACTCTCTCTGGGTTTTAAGGCAGAGGGGAAGAAAAAAAATTCTCTAGCTTCTCACTCTCGGGCGAGAAGCAGAAAACAGAGAAGAAAGGAAAATTCTCTCTCGGCTTGGAACGCAGAAGAGAAGTGGAAGAAGAAGAAAATTTCCCTCTGTTTTTTCTCCTTCTCAATATTTTCCCAACACATTCACAGGCATCAAAAAAACTTCAGCCAAGGCAATTCCACTTTCATTGAGGTATTTTCCAATTTTTTCTTTTCTTTAAGCATGTTAGATACATTTTGAGTTCTAATTTATCTTGCTTTTGCTGGTTTTTATTGTTGTTGTTGAGGTGCTGAAATTTGGAAAATGGCATAAACTAGATTCAGGAAAAGGATTTTATTTTTTTTGTATATGCATGTTAATCGTTTGAAAAAATATAAAAAATGGAAAAAATGAATTTTAGGGACTGTTTTGCTTTATTTTAGCCTTTTTGTGTTGTGTTCTTGTCAAATTAAATCATAGTTGTTTTGTGGAAGTTGTAAGGAGTGTTATAGTATAATTTTTATGATTTTTGGTGAAGGATATGATGTTTTGAAAAAATAAAAGCTGATCTGTTTTTTGGCATTTTGGCAATCTTCGGGTCATTTTTTGTTTAAAATAATTCCGAAAATGGAATCTATGCGAAAAATCGAGTAGGTGTGTGTATTTTGATAATTTTTGGTGACTAAAAAAAAAATCACCGGTGATTGGCGATTGGTGGCGGTGTGTCACCGCTGACAGCCATGATGAAGCAAAGTTGCATAAGAATTATCGCAGGAAGAAGAAGGCTTCTTCGGATAGGCTGCATGTTCATTTCTCAAAAATTGCACTTTTTCTCCCCTAAGTTTTAATTAATTTCACTATGGCCCAAACGCTTTTACAATTGAACCAATTTCCCCCTTTTTTGAATTTTAATCATCCTTTTATATTTTGAGTAGTCTTTTGGGTAGATTAATTCTGGATTTTAGGTTATAATTAGACCTTAATTTTTTAGATGATTTTTATCTTATTGGTTTATTGGTAAAATAAGTGAAGTTTTGGGTTGTGATTTGTTTGTTGGGTTTTGATAGAAAAGTTAGGTTTATTTTCTTGATTTGTGACTTGGGTTTAGGAGGTTAAAATCCAACACTTTGGATTGGATTTTGATTAATTTGATTGGGTTTAATTAGTAAATAAAAGTGGGCTTGCCTGCTGGTTTTCCTTTGGATTTTTGTTTGGGCTGATTTGATTTTGACTCGAAGAAGAAATAAAGAATAGCCCAATGGCCCAATGGCCCAATTGCTTAAGTGATCTGGTGATGAATTTGCAGAACAGTCCTTGTACTTTTGAATAATTGTTCTATGGCCCTAAATACTTTAAATTGTTTCAATTAAGTCCCTAATAGAATTGCAAATAGGTCCCTAACTTTATTTTTCTTCAATTTTGACCCCAAATTTTTGTGATAATTGTAATTTGATCCCAAAAATTTTTTAATTTTTACAATTAGATCCCTAACAGATTTGATTTTCTTAAATAGAAGTTACATTTCTTCTTTAATTAGTGCTTACACTTCATTTAAGTATTCAATTGATTGATTTCATGTTTATTTCCATTTCTATGATTTATTTGTTAATTAAATTGGTGCCTTGATGATTTTTGTTAATTTTGGAGTTAAATAAGTAAAACTAAACTCAATTAGCTACATACTTCATGGGAGGTATCTTCTTGTTTTTATTTTTAATTCTCTTATGCGCTCTTATGTGTGCATTTGCATGTTTTGAGTGATTTTCTTTTAGTTATTTGGTTTTATTCGTTTTAAGTTTTATATATAAATTTATTTTTGATGATTATTGGAGAGGCATTTAAATGTCAAATTGTAATAGTTAGGTTTATTATTTTTTCATTCTTTACCCCTTTGATTGTAATTAGGGCCGCCGAATGTAATAGTTAGGTGTCTATTCACTTTTATTTGTTTATGTATTTGCATGCTCGTGTGCTTATATGTTTACTCGCTTTTTTAGAATCTTTGCATTTAGATATCATGCTTATGTGTTATGTGCTATGTGCTCTTATGTGTTTATTTGTTTTAATTTATGCCTTATTTGTTTTATTATGTATTCTTAATGCATAACGTCACCACACTAGTCCAACGCTAGTTGTGGTTTTTCCATCCATTTACTTGCTAGTCTAACGCTAGTAAGGACTTTTAAGAATGGATTAGTCCAACGCTAGACTCTTAATTTGTTCATGCGTTAGATTCATTTTTGTGTGATATTCATTACATTTTCATGCATATGTTTTTTTATTTTTAGAATTTTTTCATTTGCATGATATTTCCTATTATATTATCCTCTACCCCCTATTCTTTATATGCGTTAATCATGTCATTTAAAATTGCATCTCATTTAAGCTAGTGCATTTGCTTGTTCATATGAAGAGAATTATTCTTTGAACATGGGAAATGGGTGATTATAAATTTTTAGTTTAAATATCCATTGATCCCTGCATAAGAAAATTATGTCACGAGTTTTTGTCTCCCATACTCATTATGTTGCATTCCTATTCTTTGCCCACTTATATCTAAATATATAATTTAAATTTCTTTTCTTTTTTTTGAATTTCATTCATGCATGCTCGTGACCCCTTCAAGGATTCATTTTGGCCTTCGCAATCAATGTGATTCGTTTCAATTAAACCCTTTTATGGACATTTTGCCCCTTTCGACATTTTATTTGCATCCATGTAGGAAACATCCAAACGTGATAAGTTTAAGGGTTAGATTAAGAAAATTTTGACTAAATCTCGTAACTAGTTTAGACTAGGTTGAAAGGGTGCCTTAGGTTTGAATTAATTGAACATCTGCCTTCCCTTTCTTCAACCGTGACTCCCGAACTCATTTTCTCTTGTTTTTCAAAGACTTGGAGTTGTCGAAAAGGGTTTTATTTTATTTATTTTACTTATTTACATTTTATCAAAAATATTTTTGGGTGACTTGGTACACCAAAACTCAATAACCAAGTGGCAACTCCTAATTTTTCTTAAAAACCCTTTTTTTTAGACTAAATTTTGGACCCAAATTGTTACATTTTTTAAAAATTCCCATTTTAGATCCTTTTTCATTCATTTTTTAAAATCACATCTTTTGTAAATACTATATTTTTTTCATCGCGGAAAATGGGGCGCGATAGCTTGGCGACTCCACTGGGAACACTAGAAAGTCCAAGCATTTGGTTTAGTTTATTTTCTCTTTTTAACCCTTTTTATTTATCATATTTGGATGTTTTAGATTGCATTTTTCTTTTTTAGGATGTTTTGCATTTCACACTCGAATTCGTTCATGTTCCTCGTGTATGTAATGAATGAATTATTTATTTACTTGTGTTTATTTACTTATTCGTATCGTGCTTTGCATTTGGGGTGTGGAATTTACTTTAGAGCCTTCACACATGTTTTAATGATAATCCCTCCCCTAAAAAAGAAGCACCTCATATGTGTATGCATTGCTTTTCACCCTATTTTTATTTTTCTCGTGAGCGCCATCCCACGTCTCTTTGCAAGATTAGGATCGATTTCCTTAGATATGCGGATGGTGTGCGCTGCGCCCATAGCGATACCTAAGGAATCACTCAAGCCACCGACCGAAGGCCTTGAGATTAATGACCATTCGCCTTTTGTCTGAAGGCTTGAGAGGCTGAAACCTTATCGAGTATAGATGAATTAGTAAGCCCAATCTCATGCATCCATATTAGAAATACCCTAAGATAGAGTCAATCTTATCCAATTAGGAACACTAGGCACAAGGGGAGGAATTTCACCCCTCTTTTCTTTACTTTCTATCATTTATTGTTCCAACGTGCTATATGTTATTTGTTGAACTGACCTTTTTTTGTTTCTCTTTTCATGCATACACAAATCTTAGAAATAAGAGTCATGGCATGGTACTCATTTAAGACAAGACCGCCTTTTATATCGAGCACGTTTAAATTGTATATGCATATGTATTGCACATCATTTTAGGCTCACCCCGGCATTTAAATGGGACACTTTTAGGTCATATTTTAATTGTTGCATTATATATTTAATCGCTTTGATAAATTGGCATCATGCATAAATCAAAGAGAGAATGCCGCATAGGAAATTCCACGATAGGAATAAACCATCTCGTGTCTCGGATATGTAATCCAATGAGATTTGCATGTTTACAATTTTGCATTGCCTAAGGGGTAAAATCTCGAGATAAGGTACTAAAAGTGAATTTTCTTATCAGATGATTCTATGCAGAATATTGAACCAGATACCTCGGGAACTGACATACTGGAAAAATAATATGACACATGAGGTGAAAAGACTGTTCAAGTATGTGGGATATTTATCGAGTCTTCTACACATAACCCCAAATGTTGCGATCATCCAAGCTTTGCTTGAGTATTGGGATTCAGAAGGTTCTATTTTTCGATTCGGTGAATGTGAACTAACACCGACTTTGGAAGAAATAGAAGGACTATTGCAGGTACCTGAGAAAGATTACCCTATGGTATATCCAACTAGTGGGACAAGAGAACAGTTTTATAGGTTTTTGGGATTAAGGCAAGCTAGCATAAGCCAACACCCGGATGCTAGATCGTGCTTGTTAGAGTTTTTGTGTGAACGATTTGGAGAAAGAGGATCTTATGAACATACTCTAACCAATTTTTTCATAAGTAAAGAACAATGGGAAGAAAAGCGAGTGCAAGCGTTTGGATTAGCTTTGGTCAATCTGTTGTTGTTCCCGCAGAAGTATGGAAGAATTGTCTTTTCCACTATCAACATGGTTCAGAGTATATTTTTAGGAATTAATGGAACCACTCCTATCTTGGTGCCTGTAATCATTATCGATATAATCACAGCTTCTACTGAATGTCAAAAGAAGAGAGGTTTCTTTTATGGGTCAAATTTGATACTTCAAATGTGGACGATGGAACATCTAGCGAAGAGGACGATCAATCCCTTGAAATCTTGTCTTCTCGTGGAGAATTGGATCGAATCACATCGAGAAAGGGTCAAAAAGTATTATCGAATTGCATCTCCGAGTCAATTTATTCATGAGTTCGATAACTTGACACCTGATAAGATACAATGGGTTTTTGGATTGGACAAAAGTTAGGGATTCAATTTTCACGACTATTCAACACAGTTTTATCCCCCTAACAAGTACCAATGGATTGGTCACATATGTTCCACAACGAGTCATGAGACAATTTGGGTATCCACAAAGATTTCGATGATATGAGGGATTGGAAATATTAGATTCAACACAGTTGCTCAGAGTCGGAGCATGGTATTAGAAGCTTGGGGAAATCTTTATGGTTTAAACAACTTGCACTTGGATCAAGTCAACAAATTGGAATCCAAGATCATTTCAGGATATAATGAATGGATCAAACTGATAGTCGAACAAGCAAAAGAGAAGTCACAGTCTGCTTCCGCTAGCCCTGAAAAGCAGATAGGCAAGCTGAAAATAGAGTTCGAGGATTACCAATTACAGCTTATAGTGGACGATCATGCCTTGGAGGACGCCTGATCACGATTAAAGAGTGAGACAAGAAAAACTGAAAAAGTTGGAAAGAGAACTGGATGCATTTGACAAAATTCAAGAAGGAATTCGGAAGTTTAATATAGGAAGTTCTAGAGAATCTCAACATACTAACTTAGCAAGGCATGAGGATTTTGTAAAAATGGTCAGCCGAACCATCAATGAAACTGTAAAAAATGATTAAATTCGTCAGTATTTAATGAGGATTTCTACATTCACTGACAGGTTTGAAATTGAGGTTTTACCCCCAAAAGTATTGCATCATGTTAGGCCAATCCTGGCATAAAAAAAGGGTTCCCCCATAAGACATGCATCCGAATTATTTTAATATTTTCTAACTTTTTTCTTTTCTTTTTTTCTTCTTTCTTTCTTTCTTTTCGAAATAAAAGTTCTGCAGGTCTAGTCAAGAATAAATTGTTGAATCGATTTCTCTTTTAACCTCTCAGGTATTTCTCACAATAGCTACCCGAAGAAACCCCATCATCACCAGGTCCCGAAGTAGAGTCTTGAGACAGCTTGTAACATGAGTTCATTACCAGAAACTTCGGAAAGATCTATTATGGTTACGTTACCAGATTTCACAACATTGGGAGCTCAGTTAAGTGAGGTACTTGGGAAGTTCAATGAATTAAGTACTGAAATGGCCGTACAAAGGCGTGTAATTGATCAGTTAGTCGCAAGCAGCAGTGGTGGTGGTGGTGTCCCGAACGACCAAGAACCTGTCGATAATCACCCATCTGGACAAGACATCAACTACCCCACACATCGAATATCCAAACAACTTTCCTTCCCCCTTCGCTAATCCTCTTGAAAATACCTTTACCCGACTAAATTCAGACCTTTCCTATATGCATCCGAATTATCTATTGATGAACCCAATCAATAGCTAAATCCCTCAAACCCATCCACAAACCAATCTGAACAATCCCCCCAACCCTCAGGGACCCTACCACCACGTTGCAAATCCTTTTGTACTGGATACCGTGTCTCAAGAGAAGGCAGCAATGGAGGAACAACCCGCACTTATTGACAAGGATCTATTGAGAAGGTTGGATCGATTCGATGATTTTTGAAAAAGAATCAAGAATTGAGCAGGCATGGTGGATTGGACTACGATGAATTGTACCTTTTTTCAAATATTCAGCTACCGTTGTGATTCAAAACCCCTAAATTCAACAAGTATGATGGAACTGGAAATCCTAAGATGCATCTCAAGATGTTTGCCAACAAGTTAGGTAAATCGTGGATGATGAGAATTTACCTATGCGTCTGTTTTCCGGAAAGTTTGGAGAGAGATGCTCTAAATTGGTATTCAAATTTAAAGTCTAGAGAAGTCAAAACTTGGTTGGATTTGTCAACAACTTTTGTGAAACAATACGAATTTAACTGTGATTTGGCACCGACATGTACAACGTTGGAGGGTATGAAAAGAAAGCCGTCGGAAGATCACAAGACCTACGCAAAGCGCTGGAAAAAGTTAGCTGCCAAAGTGGAACCTCCTATGACCTGAGGAGGAGATTGTTCGTACTTTCATCAAGACTCACGATCCACCCTATTTTGAAGAGATCTTTCGCATGACTGGAAGTTCGTTTGCTGCTATTATCAACAAGTTGGAGGAGTATGATGAGTTTGTCAAAGTTGGGAAGATTGTTAATGTGTCTGCATTAAAGTTGCAATTGGATGTTCTACAAAATCAAAGTAACAATGGGAAAAAACCCCCATTCAAGAAAAAGGAAGGAGAAACTGCTTTAATATGAGATCAAGGCCCGTCTTTCAGACCCAAAATTCGAAACCATCCCACATATTCTACTCCTTACCCGTATTACACCATTTCTCAACCAATCTATAACACAACTACCCAATTTTTTCATTCCCGACCAAGTCATTTGAATACCTCACCGTTACCTCCAACCCCACAACCTATCATACCTCACCGTTACCTCCAACCCCACAATCTATCTTTCAAAATCATTTCCGTCCCATTTATTATCCGAGACCAACCTTGTAAAATAATAACCCTTCTCAAAATCCTTTTCAAAACAGCGAAATTCAAACTCAGAAACAATTTCGAACGTTCACCAATTTGGGCCGACCTATTGATCAATTGTATGAACAGTTAAAAGCAGCTGAAAAAATTGGCACTGTTCCTTCCAAACTCTATCCCAGAGGTCCTCCTCCCGATTATAATCCTCAACCAATCTGTGCTTATCATTCTGGAAGTCCAGATCATACCACTGGTAATTGTTGGGTTTTAAAACATAAGATTCAAGACATGATTGACCGTAGAGACATCCTTCTTAGAAGAAAGGGAGAGCCAGGGACCGAATGTCAGTAAGAACTTTTACTTGAGCATGAAGCACTGTGGGGGATTATCATCATGATGAAGATTTTGTCGATCCCACTCAATATATTGTAGATGAAACTGAGGTGTTTGATGTAATGGAAGCTGACCATTGCGAGAATGAGGAAACTGCCGTCTACCGATGAGTTTCATAACTAATGATAATGTTGAGGAAAAGTTAAAATCTTTTGTGTTTGAAAAAGAGGAGCCATTTATAATAGGAGGAGGGCCTTCCGAATTTGACCAATTCTAAAACCCTTTTTATCCTGGATTACCATCTTTTGAATGGGATATATAAGAGACTGTCATTCTTGAATTTTCGAAACAAATGCCTGTCAATACTTACAAAGAGGTTGCATGGAACATGAGAAGTCTGTTCTGTTGATTGAGATAAAAAATTCTTTAAAGGAAGAAATATCTACTATTACCCACTTCTGGGAGAATTGTAAAAAACTTCCGAAATTGAAGTTCAGTCTAGGAGCAAGGTTAAATCTCCGACGCCCAAGCCTTTTGTATCTGAAAATGAAGCTGTGAATTTTTGAAAGATATTAAAGCAGAAAGTGAGTATAAAATAGTAGAACAGTTGGATAGGATGCCTGTTCAGATTTCTTTTCTGAATCTTCTTTTGACCTCCGAACTACACAGAGAAGCGTTGCTCAAAACCTTGAACGAATCTCAAGCCCCTAAAGATATCCCTGGGAATAAATTTTCTAACATGTCCGATCCCTTCTGCAGTCAGATCATCATCGGAGAAGGTGATCTGATTAGCAACAAATAAATTTTTCTAACATTGTAGAAAATATATTTGTTGCTAATCAGATCACCTTCTCCGATGATGATCTGACTGCCAGAAGGGATCGGACATAATACAGCCTTGTATATACCAGTTTGCTGTATATGGAAAGCTGTTGCCGAGAGTCCTTGGTGGACAATGGGTCAGCACTGAATATCTGTCCATGGAACACTCTTACTAAATTTGGATTTCGTGACATTAAATTCTGTCCATCTGCAATTGTCGTTCGAGGGTTTGATGGTTCTAGGAGAGAATCTATGGGTAAAATGGATCTGGTATTGGAAATAGGCCCTACTCAATTCCAAATTTACCTGTCAAGTGGTGGGCTTTTCTAGTGTTTACAATATTTTATTTGGAAAGATTTGAATACATGCTTTCAATTCAGTGCCATCTTCTCTGCATCAAATGTTGAGAATTATTGTGAATGATCAGCTCATTACTGTATTTGCTGAGGATGATTGTACCATGATCGTTGATGCATAGTGCAAAGGTGAAGACAGAAAAAGGACTCCAATTTCATCTCATCATGTTACTGACATCGTCTCTGTGGGATGGGTATCCAGAGATAAATTGCAGACTAATTCAGATTTGCCAGAAACTAGTATCATGATGGCTAAAGAGATGATCCGAGATGGATTTGAAATAGGAAGAGGTCTTGGGCGGGAATTGCAAGAAATTTTGGAGCCAATAGAGATCCCGACGCAAAAGAATACATTTGAATTGGGATTTCATCCAACTGCCAAGAATAGAAGAGAAATGCAAGCTTGAAAACAAGTTGAGAAGAAGGGTAAGCAAACTGTTTTAAGTGTTTCGCCGCTATACCACACTTTTTTCGTCCATTAGAGGTGATCATACCAGAAAACGAAAATCCTATGAAGGAGATCGAAGTGGACTTATCTCAATTATTTGTTCGGGGCCATTTGTGAGGAGAATGCCATCAGAGAATGCAGAATTTTTGCCAATTATCGAAGGAGCTATTCAGAATTGGACTGTTGATTATCTTCCCTCTCGAAGGGAATTTTCGGTAAATTTAAGGGGATTGTCTTTTGTTTAGACCATATCCAGATAGGACGGTAGTCTGAATCTTTTGTTCAAAAAATTGCTTTCATTTTTTTCTCATCTTTGTTAGTATAATTGTTTGGGCTAGATATGTTTTTAAATAGTAATCATGTCTGTATGTTTGTCCTTTGGTGAAATGTCGATGCATTTTGAATTCAATGAAATGGAAGATGCGTTCTGTAATTTCTTATTTATTTATTATGTATGTTCTATTTTATTTTCAGATGGCCACAAATAAAATCTTCTGACCCTTTCGGATGTCACAATTTTGGAATTCAATGGTTGCAATCTCGATATCTCTCATGAATTTGAAAATCATGCAATCTGAAATTCAAAACGAGAGCGATACTGAGAAAGAATTTGAGTCCATTTCAAGAGATTTAAAACAGTATGAGAGAGAAATCTAAATCCAACTTGGAAGGAAACCGAAATAATCAATATTGGCACTAAGACGGAGGTTAAAGAAGTTAAAATCAGGCATTCATTTGAATAAGAAACAGGAGGAAATGATTGAATTCTTGATACTTTTTCAAAATGTGTTTGCATGGTCACTATGACGATATGCCAGGGATCTCTACAGACATAGTTGTTCACAAATTGCCAACTGATCCAAATTTTTTTACCTGTGAAGCAGAAATCACGTAAATTCAAATCAGAAATGAGTCTCAAGATAAAGGAACAAATTGTGAAACAACTTAATACTAAGATAATCATGGTGTCTCATTATCCCATTTGACTCTTGAATCCAGTATCAGTGTTTAAAGAAATTTGGGGAGATGCGAGTATGTGTTGATTATAGAGATTTGAATAAAACTAGTTACGAAAGATGATTTTTCTTTGCCAAATATTTCATATTCTTTTGGATAATACTGTTGGAGCACGAAATTGAATTTTTTGTGATTGTTTTGTTAGGTATCATCAAATCTTAATGGGCAGAAGAAGACAGAGAGAAAACTTCTTTTATCACTCCATGGGAACCTTTTGTTATCGAGTGATTGCCTTTCGAGTTGAAGAATGCTAGAACTACTTATCAGAGGACCATAATTACCCTATTCCATGACATGATTCACAAAGAGATGGAAGTTTATGTGGATGATATCATAATTAAATCAAAGAGGGTCGAGAACCATTTGATTGATTTAAAAAAGCTGTTTGAAAGATTGAGAAAGTATAATTTGAAGTTCAACCCCTGCGCCAATTGTGCTTTTGGAGCTCCGGTTGGTTAAGTTATTGGGTTTATTGTCAGCAAAAGGTTATAGAGATAGATCATGCGAAAATAAAAGTAATTCGAGTTATGCCCATTGTGACGGCCCCACCTCCCCCTAGGGTGTACCCTAAGATTTAGCGAGCCCGCCTGCCCAACTCTCGCCAGGACTCACTCACTAGCTTGAGAAAATAACATACATCCATAGGAATAAATACCAAAACGAGAACGTACACATTAATACTTAAACCCAAATACAAGACCTCTACATACCATAATACTTTAAAGTGCCACAAGTCGAGTACAAACAACCCTAATCGGGTGTTAACGCGAGTACAACTTCAAAACTCAAAATTTCCAGACTACACTAGTCGTTGCAACTCTTGCCTCACTCGTACTCCCTGTAAGGAAAACAAATGGCGTGGAATGAGCTAAAAGCCCAGTGAGGTTCCAAATATCAATTTAATCATCAAATAACACATAACCAGCACAATAGTTAAATAGTGTTCAAAACATGTCAAGAAGTGTGTAATCATATTTCATATAGCCAAACAATAACTATTCACATTTCACCGTAAGGATACAGTTGCTCATGTATCGGCTCCACCGTAGTTTGATCGATTGGTAGTTGACACTCCGTCAGCTTTCAAATGAGGAAACTAGTCCAGTAGAACACCACTTAACTCCAACCTCCGTCCACCGACCAACCCCCTTACCGGGCCCGAACTCCACAATAAACACTGGTGGTAATACTCGAGTATACCGATTAGTCGAGGAGATAACACTCCACTCGACAACACTAGATACCCATGGTTCGTTATCTAATCGACCAAGCCCTTGCCGGCTCGACTTGATTAACTAGCCAGTGGGGTTTGGGTTCCCAAGAATTCAATGAGATAACATTTCCAATCGACTGAATCAAGATAAAAGTACGGAAACGGGAATGAGAGGCACCTCCCACTCGGATTGAGTGTGGTACACGCTGCCGCTCCAGCACTTACAAATCAAGTACAAGTATATCAAGTCAATTGCACCAATAAACACGTACATATCATATTAGGGTAAGGGCGATAAAGTACACCCTTGCCCGACCATACCAATCAAATATCATTCGATCACATTAGTCAAGTATTGAAAACAAGTGTCAAGTTCAATTAGATATTTGGAAGCACTAACCAACAGATGTAGTGCCTTTACGATTCACGTTCAGGTATTACTCCATGTTTGGAGTCCAAACCTGCGAGAAAACATTGCTTAAGAGTTTTGAAAATTAACTAAGATTCGAAACTTAAACGTTTCGTTTAACGAGAATCAAGTAATTGAAACTCATTTAGAGAATATTCGTAAAACTCTTGCTCGCTCTTCAAAATGTGAAACTTTGAAGCAAGTATACTTGGAAATACCATTTGAATCGAATAAACGAGAAAAACGTATTTCTATTAGTCGTAAATTTCATTTTTTCCAAGGGTACAAGGTTCGGCCGAGTACTAACTTATATACCTCTATGAAAGAGAACTTGAATACCCTAAACGATTCAAGTAAGATTCGTTCCCGAATTCGTACTCAAGTCGCGAGTACCTCTACCTAACTCTCGAGTGTAAATTTGGGCAGCACGTCCTTTGTGTTTACCTATTTTCCAGCCATTTATGGCTTCAATCAATTTAGCCCCAAAACACATACAATTTATCTCATCACAATAGCCATTCAATAGGCTCAAAATCATCCACGTACAACACAAGTATAATAATCCAATCGAAAATCCAGTTTTGAAGGCAAAAGACTAAACAGTAGATAAAATAAGTAAAACGACTAAACGACTCATGCAAAGGCGTGAGATGATACGAAACGACTCGAAGCGAAAACGGAAACGGAAACGAAATGGAAACGGAAAACACCTAGTGCGAGGTGCACTATGTGCGCGATCAGATTTGACACTTCCTATGGTTTTAATCATAACTCAATTTATGATTATCGGATTGGAGTGTACGAGGTGGCGTTTCGAAGCTAAGATAACGAACTACAACTTTCAAGAAGATATCAAAGGCTAAATCTAATGTTTTCAGGGTCAAATTCGGCTGAGACAGTAGCTGAAATGAACTGCCTCAAGAAGTTAACGGTTATGCTGGACAGTTTTGCCGGTTAAGAACGTTTTAACCGTTTCATGTGCAAAACTTGGTCAAATGACCTAATAATTTACAAATTGATAGACAAGACTGTGCTTGACAACTTTCATGAAGACACTTTTAACTAACTCAACTCGAAAATGCCCCAGATTTAGCAAGAACAGTCCAGCAAATGATCTATCGCAGGCTGAAGAACAGGACATACTCAAACAGGCATAACTCAACATTCAGAAATCCAATTCAAGCGATTCCAAATGCGTTGGAAAGCTAAGAGATAGAGCTACAACGTTTGTGAAGAACATTTCTGCCCAGATTTACTCCCTCCAGGTAAAAAACATGAAAACAATGTCCCAGAAGTTTCAATCTCAGGTTCAAACTCAGATTTATAGACAGACCAGATTTAGACAGTCATATCTCAGTACACACAACTCCGATTCTGGTGATTCAAAAGCCATTTGAAAGATAAGATACAAGGCTACAATTCTTAAGAAGGTATTAAAAGCTAATTCATTCATCTTCCCAGCCAAACGAGCCAATTACAGAGGTTGATTATCATTTTTGACAGAAACAGGGCAGCAGGGGTAAATTAGTCATTTCATAAGCTACCCTGCTCCGATTGAGTTGAAAATTTACAGGCATAATCTACACTCAATTATCTACAACTTTCATGTTTTGTACCAAGGCTAATTCAGCTCCCAACATGTTTGAATGTTCAGACTAATTTCGGACAGAAATCTTGACAGAAAATGAATACTTGAAGTTCATTCAAATTCCACCCAATCAAACGAATTTCCAGCCATCCAAATCAGTTCCTAGCTAATTAGATTCAACTTCCAATCATCAATCATAAGTTTTACCACAAGAATCAAGAGTTAGGAAACTGGTTTACCTCAAATCCTTCAAGAACTCAAGGCTGGAACTAGAGGATGGAGCAGCCTGCAGCGTACATCTTTTTCTTCTCTTGATTGCAGCTGAAAGGATTTCCCTCTCAAGCTCAAACTTATGGTTTCTCTCAGCTCTTCTCTCTCGGCTGCAAGAAGGAGGGGAAAGGAGCTCTCTCTCGGGCCCAACATGAAGTGAAGAAAGGGCAAAATGGCTCTCGGTCAAACTGAATAGAAACAAGAAAGAATGGAAGCTGTTTTGACTTGGTCAAAATTTGTGGCTGGTCATGTAATGAGCAAACTATCCCTCTCTCGATTCCTTGGCTAAATGAGCTGGAGTTTCTCTTGTCTCTTGGCCGGTGTTCATGCTTGAAAAAGGTAAGAGAGGTTCTCTATTTTTCCTTCTCATTGTTTCGCGGTTTGTGAATGGAACGCAGTTTGTTTTCCTTTCTTGTTTCCTGTCGGTCAACTAGGAATGAAGGCATTATCTTTCATTCTTCCATTAGTTCCTCCACTAGATATTAGTAATGCTTGAATAGGTGTGAAGGCAAGTATCTTCCACGTTTTCTTTTCTTTCTCTTTTTTTTTTTCCTTTTTTTAATACCACAATATATTCTAATACTAACGTTTTATGGTGTAAATGATATAATCCTCCTAAAATATATATCGACTCACTTATTTATTAAAGGAACAATTTAGACCTATAAATCATTCAATAACAAAAATGAACTAAAGTGGGACATGCACTAAATTTTTAAATAACACATGAAAATTTTCTTTCGTTCATCTAAGAGATTCTCACACATTTAGCTTTAAAAAAACTTATTAGACATGTACTTATTGAGCTATATAGTATATGTTACGTGTCTTGTAATATTTGCAAATGACATAAATTACAATATGTATGCCATATATGTATTTAATTCATAAAATACTTCTACGCTATTCTAGGATATTTTCTAAATTCTCAATTTTATAGGGATTCAATTAAACATTTAATTTAACCGTTTATTCGTTATATATAATATTTCTAATATCAAAATAAATAAAATGAAATAAATTCAGGGCATACACATAATTTTCTCGGGTTCTCACACCCATTCCAAAAACTCAAAAAGATATGAAGAATTTTCTTGGAAAAATCAATTTCATTGGTTGATTCATTGCACAGTGAACCTCTACCTTTGAGCATTTGTTTAAACTGTTAAAAAAGAATATACCGATGGATTGGAATGAAAATTGTCAGCAAATTTTTTATAAGATCAAGAATTACTTGTTAAATCCTCCGATCTTAGTGCCACCTCAACCAGGGAGACTTCTGATTATGTATTTGTCTGTTCTTGATGAGTCTGTCGGATGCGTTCTGAGACAGTATGATGAGTCTGGGAGAAAGGAACAAGCCATCTACTATCTGAATAAAAAATTTACAGCATATGAGACCAACTATTCTTTCTTGAAACGAGTTGTTGTATTTTAACATGGGCAGTTCAGAAGTTGAGATATTTTGTTCAGTTATACCACATACCTGATTTCTCTTTCTGATCCTCTAAAATACCTGTTGGAAAAGTCGATACCCACGGGACGTATGGCCAAGTGGCAAATTATCCTTTCTGAATTTGACATTGTCTTCACAACATAAAAGACAGTCAAGGGTCAAACCATAGCAGATCATTTAGTAGAAAATTCAAGAGATGATGATTACCAGCCATTGCATACCTACTTTCTGATGAAGAAATTCTGTTCATTGGAGTAGTTGAGGACATGAGTGAGCAGTATCTTAGATGGAGGTTATTTTTCGATGGCACGTCAAATTCTTTTGGAACTGAATTGAGCAGTTTTAGTATCGTCTGAAGGGAAACACTATCCTGTATTGCCAAATTACGATTTCCTTGCACCAACAACATGGTGAGTATGAACCTTGTATTTTTGGATTGAAAATGCATTGGACATGAAGATCAAGGACCTGATAGCATTCAGTGATTCCGATTTACTTGTGCACCAGATGCTTAAGCAGTGGGTAACTCGGATTAAAAATTATGTTGTATCATTGTAGTTTGCTTAACTTGGCCAACAAATTCAGGAATTTGGAACTTAGACATATTCCCCGCACTCGTAACGCCTTTGCTGATACTTTAGCTACTCTGTTTCGATGATCCAACATCAAATGAACTGGTGATTGAACCTATACAGATTCAGCTTCAAAATAGGTCAACGCATTGTCTGGTTACGGAAAGGTCTCTGATGGTCGCTTCCTGATACAATGATATTAAGGAATTCATGAAAAAGGATCCTACCCTCCTGATGTGATTCTGTTGCAAAAAGTTTCTTACGCAGAATGTCATCAAGATTCTTCTTGAATGGAGAAGTGCTATACAAAAGAACATCTGATTTGGGCCTTCTGAGATGCATCAATGAAGACGAAACCGATTATATGATGAAGGAAGTGCATAGTAGGGTTTGTGGGCCACACATGAATGGGCATCTACTGGCTAAGAAGATCATGAGAACAGGATATTTTTGAGTTACCATGGAACATGACTGTATAGATTTTGTTAGAAAGTGTGTTAAATGTCAAATGTATGGTGATGTTATACATGCTCCTCCTACAGAATTGCATAGTATGACTGCTTCCTGGCCATGTTCGATCTGGGAATGGATGTGATCGAAACTATTGATCCTCCTGCTTCAAATGGGTATCGATTCATCTTAGTGGCGATTGAATATTTCACCAAGTGGGTTGAGGCCGCGTCCTATAAGCATGTGACTAAAAAGTGATGTCGATTTCTTGAGAAATAATATCATCTGTCGTTTTGGGGACTAGAGACATTGATCACCGATAATGCCAAGAATCTCAATAATGATATGGTGGATGGATTATGTGAACAGTTCAAGATTAGATATCGAAATTCGATTTTACAGGCCTCAGATGAATGGAGCGTTGAAGCGCAAATAAAAATTTGAAAAAGATCATTCGTAAGATGACTGAAACATACCGGAATTGGCATGAGAAACTGCCTTATGCACTGATGGCGTACCGAACTACATAAGAACTTCTACTGATGCAACTCTTACTCTCTTATGTATGGAATGGAAGCAGTGTTGCCTGCAGAAGTCGAAATTCCTTCCTTACGCATTCTGATGGAAGCTCAGATAGAAGAAATTGAATGGGTCAGAGAACGTCAGGAGCAGTTGTCTCTGATTGATGAAAAAAGGTTGAATGCCGTCTGCCATGGACAATGTTATCAGCAACGAATGGCTCGAACTTACAACAAAAAAGTCAAGCCCTTTTTTGAAATTGGAGATAAGGTCTTGAAACGGATTCTTCCAATGCAAGATGAGGCTAAAGGGAAGTTTGCTCCCAATTGGCAAGACCATTCATTGTTAAAAAAGTGCTATCCGGAGGAGCGCTTATTCTTATGGAAATGGACGGTCAAGTTTTTCCCAACCAATCAATGCAGACATGTGCAAAAAGTTTTTCATTTGATAAAAAAAAAATTTTCTTTAAATAATGCTGCAAAAACGGATTTTAGGCATATTCTCTCATTTTTTCATTTCGATATCCTATCCCTAATTTTTCCTTTCGACTTTTCAGAACCACCATTCCCTTTTCGCTTTACGATCGCTTAAGACCACTAACTCCATACTGGGGCAATTTTGTTTTAAAAAGAAAAAAAGAAAAAAAAAAAAAGAAAGAAAAAGAAAATAGAGAAATTTGGTTAGAATTAAATGGGGCAAATTTTATCTCTTCCAACCCTAGATCGGAGCAAATTTTTTAAAAAATACTATTCAAATGATTGCAAACCCATCATATATCCGTGTCAAGTCTTCTAAGCCTTAAATTTCCTTTACAACTACTACTCTATCCGATCCTACTCACAAGAGCCAAAATTGCAACTTCCATCTTTGCAGTATTTTGGAGAAAATTTTTCTTAATCAACTGGCAAATGATGTAAATACAACTTTTCTGAAACATGTCAGAGATGATTGTCTCACTGATGCCACATTCTCAAAATATGACTGGATTGATACAGTTGGGGTTAAAATTGTCTTGTCTATATCTCAAGGTGAAAACCTGAAAGGGCACCTTCTAAAAAAAGAAAAAAAAGAAAAGAACCAAAAGAAAAAAGAAAAAAAGAAAGAGAGAAAAAAAAAAAAAATAAAATGAAAAAAGAGAAAAAGAACAAAAGGTGGGGTAAATTAGTGAAAACCCGAAAGGCGCTGAGGTAGGGTTTTGGAGTACAAGAGAATCAGTAACGAAGAAGAAGATGCTGAGGTCTAAAGCTGGTAAATATGTTGATTTGGGTCTCTTTTATACTGTTGTTCTTTTGTCGACAATGAGTTCTAAAATGGATGACATCAAAAGGGTCAGATGAGCATTTTTCTTCATCAAAGACCGTCCTCTGAACATCTAGCCAACTTTCGATCTTTGGACCCATGTTCATAAGTTCAAAAAAAATTACTAGTCTATTTACTATTTTATTTATTTATTATGCATCATTGTTTATTTCATATCCGCATTATTGCATGATACATAATACATTTTTCAATTGTTTATTTTTATTTTATTTTTCATTTATTGGGTCTCATTTAAAAGACAATCCCCATAATTTATCTCAAAGGAGTCTTGAAATTGAAGGTTCTATGATTATAAAGTATGGTCAATTGACATTGGATAGTTGCAAAGATTCTGAAGGGGTTGCCGACTGAACCTAAGGGAGCGATATATCGATATTGAAACTCATGTTTACACAGCTCTCAAGGCAAAGGGATTATATGGTGGTGGTAATGTTTCTATCACAGTTGTTTCTTTTCTTTCTTTCTTTTTGCAGAAAAAATTATATGATACAATACTGATTCAGTTGAGTATGATTCACACTGGGGCAAATGGTATAAATGTTGAGTTCCAAGTTTTGCTGTACATTTCGGAAGAAACAAAAATCATTATTCCCTTTCTTTTAAAGTTCGAAAAAAAAGAAGAGGCAAGAAAAGTTATGCGTCCACCAAGTAAGTTTGTCTTGATTTACTACTTTTTGAGCAACATGCATTTTGATATTTTAGTTCGATAGCATAGAACTTGTATTTTCATTTCTTCCGCTAGTTATTTGAACTCGAGTTTAATTTCACCTATTAACTAGGTTTCGAGCATAGTTTCATTTTCTTGATAGGCATCTGGGTTTGGCATTCAATTCCACTGAACAGTTTAGATTCTCTAAAAGATTAAATTTAATTTATTGTTGGTGAGTCTCAGCGTCCACCGCACACCCTTCTACCTCCATTTTTGACAAATTTAATTTCCTATTGGTGAGTCTCAACGTCCGCCGCGCACCCTTCTACCTCTCTTCTTGACTGATCAAACGATCAAGAGATCAAAAGTCCAAATTTAATTTCTTGTTGGTGAGTCTCAGCGTCCACCGCACACACTTCAACCTCCCTTCTTGACAAATTTAATTTTCTGTTGATGAGTCTCAGCGTTCGCCGTGCACCCTTTTATCTCCCTTCTTAACAATTTAATTTCCTGTAAGTGAGTCTCAGTGTCCGCCGCGCACACTTCTATCTCCCTTCTTGACAATTTAATTTTCTATTGGTGCGTCTCATCGTCCACCGCGCACCCTTCTACCTCCCTTCTTGACTGATCAAGAGATCAAAAGATGAAATTCAATTTCTTGTTAGTGAGTCTCAGCGTCCACCGCGCACCCTTCTACCCCCCTTTTTGACAAATTTAATTTCCTGTTGGTGAGTCTCAGCGTCCGCCACGCACCATTCTATCTCCCTTCTTGACAATTTAATTTCTTGTAGGTGAGTTTCAGCGTCCGCCGCGCACCCTTCTATCCCCCTTCTTGACAATTTAATTTCCTGTTGGTGAGTCTCAGCGTCCGCCGCACTCCTTTCTACCTCCCTTCTTGACTGATCAAACGATCAAGAGATCAAACGATCAAATTTAATTTCTTGTTGGTGAGTCTCAGCGTCCACCGCGCACCCTTCTACCTCCATTCTTGACAGATCAAGAGATCAAACGAACAAATTTAATTTCTTGTTGGTGAATCTCAGCGTCCACCTCGCACTTTTCTAACCCCTTTCTTGACAGATCAAAAGATCAAGAGATTAAAAGATCAAATTTAATTTCTTGTTGGTGAGTTTCAGCGTCCACCGCGCACCCTTCTACCTTCCTTCTTGACAAATTTAATTTCTTGTTGGTGAGTCTCAGTGTCCACCGCGCACTCTTCTAACCCCCTTCTTGGAGCGTAACCATGTACCTCCGCGTAATTTTTTATCTAATTATGACAATATACTTTTCTTCACTCTTTTGATTAACAATTGTGTTTTCTCGTTCATTTTGTTGTTTATGTTTATAAATTTTGAGAGTTCAGATTTCTTTGACTTTGTAAAGATTCACAGATGGTCAATGCACTTGTTTTATTGTTGTTCACCTGGTATTTCGAATTACGTTTGACCTGATTCCGATTGTGGGATACGTAAGCAAGTATACATGAGTTCGGTCACGTTTCTGCATGCTATTACATCATTTTGATCAATAATTATAGCCAAATGTTTGGCTTGTTATTTTAGCCCTAGGTGCAATTATAAGAACAGGTAAGTAATTTGGTGTCTACGGTCTTTTGTCTTGAATTTCTTTGAAACTCTAGACAAAGAGAGGTAACGTTGTTGACACCAAAATTTTGTCAATTTTTAATGTTTTCTTGATTATTTCCTATTTATTGAGTATTTATTTTCTTGCATTTTAATGTGTATTTCTCATTTTTGCAGGTGTGTTTTAGAAAAAAAGAATAAAAAAAGAGAAAATTTTGATTTTAGTGAAAAAAAATAAATAATAAAAATAAAAAATAATAATGGAGACATCATGATGACCAAGTCATCATGATGCCACCAAACTCATGATGGCCATCACCATCCTTTTTGACCAAAGAAGCAACGGAAGAAAGGGAGGATAAGAAAAGATTTGCAAAAGAAGTCCCTGAAGCTCCCAACGGAAAAAAGAGGAGAGAAAAAAAGAAAGACTCTCTCTGGGTTTTAAGGCAAAGGGGAAGAAAAAAAAATCCTCTGGCTTCTCACTCTCGGGCGAGAAGCAGAAAACAGAGAAGAAAGGAAAATTCTCTCTCGACTAGGAACGCAGAAGAGAAGTGGAAGAAGAAGAAAATTTCCCTTTGCTTTTTCTCCTTCTCAATATTTTCCCAACACACTCACAGGCATCAGAAAAACTTCAGCCAAGGCAATTCCACTTTTATTGAGATATTTTCCAATTTTTTCTTTCTTTAGGCATATTAGATACATTTTTAAGTTTTAATTTATCTTGCTTTTGCTGGTTTTTATTGTTATTGTTGTGGTGCTGAAATTTGAAAAATGGCATAAACTAGATTGAAGAAAAGGAAAATTTTTTTTGTATATGCATGTTAATTGTTTGAAAAAATATCAAAAATGGAAAAAATGAATTTTAGGGACTGTTTTGCTTTATTTTAGCCTTTTTATGTGTGTTCTTGTTAAATTAAATCATAGTTGTATTGTAGAAGTTGTAAGAAGTGTTATAGTATAATTTTTATGAATTTTTGGTGAAGGATATGATGTTTTGAAAAAATAAAAGCTGATCTGTTTTTTGGCATTTTGGCCATCTTTTGGTCATTTTTTGTATAAAATAACTCCGAAAATGAAATCTATACGAAAAATCGAGTAGGAGTGTGTATTTTGATAAATTTTGGTGACTAAAATAAAATCGCCGGTGATTGGCGATTGGTGGCGGTGTGTCACCGCTGATGGCCATGATGAAGCAAGTTGCATAAGAATTATCGTAGGAAGAAGAAGGCTTCTTCGTATAGGCTGCCATGTTCATTTCCCCAAACGCTTTTACAATTGAACCAATTTCCCCCTTTTTTGAATTTTAATCATCCTTTTATATTTTGAGTAGTCTTTTGGGTAGATTAATTCTGGCATTTTAGCTTATAATTAGACCTTAATTTTTTAGATGATTTTTATCTTATTGGTTTATTGGTAAAATAAGTGAAGTTTTGGGTTGTGGTTTGTTTGTTGAGTTTTGATATAAAAGTTGGGTTTATTTTCTTGATTTGTGACTTGGGCTTAGGAGGTTAAAAATTCAACACTTTGGATTGGGGTTTTTGGATTGGATTTTGATTAATTTGATTGGGTTTAATTAGTAAATAAAAGTGGGCTTGCCTGCTGGTTTTCCTTTGGATTTTTGTTTGGGCTGATTTGATTTTGGCCCGAAGAAGAAATAAAGAATGGCCCAGTGGCGCCAATTGCTTAAGTGATCTGGTGATGAATTCGCAGGACAATCCCTGTACTTTTGAATAATTGTTCTATGGCCCTAAATACTTTTAGATTTCTTTCAATTAAGTCCCTAATAGAATTGCAAATAGGTCTCTAAACTTTATTTTTCATTAATTTTGACCTCAATTTTTGTGATAATTATAATTTGATCCCAAAACTTTATTAATTTTTACAATTAGATCCCTAACAGATTGATTTTCTTCAATAGAAGTTACTTTTCTTCTTTAATTAGTGATTACACTTCATTTAAGTATTTAATTGATTGATTTCATGTTTATTTCCATTTCTATGATTTATTTGTTAATTAAATTGGTGCCTTGATGATTTTTGTTAATTTTGGAGTTAAATAGGTAAACCAAACCCAATTAGCTACA
Source organism: Coffea humblotiana (assembly GCA_023065735.1). NCBI lineage: Eukaryota > Viridiplantae > Streptophyta > Magnoliopsida > Gentianales > Rubiaceae > Coffea > Coffea humblotiana. The sequence goes on from CM041216.1 coordinate 20,368,686, forward strand.
TACTTCATGAGAGGTATCTTCTTGTTTTATTTTAATTCTCTTATGTGCTCTTATGTGTGCATTTGCATATTTTGAGTGATTTTCTTTTAGTTATTTGGTTTTTATTCGTTTTAAGTTTTATATATAAATTTATTTTTGATGATTATTGGAGAGGCATTTAAATGTCAAATTGTAATAGTTAGGTTATTATTTTTTCATTCTTTACCCCTTTAGATTGTAATTAGGGCCCCCCGAATATAATAGTTAGGTGTCTATTCGCTTTTATTTGTTTATGTGTTTGCATGCTCATGTGCTTATATGTTTACTCGCTTTCTTAGGATCTTTGCATCTAAATATCATGCTTATGTGTTATGTGTTATGTGCTCTTATGTGTTTATTTGTTTTAATTTATGCCTTATTTGTTTTATTATGTATTCTTAATGCATGACGTTACCACACTAGTCCAACGCTAGTTGTGGTTTCTCCGTCCATTTACTTGCTAGGTCCAACGCTAGTAAGGACTTTTAGGAATGGGTTAGTCCAACGCTAGAATCTTAATTTGTTCATGCGTTAGATTCATTTTTGTGTGATATTTCATTACATTTTTCATGCATATATTTCATTTGCATGATATTTCCTATTATATTATCCTCTATCCCCTATTCTCTATATGCGTTAATCATGTCATTTAGAATTGCATCTCATTTAAGTTTAGTGCATTTGCTTGTTCATATTAAGAGAATTATTCTTTGAACATGGGGAAATGGGTGATTATAACTTTTTAGTTTAAATACCCATTGATCCCTGTATAAGAAAATTATGTCACGAGTTTTTGTCTCCCGTACCCATTATGTTGCATTCCTATTCTTTGGCCACTTATATCTAAATATATAATTTAAGTTTCTTTTCTTTTCTTTGAATTTCATTCATGCATGCTCGTGATCCCTTCAAGGATTCATTTTGGCCTTCGCAATCAATGTGATTGGTTTCAATTAAACCCTTGAATGAACATTTTGCCCCTTTCGACATTTTTATTTGCATCCATGTAGGAAACATCCAAATGTGATAAATTTAAGGGTTAGATTAAGAAAATTTTGACTGAACCTCGCAACTAGTTTAGACTAGGTTGAAAGGGTGCCTTAGGTTTGAGTTAATTGAACCTTTGTCTTCCCTTTCTTCAACCGTGACTCCCGAACTCATTTTCTCTTGTTTTCAAAGATTTGGAGTTGTCGAAAAGGATTTTATTTATTTATTTTACTTATTTACATTTTATCAAAAATATTTTTGGTTGACTTGGTACACCAAAACTCAATTACCAAGTGGCGACTCCTAATTTTTCTTAAAAACCCTTTTTTTAGACTAAATTTTGGACCCAAATTGTCGCATTTTTTAAAAAGTCCCATTTTAGATCCTTTTTTATTCATTTTTTTAAATCATATCTTTTGTAAATACTATATTTTTTCATCGTGAAAAATGGGGCGCGACAGCATGTTGGCCGAAATTTTTGACAAAAAAAGAGGAAAAATGGTTGGGTGCCAAGTGTTGGCAATCAAGGCTATCTTTGATCAAAACCTTTCTTCCATTCTTATCTTTCATTTCACCAAAATTCCCTTCATTTTCCTACCATCTTGGCCAACCAAAAGAGAGAGAAAAAGAGAGGGAGAAACTTCAATTTTCGCCTAGCTTTTGCCTTGATTTAGTGAGAAATCAACAAGAACCACTAATCTAATCTATAGAAAGGTGCAACAAGGTGACAAGGAAGCTTGAGGTGGAGTGATGTTGGATAGGCAACCTTTGTTTTTGCATTTTCCTATAGGGTTTGAAGGTATCAAGCTAACCAACTTTCTTCTCCTTCTTATCTTGCATTTTATTGGATAGATGACTTGAATACAGAAGTTTTATGGAAGATATCATGGATTTGTGAGGTTGATGGAATTTTCCAGCTTGGATTTATATTTTTCAGCCATGAAGTGATAATTTCTAGCTTTGATATGGACTTGAGGGAGTTGATATGAAGATTTCTACCTTTAATATGACTTTTTAGCTTCCAACTAAGAATTTTCCAGCTTTAGCACCAAATTTCCAGCCTAGGGTTTGAATTTTCCAGCTTAGATATGTGATGTTTATATGTTAGAGATAAGCCAAAATTAGTTGGTTTTGTAACCTAGTATAAGAACCCTTAAATAACCTATAACTTGTGGAGTTGTTTTGGGTAGTTTTGCCATGAAATTCAGCTTTGGGATTAGAGGAAAATATTAAGAAAAAACAGGGGAATTGCTGTCCATTTCATTTCTTGTAGAATAAGTGAGTGAAAGTGAACATGGAGGTATGATTTGTGATCGATTTGGACTTAGCTTGCTTAGGAATGTTTGAGTTGACCATGGTAGTGATATGTCAGCTGAAATTTTGCCTAAAACTATATATTTTGCAAGGAGAAAGTAATGGCCACTTTAAACAAGATTTTCTAGTTGCATATATCAAGTTCTAAATTTAAAAGTTTCAATCGTTTCTTTACCAAAACCAAAAAAGTGGGTATGTAGTTTCTAGGGTTTATCAAGCATTATGATTACTATTTAAATGAGTTCTATTTACTTGGTTTTTTCTTTGATATTAATAAGCGAAAGTCGTATATTTTGAAACCCTATTTGATTACATGTTCTTATACAACATTTTATCATAGATTTTGACTCTGGCCAGGGGGTTGGACCTAAGGTTGATTTTGATAAGCAGTGAATCATTGGTGAGTGTCTCTACTTGCATGACTGAACCTGATATTTGAATGCAATGTATTCTTAATGTGATTGGATAGTACTTGACTTGTTTGGTTGGGCAAGGGTGTACTTTATCGTACTTGTCCTAATTTGATTAATTACTGTACACTGGTTACGAAGGGTTTGATATATACGTGTACGACTTGAATACTATCTGGGATCCCAACCCTATTGGTTAGTTGGTCGAATTGAACCAGCAAGGACTTGGTCGAGGAGACTGGCGAACCATAGGTACTGTTTTTGACGACCCCACCTCCCCCTAGGGTGTACCCTAGGGTTTAGCGAGTCGCCTGCCCAACTCTCGTCAGGACTCACTCATATTTAACTCGAGAAAAGAACTTACAACCATAGAAAGAAATAAAACAACGATTCCAAGATTAACATATACATTGATGCTCAAATCCAGCTACAAGGCTTATACACGCCCAAATATATCAAGGTGTTTACAATCTAGGTGCAACCAACCCTAGTTAAGCACTAGCGCGAGTATAATTGTAAAATCTAAAAAAACTAGACTACGCTAGTCTGTACAAGTCTCATGCCTCGCTCGTATCCCCTATAAGGAAAACAAAACTAAAAGAATGAGTTACAAGCCCAGTGAGGTTCCATACACATAATCGAGCAATTAAATGTAGGAGATTAATAATTTAATAGCAAATAATCCAAAAAACATTTAACATATAAAAGCAACAATAACCCACTCATTAAAAGGATACATGCTCACGTGAAGTCATTCGTTCATTCGTTCGCCAACCATTTTTCTTTTTCCTCCAACATTAGAAAACATTTGCAAGTGAAACTCCTCCAATGTTTTTGACATTCATTCATTCATTTCATTTCCCGCCACTAGCCAATTCACTGGCCAGTCTCCATCAATCTTCGTGGTCATACTCGAGTATACCAAACATTAGCCCAGGGTCACCAATCGCCCGACCGAGTTCGCTTCTGGCTCGAGTCGACTAGCAACGAAGGGCAAGGGCCCAATTCAACCAAAAGGCTTACATTCATACACAAGTAGCATTTAATCATTTAATCATTGAAAATTTCAGGTTCATTTAGGTCGAGTACGATAAAGTACACACTCGCCTAGCAAAAATTCATTTTAGCAATCATTGAAAACATTTAACATTTAATCAAACATTCACAACAATCCACATAATCATTTGAAGCATAACCTACAAAGAACACTCACCAATTTAAGCAAAATAACGTCAAAAGTTTCCTTCCAGATTATGCCCTTGATCACTGGCAAACCCTAAGAATAACCAATCCCAAATTGAAGTGAGCAAAGGTAATTCAAAGTTTTCGAGAGAAAACTAACACTTTTCATCTTAGTAGATACCAAATCTTGGTCAAAACAACTCATATACTAATATTGAAATGCATTCAAGGATACATATGTAACTTAAGATCCAACTAACCCTAAACTCAAACCTTACATCTCACTAATATTTATAAAAGCAAGTAATAGAAATTTGGGCAGCATGCCCTTTGTATTTTGCTATTTTCTAGCCATTTATGACTTTATTTTTTTCCTCAACTTAGCCCAAATTCACACATAAGCAATCTTTGCACAATATCCCTTCAACTAGGTTCAATGTTATCTAAATGCAAGGCAATTCTAGCAATGCAACCATAAAAATCAAAGTTAGAAACCAGTTTTGAAGACGAATGGCTAAGTAGCAGGTTTGACATCTTCCGACATTTCGGTCACATTTGAAGCTACGCTTTTTGGATTGAGGTAAATTTTATGGCGTTTCGAAACTAAGACATAGACCTACATTTTGTGAGGACTCGAAAAATTTCTTATTTTTATCTAATATTATTGATTTATTTAAATATTTATTCACCTGTTTTCTCCAAATAATCTATTTCAACCATTTTAAATCCATTCATATGGAACAATGTCTTTCTTATGTTTTTAAAACGTCCCGTTAGCAAATTTAATTTTCGGAGGTTCGTTTAAGTGAGAAATAATGAGTACATGTGTTTCGAGGTGATATTTTATTCGAGAGTGTAATTATCTTAGGGAAATCAAGAATGATCAATAGTAGATTAAGAAAAGTTAATTGAGGAATTAAAGGTGAATGAGTTCTAATTAAGTGCATACCGCTCGCACATCGATAGTTTTTCGAAAGACGTGCTGAGGCAAATTTATTGGAAATTTGAGAAAATAATACTAGACTCATGTGAGGACCCGCAAATTTACTTATTTTAAACTCCTATTACTGGCTCATTTAAATATTTAATTGACCGTTTGTTCTGAATATTTTATTCCAACCTTTTTAGACCCAATTACATGAAATTATGGCTTACATATATTTTTAAAATGACTTGTTACAAAAATTAAATTTTGGGAAGTTCGTTTAGTGAGAATAGTGAATTCGCGTTTGGAGGCAATAATCGATTTGAGAGTACAATCAGCTTGGAAATTGAAGACTCATACATTAGTCCTAAAATAGTTATTTTTATGTGTAAGTACTCAAGTATTAGTTAGTAATACTATTGTTACGAGAATTTCTTAGAAATTGCACTTTCTCGAGCACAAGTCGGAAGTACGCGTTTTCGCGCGCG